>CM029021.1:94475926-95089259 GCA_016801055.1 Panax notoginseng | reverse complement strand
TTGCACAATCCCAATTCAATTAGGCTTCACATAAGCTCCCAATAACCAAGTCAGCTGAAAGTCAACGCGCGCGTCCTGGTCAACTAGCAGCTCGACCCAGCGCCCCGGCGCTGGGATTAACACAGGCTAGAGCGCCCCGGCGCTGGAAGTTGAAAGATTTACCGTTTTGCCATTTTCAGTTTAAATTTTCCCGTTTGCTCCTGCAGCTCCCAAATCTGTAAAATAACACCTAAACACAGTAAAAATATTCCTAAACGACTCGAAGATACAACAATTTCAACCCAAGTATATCCGATTTATGGGTATATTACCCAATCATCAGCCATGAAGGTGGTTACGGAAGTAGACAGGCAGATCTAGAGGTCAGGACCTCGACGGTGGTGGCGGAGGTGAAGGTGGTCGCCGTGAAGGTGGTTACGGAGGAGGCGGTGGCTATGGAAGAGGTTGTCGTGAAGGTGGAGGAGGAGGAGGCGTGTATGTAGGTGGCAGCGGCGATTCTGATGGAGGAGGTGGCCGACGTGAAGGTGGGTATGGAGGCGGTGGTGGCGGTGGTATAGATTTTAGATCTGAGATGGTGGCTATGGAGGTGGTGGTTTTTTTGTTTTTGATCTGAGATGGTATATATTTTAAATAGTTTTGTTGTTTTTATTTAGTTTAAATGATTAATATAAGTGATTTGATGAATTTGCCCTTAATGTATAGTAAATGTGTAAATAGATATTAAAATAAATTTTTTTATTTACACATCAGCTGCCTAATGACCCACTCAGATATGACGTGGCGTGTTCAATTTGTGTAATTGGAAAAAATCGATAGTTTAATAACCTAATTGACAAAATTGAAAGGTGGATCACCAAAGTGGAATATGGCCTATAGTTTAGGGTACTAATTCATATTTAAGCCTTATATTAATACTCCTATCAAACTTAACTTTTCAAAATTAATTTAAAATGTTTTTAAATTTAAAATTAATTTAATTTATTTAAATTAATTTGAGATATTTTCATTAGACAGCATAACAATTATCAATTATGAAGGACAATGCCTCGACTCTAATATTTTTGTAATTTGATTAGTTTATTAATAAAAATTAGGCTTAAATATAATTTAGTACCTTAAACTATAGGTCATATTTTACTTCGGTGATTCACCTTTCAATTTTGTCAATTAGATGATTGAACTATTAATTTTTTTCAATTGCATCAAATTGAGCCTGCCACGTCAGAAATTGCTGACGTGGCTATATAGGTAGGGCATTAATCAGCTGATTTGTAATAAAAAATAGTATTTTATTTATTGATTAAACAATTTAGATATAATGAAGGGTAAAATTAGCACAACATTCTTTAAACTAATTAAACAAATCAAAAGCTTTAAAAAAAACCCTAACTGCAAGTCTCTGAAACTATAAATTGGAACGGCAGGTTATCATCTCCTTAACGCTCTGTTTCTGAGTTTTAAAATGGACAGAAAAGAAAAGAAATGGACGAAAAATTTAAGTTTTCTTTCTAATTCTTATGTTTCTGAGTTTTTTAAAAAAACGTAAAAGAAAAGAAATGGATAGAAAACTTGGCCACTTTTATTGCCAAAGTTTTCCGTCCAAAATTGGCATGATTTGGACGGAAAAGAAATTAGAATAAGTAATATTTTTATAATTCCCATATTATCCTCAAATTTTAATATAATAAATTTTAAATTACAACTCATGTCCTCAATTTTAAATTTTCTATCATTTTCCATTAAAAACTCAGAAACAACACAAAGAAAAACTTTAAGTTTTCTATTCTTTTCTTTTCTGTTCTAATTTAAATTTTCTATTCTTTTTTTTTCCGTTCAAAACTCAGAAACAGAGTGTAAAAGTATGTTGTAGGATATGTTCAGGTATAATAAAATATACATGCAGGTAGGTGAATGATCAACAAATGATCTACCACTTCCAGTAAAGGGAGATAATCCCATTGTCGCCGCCACCGTCGCGTACGCTACCACTAGACCACATATTTTCATTAAACGAAACCCTAACTTCCTTCAGCGAAACCTGCACTCGATTCAGACTTTCCACAAACCTCGAAAGGGTTGAACATTGAGAAACAGGGGATTTGGGGTTGTTTTAGTTCTGATTTTGGATTTAGTTTTGGTTTAGAATTGGAAGCCACGAGTCTTCAAAAATGGTCAGGCTTATCGATGGTGAAGCCGCCAAAAAAGAGGAGGTTCGGCACGAAAACATAGTATTTTCCTGAAAAGGCTATGACTTGAGAAAGCCATGTGAAGATTCCATCAGCAACAAAACCTTGAAGAAACACCACAGCAGGCTTAACGTTTTTGGGTTTGGATTTTTTTGACGGTTTCAGTTGGAACCCAGATCTTGATTACGGTTTCGGGCTCAATCTCCACTAATTGGGGCGTAATCCCATAGAATTTCATTAGAATACGCACCAGTGGCTTCACTACTGCAAAAAATTTCACCATTTTTTTTGCTCTGTGGATGTAATGAACGAAAGGTGTTCGTGAAAATGCTCAAAAATGCTTTCAAGTTTTATTAAAAATGGTGGATTGGTGAGGGGCCCTGTGACCTGGAACTTGGCTGTTGCTTTACATTATTTAATTTGTTGTATGATTATTGGAAGCTTTTGTTTTAATATGTTAAATTGTGACATGATCAATAATAGTAGCTTTTCTTTTTAACACTGACCGCTTCTGAAGACTCGTGACTTCCAATTTTAGAAGAAATTTTCCCGGCAGCTTGCTTGAGGGTTTATGCTCCATAGTATTCAATAGGGACGACTGACCACCTCGCCCATTAGATCTGTACTTTGTTGATTCTTTTCTTGCTGTAATAAGATCTGTGCTTTTGATTGATTGTTATTATTTTTGAAACTTTGATTTGTTTAATTAGTTGAAAGAATGATGTCCCAATTTTACCCTCCAATATATCTAAATTGTTTAATCAATAAATAAAATATTTTTTTTTCATTATAACTCAGCTAACTAATGCCCTACCAGATAGCCACGTCAGCAATTTCTGACGTGACAGACTCAATTTATTCTAATTAAAAAAATTTAATAGTTTAATCATCTAATTGACAAAATTGAAAGGTGAATCATTGAAGTGGATTATGGTCTATAATTTAAGGTACTAAATTACATTTAAGCCTAAAAATTAGTGTCTATTTTTATTCAAGTTTTTTTTTTAAAAAAAACTATAAACTTTCAAAAATTAACATCTCATAAATACATAATCATTCTTTTATTAAGATTTCCTCCATTACAATTTACACATATCTTTTAATTTTTTACAATACACATTTAGCGACACAAATATTATATTTAACGAAATTTTCAGCAATACAATTGTTTGTTATAATTTTTTTGTCATTAATTTTTTATGATGAATTTTATTTTGTTGTTAATCATCATATTTGTATAACTAAATATGTATTTAAGAGAAATTGAAGAATATTTATAATTGAGGGATCTTAATCCCTGTTTCATGGAAGGATAGCACAAATAGTCAAATCATATACTATGTTATTCCATCTTTATGTCAGGATACTTTACTTCTTTTTTTTGCACACACACACACACACACACACACACACACACACATATATATATATATATATATATATATATATATATATATATATATATATATATGGGAGCCCTTCCATAGCAACCGGTTGCTATGAGTACTGTGCAACACCCCCTTTTTGGACCGTTGATAAATTGAATAGATGGCTGCGATTAACTTTTCTATTTGATAAGCCGGCACAAGTTGTTGTGCATAATTATTTACCTGTATCGGCTTCTATTTTAATAAGGGAGGCCCACGTAAAATTAACTTGTCAGTATAGTTATAAAAAATAATTATTTATTATTAAAATAATCCGGTCGGAAGAGCTTGTGCCGGCATTACCTTTTTTTTTTCATTTTTTTTCATTTTTCCATTATATGTAATGACTCAGCACATTAAAATGTATTAAAATAATAAAATAAATGTCGGCCGGTACAGGCTGATACGGCTGGCATTAAAATAATAAAATAAATTCCGGCCAGAATAGCTTGTGCCGGCTTTACCTTTTTTTTTTTTTTTTCATTTCTCCATTATATGTAATGACTCAGCACATTAAAATGCATTAAAAATAATAAAATAAATTTCGGCCGGTACAAGCTGATACGGCTGACATTAAAATAATATTAAAATGCCGGCCGGTACAGGCTGATACGGCTTGCAATAAAAAATTGAAAAAAATATCCGGCCGGTACAGCTTGTCACGGCTGACAATAAAAAATTGAAAAAAATGATTTTATTCAAGCAATTCGCCGCTAAACAGATTCGAACTCGCAACCTCAAACTCCATACACTCATCATATGACCACCCGAACACCACGGGCCTAGCTGTTAATTTCAGCCAAGGATATATCTTTATATTAAAACTTCACCATCCCCCAAAATTTATATTCTTGCATTATTATTATATTACAATTTATTATTATTAATAAGTCTATATAATACATATGGGGGTTTTTAAAATAGAAATAAGTTAATATCTATATTTATTATTATCCCTTTTAATATTTTTTCTTATTTTTGTAATAATATCAATAAAAGGATTATTAATATATTAAAAAAATATCATTCTTTAATAAAATATAAAGTGATCATTATAAATCTTGCATTATTAGTATTAATAATTTTATTATTAAGCAATGATTATTAGTAATGATTTTATTTAATAAGTAATGATTTTATTATTAAGAAATGACTTTATTATTAATAAAATTAGTTCAATTAGTCTAATAAGTAATGATGATAATTTTTCAAGTCATTTCAGGAAATTAATTTACTTAACGTATTTATAAAAGTAGTGAAGTATTATTATAAGTATTATTGCTTTTGTTCGCGTCTCTTGTCCACCGATGAAGGATCATGTCGCTCGGTATTTGTGAAATACTCTTTTCTATGAAATATCTCAAGATGTGCATGCATAATTCACCAGAGTGAGAAAACATTTGGCAGTTACATGTTACCGATCCCAGTTGACGATTGTTGACAACTTCTTTATATCTTCCACCACTTTCAGTTGCATCTGCATTATACACTGCATAAACCTTAGTATCAGTGACACATAACTCACTAAGTTTCTGAACATTGTATTTCATGGAATCGACGAATTGTCGTTGAAAACGTCTAAACATCTCTTTTGTGTACATTTGTGCAGCATGAACTTCTAAAGATGAACCGAGTACCATAATCCTTTTACGATGTTTTGTTATGTAGTCGGCCTTCCTCTCCCTGAAAAACTGTCTTTCTACAGCCTTTTGACTCTGCAGTACAAAACATAGCATACCTGTTGATGCATTAACACACTCATCAAAAAAGGCATTTGTAAGACCCCGAATTTTATGAAATAAAAGTATTCAATTTTTCTTATAATTACAATTCAGTAAATGGTTAAATTGATAAAAAGTTAAAGTTATGGGTGAAATGTGAAAATTTTTCAAAATACACAAGTGGTTATAAAATAATCATTGTTGTCGGGGAATATTCGTTTGGTCGTGGAATATTCTTTCTGTCGGAGAATATTCGTACGACGGCGCAACTATTTGTGGGCCCCATAACGAATAACTGTCGGGTGAAGGAAAACGATAAATTTGAGTTTTTACAAATAACGGCGTAGTTGTTACCGTTAACACTGTTGGAATACCCGGTGGTTAAAATACAGTAATACGCGTTATTGCACAGTAGCACACGGTATTGCACAGTATTTTTGAAACTATTGATTCTTACGTAAGAAGGCACTACTCAATAATTATTACAATAATTACTGTTCAATATTTTATTTTATTGATTCAATAATTGCTGCGTTGATATTTTATATTATTGTTGTTTCAATAATTGTTGTTGCACAGTATTTTCTATTATCAGATCAATAATTCATATTATTTGAATAATATTATTAGATAACATTATTGTCAATGTCTAGAAAGTTCTGTCTAAGGAGAGGTTTGGTCATCTAATTGCGCGCCAGTAAGGAAAAATTCTTATTGGAAAGCCCCCTCTTTCCTGGGAACGGCCTGGTTGTCATAAATGTGATTCTGTAATATTATTTGTGAATAATTAATTATTGATTCATATGATAAGAAAATATTTATTTTATGTGGATATAAATGAGGGATATATTTTTGTGGTTAAAAAATGAAGGAGTTAATGTTGAGATTTTTATCCGTATTTTTGTCGGAATGGAGGTATTAAAAATTAGGGTTTTTGAGATATTTTGCGGGGGTTATAATTTTTAATCCGACCGTTGGATCGTGGTAATTTTTGGATATGTTATACATATATAAGTTGAGTATATGTCCACAAATTTTGAACCGTTAAAAATGAACGTATGATTTGTTATGAATTTTACGAGATGACTGGTTCAGAAATTGTTGAATTTTTGGAGTTTATCATTTTGGTGGAAAATTCTAGAATTGGTGGGCCCCACTTGTGGTTGGTGAAGAAATTTGCTGAATTATATTTTAAATGTGGTGGGTGGGAATAGTAGCAGGTAAAGCCATCAGGTTGCAGGTCAAACCTACCAAAATTTTCCTATAAATAGAGGGCTAAGTTAGAATTGAAAATCACACCAGAAACATAAGCTTTCTCTCTTTCTCTCTCTATATTATGAAGCATATTTTGTAAGTATTTAGATACTTTGAGAGTTGCTATTCAGTGTAAGTTTCCTTCGGCTTTGCATTCCAGTCAGAAATACTGCACTTTTGAGGTAAGGGATATTAAGGGATTTTAAGGGTTGTTATGATTTTCAGTTTCGTAATTTTTCTGATCTTCAAAAATTTTGGAAAAATTTGAAATGATATTTTGATGAGTTTTATTGATTGTGTCCAAAAATGGTGATTTTTGGATGTATAGATTAAGAGTTATGAATTTTACGGGAAAAGACTATTTTAAAAGTAACTGCTTATAATTCCTTGTGGTTAACTCCAAAATTGATGAAATTTTTATTGGGAGTACATGTATATGATAGAAGTATACTCTGTAAATTTCAGAATTTTTAGACAAAAGTACAATTTTTGATAAATGTCTAAATATTCGGCTATTTTGGCCATATGAAAAATAGTAAATGACTTTTAAAAATTCTGAGAAAAATATATGTTCACTATGGGACTATATTATGCTAAATCCCAGAAAAGAAATATTTTTAGAACTGATTTGGTATTTTTCATGAAAATAGTCTAGCTATGAGTAAATGAATTAAATATGTTTTGTGAAGAAAGAAAATTGGAAAATAGGATTTTATGGCTTGAGAATCCTATATGAGGTATATGCAGATTTTTGATGAGGGTTTTGGTTATTGATGATGAAATTGTAAGAGTTGACATTTTATGATGATTAAATGCATTAATTAGTAAAGTGTAAACAATTAAAATAAATTGTTTATAAATTTAAGTAATGTTATTCTTTCAATATCATTATACCGAAATATTGGTATGAATTTTATTGTAGAATTTCTATCTTTTGTGTCGGGGTTACTATTCATGTGTTACGAATATTACTCTTGAGATTAAAACTATATGTTGATCATATTATTTTTTTATCATCATATATAACATTTTTTATAACCCTGATGTTGAAATTCTCTTTCACTGGAGTGTAAAGATGGGTAGATTATTGGTATTATCATGACTAGGGTTCTCTTTGGCCTGTAGTACAAAGTTGAATTGTGACTGGTATGATCATGACCATTGAATTTATAATTGAATATCTTAAGCTTAAGTGCAAAGGTGAATTGATCAACATGGTTATAATTATTGTTTATATAAATTCTGAAATGATTATATATTTCTTTGAGATATGAATATATTTGGCCTGTAGTGCAAATATGAATTGTTGATGAATATCTTTGGTATGTAGTGCAAAGATGGCCTGTTGATGAATATCTTTGGCCTGTAGTGCAAAGATGAACTGTTGTTGAATATCTTTGGCCCGTAGTGCAAAGATGGTTTGTTGATGAATATCTTTGGCCTGTAGTGCAAAGATGACTTGTTGATGAATATCTTTGCCCCGTAGTGCAAAGATGAAGTTATTAGTATGATTATGAACATGAACTGTGATTTGGTATAACCATGATGTTTGATGTTTCAGGTGATGAAAATTATCTTCGTCCTAGATGAGAAGAGGAATTTAGAACTACAGTTATGATTATGAGTTATTCATATGATTGTGGACCAGAATTGTTGATTGATGTTACAGGGATAAAACATTGTTGGTGGATTTTTAACATGGAGAAAATAATAGACTTTATAGTCTATTTGACTCTTCTAATGGATTGTTCGTTCCGCTGCAACTATGGTTGAAATTTTTATCATTTACCATATATTCTAAATCTCTGATTTATTATTGATGAAGGCTATTGATAATTTAATTATCTTTAGTCATGATATTCTTTACTGAGCTAGTTGTGCTCACCCTTTTGCTTCACAATTCCTTTCAGGTAATAAGAGTGTAGCTGGGTCGAGCGAGGGTAACGGGAAAATAGAACGGTGGTCTCTAGCTGTGGATGTTCTCCCGAAGCAGTATAGAAAAGTTCATTTAGTAGTTATATTTGGTGAATCCAATAGGGTAAGGTGTACCCAACGTTGGAAGGGTGGTTTGCCACTATCATACAAGATGTCTAACGACATACAACCTCGTGTCATCATAAGACAGGGATGTGCTCATTCACTTGCTGAGTATATCTACGAGCACTACCTATATAATCTTGGTGTTTGTTTGAAGTATAATTCTCAATTAGAGACAGTGGAGATAATGATAAGTCAAGAGAAGACTCACCATTGGGAAGAATATGATAGTAATCTTCTCGTTTTTTTTGGGTCTATTGGGTCAACCAAGGATAATTCTGTGGCCATATGATATCTATCATAACCTAGACGCGTGGCCTCCCATGTACGAAGGTTTCCTTGAGCACTTCCCAAAGATTCTAATTTCTAAAACAGTTTTTGACTATACCTTTATGTAAGGTGTTATTGTGAGGTGATGTCCACGATCGGAACATGAGTCACATTTGGTATATATTTGTATCCAAACTCACAGCATATGTGTTATTGTATTTTGCACGACAATTGTTGTAATAAAGTTGTAGTTATTTTCTGTACCATGTATTTGACGACTCAGAATGGGTTGGGTGGAATGGACCTATTTTGGGGTCGTTACAGCATTCATGCTCTCGCTTCTTCCAGTGGTAGTCATTCCCGCGACAAAATATCTCTTTGTATATGCTGGAATCCATTTCTGTCGTACATCACACAAACTTCCAAGCCATTCATTGGTATACAATTCATAGGAACTTATCAGAATATGCCAATGCTCTTCAAATTCCTCGATGGACAATGAGTTATACACACAGTTGTTAAAATCATTTTTGAACAATGGGTGCTCAGAATAAACATGATGCAATTTTTTAGGAAATTTATTGCTAATATGCTAAGAACACAATAAATGATAACTAGAAGGAAGTACCGTAGTAATAGCATTACTCAAATGGTATAAAATTATATTCTTCTTTAATTTATCATGTATTGGAGTAAATACTTAATATTACATTTATTCATATTTAGTGTTAAACTGTTAATAATATTTATTTGTGTTTATCTTACATGATAGGTTGAGAGTGCAAAGTCGTTACTTGATAAATTTTCAGTACTTACTCAGCTGCCTCCCGAGTTGGTTCTGCAAAAAAATAATTGGGATTTCCAATACGCCCTATACGACTTCGAAGCAAGAGGGAAACAAATACCTCGACAGGGGGGTCCCACAAATTTTGGACCACAGTCCCAATACACACAACTCAATGAAGGGCTTGGGAAACAAACTGATTATGTTGTACAAGAGAGCTACATACCCACCCCACAAGTAATCGAGGAGAGCTTCATTCCCACCACCCAAGCCTACGAGGAGTGTTACATTCCAACCTTCCAAACCTATGAGGAGTGTTACATTCCAACCAACTCTGACTTTGCGGGACTTTCTGACGCCAAGGGATCTAGTTCACAAAAGGTATATATAGTTATGTTAATAGTGATGGTTTTAATTATTATTGCTATATAATAATAATGTACATTTGGGTCTCAATCAGGTACAAGATGCGGGAGACCACATCTCTTATGGACCAAAAGGGTCCTTATCCAAAAGACTTAAAGATTGGAAGGAGACATTTGTAAATAAACATATGTTTGGAAACGTGGTGGCACTAGAAGAGGATTTATATCCTTTGTCACATTTGCGCTAGTTATATGAATTAGACCACAATGCAGTGCAATCCTTAGGGCCTGGGAGTTGGATATTCGATGTAAGACCCCAAATTATTAATAAATGAAATTTAATTTCCTCTATTTATTATTCTGAAATAGTAAGGGTTGATTTGATTAATGTGGTTAGTTATGGGTAAAATGCGCAAATATTTTAAATAAGCAAGTGGTTATAAAATATTCATTGTTGTCGGTGAATATTCGCTTGGTCGTGGAATATTCTTACTGTCGGAGAATATTCGTACGACGACGCAGTCTTTTGTGGGCCCCATAACGGAAAGCGATTGGATGAAGAAAACGACAAAAATAAGTTGTTTATAAATAACGGCGTAGTTGTTACCGTTAATACTGTTGGAATACCCGGTGGTTAAAACACGGTAATACGCGTTGTTGCACAGTAGCACACGGTATTGCACCAATTATTGATTCTTACGTAAGAAGGCACTACTCAATACTGGTTACAGTAATTACTGTTCAATATTGTATTTTATTGATTCAATAATTACTGCGTTGATATTTTGTATTATTGTTATTTTAATAATTGTCAATACACAGTATTTTCTATTATCGGAACAATAATTCATATTATCTGAATAATATTATTTGTGACGCCCCCAAAATTAGGTATACATCACCCATCTTGGGTCGTCAGATACATAGTACAGAATACAAATACAACTTACTAATACAACTGTCGTGTACAATACGACAAAACATAAACTGTGAGTTTGAATACAAATATTATCTTCTAGAGAGTATTCATACTCAAAAGGAGTCCTCGTTACATTTATTAACACACCATTACATAGAATAGTGAGGACTACTAACTAATACTATCATTCGGACCATCACTCCGTTCTCCGACTTGCCCCAGCTACGTTCTCATTTCCTGAAGAGAATAGTGAAAGAAAGGGTGAGCTCAACTAGCCCAGTAAGAAATATTACGACTAAGACAATGCAGAATAAATTATCATTAGCCTTCAACAATGTTAAACTGATAAAATATAATAGACATCAAGTTTAACTGTAGCGGAACAAGCAATCCATTAAGAGAGTCAAGTAGAAAATAAACTCTACTATCTTTTATGATTTAAAAGATTTTCCAACACTTTGATCGCTGAGACTCAGCTTAATAAAATAATCCACATCATCGAATCACCCCTGCACTACGACCAAGGATATTCGTATATTCATTAATGGTCATGATCATGCCAACAACTGTCCATCAATGCACTACGGGCCAATGACGACTTTTACCACATCATTCGTAACATTACGGTCATGATTACACCGAATAATCCCTGGTCATAATCATACCAAGTCCATCTATGCACTACAGGCCACAGATGACTTTCAACAGAATATAAACATGAGGATGATGACAATGATATAAGAATTCAATAAAACAAGTTCAAGAATTAATTTATCCAAGAATTAACAACGTCCAAATTGTCAACATGATACTACTTTGTGGAGTAAAATTCAAGAATGATCAGGAGAATATTTTCATGAATAGATACTAGATGAAGCGCAAATGTCAAGGATATTCCACAAATTTCATGGAGTATAGAAGTCAAAACTTAACCAACTGAGTATAATAAAGAATGGAATAACAAAAGAAATCACCATGCATGCGATAGACCGCACAGACAGGTTATTCCAACAGAATAATAAATAATGGAACCAGGTCCGGCGTAAACGCACAGACAGGATATTCCGACAGAATAATAATAATGGAACCAGGTCCGGTGTAAAACACACAGACAGGATATTCCGACAGAATAATAATAAAGACGGAACCAGGTCCGGTGTAAAACACACAGACAGGATGTTCCAACAGAATAATAATAAAAACGGAACCAGGTCCGGTGTAAAACACACAGACAGGATGTTCCAACAGAATAATAATAAAAACGGAACCAGGTCCGGTGTAAAACACACAGACAGGATGTTCCAACAGAATAATAGGAGAATGTCACCAAGTATAGGGTAGACCGCGTATACAGGTTATTCCAACAGAATAATAAGAAATGGAATAACAACAGTTCTCTTCATGAATAAGAAAGAATAACACCCCTTACCGTTTTAAAGAAGAGCTGAAGTAAGGAAGTAGTTAAGTAGCAGAATACTCTTCTTCTCTCTCTCTATAGTTTCTCTCTATAGTTTCTCTCTCTAGAGTTTAGTGAATTCGTAAGAAATAATGAAGGAATGAGCTGCTATTTATAGAAAAATAGAATGCATAGTAACTAATCCATGAACGGTCCAGATTGATTACTTTAATCTGACGGTCCATATTTAAAGAAAAATCTTTTAAATAAAATATAATATATTCTATTTATAGAATAACTTTAATAAAGTATTTTGTTTTATATAAAAAGATGTTTCTGTTTTATTACGTTAATAATACGAATAAAACAAAACGTCATTATCGCTAAATAATTCATATTATTAACTGACAATAATGGAATCAAACTGAGTGACTTCTCACATAAGCATTAATAATCAATACCGTGTGCTACTATGCAACCACACGTATTACTGTACTTTTACTACCGAGTAGTTCAACAGTAACAATGATAAAACTTCTGCCGTTATTTTTAATAAAATATTTTTGTCGTTTTCTCAATCCGACAATAATTCCGTTGTGGGGTCCACCAATGATTGTGTCGTTGTACGAATATTCCCTGTTAAAACGAATATTCCCCGACCAATCGAATATTATATAACAACTTGCGTACTTTGCAAAATTTATAAATATTACCCACAACTATAACATTATATTAAATTAACTCCATAATATTCAAAAATGATATTTATAGAAAAATCATCTTTATTTATAAAAGTTGGGGTCTTACAACCTCCCCTTCTTATGAAATTTCGCCCTCGAAATTAGGGTACGTACCTGGTATGTCGAAGAGATAAGGATACCTTGATTTCTTTTCAGATTCTAACTCCCAAGTCATTTCCTCAACATCGTGGTTTCTCCACAAAACTTTGACTTGAGATATAACCTTGGAGCGTAGAATATGTTCCTTCTTATCCAAGATTTGAACAGGAACTTCTTCATACGTCAAATCTTCCGCTATTTCGTCCGGTTCTAACTCAATAATGTGGTTCGGGTCTTCCACATATTTGCGTAACATGGATATGTGAAAAACGTTATGAACACGAGACATACTTGGCGGTAAAGCGAGTCTATAAGCCACAGTTCCTACTCGATCGAGGATTAAAAATAGACCGATGAATCGAGGATTGAGCTTTCCTCTCTTTCCAAATCTCGTAACTCCTTTCCATGGAGTAACACGTAAGAACACATGATCTCCTACATCAAATTCCACGTCCTTCCGATGAAGATCAGCATAACTCTTTTGTCGATCTTGTGAGGTTTTTATACGTTGTCGGATCGTTTGAATCTTTTCTGTAGTCATACGTACCAACTCCGGTCCCAACAACGTTGCTTCACCCACCTCATCCCAGCATACTGGAGAACGACATTTTCTTCCATACAATGCTTCGAATGGAGCCATGCCAATACTTGCTTGATAACTGTTGTTGTAGGAAAACTCCACCAATGGTAAGAACTTGTCCCAACTTCCCTTGAAGTCAAAGACACAGAGTCTTAATAAATCTTCTAGAGTTTGAATAGTCCTCTCTGATTGTCCATCCGTCTGAGGATGATATGCCGAACTAAATCGTAAATCCGTGCCCATAGCTTTTTGTAAACTAACCCAAAATCGTGAAGTGAATCTTGGGTCTCGATCAGAAACTATGGATACTGGCATACCATGCAGTCTTACAATCTCGTTTATGTACATACGAGCAAGACGTTCAAGTGTATAAGTTTCTCGTATCTGTAAGAAATGAGCAGACTTGGTCAATCTATCAATAATGACCCAAATCGCATCTATACCTTGAGAAACCTTAGGAAGACCGATAACGAAATCCATGGTAATGTGCTCCCACTTCCATTCTGGAATTTCAAGTGGTTGCAATGGACCTTTTGGTACTTGATGCTCTGCTTTGACTCGTTGACAAGTTCGACACCTTGAGATAAACAGCGCTATCTCTCTCTTCATATTACTCCACCAAAATGTATGACGAAGATCATGATACATTTTGGTACTTCCAGGATGGATTGCAAACGGTGTGTTGTGCGCCTCCATCATGATTTCATACTTTAAATCAGGGTTGTTAGGAACACAAAGTCTGGAGTTGACTCGAAGTATTCCTTCTTCATCGATTCTTGCTTCCGGCATAGTACCTTCTTGCACTTTCTTCCTTATACGCATCAGCTCCAGGTCTGTAGCTTGAGCAGCTTTAACTTTATCGATTAAAGTCGGTTCTACTCGTATATTCGCCATCATCACATGGGTCCCTGGAGTCTTTAACTCTATCTCCATCCTTTGTAAATCACACAAAATGGGCCTTTGTGTTGACAATATCGCACTTGTACCCGCATATGATCTTCTACTCAATGCGTCAGCTACCACGTTCGCTTTTCCAGGATGGTATTGAATGGTATGATCATAATCTTTCAACAGTTCAAGCCAACGTCGTTGTCGCATGTTGAGTTCCTTTTGAGTGAAGAAATATTTGAGGCTTTTATGATCCGTAAAGATCTCCACCTTCTCCCCATACAAGTAATGCCTCCAAATTTTAAGTGCAAAGACAACAGCTGCCAACTCTAGATCATGAGTAGGATAATTCCTCTCATATTCCTTGAGTTGTATTGATGCATAGGCTATGACTTTTCCATGTTGCATGAGAACGCATCCCAACCCTTTGCTCGAAGCATCACTGTAGATGACAAATCCCTCCGAGCCAGATGGTATTGTTAGAACAGGTGCTGAAATGAGTCTCCTCTTGAGTTCTTGAAAACTCTGCTCACACTCTTCACTCCAACCGAACTTTGTATCTTTCCGAGTCAGCTGAGCTAATGGAGTAGCGATTCGAGAAAATCCTTCCACGAATCTCCGATAATAACCAGCTAGACCGAGAAAGCTACGTACTTCGGTTACTGATTTAGGTTGCTCCCAGCTTTGAATTGCTTCAATCTTTGCCGGGTCAACAGATATTCCACGACTTGATACTACGTGCCCAAGGAATGCTACCTCTTCCAGCCAGAACTCGCATTTCTTCAACTTGGCATAAAGTTTGTATTCACGAAGCTTTTGGAGTACCAACCTCAAGTGTTGCTCATGATCTTCACGGCTTTTGGAATAAACAAGGATGTCATCGATAAAGACGACCACAAAGTGATCCAAATATTCCTTGAATACCCTGTTCATCATATCCATGAAGGCAGCAGGAGCATTAGTCAATCCAAAAGACATAACTAAGAATTCATAATGCCCATACCGAGTTCTGAAGGCAGTCTTTGGAATATCCTCAGTTCTAACCTTCAGCTGATGATATCCAGAACGAAGATCGATCTTTGAAAAGAATTGTGCTCCTTGCAACTGGTCAAACAGGTCATCAATACGTGGCAATGGATACCTATTTTTGATGGTGACATGATTCAACTCCCGATAATCAATACAAAGTCGCATACTCCCATCTTTCTTCTTCACGAACAGAACAGGAGCACCCCAAGGAGAAGTACTAGGACGAATAAAACCAATGTCTAACAATTCCTGCAGTTGAGTCTTTAACTCCTGAAGTTCAATAGGAGCCATTCGATATGGGGCTTTGGAAATGGGTTTTGTACCGGGTTCAAGGTCGATACAAAATTCAATTTCACGCTCTGGGGGTAGGCCAGAAAGTTCTTCGGGAAATACGTCAGGAAATTTATTAACAACAGAAATATCATTCAAAGCTGACGTATTTTTGTTTAGATCTGTGACATGAGCTAAGAAAGCTTGACATCCGTTTTTCAATAAACGAATAGCTTTATGGCTTGAGATAACAACGATTGATGTTAATGGTTTGGTTGCTTGAATTCGCATAATAGGTCGATTAGGAATATGAAAGCTAACAACCTTACGAAAACAATCAATTTTTGCATGATGAGTAGTTAACCAATCAATCCCTAGAATCACGTCAAATGCAAGTATTTTTAATGAAATAAGATCGACAGGTAATGTGTGGGTACCAACTTGAACCAAACAAGACTTATAAACCGTGGATGTAATGAAGGTTTCTCCCAATGAAGTTTCAACTGCTAAGTCAAAGTCTAATTTCTCCGGAATCAAATTTAATCGATGAGCGCAAGTAGGAGAAATAAAAGAATGGGTAGAACCGGTATCAAATAAAGTATAGATTTCGTTAGAGTTTATGATAAGCTTACCCGTGATGACCTCATTCGGGTTCCTTGCTCTCTGGGAGTTCACAACAAACGCTCTCCCTTGCACAACCGGTTTTGACTTTTCTGGGACGGCCTTTGGTGCCTCCATCCTAGCTGAATTTGTCTTCGGTAAACGACAAAATCGGGCTAAATGACCTTCTCTTCCACAATTATAACATGCTTTGGACGGCATCGCGCAGTTTGGACTGATGTGCCCCTCCCCTCCGCATTTGAAACATATGATAGGTGATCGTTCTCCTTCCTTAATGACAGGTGCTGGTGCTGACGTCTTTCCATCATTGTTGAATCTCCTCTTCTTGAAATGCCCATTTTTATTGTTTTGGCCCTGATTACCACCGAAGTGGTTACCATTTCTGGCCTGTTGATTCCCTCCACGCTTGTTGTCACCGCTTCGATGACTACTCTCACTGGTATTATCATTTTGCCGGCTGCTCTCTTTTGGTTGCGTTGTCTCGTTATCGCGCTCCACCAACTGAGCCCTATTTACAACATCTGAATACAAACACAGTTTATGAGAAATAAGATGTTGACGTATCTCCGGCTTCAAACCTCTTAAAAACATCCGCGTCATTCTTTCTTCATTATCCACCAGGTGGGACGCAAACCGGGATAACTCCGCAAATTTTGCCTCGTACTGCGACACGGTTATATTATTCTGCTCCAATTTGATGAACTCCACCTCCTTCATGTGACGAATACTCTCGGGAAAGTATTTGTCGTTAAACAGCTCTTGGAACTTCTCCCAAGACATCTTCAGTGCGGCAGGTTGAGTACGCTTTATCGATTCCCACCAGTAATATGCCTCTCCTCGCAATATAAAGGCGGCAAAGGGAACCTTTTGCTCCTCGGAGCAACCCAAGACATCAAATATCTTGGTGATCTGCTTTATCCATGTTTCAGCTACAAGTGGTTTGGGTTCTCCCTTAAACTCCGGTGGTCCCAGCTCCTTAAACTGTTTAGCGGTGACCGCCTGAGAGTTTCCAGTATTTCCACCTACGTTGTGGACAGGAGCCACTTTCACCTGTTGTTGCATGAATTGCATAAAACCTCTGAATATTCCATCATTCATCATCTGGTCAGTGTTGTTGTTTGCATGAGGATTGCCACCTTCCTGATGAACATTATCCTGATTATTGATATGTGGTGAATCAATAATCGCCTGTGCTCCATTGCTATTCTCAACATTCTCAGATGCCATTTTCAGATACTGCCACAAAATAAAAGTTAATTGATATGTCATATATTATCCTTATATTATGACCGACCAATTAAATACCATGCAAATAAACTTAGGTAGGTCATACTAGCGAAGGAATTCTCCGTCTCTCCCCTCCTAGTTCTATTCTCACATCTTAGCCAGGGATCATATCCCTAAGCTCTGATACCAACTGTGACGCCCCCAAAATTAGGTATACATCACCCATCTTGGGTCGTCAGATACATAGTACATAATACAAATATAACTTACTAATACAACTGTCGTGTATAATACGACAAAACATAAACTGTGAGTTTGAATACAAATATTATCTTCTAGAGAGTATTCATACTCAAAAGGAGTCCTCGTTACATTTATTAACACACCATTACATAGAATAGTGAGGACTATTAACTAATACTATCATTCGGACCATCACTCCGTTCCCCGACTTGCCCCAGCTACGTTCTCATTTCCTGAAGAGAACAGTGAAAGAAAGGGTGAGCTCAACTAGCCCAGTAAGAAAAATTACGACTAAGATAATGTAGAATAAATTATCATTAGCCTTCAACAATGTTAAACTGATAAAATATAATAGACATCAAGTTTAACTGTAGCGGAACAAGCAATCCATTAAGAGAGTCAAGTAGAAAATAAACTCTACTTTCTTTTATGATTTAAAAGATTTTCCAACACTTTGATCGCTGAGACTCAGCTTAATAAAATAATCCACATCATCGAATCACCCCTGCACTACGACCAAGGATATTCGTATATTCATTAATGGTCATGATCATGCCAACAACTGTCCATCAATGCACTACGGGCCAATGACGACTTTTACCACATCATTCGTAACATTACGGTCATGATTACACCGAATAATCCCTGGTCATAATCATACCAAGTCCATCTATGCACTACAGGCCACAGATGACTTTTAACAGAATATAAACATAAGGATGATGACAATGATATAAGAATTCAATAAAACAAGTTCAAGAATTAATTTATCCAAGAATTAACAACGTCCAAATTGTCAACATGATACTACTTTGTGGAGTAAAATTCAAGAATGATCAGGAGAATATTTTCATGAATAGATACTAGATGAAGCGCAAATATCAAGGATATTCCACAAATTTCATGGAGTATAGAAGTCAAAACTTAACCAACTGAGTATAATAAAGAATGGAATAACAAAAGAAATCACCATGCATGCGATAGACCGCACAGACAGGTTATTTCAACAGAATAATAAATAATGGAACCAGGTCCGGCGTCAACGCACAGACAGGATATTCCGACAGAATAATAATAATGGAACCAGGTCCGGTGTAAAACACACAGACAGGATATTCCGACAGAATAATAATAAAGACGGAACCAGGTCCGGTGTAAAACACACAGACAGGATGTTCCAACAGAATAATAATAAAAACGGAACCAGGTCCGGTATAAAACACACAGACAGGATGTTCCAACAGAATAATAATAAAAACGGAACCAGGTCCGGTGTAAAACACACAGACAGGATGTTCCAACAGAATAATAATAAAAACGGAACCAGGTCCGGTGTAAAACACACAGACAGGATGTTCCAACAGAATAATAGGAGAATGTCACCAAGTATAGGGTAGACCGCGTATACAGGTTATTCCAACAGAATAATAAGAAATGGAATAACAACAGTTCTCTTCATGAATAAGAAAGAATAACACCCCTTACCGTTTTAAAGAAGAGCTGAAGTAAGGAAGTAGTTAAGTAGCAGAATACTCTTCTTCTCTCTCTCTATAGTTTCTCTCTATAGTTTCTCTCTCTAGAGTTCAGTGAATTCGTAAGAAATAATGAAGGAATGAGCTGCTATTTATAGAAAAATAGAATGCATAGTAACTAATCCATGAACGGTCCAGATTGATTACTTTAATCTGACGGTCCATATTTAAAGAAAAATCTTTTAAATAAAATATAATATATTCTATTTATAGAATAACTTTAATAAAGTATTTTGTTTTATATAAAAAGATGTTTCTGTTTTATTACGTTAATAATACGAATAAAACAAAACGTCATTATCGCTAAATAATTCATATTATTAACTGACAATAATGGAATCAAACTGAGTGACTTCTCACATAAGCATTAATAATCAATACCGTGTGCTACTATGCAACCACACGTATTACTGTACTTTTACTACCGAGTAGTTCAACAGTAACAATGGTAAAACTTCCGCCGTTATTTTTAATAAAATATTTTTGTCGTTTTCTCAATCCGACAATAATTTCGTTGTGGGGTCCACCAATGATTGTGTCGTTGTACGAATATTCCCTGTTAAAACGAATATTCCCCGACCAATCGAATATTATATAACAACTTGCGTACTTTACAAAATTTATAAATATTACCCACAGCTATAACATTATATCAAATTAACTCCATAATATTCAAAAATGATATTTATAGAAAATTCATCTTTATTTATAAAAGTTAGGGTCTTACATTATTAGATAACATTATTGACAATGTCTAGAAAGTTCTGTCTAAGGAAAGGTTTGGTCATCTAATTGCGCGCCAGTAAGGAGAGATCCTTATTGGAAAGCCCTCTCTTTCTTGGGAACGGCCTGGTTGCCAGCACTGTGATTTTGTAATATTATTTGTGTATAATTAATTATTGATTTATATGATGAGGAAAATATTGATTTTATGTAGATATAGATGGAGAAAATTTTTAATGTGACAATTGTTGAAAATTAATATTTTATCTTTTTCTGATAAAATAATTCATTTAAATATATTATTTTAATAATATATTGATGGTGATATTTTTACAATGAATGTGGAATATATGAGTATATGAGGAGGAAGAGTATTTTTGTGGCATTAAATGATTAACACATATTTTGTGTGTTGGTGGACATAATTCTTGACCAAAAATTTATTATTGACTGTAAAATCGTCCGTTTGTAGATTTTGGTCAATTTCTGTTTAGAATTTGGAAAAACTTTCTTCTGTAAAGTTGTAGAGAATTGAATTTCCTATAAAAACTTGCGAGATTCAAATTTTCTGATAGAAGGGATATTTATTATGAATTATTGAAGTTCTGAAGTTCCGAAATAATTGATTTTTGGAAGTTTTATTTATTATTTTGAAGAAAAACATTTTTTGGCATTGAAGTGGGCTAACATGTGATATAAATGGGCTGAGATCAGATGTCTAGAGGTGGGCTAAGGAAAATTTGATAAATATATTAATATTATATTAAATTTTCTGCTTTGGTGTTCTAAGCATTTTCCTATAAATAGGGTGCTTAGGTTAGAATTGAAAATCACACCAGAAACACAAGTTTCTCTCTATTTCTCTCTCTATATCGAGCGTATTCTGCTGAGTATTTTGATACTTTGAGTGTTGCTATACGGTGCAAGTTTCCTTCAACACTATATCTAGTATTCCAGTCAGAAGTACCGTCTTTCTGAGGTAAGGGATGTTATTTCTTTTTAAATGATATTATTTTCTTCAATATCATTATGCCAAAATAATGATCTGAACTTTTTATCAAATTTAGAACTTTTCATGTCGGGGTTACTATTCATGAGTTACTATTCACGAGTTACTATTCACGAGTTACTATTCACCGAAAAATAAAATTTTCTTCTTTTCGTCCAAAATATCTATTCTGGATACTAGCTTTGATTGTATCCATGTTTTGATCATTCTTGAATTTTACTCCACTATGATTATTTATGAGGTATTTTTGGACATGGAATAGCTGAAATACGAATCTTTAATATTTATTATTTTGTTTCACTGGATTCGTTTCCTTTAAAATATTTTTCATCATCCTCAGTCCTAAATGATGATATAATTGAATATCTTTGGCCTGTAGTGCAAAGATTAATGAATTCTGATGAATATCTTTGGCCCGTAGTGCAAAGATGAACAGGTGTTTAGATGAACATGACCAACTGGTGAATATCTTTGGCCTGTAGTGCGAAGATGAATATTGATTGATGTTACGGGGATAAAATACTGATGATGGACTTTTAAATTCATAGATAATAGTAGATTTCATTCTCTACGTAACTCTTCTATGAATTATTAATTTCCGCTGCGAATATTGATTTAAAACTTGTTGTCTATTGTATTCTATTAAATTTTTCCCTGTTGAAGACTAACGATAATTTGTTGTATATTATCTTAGTCATAATATTCTTTACTGGGCTAGTTGAGCTCACCCTTTTCCTTGTTGTTCCATTTTTCTTCTCAGGAGGCGAGAATGTAGCGAGTACTAGTCGGGGTGTGGAATAATGGTTCAAGACAGTTGTTTTAGTAGTCCTCACTATTTTGTAAAATAGTGTGTCAATAAGTATAATGAGGACTTAATTGAGTATGAATACTGTCTAGATGACAATATTTGTATTTAAATTCACAGTATATATGTTGTCGTATTTTGCACGACAATTGTAATAATAAAGTTGTAGTTATTTTCTGTACCATGTATTTGGCGACTCAGAATGGGTTGGATGGATTGGACCTATTTTGGGGGGCGTCACAGTTGGTATCAGAGCTTAGGGATATGATCTGTGGCGAAGATCGGGGAATAGAACTAGGAGGGGAGAGACGAGTAAATCCTTCGCTAGTGTGTCCTACCTAAGCTTATTTGTTGGTCGGTCATAATATAGAGATATTATGTGATTTGTTAATTTATTAAATTAACCCTTGTTTTATGGCAGCATTTGAGAATGTCGACTGAGAATGTTAACAGTGGAGTAAATGAAACCGTGAAGACACCTGTACTCACCAACGAGGAGAACGTGCAACAGGCTGGCAATGTTCCTCCTGTGAACAACACCACTGAGCAGACGATGAACGATGAGATGTTTAGAAGTTTTTTTTCGGTTCATGAAAAACCAGACGAAGGAGATTCCTATTCCAAATATAGGAAGAAACAATGGCAATGCACAGCTGGTCACAGCCAAGCAGTTCAAAGAGTTGGGACCACCATAATTTAAGGGAAAGCCGGATCCGATCATGGCGGAAACGTGGGTCAAGCAAATTACCAAGATATTCGATGTCTTGGGATGCACGGAGGAACAGAAGGTTCCATTCGCCACCTTTATGTTCCGTGGCGAGGCAGACTACTGATGGGAGTCTGTGAAACGTACCCATCCAGCCGCACTCAACATGTCTTGGGAGACATTTCAGAAACTGTTCAATGACAAATACTTTCCTGAAAGTGTTCGTCATATAAAGGAAGTGGAGTTTATTAGACTGGAACAGAACAACATGACGGTGTCCCAGTACGAGGCGAAGTTTGCAGAGTTGTCCAGGTTTGCACTTCATTTGGTGGAGAATGAGGAACGTATGACGCGGATGTTTTTGAGAGGTTTGAAACCCGGCATACGTCAATATCTCATTTCTCATAAATTTTCTCTCTATTCAGATGTTGTCAACAGGGCTCAATTATTAGAGCGAGATAACGAGTATGGTCAACCGAGGGACCACAACCAGGATCATACCTGTGACGCCCCCAAAACAGGTTCATTCCATCCAACCTATTCTGAGTCGCCAAATACATGGTACTGAAAACAACTGTAACTTTATTACAACAATTGTCGTGCAAAATACAACAACACATATGCTGTGAGTTTGGATACAAATATATACCAAATGTGACTCATGTTCCAACCGTGGACATCACCTCACAATGACACCTTACATAAAGGTATAGTCAAAAACTGTTTTAGAATCTTTGGGAAGTGCTCAAGGAAACCTTCGTACATGGGAGGCCATGCGTCTAGGTTATGATAGATATCATATGGCCACAGAATTATTCTTGGTTGACCCAATAGACCCCAAAGAAAAACGAGAAAATTACTATCATATTCTTCCCAATGGTGAGTCTTCTCTTGACATATCATTATCTCTACTGTCTCTAATTGAGAATTATACTTCAAACAAACACCAAGATTATATAGGTAGTGCTTGTATATATACTCAGCAAGTGGATGAGCACATCCCTGTCTTATGATGACACGAGGTTGTATGTCGTTAGACATCTTGTATGATAGTGGCAAACCACCCTTCCAACGTTGGGTACACCTTACCCTATTGGATTCACCAAATAAAACTACTAAATGAACTTTTCTATACTGCTTCGGGAGAACATCCACAGCTAGAGACCACCGTTCTATTTCCCCGTTACCCTCGCTCGACCCAGCTACACTCTTATTACCTGAAAGGAATTGTGAAGCAAAAGGGTTAGCACAACTAGCCCAGTAAAGAATATCATGACTAAAGATAATTAAATTATCAATAGCCTTCATCAGTAATAAATCAGAGATTTAGAACATATGGTAGATGATAAAACTTCTCAACCATAGTTGCAGCGGAACGAGCAATCCATTAGAAGAGTCAAATAGACTATAAAGTCTATTATCTTCTCCACGTTAAAAGTCCACCAACAATGTTTTATCCCTGTAATATCAATCAACAATTCTTGTCCACAATCACGTGTATAACTCATAATCGTAATTGTAGTTCTAAATTCCTTTTCTCATCCAGGACAAAGATAATTTTCATCACCTGAAACATCAAACATCATGGTTATACCAAATCACAGTTCATGTTCATAATCATACTAATAAATTCATCTCTGCACTACGGCCCAAAGATATTCATCAACAAGTCATCTTTGCACTACATGCCAAAGATATTCAACAACAGGTCATCCTTGCATTACGAGCCAAAGATATTCATCAACCACTTATCTTTGCACTACAGGCCAAAGATATTCATCAACAGTTCCTATTTGCACTACAGGCCAAATATATTCATCAACAGTTCATATTTGCACTATAGGCCAAATATATTAATATCTCAAAGAATTATAACCATTTTAGAATTTATATAAACAATAATTATAACCATGTTGATCAATTCACCTTTGCACTTAAGCTTAAGATATTCAATTATAAATTCAATGGTCATGATCATACCAGTCACAATTCAACTTTGCACTACAGGCCAAAGAGAACCCTAGTCATGATCATACCAATAATATATCCATCTTTACACTCCAGTGAAAGAGAATTTCAACATCAAGGTTATAAAAATGTTATATATAATAGTAAAATCAATATAATCAAAACATCTAGATTTAATCTCAAGAGTAATATTCATAAATCAACTATAATTTGGTTAGAAAAAGAAACCAATTTTGTCGTAAATAGTAACTCATGAATAGTAACTCGTGAATAGTAACTCATGAATAGTAACTCATGAATAGTAAACTCGACACAAAAAGATAGAAATTCCACAATAAAATACATACCAATATTTCGGTATAATGATATTAAAAGAATAATATTTATTAAGCTTATAAACAATTTATTTTAATTGTTTACACTTTACTAAATAATGCATTTAATCATTCTAAAATGCCAAACTCATAAGATTTCATCACCAATAACCAAAAACCCTCATCAAAAATCTGCATAGATCTCATATAGGATTCTCAAATCATAAAATCCTATTTTCCAATTTTCTTACTTCACAAAATATATTTAATTCATTTACTCATAACTAGACCATTTTCATAAAAAAATACCAAATCAATTCCAAAAATATTTCTTTTCTGGGATTTAGCATAATATAGTCCCATAGTGAACATATATTTTTCTCAGAATTTTTAAAAGTCATTTACTATTTTTCATATGGCCAAAACAGCCGAATATTTAGACATTTATCAAAAATTGTACTTTTGTCCAAAAATTCTGAAATTTATAGAGTATACTTCTATCATATACATGTACTCCCAATAAAAATTTCATCAATTTTGGAGTTAACCACAAGGAATTATAAGTGGTTACTTTTAAAATAGTCTTTTCTCATAAAATTCATAACTCTCAATCTATACATCCAAAAATCACCATTTTTGGACACAATCAAGAAAACTCATCAAAATATTATTTCAAATTTTTCCAGAATTTTTGAAGTGCAGAAAAATTACGAATTTGGAAAATATAACAACCCTTAAAATCCCTTACTATCCCTTACCTCAAAAGAGCAGCACTTCTGACTGGATATCAGATATGACGCTGAAAGAAACTTGCACTGAAGAATATCAACTCACCAAGTATCTAAATACTCACAAAATACACTCAATAATCTAGAGAGAGAAAGAGAGAAAGCTTATGTTTCTGGTGTGATTTTCAATTCTAACTTAGCCCTCTATTTATAGGAAAATTTTAGTAGGCTTAACCTGCAACCTGATGGCTTTACCTGCTACTATTCTCACCCACCACATTTGAAATATAATTCAGCACATTTCTTCACCAACCACAAGTGGAGCCCACCAATTCTAGAATTTTCCATCAAAATGATAAACTCCGAAAATTCAACAATTTCTGAACCAGTCATCTTGTAAAATTCATAATAAATCATACATTTATTTTTAACGGTTCAAAATTTGTGGGCATATACTCAACTTATATATGTATAACATATCCAAAAATTACCACGATCCAACGGTCGGATTAAAAATTATAACCCCCGCAAAATATCTCAAAAACCCTGATTTTTAATACCTCCATTCCGACAAAAATACTGATAAAAAATCTCAACATTAACTCCTTTATTTTTAACCACAAAAATATATCCCTCATTTATATCCACATAAAATAAATATTTCCTTATCATATGAATTAATAATTAATTATTCACAAATAATATTACAGAATCACATTTATGACAACCAGGCCGTTCCTAGGAAAGAGGGGGCTTTCCAATAAGGATTTCTCCTTACGAGCGCGCAATTAGATGACCAAACCTCTCCTTAGATAGAACTTTCTAGACATTGCCAATAATGCTATCTAATAATATTATTCAAATAATATGAATTGTTGATCTGATAATGGAAAATACTGTGCAGTGACAATTATTGAACAACAATAATATAAAATTTTAACGTAGCAATTATTGAATCAATAAAATAAAATATTGAACAGTAATTACTGTAACAATTATTGAGTAGTGCCTTCTTACGTAAGAATCAATAATTTTAAAAATACTATGCAATACCGTGTGCTACTGTGCAATAACGCGTATTACTGTATTTTAACCACCGGGTATTCCAACAGTGTTAACGGTAACAACTACGTCGTTATTTGTAAAAACTCAAATTTGTCATTTTCTTCACCCGACAGTTATTCGTTATGGGGCCCACAAAGAGCTGCGCCGTCGTACGAATATTCCCCGACAGAAAGAATATTCCACGACCAAACGAATATTCCCCGACAACAATGATTATTTTATAACCACTTGCTTATTTTGAAAAAAAATTCATATTTCACCCATAACTTTAAACTTTTATCAATTTAACCATTTACTGAATAGTAATTATAAGAAAAATTGAATACTTTTATTTCATAAAATTCGGGGTCTTACAATACCGGTGACAACAGTCATCAGAACAATGATAACCAGCGGAGAAAGAAAAATACAGACAAGAACGGCAACCACTCTGGTGGTAATCGTGGCCATGAAAATAGAAGAAGCGAGTCGGGAGGAGATTTTAAAAAGAGGAGATTCAACAATGATAATACGAAGACGTCAGGACCAGCAACAATTGGTTCCAAGGGAGGAGATCGACCACCGGTCATATGCTATAAATGTGAAAAAGAGGGGCATATCAGCCCAAACTGTCCACAACAGTTTAAGGTATGCTATAATTGTGGAAAGGAAGGACATATCGCTCGAGATTATACGGTAGCGAAACCAAGTTCAGCGGGGACGGTGACTCAAAAGGCTGCCCCAGAAAAGTCAAAGTCAACGGTTCCTGGAAGAGCGTTTGTCGTGATTGGTCAACATGCGAGGAACCCAAACGAGGTGATCACGGGTAAGCTAATCATAAATTCATGTGAAGTTTATACCTTACTAGATACCGGTGCTACCCATTCATTTATTTCTCCTACTTGTGCTCAACGTTTAAAATTGACTCCGGAGAAATTAGACTTTGACTTATCTGTGGAAACTCCGTTAGGAGAAACTTTCGTTACATCCACTGTTTATAAATCTTGTTTGATCCAACTTGGCACCATCACATTACCTGTTGACCTTATCTCTTTAAAGATACTTGCTTTTGATGTGATTTTAGGAATTGATTGGTTAATTACTCATCATGCCAAAATTGATTATTTTCGTAAGGTTGTTAGTTTTCATATTCCTAAGCAACCTGTTATTCGAATTCAAGCAACCAAACCATTGAAGTCAAACTCTTTCATATCAAGCCGTAAAGTCATTCGTTTATTGAAAAATAGATGTCAAGCTTTCTTAGCCATGTCATGGACTTGAACAAAAATAGGTCAGATTTGAATGATATTTCTGTTGTTAGTAAAATCCCTGACGTATTTCCTGAAGAATTTCTTGGCTTACTCCCAGAGCGTGATATTGAATTTTGTATCATCTTTGAATCCGGTACAAAACCCACTTCTAAAATCTCATAGCGAATGGATCCTATTGAACTTCAGGAGTTAAAAACCCAACTATAGAAGTTGATAACCGAGCCTTTATCTGGTGACTTCCTTTGTGGAATGCATCGAAGCCAGACTTTCCGTAGGGGACGCCATATTCGTGCGGTAGTAAACTGATAGGTGTCATTATGACGTGATATCCAAGATTGGGATATGAGTCACAATTGAGAGCAACCTAAGTCAGTAATCGAAATACGTAGCATTCTGGTTATTATCGGAGATTCGTAAAAAGGATTTTCTCGAATCGCTACTCCATTAACTCAGCTGACTCAAAAAGATACAAACTTCGAATGGACCGAGGAATGCGAGAAGGGCTTCCAAGAATTCAACATGCGACACCGACGTTGGCTCGAGCTGTTAAAAGATTTCGATCATACCATTCAATACCATCCTGGAAAAGCAAACGTGGTAGCTGGCGCATTGAGTAGAAGATCATATGCAGGAACGAGTGCGATGATGTCAAGTATACGCATAGAACCAACTTTAATTGATAAAGTTAAAGTTGCTCAAACCACAGACCCGGAGCTGATGCGTATGAAGAAGAAAGTACAAGAAGGTGCTATTCCAGAAGCAAGAATCGATGAAGAAGGAATACTTCGAGTCCACTCCAGACTTTGTGTTCCTAACGATTCTGATTTGAAGTACAAGATCATGACGGAGGCACACAATACACCATTAGCGATCCATCCTGGCAGTACCAAAATGTATCGTGATCTTCGACATACATTTTGGTGGAACAATATTAAGAGAGAGATTGCAAAGTTTATTTCGAGGTGTTTAACTTGTCAACGTGTAAAGGTGGAGCATCAAGTGCCAAAGGGTCCATTGCAACCACTTCAGATTCTGAAATGGAAGTGGGAACACATTACCATGAATTTCGTTACGGGTCTTCCTACGGTTTCTCAAGGCATAAATGCTATTTGGGTGATTGTTGATAGATTAACCAAGTCTGCTCATTTTTTTCCGATACGGGAGACTTATTCCCTTGAACGTCTTGCTCGTATGTACGTGAATGAGATTATGAGGTTGCATGGCATGCCAGTATCCATAGTTTCGGATCGTGACCCAAGATTCACTTCAAGATTTTGGGTAAGCTTGCAAAAAGCTATGGGCACGGATTTACGATTTAGTTCGGCATACCATCCTCAAACGGACGGACAATCAGAGAGGACTATTCAAACTCTTGAAGATCTATTAAGACTCTGTGTCCTAGATCTCAAAGGGAGTTGGGATAAGTACCTACCATTGGTGGAATTCTCCTACAACAATAGTTATCAGGCGAGCATAGGTGTGGCTCCATTCGAGGCGTTGTATGGAAGAAAATGTCGTTCTCTAGTATGCTGGGACGAGGTTGGTGAAGCAACATTGTTGGGACCAGAGTTGGTACGCATGACTACAGAGAAGATCCAAACGATTCGACAACGTATTCAAACGGCACAGGATCGACAAAAGAGTTATGCGGATCTTCATCGAAAGGACGTGGAATTTGACATTGGGGATCATGTATTATTACGTGTAGCTCCATGAAAAGGAGTTACAAGATTTGGGAAGAGAGGAAAGCTCAATCCACGATTTATTGGTCCGTTTTAGATTCTTGACCGAGTAGGAAATGTGGCCTATAGACTCGCGTTGCCTCCAAGTATGTCTCGTGTTCATAATGTTTTTTATATATCTGTGCTTCGTAAATATGTGAAAGATCCGAACCACATTATTGAGTTAGAACCGGACGAGATAGCCGAAGACTTAACGTACGAAGAGGTACCTGTCAAGATTTTGGATAGGAAGGAGCATGTCCTACGCACGAAGGTCATACCACAAGTTAAAATTTTGTGGAGAAATCATGCTATTGAGGAAATGACCTGGGAGTTAGAAACGGAAATGAAAGTGAGGTATCCTCATCTTTTCGAAACACCAGGTACGTATGTCAATTTTGAGGACGAAATTTCATAAGGAGGGGAGGTTGTAAAACCCCAAATTATTAATAAATGAAATTTAATTTTCTCTATTTATGATTCTGAAATAGTAAGGGTTGATTTGATTAATGTGGCTAGTTATGGGTAAAATGCGCAAATATTTTAAATAAGCAAGTGGTTATAAAATATTCATTGTTGTCGGAGAATATTCGCTTGGTCGTGGAATATTCTTACTGTCAGAGAATATTCGTATGACGGCGCAATCTTTTGTGGGCCCCACAACAGAAAGCGATTGGATGAAGAAAATGACAAAAATAAGTTGTTTATAAATAACGGCGTAGTTGTTACCGTTAATACTGTTGGAATACCCGGTGGTTAAAATACGGTAATACGCGTTGTTGCACAGTAGCACACGGTATTGCACCAATTATTGATTCTTACGTAAGAAGGCACTACTCAATAATGGTTACAGTAATTACTGTTCAATATTGTATTTTATTGATTCAATTAATTGCTGCGTTGATATTTTATATTACTGTTGTTTTAATAATTGTCACTACACAGTATTTTCTATTATCGGAACAATAATTCATATTATCTGAATAATATTATTAGATAACATTATTGGCAATGTCTAGAAAGTTCTGTCTAAGGAGAGGTTTGGTCATCTAATTGCGCGCCAGTAAGGAGAGATCCTTATTGGAAAACCCCCTCTTTCCTGGGAACGGCCTGGTTGCCAGTACTGTGATTCTGTAATATTATTTGTGTATAATAAATTATTAATTTATATGATGAGAAAAATATTAATTTTATGTGAATATAGATGGAGAAAATTTTTAATGTGACAATTGTTGAAAATTAATATTTTATCTTTTTCTGATAAAATAATTCATTTAAATATATTATTTTAATAATATATTGATGGTGATATTTTTACAATGAATGTGGGATATATGAGTATATGAGGAGGAAGAGTATTTTTGTGGCATTAAATGATTAACACATGTTTTGTGTGTTGGTGGACACAATTCTTGACCGAAAATTTATTATTGACTATAAAATCGCCCGTTTGTGGATTTCGGTCAATTTCTGTTTGGAATTTGGAAAAACTTTCTTCTGCAAAGTTGTAGAGAATTGAATTTCCTATAAAAACTCGCAAGATTCGAATTTTCTGATAAAAGGGATATTTATTATGAATTATTAAAGTTCTGAAGTTCCGAAATAATTGATTTTTGGAAGTTTTATTTATTATTTTGAAGAAAAACGTTTTTTGGCATTTAAGTGGGCTAACATGTGATATAAATGGGCTGAGATCAGATGTCTAGAGGTGGGCTAAGGAAAATTTGATAAATATATTAATATTATATTAAATTTTCTACTTTGGTGTTCTAAGCATTTTCCTATAAATAGGGTGCTTAGGTTAGATTTAAAAATCACACCAGAAACACAAGTTTCTCTCTATTTCTCTCTCTATATCGAGCGTATTCTTGTGAGTATTTGATACTTTGAGTGTTGCTATACAGTGCAAGTTTCCTTCAGCACTATATCTAGTATTCCAGTCAGAAGTACCGTCTTTCCGAGGTAAGGGATGTTATTTCTTCTTAAATGATATTATTTTCTTCAATATCATTATGTCGAAGTATTGATCTGAACTTTTTATCAAATTTGGAACTTTTCATGTCGGGGTTACTATTCATGAGTTACTATTCACGAGTTACTATTCACCGAAAAATGAAATTTTCTTCTTTTCGTCCAAAATATCTATTCTGGATACTAGCTTTGATTGTATCCATGTTTTGATCATTCTTGAATTTTACTCCACTATGATTATTTATGAGGTATTTTTGGACATGGAATAGCTAAAATACGAATCCTTAATATTTATTATTTTGTTTCACTGGATTCGTTTCCTTTAAAATATTTTTCATCATCCTCAGTCCTAAATGATGATATAATTGAATATCTTTGGCCTGTAGTGCAAAGATTAATGAATTCTGATGAATATCTTTGGCCCGTAGTGCAAAGATGAACAGATGTTTAGATGAACATGACCAACTGGTGAATATCTTTGGCCTGTAGTGCGAAGATGAATATTGATTGATGTTACAGGGATAAAATGCTGATGATGGACATTTAAATTCATAGATAATAGTAGATTTCATTCTCTACGTAACTCTTCTATGAATTATTAATTTCTGCTGCGAATATTGATTTAAAACTTGTTGTCTATTGTATTCTATTAAATTTTTCCCTGTTGAAGACTAACGATAATTTGTTGTATATTATCTTAGTCATAATATTCTTTACTGGGCTAGTTGAGCTCACCCTTTTTCTTGTTGTTCCATTTTTCTTCTCAGGAGGCGAGAATGTAGCGAGTACTAGTCGGGGTGTGGAATAATGGTTCAAGACAGTTGTTTTAGTAGTCCTCACTATTTTGTAAAATAGTGTATCAATAAGTATAATGAGGACTTAATTGAGTATGAATACTGTCTAGATGACAATATTTGTATTTAAATTCACAGTATATGTGTTGTCGTATTTTGCACGACAATTGTAATAATAAAGTTGTAGTTATTTTCTGTACCATGTATTTGGCGACTCAGAATGGGTTGGATGGATTGGACCTGTTTTGGGGGGCGTCACATTCGAGTATGTCATCGACGCTTATATGTTGTTGCTACGAGACAGAGAGGAATACTACAGGTCGCGGGGAATACAAAGGTGGTCCCAATTTTGTTTCATGAATTCATTCTTCATGCATCTTGGGCAGGGCTATGTGCCCTGCACTAACGTGAATACTGCATGGAGTTTTTGTAATCCGTATGTTAACCAAGATGTTGGTCCACCTTTACACGAATGCAAATACATATTCATGCCGGTGTGTAATACCAATCAACGCCATTTTGTCTTGTTCCTATTCGCAGTTGAAGATTGGATGGTTACCATAATTGACCCGCACTACAATGACACTAAGTATATTAAGTTACATGAAATGTACTCAGAATTCGTTAAAGTTGCGGTATGTTTAGTTTTAAAATATTTTAATTTTATAATGTCCTTTAATATTAAAAATTCATTAACCAACTACTTTGTACATGCAGGTACATTTGATACCATTTTGTTTGCGAAATGGTAATCCGATGCGTGAGTGGCCCAGCGGTAATCCTACTGTGCAGACCTTAAAGATTCGACCGAAACAACACAACAACTCAGACTGTGGCATTTTTGTATGCAAGTATGTTGACTGTTTCTTTAGGGCCAATGGTAATATTTCTGAAGAGAAGTGATCCTTGGAATATGTCACATTCTTTCGTTACCGCGTCGCATGGGAGCTCTACAAGAAATTCGCAAGATTACTTCCGGCCTCTGAGATATAGAACTTGTCCAATGTTATCTAATGTACATATTAATTAATAAGAATGTCTATTTGGTTGAACTTTATGGGATTTTCAAATTCATAACTTAGTAATATGAATATTATTGAATCACATAAAACCACTTCATATTATTAATACGAAAAAAAATTATCTATTTTGTTGAACTGTATGGATATTTTTATTCGGACTAATATTAATAATCACATTATTTATATTAATATTAAAAATCATTATTAATATTATTTTTAATAATAGTAATACATGAATATAATAATAAATAGATAATGCATTCATTTTCTATCATTGAAACTTAATATAATAATAACAATAATAATAATAATAATAATAATAATAATAATAATAATAATAATAATAATAATAATAATAATAATAATAATATAAACATAATAATAATCTAGAATATAGATTTAAATAGAAAACCCCCATATGTATTATATAGACTTATTAATAATAATAAATCGTAATATAATAATAATGCAAGAATATAGATTTTGGGGGATGGTGAAGTTTTAATATAAAGATATATCCTTGGTTGAAATTAACAGTTAGGCCCGTGATTCTCGGGTGGTCATATGACGAGTGTATGGAGTTTGAGGTTGCGAGTTCGAATCTGTTTAGCAGCGAATTGCTTGAATAAAATCATTTTTTTAAATTTTTTATTGTTAGCCGTGACAAGCTGTATCGGCCGGATATTTTTTTCAATTTTTTATTGCAAGTCGTATCAGCTTGTACCGGCCGACATTTTAATAATATTTTAATGCCAGCCGTATCAGTCTGTACCGGCCGGAATTTATTTTATTATTTTAATGCATTTTAATGTGCTGAGTCATTACATATAATGGAGAAATGAAAAAAAAAGAAGAAGGTAAAGCCGGCACAAGCTCTTCCGGCTAGAATTTATTTTATTATTTTAATTCCAGCCGTATCAGCTTGTACCGGCCGACATTTATTTTATTATTTTAATGCATTTTAATGTGCTGAGTCATTACATATAATGGAGAAATGTAAAAAGAAAAAGAAAAGGTAAAGCCGGCACAAGCTCTTTCGCCCGGATTATTTTAATAATAAATAATCATTTTTTATAACTATACTGACAAGTTAATTTTACGTGGGCCTCCCTTATTAAAATAGAAGCCGGTACAGGTAAATAATTATGCACAACAACCTGTGCCGGCTTATCATATAGAAAAGTTAATCGCATCCATCTATTCAATTTATCAACGGTCCAAAAAGGGGGTGTTGCACAGTACTCATAGCAACCGGTTGCTATGGAAGGGCTCCCTATATATATATATAAAGATTTTAGTGTTGTACAACAGGCCTGTTTGATCTGGTTCGGGTTGGGCCTGTCAGACTTTGGTCGTTGACCAGGCCAGGTCAGGCCAAGCCAAGCCAAAACTATACCACCAAACTATGATTTGATAAGGCTTGTTGTAACACCCCCTTCCCAAAAAGGAAAGGGAGGTCAAGCGAAAAGCACAACAAACCTTAAAATTAGTAAATAGATCACTGATAACTTCAAAATATTAATAATGATATCCATCAATGAAGTACTAATTATAATTCTCCAACTAGAGTCAAAATAATAAAAATCAAAAATCGAAACAACCTAGATGGTCAAAGGTAACACTCTCATCACACTAGTCTTGAATCACCCCTACAAACCTGCCGGAAGAAAAACACAGCATGAGCCAATTGCCCAGTACAAATACAGATATACAAAAACAACTAAGATAAAATACTGAACAAAGCCTCAAGTGTAAATACGGACGAAAATATACTCTCTAAAGATCTGAATGGAATATACCTGAATCAATAAAATTGACGAAACCAATAGAAAAATAAAGAAATAACGAACTAAAGTAACTAACTCAATGAATTGAACTGAACAAAAACAAACAAAACTAATACAATGAAATAATAGGCTGAATCAAATGGTTGGGTGTTATTTCATACCGAGTGAGCTCAGAAATATACATTGCCACACAGTCAAATCAAAACAATGCCACACAGCCAAGTCAAAATAATGCCACACAGACAAGTCAAATGATGCCACACATGCTGTGACAACCCCAAAATAAGTCCATTCTATCCAACCCATTCTGAGTCGCCAAATACATGGTACAGGAAACAACTACAACTTTATTACAACAATTGTCGTGAAAAATACAACAACACATATACTGTGAGTTTGGATACAAATATATACCAACTATGACTCATGTCCCAACCGTGGACAGCACCTCATAATGACACCTTATATAAAGGTATAGTCGAAAACTGTTTTAGAAATTAGAATCTTTGAGAAGTGCTCAAGGAAACCTTCGTACACGGGAGGCCATGCTTCCAGGTTATGATAGATATCATATGGCCATAGAATTATCCTTGGTTGACCCAATAGACCCCAAAGAAAAACGAGAAGATTACTATAATATTCTTCCCAATGGTGAGTCTACTCTTGACTTATCATTATCTCCACTGTCTCAAATTGAGAATTATACTTCAAACAAACACCAAGATTATATAGGTAGTGCTCGTAAATATACTCAGCAAGTGGATGAGCACAACCCTGTCTTATGATGACACGAGGTTGTATGTCATTAGACATCTTGTATGATAGTGGCCAAATACCATTCCAACGTTGGGTTCGCCTCTCCCTATATGATTCACCAAATATAACTACTAAAAGATGTATACAACACACTTGTTTATATTGTTTAGGGAGAACTCCACAGCTAGAGACCACCGTTCTAGTCCCTTGTTACCCCCGCTCGACCCAGCTACACTTTTATTACCTGAAAGGAATTGTGACGCAAAAGGGTGAGCACAACTAACTCAGTAAAGAATATCATGACTAAAGATAATTAAATTATCAATAGCCTTCATCAGTAATAAATCAGAGATTTAAAACATATGGTAGATGATAAAAATTTTCAACTATAGTTGCAGCGGAACGAGCAATCCATTAGAAGAGTCAAATAGACAATACAATCTATTATCTTCTCCATGTTAAAAGTCCACCAACAATATTTTATCCTTGTAACATCAATCAACAGTTCCTTTTCACAATTATATGAATATCTCATGATCATAATTGTGATTCTAAATTCCTCTTCGTACCCAGGACGAAGATAATTTTTATCACATGTCTTTACCTGAAACATCAAAGATCATGGTTATACCAAATCACAGTTCCTGTTTATAATTATACTAATAAATTCTTCTTTGCACTACGGGCCAAAGATATTCATCAACAATTCATCTTTGTACTATTGACCAAAGATATTCAACAACAGGTCATCTTTGCACTACGGGCCAAAGATATTCAACAATAATTCATCTTTGCACTACGGGCCAAAGATATTCACATCTCAAAGAAATATATAATCATTTCAAAATCTATATAAACAATAATTATAACCATGTTGATCAATTCACCTTTGCACTTTAAGCTAAAAATATTCAATTGTAAATTCAATGGTCATGATCATACTAGTCACAATTCATCTTTGCACTACTGGCCAAAGAGAACCCATAGTCATGATCATACCAATAATCTACCCATCTTTACACTCAAGTCAAAGACAAATTTCTTCACCAAGATTATAAAAATGTTATATATGATAATAAAAATAATAACATCAAAACATGAATTTAATTTTAAGAGTAAGATTCATAAATCAACAATAATTTGGTCAGAAAAAGAAGCCAATTTTATTGTGAATAGTACCCATGAATAGTAACTCATGAATAGCAACTCGTGAATAGTAACTCGTGAATAGTAACTCATGAATAGTAACTCGTGAATAGTAACTCATGAATAGTAACTCGTGAATAGTAACTCATAAATAGTGTCGTATACGTGAATAATAACTCTGACTCAAAAAGGTATAAATTCCACAATAAGATCCATACCAATATGTCAGTATAATGATATTGAAAGAATAACATCATTATGAAGAATATAACATCCCTTAATATCCCCTACTATCCTTTACCTCAAAAGAGCAACACTTCTGACTGGATATCGGATATGACGCTGAAGGAAACTTGCACTGATGAATATCAACTCACCAAGTATCTAAATACTCACAAAATATACTCAATAATCTAGAGAGAGAAAGAGAGAAAACTTGTTTCTGGTGTGATTTTCAATTCTAAGTTAGCCCTCTATTTATAGGAAAATTTTAGCAGACTTGACCTGTAACCTGATGGCTTTACCTGCTACTATTCCCACCCACCACATTTGAAATAAAATTCACCACATTTCTTCACCAACCACAAGTGGGGCCCACTCAATTCTAGAATTTTCTACCAAAATGCTAAATTCAGATACTTCAATAATTTCTGAACCATTCACCTCTTAAAATTTATAACAAATCATACGTTCATTTTTAACGGTTCAAAATTTGTGGTCATATACTCAACTTATATATGTATAACATATCCAAAAATTACAATGATCCAACGGTCGGATTAAAAATTATAACTCACGCAATATATCTCAAAAACACTGGTTTAATTTTTAATACCTTATTCCGACAAAAATACTGATAAAATATCTCAACATTAATTCCTTCATTTATAATCACATAAATAAATCCATCATTTATATCCACATCAAATAAATATTTCTTTATCATATAAATCAATAATTAATTATTCACAAATAATATTATATAATCACAATTATGACAACCAGGCCGTTCCCAAGAAAGAGTGGGCTTTCCGATAAGGATTTCTCTTTACTGGCGCGCAATTAGGTGACCAAACCTCTCCTTGACAGAACTTTCTAGACATTGCCAATAATGCTATCTAATAATATTATTCAAATAATATGAATTATTGATCTGATAATGAGAAATATTGTGCAGTGATAATTATTGAAACAACAATAATATAAAATATCAACGCAGCAATTATTGAATCAATAAAATAAAATATTGAACAGTAATTACTGTAACAATTATTGAGTAGTGCCTTCTTACGTAAGAATCAATAATTCAAAAATACTGTGTAATACCGTGTGCTACTGTGCAACAACGCGTATTACTTTATTTTAACCACTGATATTCCAACAGTGTTAACGGTAACGATTACGCCGTTATTTATAAAAACTTAATTTTGTCATTTTCTTCATCCTACAGTTATTCTGTTATGGGGCCCATAAATGGCTGCGCCGTCGTACGAATATTTCCCGACAGAAAGAATATTCCACGACCAAACGAATATTCCCCGACAACAATGAATATTTTATAATCACTTGCGTATTTTGAAAAAAAATTTATATATCACCCTTAACTTTAACTTTTATCAATTTAACCATTTACTGAATAGTAATTATAAGAAAAATTGAATACTTTTATTTCATAAAATTTGGGGTCTTACAATCTCCCCTCCTTATGAAATTTCGTCCCTGAAATTTACGTACCTAGTATTTCGAAGAGTTAAGAATACCTTGCTTTCATTTCAGATTCCATCTTTCCTATCATCATGATTTCTCCATTGCTCATCTCCTGTATTTCAGATATCATTCTAGAATACAGCTTCAAAACAAGAGTTAATTGAACAAATTAACATTTTACATAATATCCCGATATTATGACTGACCAACAAATAAGCTTAGGTAGGACACACTAGCGAAGGATTTACTCATCTCTCCCCTCCTAGTTATATTCCCCGATTTACTCATGTCCAATCAGTGGACAGCACCTCACATTGGTACCTATCAGTTTGCCACCGCATAACGGCGTCCCCTAAGGAGAGTCTGGCTTCGGGCCATCCCCCATCAATAGGAAGTCACCAGCGAGAGGCTCGGGGCTCTTTACATATAGCTCTGATACCAAATGTGACAACCCCAAAATAGGTCCATTCCATCCAACCCATTCTGAGTCGCCAAATACATGGTACAGAAAATAACTATAACTTTATTACAACAATTGTCGTGCAAAATACAATAACACATATGCTGTGAGTTTGGATACAAATATATACCAACTGTGACTCTCATCCCAACCTTGGATAGCACGTCACAATGACACCTTACATAAAGGTATAGTCAAAAACTGTTTTAGAAATTAGAATCTTTGGGAAGTGCTCAAGAAAACCTTCGTACATGGGAGGCCATGCGTCTAGGTTATGATAGATATCATATGGCCACAGAATTATCCTTGGTTGACCCAATTGACCCCAAAGAAAAACAAAAAAGATTACTATCATATTCTTTCCAATGGTGAGTCTTCTCTTGACATATCATTATCTCCACTGTCTCTAATTGAGAATTATACTTCAAACAAACACTAAGATTATATAGGTAGTGCTCGTAGATATACTCAGCAAGTGGATGAGCACATCCCTGTCTTATGATGACACGAGGTTGTATGTCATTAGACATCTTGTATGATAGTAGAAAAACACTCTTCCAACGTTGGGTTCGCCTCACCCTATTCGGTTCACCAAAATTAAATATTAAATGACGTATATAATATGACACACTTATCTAACGGCTCAATAAAATTATTTTCATACTATTTAGAGAGAACCTCAACAGCTATAGACCACCGTTCTATTCCCCTGTTATCCCTCGCTCGACCCAGCAACACTTTTATTACTTGAATGGAATTGTGAAGCAAAAGGGTGAGCACAACTAGGTCAGTAAAGAATATCATGACTAAAGATAATTAAATTATCAATAGCCTTCATCAGTAATAAATCAGAGATTTAGAACATATGGTAGATGATAAAACTTTTCAACCATAGTTACAGCGGAACGAGCAATCCATTAGAAGAGTCAAATAGACCATAAAATTTATTATCTTCTCCATATTAAAGGTCCACCAACATTGTTTTTTTCCTGTAACATCAATCAACAATTCCTGTCCACAATTACATGTATAACTTATAATCGTAATTGTAGTTCTAAATTCCTTTTCTCATCCAGGACAAAGATAATTTTCATTACCTGAAACATCAAAGATCATGGTTATACTAAATCACAGTTCCTGTTCATAATTATACTAATAAATTTATCTTTGTACTACAGGCCAAAGATATTCAACAACAGGTCATCTTTGCACTACGGGCCAAAGATATTCAACAACAGGTCATCTTTGCACTACGGGCCAAAGATATTCAACAATAGGTCATCTTTGCACTACATGCCAAAGATATTCAATAACAGTTCATCTTTGCACTACAGGCCAAAGATATTCATCAACAGTTCATATTTGCACTACAGGCCAAATATATTAATATCTCAAAAAAATATATAATCATTTCAAAATCTATATAAACCATAATTATAACCATGTTGATCAATTCACCTTTGCACTTAAGCTAAAAATATTCAATTATAAATTCAATGGTCATGATCATACCAGTCAACGATTCAACTTTGCATTACTGGCCAAAGAGAACCCATAATCATGATCATACCAATAATCTACCCATCTTTACACTCAAGTCAAAAGAAATTCCATCACTAGGGTTATAAAAATGTTATATATGATAATAAAAATAATATGATCAACAACTGTATTTATTTTCAAGAGCAACAATCATAAATCAACGATAATTTGGTCAGAAAAAGAAATCAACTTTTTTGTCGTGAATAGTACCCGTGAATAGTAACTCGTGAATAGTAACTCATGAATACTAACTCATGAATAGTACTCCGTATTCGTACATAGTACCGTATACGTAAATAATGTCATAAACGTAAATAGTGCCATATACATAAATAGTGCCGTATACGTGAATAGTGCCATATACGTGAATAGTATCTCCGACTCAAAAAGCTAGAAATTCCACAATAAGATCCATACCAATATGTCAGTATAATGATATTGAAAGAATAACATCATTATGAAGAATATAACATCCCTTACAATCCCTTAAAATTCCGTACTATCCCTTACCTCAAAAGAGCAACACTTCTGACATGATATCGGATATGACGCTGAAGGAAACTTGCACCGTATAGCAACACTCAAAGTATCAAAATACTCACAAGAATACGCTCGATAATATAGAGAGAGAAAGAGAGAAAACTTGTTTCTGGTGTTATTTTCAATTCTAACTTAGCCCTCTATTTATAGGAAAATGTTAGCACGCCGAAGCAGACTTGACCTGCAACCTAATGGCTTTACCTGCTACTATTTTCACACACCACATTTGAATAAAAATTCCAGCACATTTCTCACCAACCAAAATTGGGGCCCACCAATTCTAGAATTTTCTACCAAAATGATAAATTTGGATACTTCAACAATTTATGAACCAGTCACCTCTTAAAATTCAGAACAAATCATACGTTCATTTTTAATGGTTCAAAATTTGTGAACATATACTCAACTTATATATGTATAACATATCCAAAAATCACAACGACCTAACGGTCAGTTAAAAATTATAACTCACACAATAAAACTGTAAGAACACTGATTTGATCTTTTAATACCTCCAATCCGACAAAATACTGATAAAACACCTCAACATTAATTCTTTCATTTATAACCACATAAATAAATCCATCATTTATATCCACATCAAATAAATATTACCTTATCATATAAATCAATAATTAATTATTCACAAATAATATTACAGAATCACAATTATGACAACCAAGCAGTTCCCAGGAAAGAGGGGCTTTCCAATAAGGATTTCTCCTTACTGGCGCGCAATTTGGTAACCAAACCTCTCCTTGACAGAACTTTCTAGACATTGCCAATAATGCTATCTAATAATATTATTCAAATAATATGAATTATTGATCTGATAATGGAGATACTGTGCAATAATAATTATTGAAACAACAATAATATAAAATATCAACGCAGCAATTATTGAATCAATAAAATAAAATATTGAACAGTAATTACTGTAACAATTATTGAGTAGTGCCTTCTTACGTAAGAATCAATAATTGAAAAAATACTGTGAAATACCGTGTGCTACTGTGCATCAACGCGTATTACTGTATTTTAACCACCGGGTATTCCAACAGTGTTAACGGTCACATAGCTCGATTTTGTCTTGTAGCGAAATCAAGTCCAGTTGGGACGGTGGCTATAAGACCCCGAATTTTATGAAATAAAAGTATTCAATTTTTCTTATAATTATTATTTAGTAAATGGTTAAATTGATAAAAGGTTAAAGTTAAGGGTGATATATGAAATTTTTTTCAAAATAAGCAAGTGGTTATAAAATACTCATTGTTGTCGGGGAATATTCGTTTGGTCGTAAAATATTCTTTCTGTTGGGGAATATTCGTACGACGGCGCAGCCATTTGTGGGCCCCATAACAGAATAACTGTCGGATGAAGAAAAAGACAAATTAAAGTTTTTATAAATAACGGCGTAGTGGTTACCGTTAACACTGTTGGAATACCCGGTGGGTAAAGTAAAGTAATACGCGTTGTTACACAGTAGCACACGGTATTGCACAGTATTTTTAAATTATTGATTCTTACGTAAGAAGGCACTACTCAATACTTATTACAGTAATTACTGTTCAGTATTTTATTTTATTGATTCAATAATTGCTGCGTTGATATTTTATATTACTGTTGTTTCAATAATTGTCACTACACAGTATTTTCCATTATCGAAGCAATAATTCATATTATCTGAATAATATTATTAGATAACATTATTGATAATGCCTAGAAAGTTCTGTCTAAGGAGAGGTTTGGTCACCTAATTGCGCGCCAGTAAGGAGAGATCCTTATTGGAAAGCCCCCTCTTTCCTGGGAACTGTCTGGTTGCCATTATTGTGTTTCTGTAATATTATTTGTGAATAATTAATTATTGATTTATATGATGAGGAAAATATTCATTTTATGTGGATATAGATGGAGAAAATTTTTAAAGTGACAATTGTTGAAAATCGATATTTAACTTTTCTGATAAAATAATATTATAATATAATAATGGTGATATTTTTACAATGAATGTGGGATATATGAGTATATGAGGAGGAAGAGTATTTTTGTTGGATTAAATGTTTATCACATGTTTTGTGTGTTGGTGGACACAATTCTTAACTGAAAATTGATTATAGACTGTAAAATCGTCCGTTTATGGATTTCGGTCAATTTCTGTTTGGAGTTTGGAAAACCTTTCTTCTGCAAACTTGTAGAGAATTGAATTTTCTATAAAAAATCGCGAGATTCAAATTTTCTGACAAAAGGGCTATTTGTTATGAATTATTGAATTTCCAAAATAATTAATTTTTGGGAGTTTTAGTTAATTATTTTGAGAAAAACGTTTTTTGTGCAATTAGTGGGCTCACATGTGTTATAAATGATCTGAATTCAGATCTTCAAAGGTGGGTTTGACAAAAATTTAATTATATTATTAATTTATTAAATTTTTTGCTTTGGTGTTCTAAGCATTTTCCTATAAATAGGGTGCTTAGGTTAGAATTGAAAATCACACCAGAAACTAAAGATTTCTCTCTCTTTTTCTCTCTATAATATCGAGCGTATTTTTGTGAGTATTTTAGTACTTCGAGTATTGCTATATGGTGCAAGTTCTTTTAGCACTATATTTAGTATTCCAGTCAGAAGTACTATTCTTTCTGAGGTAAGGGAGGTTATTTTCTTCTAAAATGATATTATTTCTTCAATATCATTATGCCAGAATGTTGGTTGGAAATTTTTATCAAATTTGAAACTTTTTCATGTCGGAGTTACTATTTATGAGTTACTATTCATGAGTTACTATTCACGAGTTACTATTCATGAGTTCCTATTCACAAGTTACTATTCACAAGTACTATTCACGAAACGTGATGATGTTTTTTGTGAAATTTCTATCTTTTGGTGTCGGAGTTACTATTCACGTATACGGCGCTATTCACGAATACGACACTATTCACCAAAAAATGAAACTTCTTCTTTTTGTCCAAAATATCTATTTTGGATACTATCTTTGATTGGATCTATGTTTTGGTCTTCATTCTTGAATTTTACTCCACTCTGGTTATTTATGAAGTATTTTTGAACGGGAATTGTTTAAAGTACGAATCCTTAATATTTGTTCTTTTGTTTCACTGGATTCGTTTTCTTTAAAATATTTTTCATCATCCTCAGTCCTAAATGATGATATAACTGAATATCTTTGGCCTGTAGTGCAAAGATGAATGATTTCTTGATGAATATCTTTGGCCGTGGTGCAAAGATGAACATGTGTTTAGATGAACATGACCAACTGATGAATATCTTTGGCCTGTAGTGCAAAGATGACTTGTTGATGAATATCTTTGGCCCGTAGTGCAAAGATGAATTTATTAGTAGGATTATGAACATAAACTGTGATTTGGTATAACCATAATCTTTGATGTTTCAGGTGATGAAAATTATCTTTGTCCTGGATGAGAAAAGGAATTTAGAACTACAATTATGATTATGAGTTATACACGTGATTGTGGACAGGAATTGTTGATTAATGTTACAGGGATAAAACATTGTTAGTGGACTTTTATCATGGAGAAGATAATAAATTTTATGGTCTATTTGACCCTTCTAATGGATTGCTCATTCCGCTGCAACTATGGTTGAAATTTTATCATCTACCATATGTTCTAAATCTCTGATTTATTATTGATGAAGGCTATTGATAATTTAATTATTTTTAGTCATGCTATTCTTTACTGAGCTAGTTGTGCTCATTCTTTTTGCTTCACAATTCTTTTCAGGTAATAAAAGTGTAGCTGGGTCGAGCGGGGGATAACAAGGGAATAGAACGGTGCTCTATAGATGTTGAGGGTTAGGTGAATTTAACTTGGAAGGGTGTTTTGCCACTATCATACAAGATGTCTAATGACATACAACCTCGTGTCATCATAAGACAGGGTTGTGCTCATCCACTGACTGAGTATATCTACCAGCACTACCTATATGATCTTGGAGTCTATTTGAACTATAACTCTTAATTAGAGACAGTGAAGATAATGATATGTCAAGAGAAGACTCACCATTGGGAAGAATATGATAGTAATCTTCTCGTTTTTCTTTGGGGTCTATTGGGTCAACCAAGGATAATTCTGTGGCCATATGATATCTATCATAACCTAGAAGCATGACCTCCCTTGTACGAAGGTTTCCTTGAGCACTTCCTAAAGATTCTAATTTCTAAAACAGTTTTTGACTATACCTTTATATAAGGTGTCATTGTGACGTGCTATCCAAGGTTGGGATGAGAGTCACATTTGGTATATATTTGTATCCAAACTCACAGTATATGTGTTGTTGTATCTTGCATGACAATTGTAATAATAAAGTTGTAGTTATTTTCTGTACCATGTTGTTGGCGACTTAGAATAGGTTGGTTGGATTGGACCTATTTTGGGGGCGTCACAGTGGCACCAAAGGTGGATACGGACAAAACAAAGTCGGTGGTTTCAGGAAGAGCGTTTTTCGTGACTTCTCAAAGAGCGAGTAACCCGAACGAAGTTATCACGGGTTAGTTAATTATAAATTTTTGAGAAGTCTATACCTTATTAGATACCGGTTCTACCCATTCTTTTATCTCTCTTGCTTGCGCTCAACGTTTAAATTTGACTCCGGAGAAATTAGACTTTGACTTATCGGTTGAAACTCCGTTAGGAGAAACCTTCATTACATGTGTTATCCAAGTCTTGGATGAGAGTCACAGTTGTGAAGGATATTTCTATTGTTTATAAATCTCCCGACGTATTCTCGAGGGACTTCTTAGCCTACCCCTAGAGCGTGAAATCGAATTTTGTATTGACCCCAGTACAAAACCCATTTCTAAAACTCTCAAATATTTTTTCACCTAAAACGAACGTATTATGTGCTGAAGACGTTGGCTCGAGCTATTGAAGATTACGATTATACCATTCAATACCATCGTGGGAAAAACGAACGTGGTAGCTGACGCATTGAGCAAGAGATCGTATGCTTTTACAAGTGCGAATATACGAACCTACGTGAGGATAGTAAATATACGATTAAAATCAACGATAAAGTTAAAGTTGCTCAAGCTATAGACCCGGAGCTGTTTAATGTGAAGAAGAAGGTTCAAGAAGGCGTTATTCTAGAAGCAAGAGTCGATGAAGAGAGAAAATTCTCAACCCTCGATTTTATTGATCCATTTGAAATCCTCGATCTAGTAGGAACTGTGGCCTATAGACTCGCCTTAACGCTAAGTATGTCGCATGTTCATAACGTTTTCACGTATCGATGTTACGTAAATATGTGGACGACCTGAACCACATTATTGAATTGGAATTAGACGAGATAGCAGAAGATTTAACATATGAGGAGATACGTTGTAAAATCTTGGATAAGAAGGATCACATTCGACACTCAAAGATTATACCTCAAGAGTTAAAATTTGAAGTAAAGTCAAGGTATCCTCAGCTGTTCGGCATACCAGGTACGTACGTAAATTTCGAGGGCGAAATTCCATAAGGAGGGGAGATTGTGAGACCCCGGATTTTATGAATAAATATTTAATTTTCTCGAAATAATTTTTTTGAATATTATAGTGTGGATTTGAGATAATGTTCTAGTTGTGGGTAGTATTTATAAATTTTACATAGTATGTAAGTTGTTATATAATATTCATTGTTGTCGGGGAATATTCGTTTGGACGTGGAATATTCTTTCTGTCGGGGAATATTCGTACGACGGCGCAGCCATTTGTGGGCCCCATAACGGATAACTGTCGGATGAAGAAAACGACAAGTTTGGGTTGTTATAAATAAAGGCGTAGTTGTTACCGTTAACACTGTTGGAATACCTGGTGGTTAAAATACAGTAATACGCGTGGATGCACAGTAGCACACGTTATTGCACAGTATTGTGAATTATTGATTCTTACGTAAGAAGGCACTACTCAATAATTGTTACAGTAATTACTGTTTAATATTTTATTTTATTGGTTCTATAATTGTTGCGTTGATATTTTATATTATTGTTGTTTCAATAATTGTTACTGCACAGTATCTCCTTTATCAGATCAATAATTCATATTATTTGAATAATATTATTAGATAGCATTATTGACAATGTCTAAAAAGTTCTATCAAGGAGAGGTTTGGTCACCTAATTGCGCGCCAGTAAGGAGAAATCCTTATCGAAAAGCCCCCTCTTTCCTGGGAACGGCCTGGTTGTCATAATTGTGATTCTGTAATATTATTTGTGAATAATTAATTATTGATTCATATGATAAGGAAATATTTATATTATGTGGATATAAATGATGGATTTATTTATGTGGTTATAATTGAAGGAATTAATGTTGAGGTATTTTATCAGTATGTTGTCGGATTGGAGGTATTAAAAGATCAAATCAGTGTTCTTACAGCTTTATTGTGTGAGTTATAATTTTTAATCTGACCGTTGGATCGTTGTGATTTTTGGATATGTTATACATATATAAGTTGAGTATATGTTCACAAATTTTGAACCGTTAAAAATGAATGAATGATTTGTTATGAATTTTAAGAGGTGACTGATTCGGAAATTAGGTTTATAAATGATTTTGGTGGAAAATTCTAGAAATGGATGGGCCCCACTTTTGGTTGTTGGGGATGGTGGCTGATTTTTGGTGGGTGGAATAATAGCAGGTAAAGCCATCAGGTTACAGGTCAAATCTGCTTCGGCGTGCTACCATTTTCCTATAAATAGAGAGCTAAGTTAGAATTGAAAATCACACCAGAAACATAAGCTTTCTCTCTTTCTCTCTCTATATTATCGAGCGTATTCTTGTGAGTATTTTGATACTTTGAGTGTTGCTATACGGTGCAAGTTTCTTCAGCACTATATCCAGTATTCCAGTCAAAAGTACTGTCTTTTTGAGGTAAGGGGTATTATTTATTTCATATTCTGAAGAGATATTATTTTTCGTATTCGTATGAATATTATTTCGTTCAATATTCGCAAGAAATATTATTTTCATTTAATATTCGTAAGGAATATTATATTCGTTCAATATTCGAAAGGAATATTATTTTCGTTTAATATTCGTAAGGGGTGTTATTTTCTTCGCAAATGATATTTTCTTTCAATATCATTATGCTGAAATATTGATCTGAATTTTTAATCAAATTTGGAACTTTTCATGTCGGGGTTACTATTCATGAGTTACTATTCACGTATACGGCACTATTCACGAATACGGTACTATTCACCGAAAAATAAATTTTTCTTCTTTTTGTCCAAGTTGTCTATTATGGTTACTATCTTTGATTGTATCCATGTTTGAATCATTATTTTTGAATTCTGCTTCAAAATTGGTTATTTCGGAGTATTATTGAACTTGGATAAACTATAATACGAATCCTTAATATTTGATCTTTTATCTTACTAGATTCGTTCTCTAAAATGTTTTTCATCATCCTTAGTCCTAAATGATGATACAAATGAATATCTTTGGCCTGTAGTGCAAAGATGAATGATTAACTGATGAATATCTTTGGTCTGTAGTGCAAAGATGAATGATTACCTGATGAATATCTTTGGCCCGTAGTGCAAAGATGAACATGTGTTGAGATGAACATGACCAACTGTTGAAAGACATCTGTGGCCTGTAGTGCATAGATGGACTTGGTATGATTATGACCAAGGATTATTCGGTATAATAATGACCGTAATGTTACAAATGATGTGGTAAAAGTCCTCATTGGCCCGTAGTGCATTGATGGAAAATTTTTGGTATGATTATGGCTATGGATTCTCTTTAGCCGTAGTGCAAAGATGAATTATTTTATGGCATGATCAGGACCGTTGATGAATACACGAATATCCTTGGCCCGTAGTGCATGGATAATTCGTGGTCGTGATACTAAAGAATATCCTTGGCCTGTAGTGCAGGGATGATTTAATGATGTGGATTATTTTTTTAGCTGAGTCTCAGCGATAAATATTATGAAAAACTTTTTAAATCATAGAAGATAGTAGATTTTATAATTTACTTGACTCTTCTAATGGATTGCTTATTCCGCTAGAGTTGTTGATTTAAAACTTGTTGTCTATTATATTCTATCGATCGTTATACTGTTGAAGACTAATGATAATTTGTTGTATATTATCTTAGTCATAATATTTCTTACTGGGCTAGTTGAGCTCACCCTTTCTTTCACTGTTTTTTTCAGGAAATGAGAATATAGCTGGGACTAGTCGGGGAATGGATTGACGGTCCAGATGGTTGCATTAGTAGTCCTCACTATTATGTGAAATAGTGTATCAATAATTGTAATAAGGACTCCTTTTGAGTTTTTATACTCTCTATTAGACAATAGTTGTATTCAAACTCACAGTATATGTGTTGTCGTATTACTGAAGTTGTATTTGTTTTTGTACCATGTATTTGGCGACTCATAATGGGTTGGGTGGAATGGAACTATTTTGGGGCCGTCACATTGGTACCTATCAGTTTGCCACCGCAGAACGGCGTCCCCTATGGAGAGTCTGGCTTCGGTGCATCCCCCATCAACAGGAAGTCACCAGCAAGTGGCTTGGGGGTCTTTACTTATAGCTCTGATAGCAAATGTGACAACCCCAAAATAGGTCCATTCCATCCAACCCATTATGAGTCGCCAAATACATGGTACAGAAAATAACTACAACTTTATTACAACAATTGTCGTGCAAAATACAACAACACATATGCTGTGAGTTTGGATACAAATATATACCAACTGTGACTCTCATCCCAACCTTGGATAGCACGTCACAATGACACCTTACATAAAGGTATAGTCAAAAGCTGTTTTAGAAATTAGAATCTTTGGAAAGTGCTCAAGGAAACCTTCATACATGGGAGGCCATGCATCTAGGTTATGATAGATATCATATGGCCACAGAATTATCCTTGGTTGACCCAATAGACCCCAAAGAAAAACGAAAAGATTACTATCATATTCTTTCCAATGGTGAGGGATGTAATATTAAAGAGCATAGCAAACCTAGAGGAGATGAGTATTAGCCAAGAGCTGTCAACCCAAAATTTTAAAAATTGGATGGAACAACTAGTCACTACCTCAACCAATGGTCCTCAATACATGGCTTCCGAGACTGAAATAGAAAATTCAAGACTGGGAGAATTATTGTCCAAGTTCATAGCAGATGAGGAGAAGATGAGTAATCAAGCGAACCCAAATCAAAATCTTACGGATCAGACAGAGCAAATGACTAAAGCCGTAAGCAAACTTCCTCCAAACACTTGGCCTTATGACATGGATGACGAAATTGACGGAGAACCCGAACCAAATCTGCGACTAGATGAGCCACAAGATTTCAAAAGTGTGGAGACAATTGGGGATAATGAAATACAGGTCAACGAAGATCTAAATGGGTCTCCACCAACGATCAAAGAGTCAGTCAGATTTATAAAATCATGCCCACTTGGTAGTCATGTCGTCGGCGAAGCTCTTGATGACATAAGAGCGAGTACAATTTTGAATCCATGGTGGAACGAGAAAAAAAAGATAGACGAAGAGCCCATTGTGTGTGACAAGCTTCCATGCCCCAAAGTGATCACATACACAATGAAGAAAACACCTAGCTGTGGGACGTTCTTGATTAAGAGCATACCAAATCAAAGCATGCTAGGTGACTTTGATGCATTGGCCATCACAAATGGGAACCAACCAAAAGCTATATTATTTCCGATGGATGGAGGATTCCTCAACTTTCGAAGAGGAATTGGATAGCGTTGACCAGATAAAGTCTGGCTGAAGGATTATAAATCAAGAGCTTATTGGGAGGCAACCCAAGCTCTAAACCTTTTCTTCCTTATTTATTCTTTATATTTTAGTTTATAGTCTAGCTCAAATATTTAGTTTTCAAAGAATAATGACTCCATAATGGTATGCTCGCAGGTAAGGCAAGAAAAAGAGAGTCACTAAGCTACTAACCCCCTAGCGCGGGTTGCGCTGCCCAATGCACAGACACAGCACGGGGGGCGCTACTACCCCAGACACTTAATGACATGCCAGCGTGGGCCGGGCTACCAAATACCCAGACACAGCGTGGGGTGCGCTACTACGCCAACAACTCCTGACCTCCTAGCGCGGGGCGCGCTATCTCATGCATATCCACGGCGCGAGCCGCGCCGCTCGGAAATCCCAGGTGTTAAAAGTATTTTAATTGCAATGTTAGTCAAGTCCAACTCAAGTGTGGTTCCCGATTTATTCCAATGTGTCTGGCCTATTCTTCAGACTTAGCAGACAAGGAGGAAAATGCTGTATTTTTAGGGAAGTCCTCTCTTTTAATTTTTCCTATCTTAGCCATTGAGGACAATGTCTGTTTTAAGTTTAGGGGCATTTTAGTATCATATTACATATAGTTAGTTATTTACATTGTAGTTCATATGTTACATTTAATTTTTGCATTCACTTTGTTGAAATAAAAAAATTAAAAAATTAGTAATTAGTTTACTATGTTTATATAACATTTAGTACATCTTGCATGAGTCCAGCTGTTTGATATTTATAGTTTGTTTTGGCCAATGATGAGATTGGAATTGGGTAGACAAGTATGGTACTGACTATTAGAGCTTTGATGTGATTTTCTGTTAGGAATTGAGTCTTTTTCTGTTTGAAACTGGTATAATAAGGATAACACAGAAAAAACAACTTGTTGATTGATTGAGTTTAAATTGATACATAATGGGACTCTAAAGGATAATGCTAGTTTAAATAAGAGAATGACAAGGATAGGCAGTGAAAGCGAAGAATTAGGTAAGAACCTAAGTTTGTGGGAAAAAGTGGGGTATATAAGCTTCTAAGAAAAAAAGAAGAAGAAAAGATATTGAGTTGAATAAATTGAGTCCTGTGGTGGGTCGAGAAGAAGCGTGAAATACACACCCCATAAACACAGGCATGAGATGGAGCGTAAAACGCACTCACTATAAAAAAAAGAAAAAGGAAAAAAAATGAATAAAACGGGAAATAAGAGCAAAAAGCCCCCGTAGATAAAAAATGAAGCACAAGTATCCAATGTTGACCCTCGATATTGGTAATTGTTTAATTTTAGTTGGATCTAGCTTATTTTTGGAATTTTTGAGTTTACATTGTATGATGCCTTCGAAGAGACTTATTATGTGTTAAATTTGATTTTATATTAGTTAACATTGTTGTGGAGCACACACGCACTATATTAGTGATAATAGTTTAAGATTTGATGATTGATTGGGAAGTTAATGATTTGTTTTGATATGATGTATTATCATGTTTGCTTTATTTCTCTAAAGTCGGTTGAATAGACTTGTTTCTGTCATTACTGATGGATTCGTAGGCATGTAGATTAGTTGCATTGCATATCATTATTGTTTTGAGTTTCTGCTTGAGGACAAACAACGGTTTAAGTTTGGGGGTATTTGATAAGTAGGTTTTATATCTACTTATCCGGTATCTATTACTTGAATTAGTTGCTTAAACCTATGTTTCTTAGTTACTTTTCATACATTTTATGTTATTTTGTAGGCTATGACATAACATTGGCATGAAGAAGTAAGGAAAAACAATTCAAACATCTTTTGGACAAAAATATATAAGCAAATGCAAGAAGGGAATATTAAAGGACTTTTAACACCAAGTTGGATGCATGTTCTTGGCTTGGAACTTGGAATTTATTGTAGATCTACTTCTTAGCTTTCCGAAATATCTTGAATCAGCCCAATCGAAGTTCGGATGCGAGAGTTATGGCCTTTTTATCAACACAGATCATAGTTAAGAGTTGTCATGCTTGCCATTTACATAACATCTACTTCAAGCTCGATTTTCGCCTTGATCCAGCCCGAATCTGTCAATTATTAAAGAATGAAAGTTGTAGATCTCATCATTATCTTCGATTTGATAGGTTCCAGGCCCCGTAACTCAAATGGGATCAAAAGTTATGCCTGTTTTACCAAAGAACGTCGCAGCAGGAAAAAGAGTAGCGCGGACCGCGTCATACACAGCGTGGGGCATGCTAGGCCACCAGAAAGTAGCGCGGGGCATGCTCTAAATGACCTAGGGACAGCGTGGGGCGCGCCGATCGGCGGGGGGATAGCTTATTTAGGTTATTTGATGTCTAATTTGAGCTAGAATAGGATTCTTAGTTGCCTAACTTGCTAGGGTATCCATTAGAACTATAAATACATGATGAGAGACATAAAAGAGAGGATAGATAGGCTAGTTTAGGAGGATTCCATTAGATTAGATTAGAGTAAATTAGATCAAAACACTAGTTCTTGTTAGATTTGGAGATTGAAGCAACTTGGAGATCATTGAAGATTCAAAGTAGGAGCAAGGAGGGAGCTTCAAATCTACAGACAATAGATTCTATCTTCTCATCTTCTTCTATCTTTGTCTTTTAATGATTATTCAATTGTGGATCCTTAGTTTTAATTCATTAATCATGAACTAATTCTTTGTTTGAGATTACAATGGATCTTATTGTGTAGTTTATTTTAATATGCTTCGCTACCAATTATTATGTTCTATTATGAGGATCGTCTATTGTGATTTGAACTTAATTGCTTAATTGCCTAGCTATCAATTACCGTGATAATCTATATGAACTCGAGAGATGAAGTATTGATTTAGATCTTATCATGATAGCATGTGTTTATGATTTCTGCATAGATGGAATTCATGTTTCGTGTTTAGGATAGAAATATGCTTTTACGCCATATATAATCTTATAGAGAACTTGTTCTTTAAATCCTTTTTAATTATAATTCACATAGAGATATAGTGGATTAGTTAATTAGGGAGTCTTGCTTAATTCTATCATCTGTGAATTTAAGTGAGTATGGGTATTATGCATCGAGAGGTGGTTTTATCTGCTTTAGTGTTCTTGATTAACAATTCAGGATAGAGAATAATTAATGAGAAGTGTGTTAACTTAAATAAAGCAATAAGTGAAGTTGTGATCTTAAATATCTGTAATCTTAATTTAACTAGTGGAATTTAATAGTAGTTTAATTATTAATTGAAATTCATTCGTTTAAATAAGATTTAGTTGGTTACGAGTTAGTACTTGGTGATTTTTATTAAACAATTCCTCGTGGGAACGATACTTTACTTTCACTTTATTACTTGTTGACCACGTATACTTGCGTGTTGTGCATAATTAGATTTTACCCAACATACACTTCAGTGGCTGAGGACCGGACTCAACGCTGCGGCGCGAGTTCTAGTGTTACGTGCCATGCTACGACGCGAAACTCCTGTAGGTGATGGCTTTCTCGGCACTGTGGCACCACCCATTTGGCCTTGGGCTGGCGCCGCAGTGCCAGCTTTGTGCACCAGAAAAGTTTTACAAACTTTTTCTTATGTGAGATTCTCGGGCTCATAACTTCTTCGTTATAAGTCCGAATTGACTCATTCAAAAGCTGTTAGTTCACAAATCACATACTTTACGTGTTCATGCAAGAATTTTACATTTTCGACTTCGTTTACTCAAAATTCACTTATGAGTTCATTTTTAACAAAAAACGATAAACGTTCGTAAACGTTCAACGGTCGTTTCTTCGTTCTAAGTCGGAATTCGGTCATTTTCGAGTCCATAACTCTATAATGCTAAATAAGACTTGTTCCCATTGAAAACCAACATTTCCGAGCTTAATATCAAAATTCAACTTCTAATCCGAGAATTTCACGAATTCGACGATTATCGTCCAATCGTGAGAATTCCTGCATAACTTCTTTACTTAGGATTTGTTCATCATTTCAAATTGATTCAATCCATTATATTGACATCTTAACCTGCTCATTTCATTAACTTATTTTCATGATAATTTATTACTTGTTCTTCATGAGCTTATAACTTATTAAAGTATAAACTATATATAATTTCATATCTCATGACTTATGATAGTTTAAGTCATTTAACCAACATTCTTACATCTTATTAATATACTAACTTCATTCATGTGAATATGTTACAAGTCTTACAAGTTATTCCTTAGTTCATAGCTTATCCATGAACAAAGTGCTTATTCACGGCTTATTAAGACTTAAGTCCTTAGATTATTCATTCTTATCATTTCTTATCATACATGACTATTAATCCACACTTCTCTTATCAACCTACAATGGTAGAGATGGAAGATTTATGACATAGGAGGCTTACCCTTGATGATCAAGCTTGTTATTCTTTTCTAACAAATGAAAGTCTAACTTATACTTGCTTATTCTCTCTACCAAATAAGTTGAAAGTGTTGGATGAAAGTTGACAATCAACAAATGAAAATCAAACTCTCTTATTTATAGGAAAACCAAGGTTAGGGCATATTAGTCAATATACCAATCCCACCTCCTTACTATTCATTACCTATGCACTAAGTAAACTTGCTCCCTACTTTTTTTGCTTGGCCATTACATAAAGTTCATGGACACCAAGATTAACCATTTGACCATGGGTTGCACCATGCATGGGTCACCCTAACCCATTGGATCAATAACTTGGGCTTAGGATTAATTACTTAACTTAAGCTTGTGGGCTTGTATTAATCCATTTTGGACTTTACATTAACAACCACTTGGGCTCTAACATTACTCACACATGGGCTTGCACATTAACTTCTATTGGACTTTACAATTTGCTACACAATCCTACAAGTCCATTACATTTGGCTTATAACCTTATCACTTATACTCTACGTATTATTCCCATATTCTCACTCGTATACTTATTCAACATATACTACATACCATCATTCATACATACTCGTATAATACTTTGTATTATACTCGTATTCATTACTTCGGATAATACTTACGTGCCATACGATCATCACATTAGCTTCTAATGGTTTATTTTCCCTAACGTTCTCAAATTAAGTCCGCATGCAAAAAATTACGTTTTCCATACTTGAATTATTATTACATAATCCATCTCACTTCGATATTCTATCGTTACGTATTTTTCGGAAGTTCAAAAATAATTCCCGAGCGGAAATTAATGAATAGTGTTTTTCAGAAAATTTCTCGGAAAGCTTTTATTTTTGTCTTGGAAATTCAAACACTTTAATTCCGTCACATAACCAAAATACTATGAATTTCCGATGTTTCTAGGTTATAGAATGACATTCATCTTACTAACACATAATAATAACAAATAATATAATTTTATCCATTATTTAATTAAATAAAATTATTTTACAAAAGATCTGAATTTCTCGGTCGTTACATTCTTCCCCCTTATAAAGATTCTATCCCCAGAATCTCGTCTCACATTACACAAACAAATGAGGGTAATCCTTCCTTATCTTTTCTTCCAATTTCTACGTTACTTCTTCTGCATCGTGGTTCTTCCATAACACCTTCACGGAAGGTATAACTTTGTTTTGCAGAACTTGCTCTTTTCTATCAATGATTTGAATCGGCATTTCTTCATACGTTAAGTCCTTCTCGATATGAATAGGCTCATACTCTATTACGTGCTTATAATCCGGCTTATAAGGACGTAACACCGATACGTGAAACACTTTATGTATTCGTTCTAGGTCTGGAGGTAACGCTACCATATAAGCTACCTCGTCTACCCGTTTTAACACTTCAAAAGGTCTTATAAACCTTGGACTTAACTTCCCATTATTTCCAAAACGTATCTTTCCTTTCCACGGAGATACCTTTAGAAATACATACAAGTCCACCTTAAACTCCTTATTCACTCGATACGAGTCTGCACACTTCTTCTGTCTGTCTTGAGCTGCTATGAGACGTATCCGTATCAACTTCACTACATCCACTGTTTGTTGCACCAATTCTGGTCTAAGCATTCGGCGTTCTCCTACTTCGTCCCAACACAGTGGTGTTCTGCACTTCCTTCAATATAAGGATTCGTAAGGCGACATACCTATGCTTGCATGATAACTGTTGTTATACGCAAACTCTACTAATGGTAGATGATCATCCCAACTACCCTTAAAATTCATGACGCAAGATCTCAACATATCTTCTAACGTCTGAATTGTTCTCTCGCTCTGTCTATCGGTTTTTGGATGATAAGCTGTATTCAACTTCAACTGCGTTCCCAACTGCTCTTGCAGACTTCTCCAAAAGTTTGATGTGAATCGTGGGTCACGATCTGACACAATCAAAACTGGTACTCCATGTCTGGAAATAACTTCCTTAACATAAAGTTTAGCTAACTGGTCTAAGTTATACTTAACCCTAATTGGCAAAAAGTGAGCCAACTTCGTCAACCGGTCTACTATTACCCAAATTGCATCATACCCTTTCTGAGTAATCGGAAGTCCCACCACAAAGTCCATCGTGGTATGCTCCCACTTCCACTCCAGAATTTCCAATGACTGTAACAAGCCACTTGTTCTTTGATGTTTGGCCTTAACTTTCTGACAAGTCAAGCACCTACTCACATACTCGGCTATTTCTCTCTTCATGTTCGGCCAACAAAAACTATGTCAAAGGTCTTGATACATCTTAGTGCTACCAGGATGAATCGAGTACCTCAAACTATGAGCCTCTTGTAATACTTGCTCCTTTAATTCTGTCTCATTCGGAACCCAAATTCTTCCTTCAAATCTTAATAATCCCTCATTATCAAGACTATACTTTATATCTTTTTCATTGGTTAGCCGCTTCTTCAACTTGTCACACTCATCAATTTTGAGCTGCACCTCCTTGACTCTCTCTACAATGGTAGATTGAATCTCCGTTGCAAACAGTCTCTGTCCCGATTCACTCGACAACTTCACCTCTATTTCCATTTTAGCCATCTCTGTTATTAAATCAGTTTGAGCCGTTAACATGGACAACTTCTCTCGACCCTTTCTACTTAAGACATCGACAACTACATTGACTTTTCCAGGGTGATACAGGATTTCATAGTCGTAATCCTTTATCAACTCCAACCATCTCCTCTGTCTCATATTCAGCTCTGTTAGTTTCTGGAGGCACAATAGTTATCTAGAAAGGGGGGTTGAATAGATATTTTAAAAAATCTTTTCGATTTATCTTGTTAGGTTATAATGATTAAAACTCAGCGGAATTAATATTTGTTTTAATCTCCCTTAAGATAGTGAGTTAATGAGAGTGAGACAGTTATAGCAGTTATGGCAGATATGACAGTTATAGCAAGAATGTAATAGACACATTCGTTTTAAGTGGTTCAGAGCACTTAAAGCTCCTAGTCCACTCTTCTACTCCTCGAGTAGGAAATCCACTAAAGATGTCTTATACACTTTCTGAATCACACAGATTCCTTCTAGACTAGCAGTCTAGGAACTTCTTAGTTCACTCTTGAACTCTTCAAGTTCAGCAGACTTGGCTCTTCACAGTTCACTTAGAACTCTTCAAGTCTTTCTGACTTGGAACTTCTTACTTCAGTTGATTGGTAGTTGTTGAGTTCTTGATTGTTGCTACTTAGTTGCTGTTAAGCACTTGTTCGAAAGAACTAAGTAGTTGAGCAAGCTTTCTCTTTTTCTCAGATCGTAGAGTTGAGCGTTGAGAGTTCTTGTGTATTTTTGTTCAATGCTTTCTTGTTTCTCTCATTTGCATTTGTTCTCCATATATGTGATCCTTGAAATCTATCCGTTGAAGCCTTTTGGTGAAGCATTAAATGCGTTTGGCATTTCTGAACTTTGATGGAGACTTTTCTGTACATCTTCTGAATTGCATTCTGGCCCACTGACACAGCAGACTGCTTTCTCACCTAACACCTGAAAAGGTGTTTTTCTCTGTCCTATGGTCCTTTCCTTAGCTTCTTGAATACGTTCCTTTTGTTATATACTAAGGATATCTTTTGTGCCGTTGGGACTGGTGAGGACTTCAATATTTAAACCCCATTCCTTATTTGTTGGAACTTGTCTTCAAACAAAAGGTGGTGCTAGAAGCTTCTGACACAATGTAGATGATACTCTACGATTCAGATCGTGGTGCCTTGTCACCTTGGTGCTTGGTCTGATGCTATCAAATAAGAGCACTACGATTTCTCTTAAAAGACTTGCACACTGCGGTCTTCACTTACTTGTTATTACAAGCTCTATGTTTCCGAGAGCACACTACAATCTCTGAGTTGGTTCGGCAAACGTTGGGACCACTCTACGATTTTCAAAGAGGTCCTTCAAGGCATGCACACTATGATCCTTGATGTTCTACGTTTCTGCCTTGACTTTTGTAATCTTGATCAGCTTGATACACAACGATCTCTTCGATGCCTATCTATTTCACTTCAAGATGTAGATCAACCTAACAAATTTGATCTATCACTAAGTCCTTGTACATATATTTCTCTAAGGACTTTACATATAATCATGAGTATTTACTTTAAACATCAAATCAAAATATGCACTCTCCCAACAATCTCCCCCTATTTGATGTTGACATAACCAAGGAGATTTGTTATCATGATTATTAGTTTCTAGATGCATTTACAGGAAAGTAAACATGACTTAGTATTTCAGTGAGCAGCTAAAATTTCTAGAGAACAAACATGAATTTATTGATGTTCGTAGAATACTACAATTTAGTTTTACATCAATAATAATTAAAATTTTTACTTATCTCTATTTCTTTGATCTTTTGCGAGGAGGATTGGCATACTCCTCAGCCCTTCTTTTCCTGCTTACTTCATCCCACCTGGCTAGATCTTCTAGCTCACTTGGGCTTAGCCTATGATTTTGATCATGCCTATTCATGAATGCAGGATCTCCAGTTGGCATTCTAAGGCATGTGGTGGTCACATTTTGTGAGCTGGGGGCTGGCCCTAGACTCCTTATTGGCTGAGCCATTAAGATTTCCTGCTGATCAGATCGTTGAGTCTGATGGCCGGATCGTGGAGTCTGTTGGTGAGTTTGTCTTGCAGGAGGACTCCTTGAAGCTTGAGTTTGGAATTGTCCTCTGCCTCTGCCCTGGCCTCCTTTCCCTTTATTCTCCCTCTTTATGTCAGTATCAAGGGTTCGAATATCTTCAGATAGTCGAGTCACTCCTTGGACGAGCTCGTTAAGTTGGCTTTTAGTTTGAGCAATGTCCTCTCAATTTTCCTTTATCAGAGCGTCAGATCGAACTTCTCTGTTTCGGAGGACAGTTAGAACATTGTCAGTTTGCTGTCCTTGGTTGACGTAGAATTGTTGGAATTCTTTGACGGCCGTTTCAAATTGATGATGTTCTCCAACATAAGCTTATTCTGGGCTTCTTGAGTGTTATGTAATGCAAGAACAACATCTCTATGTCTTTTGGTTGCTAGGAAGTGAATATCATCCCTGTCCTTTATGCTTTTAATCATTTTCTTGATGATCTCCCTCAGTTTATTTGTAAGCTCAGCGTTTAGGTGCCTGGGAGATTGTTTACAGCAGTGATCATTTTTGTCAGTCTGAGATGAATGAATTCTGAGTGAGTTTCAAGGCTCTCATCGATGTCCTTGATCACTTTCTTGGACACTTCGTTCAACTCAGCTTTGGTGGGCAGATCTGAAAGTAGTTCACTGAGTTGTGGATTGTTTAAAGGAGGGGATGTTTTCTTGTATTGATCTTGCAAGGAGTAGAGGGAAAGATCAAGGTTGAAGTATTCATTGGTGGATGAAGAGGGAATATCTGATGGAGGGGACTTTGTTTGGGTGTTTGACGAAGATGGCTCTACGATTTGATCTTGGGACTCTACGATGAGGCTAGAGTCAGTAATCGTTGGGATGATGGGAGTTGGGATCAATATGAAGTTTGACACGTTTGGGGATTGACTTGGTGGGTTTAGAACCACTTCCAACCAGCTTGGAAATTCATAAAATTAGATGGAAAAAGACAGTGGATAGTGATTCACTCTAAAAAGTATTGGGATAATTAATACCTCATGCACCATTCTTGAGGAGGGACCATTTGTGATCAGCTTTTTGGTAAAATTGAAGTTGCCTGGATATCCATGAGCTAGCACAGAGATGGCTGGATATTCTTTGAAGCTCCAAAACATGCGACTCCAGGAGTTTAGAATTTGAGCTTGATGATAGGGCATCATGGGGAGATTGGAGAACATCTGATTGTAAAGATAACTCCTATACCCATCACGGCCCACACCTGTGATCTCAAGTTCATCATCATCTTTGTCTTCCCTCTTCTTCTCCATCTCCTCTTGAGGATTCCACTATGTCAGTGACTTCCTTTTGACTTTCTTGCTCAGGCTCTCCCTCATTTTTTGCAGGAGCAACTTCTTCTGTAATGGGGATATCATGAGGCTCCCCCTCAACATGATCATCTATCTGCATGACTAATAGCTCCCCCTCAGCTGGAGCATTTTTTATCATGAGAACTTCAGGTGTCTCCCCCTCAGCTTGAGCTATGTCCTTTTGGCTTTCTTTGGATAGTTCCTTTTTAGCAGCCATCCTCTTGTCTTCCTCCTTGAACACTCCTTCATTGACAAGGATATACTTCTTAACCAATTTTCGTCTTGGTTTTCTAGGCTGAGCCACAACCTCAGGACTTCCTTGGGCTTCTGCTCTGTCCTGTTGATCAGTCAGAACATCTGGTGCAGCAGCTTCCTTGCTAGAGGTGTTCGGTCTGGTCTCTACGATCGAAGAGACAGATGGCCTCTTGGACTTGTGACTGAGTTTGTTCTTCAGCAGCAGCTGTGATATGGTGGCTCTGTCTTCATTTGCCTCAGCCAGCTGTTCTTTTCTCCTTAGGATCCTCAGAGTCTCAATATCAGAGGACTCTATAGGTATATCAGTGTTAGACCCTTGAGGTTCTTCTACCATCCTAGACTTTAGCTTTCTCTTGCCCTTGCTTTTTCTGATAAGGGCAGTGGGTTCTCCTTTGTTGATCTCTTCCTCTTCTTCTTCAGTCTCTTTGACGACTGACATGTTTCCTGGAATCCCTGATTCCTTTAGATCACCAGTTCTTCCACTAGACTCAGACATCATATGAACATTTTCTGTTGGATTCCTTTTCCAATTTTTAATCAATTGTTGGGTCATCCGTCTGTTTGGGTTGATGGACTCTTCTTCATTGCCACCAATTTTATCACCCAGAGTAGACTGTAGGATGATGCTTATAAAGCGCCCATAGAGCATCTTTTAAGAGCTCTTTGTCTTCTTCGAGCTTAGGATCCATTTTCCTATCTACTCAAGCAGTAGAGCTCCATAGTTGAGCTGTATGCCACAACTTATGGCAGTCATGAGTTTTAGCTGCACCTCATTTTCAGAATCGTGGCCGAAGCTTTTGCAGCATATACACTTCCCAACAATATCAGCCAAAAATTCATACCTCTGAGGAAACTCCTTCTTCTTGTATCCTTTGACATTGGAGAATTTCTTGTGATGCATCTTCTTAAGCCCTACGTGGAAGTCGATGCCATCTAAAAACCAAAAGCCTTCGGATTTGAAGCCTAGGGCTAGGTTGATGTTCTCAGCCTTTAGCTTGTCCTTGACTTTCGTCGTGAGGACTTCATTTTCGAATGCCCCATTTCTGTAAAACTCCTTTATTAACTTTGGTTAGATCCAGGTGCTTGTACCCAGAGCGTCTTCGAGACCAGCCTTCTTTATCAATGTCAGAGTCTTGTGAAATTTGGGTTCAACGGTTTTGAATTCATCGAAGCATAGTCTGTAGCCGGAGACGACGTTGGAGGCTGCCATTGATTTACTTGCAGGGAGTATGGTTGTCTGAACTTTCTTAAGGGTTAGGGTTTTTGCTTGTAGAGAGAGAGAAAATAGATAAACTTTTTAAACTTCTGATTTCAAAAAGGTGTTTTCAAACTGTACTTGAAAACTTCCCTCTCTCCATTTTTATTTAGTGGGGCAGGTGTTAAATTCTGCTTGGCTCTACGAATTTGACTGAGGAGGATTGTACTGATTTGTCATTATCTCTTTTTGAGCTAATGCGTCCTTAGTGAGGACTACGATCGTTGAAGTAGCCTTTGCGATCGTTGAGTCTGCTCAGCATTCGTCGTGTCTGTTCAGCAATCATCATGTCTGAACTACGATCGTCGAGTATGTCCAGCAATTGTCATGTCTGAACTACTATCGTCGAGTCTGTCCAGCAATCGTCGTGTCTGAACTACGATCGTCGAGTCTGTCTTGCAGTCGTCGTGTCTGAACTATGATCGTCGAGTCTGTTCGGATCCTTGTGATGAGTTTTTGACTTAGCATTATTTTAAGGTAACTCAGGAAGGGCCAACCTCATAGAGTGAATCAAGGGTTAGGTTTGTTCCTGAGGTGCTTATCAGAGAGGTTGCTTTGTTTTGAACTTTCTCATCACAGGATGCTCCTTTATTTTGTTGATGGGGCTCTACCATCGTTGAGTCTGTACTACGATCGTTGAGTTTATGTTACTCCAGCTCTGCAATCGTGGACTTCCCTTGATCATGTCTACGATTTCAACCATAGCCTTTATATCTATATGGTTAGCACACACTAGAGCATATATTTCATGGTTGTAAATTAAGCATTCCTAGCTCACTTATTAACTTGTTAAATCGGGATTCATCTAAAGGCTTTGTAAAGACATCAACAAGTTGATTTTCAGTGGGGATATATTGTAAAGATATAGTTCCATTTTGCACATGATCCCTAATAAAGTGATACCTTATTTCTATATGCTTAGTCCTAGAATGCATGACATGATTATGAGTTATTGCTATGGCACTTGTGTTATCACAGTGAATAGGTATGGATTTGAATTCAAACCCATAATCTGCTAGCTAATATTTCATCCATAGGATCTGAGCACAGCAGCTGCCAGCAACAATGTATTCAGCTTCTGCAGTTGAGGTAGATACTGAGTTTTGCTTCATGCTAAACCAGGACACAAGTCTGTTTCCTAGCAATTGACAGGTGCCACTGGTACTTTTTCTATCTATTTTGCAGCCTGCAAAATCAGCATCTGTGTATCCTGTTAGTTCAAATGAGGATTCCTTTGGATACCAAAGTTCCAAGTAAGGTGTACCCTTGAGATACCTAAAAATCCTCTTTACAGTAGTTAAATGTGATTTTTTAGGATTAGCCTAAAATCTAACATATATGTATGTTGCAAACATTATGTCTGGTCTACTGGTAGTTAGATATAAAAGAGAGCCTATCATACCTCTGTATTGAGTTATATAAATACTTTTACCTTTCTCATCTTTTTCAAGCTTGGTTGCAGGAGAAATTGGGGTTTTCATGGGAGCTGATTCCATGCCATACTTCTTAAGTAAATCTTTGATGTACTTGGCTTGGTTTATGAATATTCCTTCATCAGTCTGCTTTACTTGCAGTCCAAGGAAGAAGTTCAGTTCACCCATCATGCTCATTTCAAACTTGCTCTGCATAAGCTTGGAAAATCTCTTACATAGCTTTTCATCAGTAGAACCAAAAATAATATCATAAACATATATTTGAACCAATAAGACTTTGTATTTATGCTTTCTAAGGAATAATGTGGTATCTACTTTACCTCTAGTGAATCCATTTTCAATAAGAAAGTTAGTTAGTGTTTCATACTATGCTCTAGGTGCTTGTTTAAGACCATATAAGGCTTTGTCTAATCTATAAACATAATTAGAAAGAGATGGATTGATGAAACCTGGAGGTTTCTCTACATAGACTTCTTCTTGAAGTTCACCATTCAGGAATGAACTTTTGACATCCATCTGAAATACCTTGAATTTCATGTGAGCAGCAAAGGCAAGGAAGATTCTGATGGCTTCTAATCTGGCAACAGGTAAAAATGTCTCATCGTAGTCAATGCCTTCTTCCTGAGAGTAGACCTTGGCCACTAGTCTTGCCTTATTCCTGGTTATTACTCCATCTTCATCCATCTTGTTCCTAAAGACCCACTTGGTTCCAATGACAGGATGACTCTTTGGTCTTGGTACCAATCTCCATACTTTGCTTCTTTCAAATTGGTTAAGTTCTTCCTGCATGGCTTTTATCTAGCTGGAGTCTTCTATAGCATCCTCTATCTTCTTAGGTTCCATTTGTGACAGGAAGCTTAGATAAAAATATTCATTCTGGGTGGCAGCCCTTGTTTTTACTCTTGCACTTGGATCTCCAATGATTAGATCTTGAGTGTGATCTCTTGCCCATCTGTTTCCTGTAGGGACATCTGTCCTGATGCCTTCTTGTCTTAGGCCTTCAAGATCTATTTCATCTTCCTGGTGTGGAGGTTCGTTGTCTGGCATAGGCCTCTCTACGATTTCATTTCCTTGCTCAACGATTTCACTATCTGGTACTACGATCATAGTGTTGAGCTCGACGACCTCGTTCGTAGTGTCTGAACTGTCGGTCATAGTGTCTTGAGGCACTGTTTTGTCTAAGTCTGTTTCATCAAAAATGATGTGAATCGAGACTTCAACACTCTGTGTCTTCTTGTTGAACACTCTGTAGGCTTTACTGTCTGTGGCATATCCAAGAAAGATTCCTTCGTCTGACTTGGGTTAAAACTTTGTCAAGTACTGCTTTCCATTGTTGAGAATGTAGCATGCATAGTTGAATACATAAAAGTAGCTGACACTTGGCTTTCTTCCTTTCCACAGTTCATAGGGAGTCTTCTTGATCGTAGAGTGTATGAGTGATCTATTCTGAGTGTAGCATGAAGTGTTGACAGCTTCTGCCCAAAAGTATTCAGGCAGATGGGCTGCTGCTAGTAGAGTTCTTCCAGCCTCTATCAAAGTTCTGTTCTTTCTATCAGCTACTCTATTTTGTTGAGGAGTTCGTGGAGCTGAGAAGTTATGACTGATGCCATTGTCTATGCAGAACTGGTCCATTTCTGAGAAGTCGAATTCTCTAACATGATCACTCCTTATAGCCTTGATTTTCTCTCCTTTATCGTTCATCACTAGCCTGAACATCTTGATCAGTTGGGAGCTTGTTTCATCCTTTGAGATTAGAAAGAACACCTATGTGTACCTGGTGTAGTCGTCGACTATGAATAGTGAGTATCTTTTCCCTCTGAGACTTGTCATTGGAATTGGCCCAAAACGATCCATGTGGAGCAGCTGCAGGGGCTTGTCGATTGAGTTGGCAGTTTTTCTCTTGAATAAGCTTCTAGTTTGCTTTCCAAGTTGACAGGCATTGCATGGCCTTTCTTTGACGAAGTTGAACTTGGGTAGGCCTACAACAGGATCTTTTGAGGCCAACTTGGACATGCTTTTGAAGTTTAAATGAGACAATCGTCTATGCCATAGCCAGCTCATTTCTTCAGATGCTTTAGCCAGAAAGCATATTGTTTCATCTAAGCTTAGCTGTCCAAGATTCACTGTGTAAACATTTCTTTCTCTTGTTCTAGTTAACTTTATAGCAGATGTCTTCAAATCTCTGACTTGACACTAATTGTTGAGGAATGTTACTTGATGACACTTGTCGCAGAGTTGGCTAATGCTTAGAAGATTGTGTTGTAGTCCTTCCAAATAGGCTACTCTACTGAAGGACGCTGCTCCATTTCCAGCTGAGCCATATCCTCTTATCTTTCTAGAGCCGTTGTCTCCAAAGATGACTGAGGGACCTTCCTTTTCTATGTAGTTAGACAAAAGGGCTTTGTTCCCAGTCATGTGCCTTGAGCATCCACTGTTCAGATACCAGGTCGTGATCGTGGAGCTCTTTTCCTGTGGTAACATTAAACCTATATTTTTGTACCCATATTTACATGGGTCCTATTTTGTTAGTACCCTTGGGGACCCAAATCTGTTTGATCTTGGGTCTCACATGCATTGAATTATAATAACACTTTGCAGCCTTGTGACCAATTTTGTAGCACACAAAACATTTAATATGATGCATGCTTGTCTGTGTGTGAGAATTCATTCTCCATTTGGACTTTTGTGGTTCTTTAGTCATCCTTCTGTTAAACTAATTTTCCTTTTTCCATATGTCCTTGGGTTTCATGAATTGTGAGGAGTGTACTTTACCTCTACTGTACCTTTCCAGTTGATTCATAGAGTTAGTTTTACTTGACTCTACGATCCGTCGAGGTTGGTGAGTGGAGGATGAGCTACTCTTCTCTTTTCTAAAACCCAAGCCAGCATGAGATCCTTTACTCCTTGGAGTATAGATTGAATCAGTAGAACATGGTTGGCCTGGTTCTTCATTCTGTAAGGATTTCATAAATGTAATGCCTCTACTAAAACTTGAAGCATTACTAGTGCTAGTTTCCTTTATCTTTTTCACACATGGCTCTGAGGTGGACCCCCCCAAAGCCTATGCCTGTTCTGTCAGATGCACTTCTCTGACTAGAGAATAGCGAGTCCATGGATGATGAGGATTTATTCCATGTAGAGATAGTCTTTTCTAGTTCCTCAATTTTAGAGGTTAGATTGGACTCTCTTTGTGCATTGAGCTCATTGGTCTATTTTAAGATCTCATTCTTAGCCTCAAGCTTGGAGAGAAAGTTAGTACTTAGAAGAGCTGTTTCTAGTTCTTCTTGAACTTTGTTTTTCTCCTCTTGAAGAAGTGGATAATCCTTCAACAGAACTCTGAACCACTTCATGTATTGATGTAGATATGTTGTTATGCCATGCAGTGCAGTTCACAAATCATTAATGTCTATATCAGGAGAGTTGAAGTCAAATACCTCATCGATACTTACTTCATGTATGTTGGAGTTCAGTTTGTCCTATGCATGTTTGGCCATTAGGCACAGATTAGCCATTTGGGGATCTTCAACATTCCCAGATTTGGGAGTTGAGTTATTGTCTGAATCACTCCACGATCCTCCAGCTACAGGGCCTTTGTCTCTATTTTGAGGCCTTTTGTTGCCTTTGTATTCCTTCTTCGAATGTGATTTCTTCTTTAGCTCTTCTCTAAGAGGTTTGTTGCAGTTGGCAATGAAATGGCCAGGCTTCTTACAGTTGTAGCATAAATCATTTATTTGCTCCTGACTGCTGTAGTTGTTGATCTTCTTTGGTTTGATGGTTTTGCCTTGACGCATGAACCTTCTGAGTCTTTTTACCAGCATTGCAAGATCTTCATCATCATCTTCATCATAGTCAGAGTCAATTTCAGTGTTGACCTTGGATGTACTTTCAGTTGCTTTGAGAGCAACACCCTTATCCTTCTTTCTTCCTTCTGATAGAGTTTCTGCTCGTTGAGTCAGCTCCAGTTCTTATGTAAGAAGGTTTCCATATAGCTGTTGAACAGTCATCTCGTGAAGATTTTTTGACTCTCTAATAGCAGTGGTTTTGGCATCCCACCTGCTTGGTAAGGCTCTCATGAACTTTATGATTAGATCTTTGTTTGGATAGATCTTTCCATAGGCTCGTAGAGAGTTGAGCAGAACGTTGAATCTCTCGTAGGTGGCAGTGACGTTCTCTCCTTGAACGTGTTCGAACATTTCATATTGCTGTGATAGGAGAGATTGTTTGTTTTCTCTTACTTCTTCCGTTCCTTCATGCATGATGAGTAGTGCTTCCCAAACCTCCTTTTCTGTTTTGCTATTGACCACATTTTCGAATAGATCATCTTCTAATGATTGAAATAAAATATTCTTAGCCTTCTTGTCGAGTTGAACAACTCTCTTCTCGTTGTCTGTCCACTCCTCTTTGACTTTGCTTTGTATTCTGTTTGGATCGTCTGTAGTTGGTGCAAGCTTTGTTGGAACATAGGGCCCATTCTGAATAGTCTCAAATAGATCTTCATCTATTGAGTCCATGTATGCTTGCATCCTAACTTTCCAGTTTGTGAATTTATCTTTGTTGCACATTGGTGGCTTGCTACCTCCTCCAGTCCTTGATTCACTTGGTAAGTGTGCCATTGGATCTACTTAAGCTTTGTAGGCTGTATAATAGAACCTGCTCTGATACCAATTGTTAGTTCCCGGAGGCACAATAGTTATCTAGAAGGGGGGGGGGTTGAATAGATATTTTTAAAAATCTTTTCGATTTAACTTGTTAGTTGATAATGATTAAAACTCAGCGGGATTATTATTTGTTTTAATCTCCCTTAAGATAGTGAGTTAATGAGAGTGAGGCAGTTATAGCAGTTATGACAGATATGGCAGTTATAGCAAGAATGTAATAGACACAGTCGTTTTAAGTGGTTCAGAGCACTTAAAGCTCCTAGTCCACTCTTCTACTCCTCGAGTAGGAAATCCACTAAGGATGTCTTATACACTTTCTGAATCACACAGATTCCGTCTAGACCATCAGTCTAGGAACTTCTTAGTTCACTCTTGAACTCTTCAAGTCCAGCAGACTTGACTCTTCACAGTTCACTTAGAACTCTTCAAGTCTTTCTGACTTGGAACTTCTTACTTCAGTTGATTGGTAGTTGTTGAGTTCTTGATTGTTGCTACTCAGTTGCTGTTAAGCACTTTTTTGAAAGAATTGAGTAGCTAAGCAAGCTTTCTCTTTTTCTCAGATCGTAGAGTTGAGCGTTGAGAGTTCTTGTGCGTTTTTGTTCAATACTTGATTGATTCTCTCATTTGCATTTTTTCTCCATATATGTGATCCTTGAAATCTATCCGTTGAAGCCTTTTGGTGAAGCATTAAATGCATTTGACATTTCTGAACTTTGACGGAGACTTTTCTGCACATCTTCTGAATTGCATTCTGGCCACTGACACAGCAGAATGCTTTCTCACCTAACACCTAAAAAGGTGTTTTCCTCTATCCTATGGTCCTTTTCTTAGCTTCTTGAATACGTTCCTTTTGTTATATACTAAGGATGATACTCTACTATTCAGATCGTGGTGCCTTGTCACCTTGGTGCTTGGTCTGATGCTATCAAACAAAAGCACTACGATTTCTCTTAAAAGACTTGCACACTGCGGTCTTCACTTGTTTGTTATTGCAAGCTCTACGTTTACGAGAGCACACTACGATCTCTGAGTTGGTTCGGCAAACGTTGGGACCACTCTACGATTTCCGAAGAGGTCCTTCAAGGCAGGCACACTACGATCCTTGATGCTCTACGTTTCTACCTTGATTTCTGTAATCTTGATCAGCTTAATACACTACGATATCTTCGAAGCCTATCTATTTCACTTCAAGATGTAGATCAACCTAACAAATTTGATCTATCACTAAGTCCTCGTATATATATTTCTCTAAGGACTTTACATATAATTATGAGTATTAACTTTAAACATCAAATCAAAATATGTACTCTCCCAACAAACTCCTTTTGTGTGAAGATATATTTTAGACTCTTATGGTCCGTGTATATCTCACATTTTTTTTCGTAAAGATAATGTCTCCATATCTTTAAGGCAAAAACTACCGCGACTAGTTCCAGATCATGAGTAGGGTAAACTTTCTCATATTCCTTCAACTGCCGTGATGCATGCGCAATGACCTTACCATGCTGCATGAGCACGCAACCAAGTCCTCTATGCGAAGCATCGCTATAAACTATAAAATTTCCCGTGTCATCGGGTAATGACAAAATAGGCGCTTCACTTAACATCTTCTTCAGTTCTTGAAAACTGTCCTCACATTTCTTAGTCCACGCGTATTTCACCGTCTTCCTTGTCAAGTTAGTCAACGGAGTAGCTATCTTCGAAAAATCTTGGATGAATCTCCGATAGTATCCCGCTAACCCTAGGAAACTCCGCACCTCAATCGGCGTTTTTGGTTGTTCCCAATTCATCACGACTTCCACCTTTGTTGGATCTACTAAAATCTCTTCATGGTCAATGAAATGGCCTAAAAACTGTACCCTCTCTAGCCAAAATTCACACTTAGTGAACTTCACATATAACTTCTCATTCCTCAATGTCTCTAATACTATTCTTAGGTGTTCAACATGATCTTCTGGCGTCTTAGAATAAACTAGAATATCATCGATAAACACCACAACGAACTTGTCCAAATATTGTTTTAACACTCTGTTCATCATATCCATAAATGCAGCTTGTGCATTAGTCAACCCAAATGACATCACCAGAAACTCATAATGACCGTAACGAGTTTTTGTGAGGACCCCAAACTCGGGTACTTGAAACCCGAACTCGGTTCTTCACGATACCATTTCTATGAGCGGAATAATACTAATAATAATAACAATAATATAAAAGATCAACTTAATTTACATAATTATCAGAGTCTAGCTCCCAAATACGTAACCTTTAAACATTCATTACAACCCATGATAGATAATATATATCATAATTATCTTAATAACATTAAACTATTACATAACATAGTAATTAGTTCATTCAGCAACCTTAGTTCTTTGGTCGTTCGCACTTAGCTGAAAACATTTAAATTTAAGCAAGGATGAGCATTTGAGTGCCCAGCAAGCAATAGCAATTATATATATATATATATATATATATATATATATATATATATATATATATAAGCTGAAAGGATTTAAATGTTTTCTTTGTACTATTCTTCTACAACCAGTCAATAGTTGTGAAGTATTCTGAACCGATGATAATAACATAACAACTCTCTTTCAAATTTTTGAAACTACATAATGACTATAACTGGGGTTATGGTGACATGCCATGAACATTGTTTTCATTTTCGAAAAGGTTAAACAGAAATTCATCTGTAAACCGTCATAACTTACGGGCACGGGGGTGATCAGCCCGTTATGCCCTGCATTGATCAATACTACATTACTAGAACGATATTATCGCCCATCCTTTGTCCGCCGGAGCGCATAAAAATTTTCCCGTGTAGGGATGTTCATACCTGTCTGGGTTCTAAATCAAAGGTTTTATCTTGTTCAACAATAATCTATAATTCAATATATCTGTATACGAGTAATTGACAAAGGTATATCAACATGTGATTAAATACAATGATTATCCAAGTGGGGACACTTGTTTAACCATTTCTAGAAATTAACGAACAAAATATATATATCCGAATTATCGTATACTAACTTGTTGATATTCAATGAGCTTATATAATATAAAGTTCATAATCTGTACAATAATAATATAGTTTAGAAACATTCTTACTCACATCCATTGCATAAAGAAAATGCAAAGGTTAGATACTTGCCTGAAACGATGCTTACGACTTGTAATTAAGATCTATCGCTTATCTCACGACCTATCATTAATAAGATAGTTCGTTCGATTAGAACAACATACTATAACACATAACACTGCTTATTGCAGTCAACACATAACCTAATCACATTAGCACCTATGTTTAATAACCATTGAATCACAAATAATCACTTATACAATCAAAATATCTAAGTCCAGATCAATTTCTGAAACATGTCGGTCTACCGACAACTTTATTGGGTAATTATCGAGTCTAAGACTCTATTTTATAACTTAACATCAGTACGTATCAGTCATATTATTTTTAAATGACTCAGTATAATTTTAAAACATTTATTATAATTTATCATGAATTTTCAAACATTGGAATCATATTTAAATGATTTAAATACCAATCAATTCTATTATAAAAAATATTTAATTAGTATTAAACTATTAATGAAATCATTTTCAAAATATTAAAGTTATGTATAATAACTCAAAATACTTTTAAAATATTAATATTACCCTTAAATGATTTTTAAAACATTTAAAATCATTTTTAAATAATTATCATTAATATTAAAGTATTAATGTTCTATTTATCAAAATATTAAAAGTCATTATTCATAACTTAAAATATTTTTAATTCATTTATATCCTTTTTAAATAATTTTTAAATTAATAAAACTATTTTTAAACTATTTATTTAATATAATTATTAAATAAATTTAATATCAATAATAATAACTTAATAATCATTAATATTAAATTATTAATGAAATTATCCTTTAAATATTAAAAGTTATATTTTATAACTTAAAATATTTTTAAACACTTTATTTTCATTTAATATGATTTTTAATATAATAAAATCATTTTTAATTAATTTACTTAATTCATTTAGTAAATAAATTAATTACCATTAATATTAATTTATTAATGAAATTTATCATAAAATATTAAAAGTCATTAAAAATAACTTAAAATATTTTCTTATATCATAATATAATTTTTAATGATTTTTCTAATATTAAAATCATTTTTAAATAATTTATTTAATATTATAATTAAATAAATTAAATACTTTTAATATTTCAAAAATATTAAATATTTATGAAATATATTAAAAATAATTAAAAACTAATTTTCGAAATTTTTAATAATTTTTAATAATTTATTTTGTATTTTTAATAATTAAAAACTAATTTTTTCTATTTAATAATTAATTTCCGAAAAATATTAAATAATCTGTCGCTAAAGACCACCTATAGCGACAGAACCGTCGCTATAGGTGTTCTTCATGTTCTTGATACAAACCCAGAAAACCTTGCCAGTTACCGAGTTGCTTAATTTGACCAAGATTAAAACCGAGTGTATTGTATTTTTGGGTCTGTTGTTCGACAGATCATGTAGTAAACATACACGACTACATGATACAATAATAAAACACATCATAACGTGCATAACCTACAAGATCTGATTGTCCAAAGTAGCTGTCAGAGCTGTTCTTCATTTTCTGGGCTACCCAGAAATGAAGAACAGTTCGTGTAGCCATATTTGGGCTTGCACAACTTGTTGAGCTTGTAATGTTTTTGTGATCTAAAACCTGAAGTGTGTATACAACATGTATATGAAGAGATCCAGTATATAACGTCACTATAACAACAACATAAGAGCCATAAACTGTCCGGTCAAACCATGTCAGAAGCCACTGACTTGAGTTTTCTGGGTTACCCAGAAAACTCAACCCGTGAACTTCCGGCTTGGTTTGACCATCCTCTAGATCCATAATTTTTGTAATATAAGCGATCCAAAAGCATTAAACTATAGTATAACTACCATACTAAAACATGAATACAACAACAAGAACAAAACAATAACAACAAGCAAGATCTAAGCGGATGAACCTGCTGTCAGAGCGTTCTGGGCAGTTTCTGGGCTGCCCAGATTTCTTCCGGTCAATGCCGGTCAATGCTATTTGACCACGAATAACGTTCAATCTAGACCGTATCTGAGCCTGATTCTTTATCCAGATCAAAGACCACATATCAGACTACAATATCCAACACTTAAAACACAAAAATCAAACACATACAGAGATCTACAATGCCTGACATTTGGTTGTCAGAACACAAAATGAACTTTTCCAGATTTTTGAAAACTCTTATTTTAAGTATCTAGATGTTATGGATCTGCAAGATACCGACCCAGATCACTTAAATATACTACAAACAACAAGTTTTAACATAAAATCCTAACATCTAACACAGAATTTTGGACAGATTTTTCTAGGGTTCGTTTATACCTTCTTGAGAAAAATTTCTGATTCTCTGGCTTCTGTTTGTTATGGTTGATCGTGGGGCTTGTCTTGGGAACTGATATGCTAGATAAATTCGTGGGTTTGGGGCTTGAGAGAAAATGTTTGAGTGTGGTGCAAAATATAAGTTAACAAATACATTTTCTCTCTCTCCAATCTATTTATACAATTGTTAGATGCATGAATGGCTGATGAAAGTAGCTTGTGGCTGTCATTTTCAGTACATGGAGTTGTTGGGTTTGGTTCACCAACTAAACCTAATGTCAAAACCTACATATTAGCCAAAATAATGTAACTAGGGGCAATATGGTCAATTGGTAATTCATTAAATGGCATACTTGGAACTTAGCAAACCCTTAGGGTTTAACCCTTAGGGTTTAACCCTAAGGTTTTCCAACATTTATTTTTCTAGAATTACATTTTAGGGTTTACACAAAAATAAATAAAATCAAATAAAAAAATTAAATAAAATTTTAGTTTCCTAAAATTTTGAAATTAGGATTTTCTAATTGTGATTAATTTTATAATTACCTTATACAGGAACATTAGGGTTTAAATCATATAATTATCATTAACTTTGCTAAAATAGCAATCAGGATTTACAAATGGTAATTAAGTTTTATAATTTCTAATTAGGGTTACTAATTATAGAAATTAGGGTTTCTAGAAATTAATATTTCAAAATGTTAACTAGGGTTTACCTAATTATGCATAAAATCACATAACATCGCTACATAATAATCTCGAACTCATAATTGAGTTTCAAACTAGGGTTTAACACTTAAAATAGGGTTTTTAATAAATTTATTAGGGTTTCTAAAACTTTAATTAGGGTTTACCTAATTAATCACTTAATACACAACATAAAACATATAACATAGTTATATAACAGTCTTAAGCTCACAATTGATTTTCAATTTAGAGTTTCCTTAAGTAAAATTAGGGTTTAACCAATTAATACTAGGGTTTTGAAATTAAATACCATAATTGACCAATCATTAACAATACATACATACAGTACATATTCATAGCACTGAAAAATCAAAATATAATTAATATTATATTATTATTCTCATACCTTGACAATAATCCAAAATTAGGGTTTGGATTCCATATCTGATTTATCTGCCAAATTTACCCTTAATAATTAAGGTAAAATAATTAACTTAATAACCTGTACTAAAATTCATATAATAAAATAATTATTATATTTATTCTAAAAATCACTCCATATATTATTTAAATAATATATGATTATATATTTTCATGGAAAATAATTATTAAAATATTTCTACCATAAATTAATTATTATAATTATATACTTTTTAATAATCAATAATTTTAAAATAAATTCATTTGTAAATAATTATGTAATAAATATATTTTTACTTACCACATAAATACATATACACATAATCTTGTACAAATCCTCATCCTTAATATAAAAAAAAAAAAATTTATTCGCAAAATTTCTTATTTATTTACATAGAAAATATCGGGTTGTTACAGTTTTGAATGCTGTCTTTGGTACGTCCTCCTTCCTAACCTTCAACTGGTGATACCCCGTCTGCAAATTTATTTTAGAAAAATACCTTGCCCCTTTTAACTGATCAAAAAGATCATCGATCCTGGTCAATGGGTAGTGGTACACAACAGGTCGGCCTGGCCTGGTCCGGCCTAAGCCTGCCAGGCCTTAGCCGTTGACCATGCCAGGTCAGGCCTTGACTTTTTGACTGCAGGCCAGGCCAGGCCAGGTTTAGAACAAAAAAGTGCGACCTGTTTAGGCCTACAGGCCGGGCCGAGCCAGGCCTCATTAGGCCCAACTGTTTTTTACTTAAAAAATTAACTAAACTTCTCCTCTGTTTATTAAAGACATGCGGATTTTTTTTACTAGACTATGTGGGACTATGCAAGGCTTAAGCAAACCTCCATTTATTAAAGAAAGGCAAGGATAAAAACATTTTATTAGACTATGTGGGACTATGCATTGCTTAGCCAAACCCAACACAAGCTTAAGTGCATTGTACTTCAAAATTTTGGACTTGACCTCACCTCTATTTATAGAAGAAAAGTAGGAACAAGAGATATTAAACTAGACTATGTGGGACTTTGAAACAAAAATGCAATTGAACTAAATGCCTCTCATTCTTATAATTTGCTATTAAATTTGTGTTTCTTGAGGTGCCGATGTGGGACAAAACACAAAAGTAAAACCGGTCAAGTTGGCTAGGTGAATTGGTTTGTGTTGAACGTGGAAGAGATGTATGGATTACGTTATCTAGCAATTGTTTAAGAATTAATTTCTGTATGCAAGTTACAAAATCTCATATTTTGCAAACAAATTAAGTTTTAAGCTAAACAACATTCTAGAGAAAGAAAGAGAGATAGTAGTTGATAGAGTAGAAATGCATCTTTAATATAATATTTGAAACTTTTACAAATAGGATTCTTTTTTATGGAAGGTAGTTCAATAACTTTTTTGCCAGACTTTAGCACAAGCTAGCTGAGGTTTGGGTTTAATGGAATATAGCCAACCATTTAAGCTTAGTCACGTGTGTAGTAATTTTTAACTTTTTGGAAGTCCAATTTTTAACTTTTGGACTTTGGTGTTACCTTTATTAGATTGACTTTGAAGTTCTTTTGATCTTGATCTGTTCTGTTTTGTTTGATTAGTTGGGAATGTCGTGTGCGATGGATACATTTTCTGGCCAGTCCTATGGAGCAAAGCAATATGCCAATACCATATGCTAGACATACATATGTAGAGAGCTGTGATTATTCTTTCGCTAGTAAGCATACCCCTTGCAGTCATCTGGGCAAACATCGACATCATTCTCAAAACTTGGTAAGGAGTCCAAAACTTGGACAATCTCCTAATGGTGGAGGTGGATGTTTGCTGGAGATGGATGAGGGCCGATGATGTTGAGGAGGTGCAGTGGTGGTGGTAGTTGAGGTGGGCATTGGTAACACTTGGTAAAGAGTCCAATACTTCATGAGATGGATTAAAGAAATCCCACCCAAGTTGATTTCATTAATTGATTCTGCATTCACAATAGTGGTCCATAGTCTATAATCTCAAAGTCCCACATTGAATTGAACTTGAATTGAACATAAGACTTCACTCTATAATAGCAATCCTAAAGTCCAATGTTTATCTTTTAAATGTTTAGTCCCACATTGAAAGTGGGATGCAAGTATAAGGAGGATTTCCTTATAAATGGACTTGCTAGTATGACCCAAACTAAAGATTTTGGGTTGTATTTGGTCGCAGGCCGGATTAGGTGGCAGGCCGATCCAGGCTACAAACCAGGCCGTAGGCCAGGCTAGTCTATGCTTTTATGAAGGCTAGGCCAGGCCGGATACGAGCCATTAATTCGTGGTCTGTTCTTGGTCTAGCAGGTCGGGCCTGACCGGTCCAGGCTTTGACCAGGCCGAGCTTTGACCAGGTCGGGCTCAGGTCAGATCAAGGCCAGGCTCCAGGCCGCGGGCCTTTTGTGCACCTCTAGAAATGGGTATTTATTATTTATCGTTAACTTATTCAACTCTCAGTAGTCGATATAAAGTCTTAACTATCCGTCCTTCTTCTTAACAAATAGTACCGGTGCTCCCCATGACGAAACACTCGGTTGTATGTACTTTCTGTCTAATAGTTCTTGTAATTGTACCATTAACTCCTTCATCTCCACTGGTGCCATACGATATGGTGCCCTAGAAACTGGTGCCACTCCTGGCACAATATCTATTAGGAACTCGGTCTCCCTATCCAGTGGAAGACCCGATAATTCACTTGGAAATACATCCGTGAATTCTTTAACTACATGTATTTGTTCCATGGTCGCTGTCACTCTTTGGGTATCAACAACATGACACAGATAACCTACATACCCCATCCTTAACAATTTTCTAGTTTGTGACATCGTAAGACAACACGAACGCCCCGGAGATCTATTACCGTAAAATATTACATGAGGTTGTCTCAACGTTCTAATATTCACACATTTTTTTTGACAATCTATAATTGCCCCATGGTTAAACAACCAATCTATTCCGAGAATTACATCGAATTCTCCTAACTTTATCGGTATCAAATCTACCGATAATTTATAACCCCGTATGTCTACGCAATAACTCCTATGAATATCTTCAACAGGAATTATCTCTTCGTTTGCTATCTTAATATTTAAAGGTATATGCAACTTTTTGGGAAATAATCCTAATCGTCTAGCGAAATCACATGCTATAAACGAACAAGTAGCACCCAAATCAAACAACACGTAAGCATTTATGTCGTTGATTGAAATAATACCTGCAACTACGTCCACTGATGCCATCGCATCTTGGACCGTCATGTTAAAGGTACGGGCCATCGGCCTACCCGGCTGCGCTAGACCACCAATAGCTAACTTACCGCTATTAGCGCCTTTATTCTCGTCCGTCCCCTTCTTCGGGCAGTTCTTTGCTATGTGGTCAGTTGACCCACATACAAAGCATCCGTGGTTCTTCTTCGGACTTGGACAGTTAGGCAAAATGTGCCCCTCCTGTCCACAGTTGTAGCATATGGCCATCCCCTTGAGACAGACTCCTAAGTGAGTCTTCCCATAGGTCTTGCAGGCCTCCATCCTTCTCTTCGGATCTCCTTGCTTTACTCCGGTATTCCCATAGTTAAACCCTTTCCATTTTTGTCCTTCGTCACTCCCGTTGGCTCTTTCTATCTTTACCCTCCTTCAACTTTTCCCTTATTCTTCTTGTCTTTGTGGTACTGGCTTAAAGCCTCGCTCCCACCTTCGGTGATTATCGCCTTCTCTAGTATGGTCCCAAAGGAAGTACTCTGGAATACAGATATCCAGTTATAGAGCCAGGGTTTCAAGCCTTGCTCGAACCATTGAGCTTTTCTAACCTCGGTGTCCACTTAGTGTGGAACAAACCTCGCAAGTTCGTTAAACTTGGCAGCGTAATGGGGAACCATCATTTCCCCTTGTTTCAAATTAAGAAACCGCATTTCCATCCTCCACTGCATACTCGTGGGAAAGTAGTTCTCGAAGAAAATCTCCTTGAACCTTACCCAAGTAATATTCTCGGTACCAGCTTTAGCTTGGTTGGCCTCACACCAAAAGTTGGCCTCTCCCTTCATCATGTAGGTTGAAAAAGCAACCTTCTGACCCTCATCGACATTTGCTATGATAAATTCCTTCTCAATTTCTTTTACCCATGTTTGGGCTTCTATAGGGTCCGTAGTTCCTTTGAACTCCGATAGACCGACACTCTTAAAATCTTTAAAAGTAGTAGCTCGTACTACTCAAGGATTTATGGGGATATTAGCCCCATTTCTATTAAACGCTGCTGTTAATAAGTTAACAAATTCCTGCATTGGGTTTACCGGACCTCCCTCCGGTTGATTTTCATTAGCTTCTTGATTACGTTGTCTCCTTCTTGGTAGCATTTTGCTGTTATAATAAACAACACATTTCGTTATTATTCACTTCCTATTAGTTAGTTATTATTCAAGATTAAACAATAACTTCAACATTCATTACTCAATATGTTCCGAAAAAGGCTTATATTGATTCATTCCATGTAGTATAATACTACATTGTTTACATTACACAACCTAAGCTGATTACATTACTATCCCGCAATTGCTTTCCAAAAATTGGGATTTACAAAAGACTACCCTTTGATATACAAAGAGGGTTTTACGTCACTACTAGATACACAATATTTACATATCTAAAACTACTCTAGCTACTACTAGATTACATTTGCCTCAAGGCATTATTAAAATCCGCGGTGGCAAGATCGGCGATAACATCACGGCTGATCGTATGTCGAGTCTGCCTAACCTCTATTGGATACCCAGCTACCTGCTACTGGAAATCCTTATGAGAACTCCAATGTATATAGAACATCCTCCCTATCTTCTGTTTCTTGGTCTTTAGCTCCTGCCTGAGCTCAAAGACCTCTTGTTTTAGCTCATGGACCTTGTCCTTGGCTAAAACTCTCTCGTCATGTTTATGCTCCCACATCGACTCCACATCTGTCTTATCTTCCAAGACAGCATTAAGTTCTTCTTTCAGCTCCTTCACTTCCTTACAATACTGGATGTTTCTATCCAATACTTCCATGAACAGTGCTTTTATTGACTCCCCCGGAGTCATCTCTTCCTCAGGTGCTATGGGGTTAAAAGACACCACCTCCACCTCTTCTTCAGACATGCCATCGAACATGGCCATAAGGTCTAGGCTCTCTGAGTCTCCAGACTCAACTATCACGACGTCAGGCTTTGCTGCTATAGGATTAGGTATAATCTCTACTTGATTCACCGACCCTTCACTGACTACATGTATATCCCTATACATTTCATTTCCTCTTGACATCTATAATAAAACAAATAGTTTAATTAGTACACGTCAGTAGAATAATAAAAACACATAACAAATATAATGCATTTTTAAAGGGTTAATTTCCATCTTTTATTTCTTTGACTTTTCTTAAGGTTATGAGTTAAGGTTCTAATCCCCCCTTAAGTTTTATAACCTAAAGCTTTGATACCAACCTGTGATGCCCCCAAATCTGGGTATCTTCTAACCCGGTATATGGTGCTACACGGTGCTACAGTTCACACATACATTCAATTGAAATGCCTCAAAAGAACGAATATGTCTTATATATATATATATATATATATATATATATATATATATATATATATATTCCAAAACAATATTCCCTTCCCATGTTCTTTATAACCAATACATAAGTTCTTTGTCATAATATCAAATACATTACAACATTAAACCTATACTATTACATAGACAGTTCAACGGTCTGCCTTAGCCTTTCCCTTATCTTTACCGGATCCTTCGGTCTGTTAGGTCTTAGCTGCATTCATATGGTTCAAGCAAGAGTGAGCATAACTAGCTCAGCAAGTACAAAAATTACAACTAAATAGTATGCTTGAAACATAGGAATCGTACATCTTCAATAACTGAACAATAGTTACGAAGTACTATCGATAATTCAAAATAGCAATTCTCTTTTCCTTCAAAACGTTTTACAATGACAATTTTAGTAAAACATCAATTCCGGTCCAAGACCATGAGCATTTCATACTTTCTTTGAAAAGGACAACCCGACACTAAGTCTGTAAGTCCGTCATATCTTACGAGCATGTCTAGGTGATCAGCCTATAGTACTCTATGTTGATCAACACTACATTCGTTAAACATATGCACGTTTAAGTTGTGGCAACCTCACGAGCCTGTCGTTTGACGACAAAACATTTTACCATACTCAGTCTTCATTTGAAAACCGCACCAACATAGTTTGGTAAAACATCGACAATACTTTGATAGATTATAAGAAATCCAACATATCGTAAGTCTATCCGAAAGAATTGGCTTTGACTTCATCATACATCAATTCATGCGTAAGATTACATGAATCACAAAGCTTGTCCAGATTGAACTGAAATAAGGGTTAGAACACTTACCTTCAGCTCTGCTACTATTATTACACGTTCACTTTAAGTCTTTAAGGTCTCTAAAATATATAATCACATAACGTAATGCATTAGGTCATGAATAAACATACATGGTTCCTAATGAATCTTACCCTTCTTCTCAATCAATCATGACTTAGACTATTTATTATTGGTTATAGCTTATCACATTACATTGTCATTACGTTCATGTTCGATTGGTTATCTCCAACCTTTAGTTATCATACGTAAGGTTTAACAATGTCTTAAACAATGTTACGTTAAGTTGTAGTTCATTACTAATTAGTTTTACTTTCTTTCTTTACTTATAAACTTTCTTTACTATGCAATCCCTAAGGTTGGCGCTGCGGCGCCAGCTTCCCTTCTTTATGTCGCGCTGCGGCGCCACACTTCAGTGGCTGAGGACCAGACTCGGCGCTGTGGCGTGAGTCCTAGAGTTATGTGCCACACTACGGCGCGAAACTCCAGTAGGTGATGGCTTTCTCGGCGCTGCGGTGCCAGCTCTGTGCACCAGAAATGTTTTATAGACTTTTTCTAATGTGAGATTCTCGGGCTCATAACTTCTTCGTATAAGTCTGAATTGGCTCATTCAAAAGCCGTTAGTTCACAAATCACATACTCTACGTGTTCATGTAAGAATTTTATATTTTCGACTTCGTTAACTCAAAATTCACTTATGAGTTCATTTTTAAAAAAACGATAAACGTTCGTGAACGTTCAATGCTCGTTTCTTCGTTCTAAGTCAGAATTCGGTCATTTTCGAGTCCGCAACTCTATAATGCCAAATAAGACTTGTTCCCATTGAAAACCAACATTTTCGAGCTTAATATCAAAATTTGACTTCAAATCCGAGAATTTCACGAATTCGACGATTGTTGTCCAATCGTGAGAATTCCGTCATAACTTCTTTACTTAGGATTTGTTCATCGTTTCAAATTGATTCAATCCATCATATTGACATCTTAACCTACTTATTTCATTAACTTTTGTTCATGATAATTTATTACTTGTTCTTCGTGAGCTTATAACTTATCAAAGTATAAACTACATATAATTTCATTTCTCATGACTTATGATAGTTTAAGTCCTTTAACCAACATTCTTACATCTTATTAACATACTAACTTCATTCATGTAAATATGTTACAAGTCTTACAAGTTATTCCTTAGTTCATAGCTTATCCATGAACAAAGTGCTTATTCATGGCTTATTAAGACTTAAGTCCTTAGATTATTCATTCTTATCATTTCTTAGCATACATGACTATTAATCCACACTTCTCTTATCAACCTACAATGGTAGAGATGGAAGATTTATGACATAGGAGGTTTACCCTTGATGATCAAGCTTGTTCTTCTTTTCTAACAAATGAAAGTCTAACTTATACTTGCTTATTCTCTCTACCAAATAAGTCGAAAGTGTTGGATGAAAGTTAACAATCAACAAATGAAAACCAAACTCTTTTATTTATAGGAAAACCAAGGTTAAGGCATATTACTCAATATACCAATCCCACCTCCTTACTATTCATTACCTATGCACTAAGTAAACTTGCTCCCTACTTCTTTTGCTTGGCCATTACATAAAGTTCTTGGTCACCAAGATTAACCATTTAACCATGGGTTTCCCCATGGGTCACCCTAACCCATTGGATCAATAACTTGGGCTTAAGTTTAATTACTTAACTTAAGCTTGTGGGCTTGTATTAATCCATTTTGGACTTTACATTAACAACCACTTGGGCTCTAACATTACTCACACATGGGCTTGAACATTAACTTCAATTGGACTTTACAATTCGCTACACAATCCTACAAGTCCATTACATTTGGCTTATAACCTTATCACTTATACTCTATGTATTATTCCCGTATTCTCACTTGTATACTTATTCAACATATACTACATACCATAATTCATACATACTCATATAATACTTCGTATTATACTCCTATTCATTACTTCGGATAAAACTTACGTGCCATACGATCATCACATTAGCTTCTAACGCTTTATTTTCCCTAACGTTCTCAAATTAAGTCCGCATGCGAAAAATTACATTTTTCATACTTGAATTATTATTACATAATCCATCTCACCTCGATATTCTATCATTACGTATTTTTCAGAAGTTCAAAAATAATTCTCGAGCGGAAATTGATGAATAGTATTTTTCGAAAAATTCCTCGGAAAGCTTTTATTTTCGTCTTGAAAATTTAAACACTTTAATTCCGCCACATAGCCAAAATACTATGACTTTCCGACGTTTCTAGGTTATATAACGACATTCATCTTACTAACACATAATAATAACAATTAATATAATTTTATTCATTATTTAATTAAATAAAATTATTTTACAAAAGATCCGAATTTCTCGGTCGTTACATATTTGCTCTCAAACTTATGAAAATAATAAGCGTAACATAAAACAACTGAATAGTAGTCTTTACGTAGTTTTATCAGTTAAACAAACCAAGAGACTCAACTGTTACAAAAGGTAAAGGGTCACAAGGCCATGTTTGGCTAGACGCACAAACCCTTTTTAATTTATTTTTATAATTTTCATTACTATATGATCCATTTGCCACACCCATTAAATAATATCATACATTCTTAAATTAATTAAAGTTAAACTTAATTCATTAATAAATGAAGTCAAGCCTTATCAATATAACTATAATTTATATTCGACCATTATAATTATAACTTTATTTAACAAATTTTCAATCCTCTAATTTAACTATTTAATTAAATTAAAATATTTCCATCAACCATTTCCACCCAACTTCCATAACAATTACCATCAAATATATTTATATTAATTCACCATTTTAATTAAGTGAATTACTCACATTATTTATAAAATTTTAACGCATACCAATTTCATTACCGTAATGCATAATAATCGAATTATATTATTTCATAATATAATTTTCAACTCAATTAAATTTACTAATATTATTTAGTTAATCACCTTCTCGTAACAATCTCATTTAATTTCTTTAATAGTTAAATTAACTATTAAACCATTTTTCCAAACATATACATCTCTTTTATATTCACACTTAATCTCTTCACACCAAATCACATATTTCAAGATAAATTGCAAACATATATACTTACCCACACTCAAAACACATAATTCAAAATATATACATTTCATAATAAGAATTTTTAATTATTAAATTCTTATTTTAAAAATTTATAAAAATTCGGGTTGTCACATAACAACTCCTTGAATCTTGTCCAAGTCATTACAGTTGTCCCAACTCTAGCCTGATTAGTCTCCCACCAATAGTTGGCTTCTCCCTTCATCAAGTAAGTAGCAAAAGATGTCTTTTGGTCCTCCGCCACCCTCGCAATAATAATTGTTTTCTCCATCTCCTTCACCTAGGTTTGGGGTGACACCCCCAAATCTGGGTACTTCAATTCCCATATGATTTGGTGTTTACTATACAAACATCATATGTCTATCTACCCATAATAATTGAAAGCATAAATAGATAGAAATAAATCATCTCCTTAAGGAGTTACATCATCTGAATTAAATACATAAATTCCAGGTCACACTAACCTTAAATCTCAAATGCGGAAATATAAACAAATAATAGTCTTACACAACATTAACATAAGTTTGAAACATAAATACATAATCACATAAACAACAAGTCTTCATCACTTGTTAATCTTGCCATTGCCTTTACTAGTAGAAGGCTCGTCGGACCCTTTGTTCTTAACTGCAATGTTATTATTACGTAAGAGTGAGCATGATTGCCCACAAGTATAATAATGAAACAACAACATAATAACATGCGAGTGAATCAAAGACTTCTGGAATAAAAACTCAACTTTTGAATCAAGAATGAATAACAAGAATCAAAAGAACTTCTGAGGGTCATAAGACCTTAAACTATGTCCTAGATTATCAAGGGTTATACTTGAAACCTTTAACAGTCATAAGACTATGAACTCTTCTACTCGTACTTAGGGGGATCAACCCTTAGTACCATACTATGCACAATATCTTAACGCTAACGCATAAGTAATCCCCTATACAGGGTTGTTCATCTCAGTTTGACATTAGAGTCCGCACCAAAGGAAGTTTGGTTTGGATAATTCAACAAGGGTTATGAAATTTAGAATGTTCATCAACTATGGACTAGTTGAATCAATACGGATTCGTTAGTCTTACAATGTTCAACAATAACTGATATTTAAATTGAATAACAAACTCAAGATGTATACAATAGAATAAGTATTGTATAACAGAATCATACTTTGAAACGATTAATAACCTTTAATATAACAATTGAACTTTGTTAGTTCCAGTAGGCACAATATAGATCTAGAAGGGGGGGTTAAATAGATCCTTTTTAATGTCAAATACTTTTCTAATTTATTTTGTATTGCTCATGAATTAGCATATGACAAATATAAGGATCTTTTCAAGCACAACGGAATAAGTAAATGATCTCCTTCATTGATATATTCATAATCAGACATACACTGTTCGTAGAGTTAATTCAGTAGTAAGCAGTTAAAACATACATATCAGTTATAGTAGTTAATGTACATAATGTAAATGACATAAAGTAAAAGACACAAGGGGTTTTAAGTAGTTCAGAGACTCAAGCTTCTTATCCACTCTTATGCTTTCAACTTGCAGGATTTCCACTAAGGAAGGGAAGCACCCTGAATCACTAAGATTTCTTCAAGGCTAGCAGCTTTGGGACTTCAGTTCATTAAGAACTCTTCTGCTTTGCCATTCTTCTGAATGCTATCTTCTTGTCCTTCTCGGCTCTTAGCTTAGATGCCAATTCAAGTGACATTCTCATCTTTGTTGAGTGAAGCTTTGATCTGTTTAAGTCCTTCTTCAAAGATGCTTCACTTCAACCTTCATAGTCTCACTGTCACTGAGACTTGTTTTATTTAAGCTCAGGTGGAACTCGTAGAGACAACGTTAGCATTCTACCAACTCAACGATTTTGTAACATAACAATCATCAGCAACTCTTGATCTTTGAAGCTCTGTTGATTTATACTTCTTCCCAATCTTCCCGTTGGAAAGTAGCCATTGAAAGCTTCTAGATTTGCTTCACAAATCTCGAGTTATTTAGTGCAGACTACAGATGTGACATGACATATCTTTTTATGACTTTCTGACACTACAGTCCACTATTTCACCTATCCTATCAGAGATGTCACTTTTATGCCTCGTACAGGTCGAAGACTTTATTTCCTCCTTCTGATTTCTCGATCAGAGGTTGTCCTTTTGCATCGATGCTCTCTATAAGCTCTTGTCCGAATATCAACCTTCAGATTGAACCGTTGCCAATACTTCAATCATCAGCTGTTTGAACTCTACGATTCTGATGCATGTCTTCTTGGACCTGATCGTAGTGTCTTGTTGACTGATAGAGACAACACTACGATCTTGAAGAGTGTTGATTGGATCTTCAATATAGAACACCTCTTCTTTCTCTTGTGCAGTGCTTCAACACTTCTATTTGCCTCAACAGCTCTCAGATACTAATGGCTTGACTTCTTTATTCTGGTCCCTTCTGAATAACAAGACACTTCAGATTTGTGGTGTGTCCAGCTCGCTTTCTCCTTGTGATCTCCCGTTCACTTATCATCAATGGATTGACCCAATGCTTAATCACTTTAGCCTTATTCTTCAGAAGCTGACCAGTATCTCTGTGTACACTCCATCAGTTCTTTGTTTGTTTGGCAAACACTACGATCCTGGTTACTTCCAAGATCGTTGTCATCTTACCACTTGACAGCTACTGCATTTGCTGACTTTCCTTAGTCAGTTACTGAAGTCTTCTTCTGATCAACTTGAGGAAGACTTCATCTCGAATGGCTTCATAACTCAATCTAGATGCTGATTGGGTTGGTGCTTAGATCTTCTATTAGCTTGCATGCCATTCGTTGAGTGCTCTCTGGTTTCCTTTAGGTGGGATACTGATGAGTGGAATTTATACCCGCGAATCGGATACTTTATGACTTAATTAGTTGCCAGTTCTCCTAGATTCTATATTATTCTAAATGATTATAGTGTTATTGCACTTAACTGATGCAATGCAGGGATTTCTAGGTCTTTTCCATGCTTTCAAGGACAAAATGGCAAAGTTACATATGTCTGCGCCGCGACGCCAAAGCCATGGCTTATGCCCGCGCTGCAGCGCCACCTTCATGTTCCTGCTGATGTCACCACGGCGCCGCAGCGCCACTGGCCCTTCTTTGGCTCGCGCTGTAGCGCGAGCTCCGTGTCCTTCATATTAAAGTGGCGCTGTAGCGCCAACTGCAGCTTAGTGGCCCGCGCCGAGGCGCCACCTCCGGTGCCCAGGCAGAGACCAAGTGATTTTGACCTAAAAAAAGGAGGGAGGCGTATATAACATAGAGGCAGCCCCTGCATCATACAACATACACCATATATCATATAGCTTAGCTTATTTTAGTTTTTCTGTATAATTTCTTGTTCTTTCCCTTAGTTGATGTCTGTATATATAGAATAGGAAGATTTAGGGAGAAGTTTGTATTTCTTTGGAGCACAAGAGTGATGAGTGACACAGATTGGAAAGCTTGATTTGAGCGGAATGCGTGGAGATTGAAGGGCTTTGACAGAGTTTCCTCTTATCCATTTATCTTCTCTGATTTTGTAATCTATAGATGCTGTCTTATTTGCTACTTGTATTTGGTTTAATAGCTATAAACTGAATATTTGCTTTAAGGTTATAATGGAACCCTTTGTTATTTAAATTGACTGTCTTGTCTCTTTGATTGGCACCATATGATTTGGTTTAATATATTTACGCTTTATGATTCTCGCTAAGACATTAGTGATGATTTTGGTAATCTGCTAGATTTACACCTAAATATATTAGCATGTGATTGTGGGTTTCGACTGCATGAGTTGTGCGTAGAATAGACATATCTCTGTGCGCCACGTGCGATCTAATTGAGAACCTATGCTTAAATCCTTGTTATGATTAATTCGCATTGACATGTGTAGGATTACATCTAGCTTGGACGTTCTTTTCTGTTCTTTTCCCTTTTGGGTGGATCTGGAGAGGATATGTTTGTGCATACCTCGATAGAGGTGCATAGGGCACCTATGTGTTCTCGGTCGACAAATTGTCGTGACCATTAAAACCAAAGAGAGAAGGGTAGCTAGTTTGATGAAACATAACACGCCAGGTGTTCGACAGAATGCCTGTGTGGGGTGAAGTTATGACCTTAGCTTGAATTCCTTAGATTACCATTCGTTATCCATTTACTTGCTTTGTTAATTAGTTAACTAGATTAATCACACTTCCATTTATTGCTGTTCGAATAAGACTTTAACGATACATAATCGGTACTTGGTAAATATTAGTCATAGTTCCTCGTGGTTACGACACACTCCTTATCACTGTATTACTTGTTAGACCGCGTATACTTGTGCTTGTTTAGTGATCAGTTTTCTGACCAACAAGTTTTTGGCGCCGTTACCGGGGAACTATTATTCTAATATTGTCCAATATTAATTCAAATCAATTTAGTCTTACTTCGAACGTGTATATATTTATTTCTTTTATTTGTTTGATCTTCCTTTCTTTTTGTTTTTAAGTTTACAGATTATGGACGATCAATGTTATCAATGGCCTTATGAGGGGACAATAAAACCAAGCTCTGAAGAAGGACTCGAGAAATTGCAACTTCAAATTGCTAATGCCTTGAGGTTTTCTGACAATCTTGAGTGTCAGTCCACTCAGAATGCCTACTGTCAGGAACGAGCTTACTTTGATCCGATCTCCTATTATCTAAACTGCCAGGGTTATCCAAACCCATGGGACTACAGTGAAGAGCAATATCATGATCCGAATCATGCCTCTCAGTCTGAATATCAATCTCCTCTGCAATATGAGTTGACGTATCAACCCAATGAGAGCTTTTCTGAGTACTCAACACAAGAAAAAGAGAATAGGCTTGAAGAGCTTCTCGCCAACTTTATTGAGAAAAATGAGGTTTGTATGGCAAACAAAGAAGCCGCATTGCACATCCTTGAGAATCAATTGGGGAAACTCATCAATGCCATCACAAATCCACCGCAAGGTAATCTTCAGATCTTAATTGACCTCGACAATGAAGAAGTAGAGCATTGCACGGTGGATACGCAAGGAAAATGCAATGAGTCTCGCACAGTTGTCGAGGGAGACGTCATAATGCAAACTAGCCAACCGGTGGAGTCTGAAGTTGGTGACAAAAGGATCAACAGTGGTTGTATAGTCAATATTGATCTACAATCATAAACCACGCTCCCGACTGTGGAATTCCGTGAGGGCCCAATAGCGCACAAAGAACGTTTTCAACTTAATGAAATAGGCGAATTAGTGGATAATTACAGTGGTGAAAGCTTCTTTGTGCTGATGGATGACTGGATGGATGAGGAAAACGAGGATGACCAATCATCCATGTTTGCCAAGAATCCAAAGGAATTGACGAATAAGCGGTATGAAAAGGTCATTTTTGCTTATGAGCCAGATTGAATGGCGTCGGTATAGTCAAGCCGACAACTATAAAACAAGCGCTTGGTGGGGAGGCACTCCCATTTCGATATAAATTTTATTTATTTTCCTTTACCTATATCTAGTTTACTCTGTAGTTAGTTATTATATTGTATGTAATAATGTATTTTTGATTCAAGTGTTTTTTGTTATACTGGTCTTGGCATGTGCAGATAGCAGTTAGAAAAATTTCAAAAAATTGCATCTCGCGCCGCGGCGCCACCAATTGTACTACAAGCCACACTGCAGCGCCGGCTTCGCACCCCAAGACCAAGATTCGCGCTGCAGCGCCATTGTTTAAATGCCAAACTTCTCTCCTTCGCGTCGTAGCACCAACCAACACTGGGCAGTTCGCGTCGCGACACCATGAGCGAGCCCAACCCCTATTAACTCGCGCCGCGGTGCTAAGCACTGAAGGATAGCCCATGTCGCGGCGCCGGCAGCGAGATTTTGGATCTTAAGTGTAGTTTTTAGCCAGCCGTATGTGCCATACCTTTCCTTTCTCTTGACATATCTCGGCAGCAAGCCCCCCTAAGGAACACGCCTACCAGCCTCTAATCAAACATCCCCACTTCTAATATATCCCCATAAGATTTCCCCCCCCCTCACACCTCTAATTCATTACACTTTCTGTCACCAACAAGAGAGGGGCACCAATCAAGTACAACACACAAGGATTTCTGCCACACATTTCTAACCTAGGGTTTTTCTCCCTCAAGGTAATCTTTGATTTCAGTCAAGCAGAAATTGTTTGTGGGATAGTTGTTTGGACTTGCTAAGTATTTGTGTGATTTCCTCTGTCGAAAATCTGGTTAAAGTTCTTTCAAGCAAGTTCTGTCCATAGTTGGTTTTGAGAGCGCCCACCATGTGTTTGAGAAAATTCCTGAAAGAAAAAGTAGTTTGTTTGGGCTATTTTGTTAGTGTAATTTCTTTGGGTTCATCTGCAAAAAGGTCTGGGGGTGTTTGAATTGGGTTTTCTTCCAGTAGTCATACAAATTGCATCAATTTCTGAAATGGCACAAAAAAGGCAATGCCTTAGTATGGGAGGTTTGTCGTCCGCGACACCACCAACGGCATGGGACAGAGTGAAATTTGTGAGCGAGGATGCATGGAAGCATTACAAAAGCTCTTTTGCCACGCGAAATCTCATTCCTGAGCAGGGGTTGAGGCCGGATAGAAAAGTCGGCTAATTGTTGGCTATGATTTTGGGGCGCCAATGGACCCATTTTACGAAACCACCCGGGTCAGCCATTGTTTCTGTGGTTCGAGAATTTTATGCCAACGCCAATGCCGAAGGTGATGCGGTCGTCCAAGTTAGGGGGAAGTTAGTGACGTTTGGAAGTGAGGCGATCAATGCACTATTTGCCACGCCCAACTATGCGGGCAAGGACTATATGGAGCCGGCACTCTGTCGGGTAAAATCAATACGCACAGAAAACACGCAAGTATACGTGGTTAACAAGTAATAAAGTGACGAGTAGAGTATCGTTCCCACAAGGACAAAATATCAAGAATCTTAACTTCACAATTATCAATTTTTTATTAATCCTAATTTTATTAAACTAATCGATTCAATGGTTTTTTTTTTTAAAAAAAAACTAATTAAAAGAAACTAAATTAATGAATAATTAAATTAACACAAAAGAAATATATACCAATAACGAAATTCAGAATTTTCAAACAATTAATGGAGAGTTAGACTTATGATTTCACTCTAAGCTTCACTCTGATTTTCTAACTTTTATTCCAATTCAATTCAATATTCCAGTTTATTAATCAAGAACACGCACGTAGTAAGAGCCAGCTCTCGATGCACTAATACCATATCAACATCAATCCACAATTAAGATAGAAATCCATTAAACACCTAAATTAACCAACTCACTATATCTCTATGTGAACTGCAATTAAAAAAGGTTGAAGTTTAAGTTCTCTTAACGACTACATGCGATGTCAAGCGTATCTCTACCTTAACAATAATCACAAATATGCTATCGACATAATTTATGACACATGCTATATTAACTAAGGCTAGACTCGAATATCCTCTCTCGAATCCTTTCAAGTCCACATAAAATTGTTGATCAGGCAATTCATAAATTCACGCTCAAGTTAACATAGATAAACTGAAACTATCTTATAAAATTAGAAATCAAGTTATAGAATCATCGCTAAGCTTAAAGATCCATCACAAGTCTAATAAGTAAATTAGTTCATAACGAACGAGTTAAAAACTGAATAATCTGTTTAAAACATCATCCCAATTACAAAATAAATGAAAGAGAAGAAGAATTGTAGAAAACTCCTTCACGTAGCCTCAATTTGCAATCGTCGTGACAATCTCTGAAAATCACTCCTCCAATTTTCGCTCTCCAAATCCTTGAATCCGTGCTGAAAAACTTTTCTTTGTGCTAGAGAATTGTTGTTCTTCTAAGTGGTAGCAAGCTCTTCTGACTTCTGGACGTATTCTCCTTTTAATAGACTCCAAAACGCACCAGCTAGCCCACAAATTCGAGCCAAAACAGAAGTCGAAACCAAACAGGACAGCTGCAGGAAACGGGACCCCCGCCCCGGCGGGGGGTACACGCCTAAAAAGGCCCGCCCTGGCGGGATACCCTACTGACTTCAACTTTTTATGAATTCCAACTTTTTCCACTTTTGCTTCAAAAAGACCACATTCTCATCCTTAATGCATCCATAACCACCCTACACACAAAATAACATGAAACAAGTAAAAACAACACAAAACATGAACATAAATACGAATTTAAACTTGATTTGAACAATGATTCGTGTATATAAAATTCACTTATCAAAATCCCCCAAACTTAAACCTTGCTAGTCCCTTAGCACAAACAACTAGATGCAACACAATGAAACGCAATAATAAACAAATCCAACAATATCGCATAAACAAATGTATTCCGTCGGCCTCAGAGAAAACAAGCAACTTTACACTACGAATTATCAAAACCAATCCGCGCTTACATATTAATTCTCAATTCTTGAACAATCATCACTGGTATAGCGTGTGTGTGTGATCAACATCAAGTTTAACTGATACAGACCCAAATTCAATACATAAACAGCTTCTTAGAAGGAATTATACAGTGCAAACTTATAATCTCTCAAAGATAGGCACGATTCAACTAAAATTAAACTAAACCAACATTAAGGATACATGCAGGATACTTATGCTTCCTCTTTCTTTTTATACGGGGCTTTTTTTTTCTTTTTTTTTTTTTGCACTTTTCCCGTTTTATTCTTTTTTTTTTCTTTTTCTCATAGATGGTTGGTGAGTGCGTTTTACGCTCCATCTCACGCTTGTGTTTATGGGGAGTGCTTCCCCTCAACCCACCACAAGACTCCATATATTGCATTTTTTCTTCTTCTTTTTTTTTCAAAGCTTATATATCCCACATATATTTCCCCAAACTTAGGTTCTTGCCTAATTTAAGCCTTCACTGCCAATCCTTGTCATTTTCTGGTTCACGCTAGCACTATCCTTTAGAAACCCTTTATGTATCAATTTGAACGAACCGGTCAACAAAGATGTTATTAGTGCTACCCTTTTTATAACAGTTTCAAACAAGTCCAAGAATCGATTCATAACAGTAATTATATCACAGTTCTAATAATCCATACTATATTGGTTAACTTGTTCACAATCTCATCATTTGCCAGAATAACCAGTAGAATGCGACACCATTGGACATATGCAACCTAACAAATTTTTTTTTAGATAAAAACTTATGAAAACAATGCAAACTCCTAACTAATATGCAAAATAAAATTATAAAACAGCATGCATGCAACTAAACAAATATAACTCCCCCAAACTTAAATAAGACAATGCCCTCATTGGATAAAAATATAAGGCACGAGGACTTCCCTGAAACTGTTTAAGTCTGAGGCGGTGGTTGGTGTGCATCCTCATCAGAATCACTAGGAGGAAATCAAGGTAATGGACCGGGTTGTTCATATGGAAATTGACCCGCCGGGTTGAAACTTTGGAGTGTTGTATTCAATGAGGCGAAAGATGCATTCATGGCATCAAACATGTGGTCTTGGCGTATAGCCAATCGCCGCATCTCCCGGCGTGTCACCCTATTGGTCGAAGTCAGTTGATTCTGAAAAGCAAGGAACTGAGCACTAGAAAATGTCTCAGTCGGCGGAGTCTGCTCGGTTCCCGGATCACCCATTTCTTCATCCTCATCCCCCGAAGTATCTTCAGCACCATCCTCGGGTTCCGACGCCGATGGAAAAATAAAACCCAAACCCCGTGGATGGGACTCTCCTCCAGGCCAAACAGAATATCGGGCTATCATTCTAGTATCTAGGATCTGCAGCGGCATCAAAGTGGGCTCATCATCGGACCAACGTACTCCGGCTTGATGACACAATCCACATATAAGAGATGGATGTGGTAAGCCGCCAGAAAAGTTGTCGCGGAGACATCGGCGTATAGAAAAACTGATAATTGCCCCGATGTCTATGAGGAAATCTTGCACAATGGCATACAGGAGGAGTGCCTTCTCCTTGGTCACGTCCGAGGTGTGCGTGGACTGTAGCAATTTAGCACAGAGGAAGGCATACCAGATTTTACCATATAGACTAAGGTCTTTGCTGTGAAACACGGTGCCCCCCTTTCGTCCCTTTATCCAAGTAGTCCCTGGCTTAGTCATGTTTTGAATCACCTCCTCATAATCGGGGTCAAAATCTCGCATGTAAGCATATTGACACTGGCGTGGCACCCGCAGCTGATAAAAGGCATTGATGGCATCTGCACTGAACGGGACCATGCGACCCCTCACGAAGGCAGTGAATGGTGCCTTGTCCTCGGCATTTGCATAAAATTCTTTAACAACATTCACAACAGCGGGCTCAGGCTCCGCTATAAACCTTATCCATCCTTGTTGGTAGATTTGTTGCATCATTTCCCCATCATTTCCCTCGGGAGCCAACCCCCGTTCCGGTGTAAGAGCCTTGGTAACCATATAGTCGTAGCGGTCGGCGGCGGCAGCACTTCAGAATTTGCGGCGGTCATATGTTCGGGTTGGTGGAGCCGTGCTAGAACTCGCCCCCCGTTGGCGTTTTGAGGTTGGTTGTGAAGCCATGGATAACCGGATGCTGAATTGTGCTAGCACGCACTAGTTTCACTTTCTCTGTTCTTCAGGCAATATGGCAAACACCTTGCGTGCACAGCCCGATCTTCCCCCAAACTTAGGTGGTTTGTATGGAATGTCAGTGGAGAGAAGATGAGAGTGTGATAATAAGGCTAGAGTACTCACCCGTAAGTGTTTATGGTCCAATAGCTTGAAGAATTCGTGTGTAATGGAATGTATATAATGGAGATAGGAGTTAGGGTTTATATAGAGGGAGATATGGTGGGGAACGTGGTGGGGTGATAGAAGTAGTGTGGAGGATGAGGAGAAGGTGGGTAAACTGATTTAGGTATTGGTGATGGTGGTAGGAATAGGTTAGGGTCGTGGGGTATGGTGGGGAGAAGGAAACGGCAAGAGTAGGAATGGAAAGGGGAAAGTGATGGACGTGTGTTTTTAAAAAAAAACGGATGCCCAGAAATCAGGACCCCCGCCCCGGCGGGGGGTACACGCCTAAAAAGGCCCGCCCCGGCGGGCTGGACTGCTGTAAAAAAATTTGGTCCAAAATTTTGGACGATATAAATTTTCCGAAATGCGTCCGTTGCGTAGTCCTCGTTGTTCTATGTTGTATTTGACCTCTCTTGAGACCAAAACAAGCAATACGTTAGAGTAATGACCATTTAGATTTTGGATTTATTTTTAGTATTTTTTAGAGATTTTAAGCAAGCTTAATAAATGAAAAGTCCTAACTAATTCTTTCATAAACTATATCCTACCAACTTAAATGTGAAATATGAAAAATAAAGAAATATTGGGTTGCCTCCCAATTAGCGCTTGATTTTAAGTCGTTCAGCCTGACTACTCCTTGTTTTACTGTGTATCGGCTAGGATGATAGTGTCGGCGTCCAAATTTGACTCGCCACCCCAGTAATGCTTTATACGTTGGCCATTGACTTTGAATGTTTCTAATGGATTGCGACTTTATAATTCAACCGCGCCATGAGGAAATACCCGTTTGATAGTAAATGGTCCCGACCATCTTGACTTAAGCTTTCCGGGGAACAACCGCAGCCGTGAATTGAACAAGAGGACTGCTTGACCCGGCTTGAATGTGCGTTGGATAATTTTGTAGTCGTGCCATTTTTTAACTTTTTCTTTGTATAGTTTGGCATTCTCATAGGCATGTTCGTCGAGCTCATTAAGTTGGAGTAACCTCTTTTCTCCTACAGCGGCTTGATCAAAATTCAATTTCTGTATTGCCCAATAAGCTTTGTGCTGTAACTCCACTGGCAAGTGACATGCCTTTCCGTACAAGAGTTGATACGGCGACATCCCGATTAGCGTTTTGTATGCAGTGCGGTATGCCCATAATGCATCATCCAATCGAAGCGACCAATCTTTTCGGCTTGGGTTAACGACTTTTTTCAATATCTTTTCAACTTCTCTGTTCGATACCTCGGCTTGCCCATTAGTCTGAGGGTGATAAGCAGTCGCCACTTTGTGATTAACCCCATACTTAGCCAAAAGAGCTGTAAACGATTTGTTGCAGAAATGACTGCCTTCATCACTAATAATTGCTCTTGGCGTGCCAAACCTTGTGAAAATATTTTTCTGTAAAAACTTGAGGACCACCTTGGCATCATTAGATGGTAATGCGACAGCTTCAACCCATTTCGATACGTAGTCCACCGCGAGCAAAATGTACTGATTGCTCAAAGACGACGGGAATGGTCCCATGAAATCGATGCCCCATACATCGAAGATTTCCACTTCCAGAATTGTTTGTAGGGGCATCTCATTCCGTTTCGATATGTTACCCACCCGTTGGCATCTATCACATGTTTTCACAAATTGGTGGGCATCTTTGAACAACGTCGGCCAATAAAACCCAGATTGAAGAACTTTCGCCGCAGTGCGCTCACTTACGTAATGGCCACCATATGCCGACGAATGGAATTCTTGTAATATAGTGTGGACTTCACTATATGGAATACACCGTCGTATCATCTTATCAGCGCATTGTTTAAACATATACAGCTCATCCCATATGTACCACTTGACGTCATGAAGAAACTTCTTTTTCTGCTGTCGTGTGAGATCTGGGGGAAAAATCTTGCTTACCACATAGTTCGCGAAGTCTGTATACCACAGAAATTCTGCATTCAACCCAAATAACTGCTCATCCGGGAATGTCTCATGAATCACGCATCTCTCTTTATCTGTTGTCTCCGGATTTTCCAGTCTGGATAGATGATCGGCGGCTTGATTCTTCGTCCCTTTTCTATCTTTAATTTCTAAATCAAACTCTTGAAGTAAGAGAATCCATCGGATAAGACGTGGTTTAGCATCTTTTTTCGCTATTAAGTACCGAATCGCTGAGTGGTCCGTGTAGACAATTACCTTTGTCCCGATCAAATATGCCCGGAATTTGTCGAACGCGTATACTACTGCAAGCAACTCCTTTTCCGTAGTAGTGTAGTTCATTTGAGTTTCTGTTAGTGTTTTGCTTGCATAATATATTGCGTGAAACACCTTATTTCGTCGTTGGCCCAAAACTGCTCCAACCGCATAGTCGCTTGCATCATACATGAGTTCGAACGACATTTTCCAGTCCGGTGCCACTATCACGGGGGCTGTAGTTAACTTCTTCTTCAACAATTCAAATGCGGATTTGCACTCCTCTGTAAAACTAAAAGTCGCATCCTTCTCTAAAAGACTGCATAGAGGTTTTGTAATCTTAGAGAAATCCTTTATGAACCTTCGGTAGAACCCAGCATGCCCCAGAAAACTGCGAATACCCTTAACTAAGCTCGGTGGAGGTAGTCTCTCGATCGTGTCCAACTTTGCCTTGTCTACTTCCAATCCTTGCACTGACACCTTATGTCCTAATATTATGCCCTCTTCAACCATGAAGTGGCATTTTTCCCAATTTAGTATGAGGTTAGTATCCTTACAGCGCTGCAATACCATGACCAGATTTTCTAAGCAAGTGTCAAAAGTACTTCCATAAACCGAGAAATCGTCCATGAATACTTCAACGTTTTTCTCCACCATGTCCGAAAAAATAGCCATCATACACCGCTGGAAAGTTGCCGGTGCATTACACAGTCCGAATGACATCCGTCTGAATGCAAAGGTGCCGTAGGGGCAAGTGAATGTTGTCTTTTCTTGGTCTTCAGGGGCGATAGCAATCTGATTGTATCCCGAATATCCATCCAATAAGCAGTAAAATTCATGCCTCGCTAACCTGTCTAACATTTGATCGATAAAAGGTAGCGGGAAATGGTCCTTCCGGGTTGCCTTATTTACTCTCCTATAATCAATGCACACCCTCCAACCTGTTACTGTCCTTGTTGGAATTAACTCGTTGTCCTCATTCTGAATTACCGTCATTCCCCCTTTTTTCGGCACACAATGAATCGGACTTACCCATTTACTGTCGGAAATTGGGTATATGACTCTGGCATCCAATAATTTCAGAATTTCCTTCTTGACCACTTCCTTCATGATTGGGTTGAGTCGACGTTGATGCTCCACGGATGGGCTCGCAGTATCTTCCATCAGAATCTTGTGCATACAAAATGACGGGCTAATGCCTTTTATATCCGCAATTGTCCATCCAATTGCTGATTTGTGATCCCGAAGCACCCTCAGCAACTTTTCCTCCTGCAATTTGTTAAGTGAAGCAGAAATAATTACAGGTAAAGAATTTAAATCGCCTAAATACGTGTACCTGAGATATTCAGGGAGTGGTTTAAGTTCCAAGGCTGGTGGCTCATCCAATGATGGTTTCAATTTTGCTGCAACTGTATCCTCGGTGTGCAGAGGTTCAACCGGTGGTCTGAATCGGCTAACTCGTGGTAACGAGTCTAACATCTGTAATAACTCCACAAATTCGGGGTCGTCAATTTCCTCATCCCCCAGTAACGTTGTTTCTAACGGATCGTTGCTTAAACTCTTGCTCATTTCTTCTGTGGCAATCTGCTCAATTAAATCTATCTGATTACACTCTTCCTCGTCTGTCGGATATTTCATGGCCTTGAACACATTGAATTTTACTTCTTGATCTTGGACCCTCATTGTAAGTTCTCCCTTCTGCACGTCTATGAGTGTCCGTCCCGTGGCCAAGAAAGGTCTCCCTAGGATGATCGGGATGTTCTTATCTTCTTTGAAATCCAGTACGATAAAGTCCGCAGGGAATATGAACTTGTCCACTTTTACCAGAATGTCCTCGATAATGCCTCTCGGATATGTGACCGACCTATCTGCCAGCTGTAATGAAATATTCGTAGGCTTCGGTGCGGGCAAACCCAATTCTGAATATACTGATAAGGGCATAAGATTTATGCTTGCTCCCAAGTCACATAGGCACTTATTGAACGACATCTTCCCGATTGTGCATGGGATGGTAAAACTTCCAGGGTCTTTAAGTTTAGGTGGAAGCTTTTTCTGTAACACTGCACTGCACTCCTCTGTTAGTGCTACTGTTTCGAAGTCTTCCCATTTCTTCTTCCTTGACAGAATTCCCTTCATAAACTTCGCATAACTCGGCATTTGCTCTAAGGCCTTTGCAAATGGAATATTAATCTGGAGTTTCTTGAACACCTCTAAAAATTTTGTGAACTGCTTATCGGACTTCTGTTTTTGGACTCTCTGCTGAAACGGTGGTGGAGGATAAACAATCGGCTCACTGTTTAGCTGTGATTCCTCTGATTTGTTCCCCTCTACTGCATTACTGTCGTCGGCTTTTTCTTCCGGTGTTGCTGAATTTTCTGCACTAATCTCACCGAGGTGTTTTCCGCTTCTCAACATAACTGCCTGACATTGCTCATGATTACCCTTCGGATTTCTTTCGGTGTCGCTAGGTAAGGTTCCTTGTGGTCTACTATTTAATGCCAACGCAAGTTGTCCTATCTGATTCTCTATATTCTTGAGAGCAATAGTATGATTCTTCAACATCAGATCAGTGCTAGTTTTGTAACTTGCCCAGGATTCCTCATCATCGGATTTCCTGTCTAGCTGTTGAGTTTGTTGTGGATGACTGTGAAATCCAGGGGGATATGATGGTTGTGGAGCTTGAGTTTGCTGATTATTGCTCCACGAGAGGTTTGGGTAGTTCCTATTCCCCTGATTGTAGGTATTCTGATATGTATTTTTCGGATTCCTATTGTAGTTGCTTATATACTGAACAGAAGCTAAATTTATCGTGCACTGCTCTGTCAGATGATCCCCCGCACATAATTCACATACTGCCATATCCTGCTGAACTTGTTGAGCTTTAGCCCCTGCTAACATGTGCACCGTCTCATTCAGCTTATCAAACTTCATGGATAGTGCAGAAATAGTTGCGTGTAAAGATGTTACTCCGTCTAATTCCAAAACCCCAGCTGCTTTTACCTCTGTCATTCTTGATGTGGGCCACTGGTAGTTATTTGCCGACATTATTTCTATCAAATTGTTAGCATCCTCATAACTTTTAGCCAAGAATGCTCCCCCCGATGCCGCATCAATACTCGCTCTGATATTGCCATGTAGCCCGTTATAGAAGGTGTTCATTTGTAACCACTTGGGCAATCCATGATGTGGGCACTTCCTGAGCAAGTCTTTGTATCTCTCCCATGACTCATATAGTGACTCTCCACTCTGTTGCGCAAACAATGTGATGTCACTCCTCATTTTCGCAGTCTTTGCCGGTGGGAAAAATTTGGCAAGAAATTTTTGAGCCAAATCCTCCCACGTAGTGATCGAACCCGGCGGGCAAGAGTGTAACCAACTCTTCGCCTTGTCCGGTAAGGTAAATGGGAACAAGCAAAGTCTTATTGCCTCATCCGATACCCCGTTGTACTTGAACATGTCGCACATTTCCAGAAAACTGAGCAAGTGCTCATTTGGATCGTCGTGTGCCATTCCCCCAAACTGACATGAATTCTGCATCATCTAAATAGTCCCAGGCTTAATTTCAAAAGTGTTCGAAGCAATTGCAGGCCTAGTAATGCTTGACTGCAGATCAGTCACCTTAGGTGTGGAAAAATCCCTCAACGCTTTCTGGTCTTCGGCAGCCATCGTTCCTTCCTTATCAGAAATTTCAAATTCGGTTCTCGTTTCCTCAATCCACTTACTCAACTTTTGAAATCGTCTGTCAATGTCGTCCTCAAAAGGTAGCAAGTCTGGATGTTTAGACCGTGTTTGCATAAACCGATGTCGAAAACCTGAAATATAGAAAGTAAAAATAAAAATAAAAATGTTTAAGTAAAACTGGACTAAGTAAACTGATATTGTAAAAACAACTATTAAAATCTCGGCTAAATTGTCCCCGGCAACGGCGCCAAAAACTTGTCGAGTAAAATCAATACGCACAGAAAACACGCAAGTATACGTGGTTAACAAGTAATAAAGTGATGAGTAGAGTATCGTTCCCACAAGGACAAAATATCAAGAATCTTAACTTCACAATTACCAATTTTTTATTAATCCTAATTTTATCAAACTAATCGATTCAATGGTTTTTTTTTTTAAAAAAAAACTAATTAAAAGAAACTAAATTAATGAATAATTAAATTATCACAAAAGAAATAAATACCAATAACGAAATTCAGAATTTTCAAACAATTAATGGAGAGTTAGACTTATGATTTCACTCTAAGCTTCACTCTGATTTTCTAACTTTTATTCCAATTCAATTCAATATTCCAGTTTATTAATCAAGAACACGCACGTAGTAAGAGCCAGCTCTCGATGCACTAATACCATATCAACATCAATCCACAATTAAGATAGAAATCCATTAAACACCTAAATTAACCAACTCAGTATATCTCTATGTGAATTGCAATTAAAAAAGGTTGAAGTTTAAGTTCTCTTAACGATTACATGCGATGTCAAGCGTATCTCTACCTTAACAATAATCACAAATATGCTATCGACATAATTTATGACAAATGCTATATTAACTAAGTCTAGACTCGAATATCCTCTCTCGAATCCTTTCAAGTCCACATAAAATTGTTGATCAGACAATTCATAAATTCATGCTCAAGTTAACATAAATAAACTGAAACTATCTTATAAAATTGGAAATCAAGTTATAGAATCATCGCTAAGCTTAAAGATCCATCACAAGTCTAATAAGTAAATTAGTTCATAACGAACGAGTTAAAAACTGAATAATCTGTTGAAAACATCATCCCAATTACAAAATAAATGAAAGAGAAGAAGAATTGTAGAAAACTCCTTCACGTAGCCTCAATTTGCAATCGTCGTGACAATCTCTGAAAATCACTCCTCCAATTTTCGCTCTCCAAATCCTTGAATCCGTGCTGAAAAACTTTTCTTTGTGCTAGAGAATTGTTGTTCTTCTAAGTGGTAGCAAGCTCTTCTGACTTCTGGACGTATTCTCCTTTTAATAGACTCCAAAACGCACCAGCTAGCCCACAAATCCGAGCCAAAACAGAAGTCGAAACCAAACAGGACAGCTGCAGGAAATGGGACCCCCGCCCCGGCGGGGGGTACACGCCTAAAAAGGCCCGCCCTGGCGGGATACCCTACTGACTTCAACTTTTTATGAATTCCAACTTTTTCCACTTTTGCTTCAAAAAGACCAAATTCTCATCCCTAATGCATCCATAACCACCCTACACACAAAATAACATGAAACAAGTAAAAACAACACAAAACATGAACATAAATACGAATTTAAACTTGATTTGAACATTGATTCGTGTATATAAAATTCACTTATCACACTCCGTAGTTATGACTTAGAGGATATTATCAGGAGGCTCTGCAAGCCCGAGACTTCATGGAAAAATAACAATTACACGGGTGAAAAGACCAGTTTCCCGTCTTCAGCGCTCAATCGTTATGGGAAGGCGTGGTTCAGCTTCATCTGTGCTAATATGATTCCTAACCAGCACCTGAGCGATGTGACCAATGATAGGGTGATCCTCCTATTTGCTATTATCACGGGCCTGAACGTGGACGTCGGGGTTCTTATACACGAGTCCATCATTAAGGCGATCAAGAGCACAATGGCTTCGGGACTTCCACACCCTTCCTTGATCACCCGGTTGTGCAAGTAGACATGAATTCAGTGGGGGCCAGAGGAGATAGCCTTGCCTCCCATGGCAATCATCGACCACCAGACGATCTCACGCTTCATTGTGTGGGATGGGGCAGAGTCGCATGTCAGAGGTGAAGGCTACAGGCCACCTACAGCGCCGCCCCCTACTACAGAGCCAGAGCAGGCACAAAATTTAGACTCCGACCTAGCTTCACAGGGTCTACTGACGGACATCATGGCATCCTTCACCCTGTTGTATCAGAAAGAGGACGCCGAGGCGCAGAGGTAGCGGAGGCACATAGCTGCAGTGGCTCAGAGGCAGGAGATAGCTATGCAGTACCAGGCTGAGCTAGTGAACACCATGCAGAGCATTTACACCGACTACTGTGGCTAGAATGCTAAGTTCATAACTTACCAGTTTCCAGAGCTGCCTATCTTTCAACCATACCCCCCACCATCACCGCCCGCCGAGGCTGACGAGGACGAGACTGCTGCTGAGTAGCGAACTTTAGGGAAGCGCTCACCTCATGTTTGGGGGTATTTTGATTATATCTGTTATTTCTCTACTGCCATGTTAGGATTTCATACTTTAGACTTTATTATGTTTTATTTTCAGTATTGTGGTGCAGTCTTTTTGAACTGCGGGATTATGTTCGGATTTTTATTATTATGTCATGAACTATTTTTGGTTTTCATTTTATTAATGCTTTGATTTTTATCAGCATGATTGTGGTTTTTAGCCATCTTTTTGGGGCTTTTACATATTAGATGCTTGTGCCATATGAATGGCCTTTTTACCCTATTTTGAGCTGCTATTTAGCAAGGGTATTATAGTTATCATTAATTTTTTATTGTGGCTGATGACAAGCGCCAAGTATTTATGCCTACCTCTTAGAGTCGTGTCAAGCATGTATGAGCTAGGGGTTGTTCAATCGTTAAGTTTAGACTGTTATTGATCCGTCCTTCTTAGCAAGCACCGACCAACTGTGTTAACTAGTTATCTTTCAAATTTAGTTCGCATGTTTATTGCTTTGAGAGTTGTTCACTTTTATAAACTTTCATTTTTTCAAGGTAATAAAAGACTTAGACGTTTATACAGTTTTGGATATTGGTTTCTGGCATGTTGACATATATAAAAAAAATTTAATGAAATGAGAATAAAAATAGAAAAGAAGAGTTTATATCTAAAGTTTTGCGGTGGGTCGAGATGGAGCGTAAAACGCACTCGCCCATAAACGCAGGACTGATATCGAGATGGAGCATAAAATGCACTCGCTAAATAATCTTCGTTTTTATTGTAAAATATATGTTGGCTTATGTTGATTATGTGGCCTTTGCTGCATGAGTTATTAGATTTATAGGGGTGTTGTACACCTAGTGCCCTAAAGTCGTCTGGCTTGGGAGTCACTGATCAAAAGCTCATTCATGGGTAGTTCTGAATAGCCTAAGGTAATTAAGGACTGTCCGAGTTAGATTTTTCTGTCGTCATGCTAGAGTCTTTAGATCTTTTCCTGCACTTGCGTCTTATTCTTAATGCTTGTTGAATGTTTAAGTTGAGAAGTGTGCTTATTATTATTAACATTCGACTGTACAAACTTGTTTCAGCTATGATTAGTTAGGACGGTTGGTCTCCACACACACACATAGAATGGATCGAATACAATTTTATGCTTAAGATTGAATGAGCCCTTATTTATATCTGTGTTTGACCTATTCTCTGGGAGTGGCTATGACCGAGCTTTGAAGCCATGATACTACCTTACTGTTTTATTTTTCTTTCGTGGTGTTTTATTTATTATTAGTGTTGTGTTAGTTAGTTTTCTCGAAAACAAGCAAAGACTTAAGTTTGGGGGTATTTGATGAGTAGAATTTATACCCGCAGATCGGATACTTTATGACTTAATTAGTTGCCAGTTCGCGTAGATTCTATATGATTATAAATGATTATAGTGTTATTGCGCTTAACTGATGCAATGTAGGGATTTCTAGGTCTTTTCCATGCTTTCAGGGACAAAATGGCCAAGTTACATATGCCCGAGCCGCGGTGCCGTAACGCCACCTTCATGTTCCTGCTGATGTCACCATGGCGCCGCAGCGCCACTGGCCCTTCTTTGGCTCGCGCTGCAGCGCGAGCTCCGTGTCCTTCATATTAAAGTGGCGCTGCAGCGCCAACTGCAGCTTAGTGGCCTGCGCCGCGGCGCCACCTCCGGTGCCTAGGCAGAGAACAAGTGATTTTGACCAAGAAAAAGGAGGGAGACGTATATAACACAGAGGCAGCCCCTGCATCATACAATAGACACCATATATCATATAGCTTAGTGTTGTCTCTTTTTTTAGTCTTAACAAAAGAGCTCTAACTCATGCAAGCATACATTCGTCAACAAGTAATACAGAGCAAGTAAAGTATCGATCCCATAGAGAAAGTTGTTTAACTTAAACTACTATTCATTAATTAATTCACTATATTTATATGCTCAAACTAATGACAAAACTTGGTTTGTTCTCGAATTGCAAATAACAACTAAAACAATAATAACGATAGAATAAATGATATTGGAACTAATGGGATCCTAACTTCATTTAATACTTCATTTAATCGCCACTATCATGCATGACTTGTTCATATATCACAAGAAAGTAGCCAAGAGCACTAAAAGAGTATTAGCCCTTTTTCAATGCACTAAGACCTACTTACACAACATCCACAGATGATAGACTCTATGTAATCATCAATATAACCAAAATCACTATATGTCTATGTGAAATTGCAACTATATTGATTTTAAGTTCAAGCCCTTATTCTAACTTATACGGTGAAACAGTATATGTCTATCTGGTTCACGAAATACATAATCCATATCACACATCCCTATATACGTATACTATCATGATTACAGTCCATATTTGCATGTTTATTGTCAATTACATGCAAATACTGAAACAAATGATGATCAAGCATTCATACATGCAAAACAATCATGACAGACATCCCATATGATATGCAAAACAAACCAGCATTTAAACATGTAATAAAAGTACATATTAAAATCCGTTAGAATCCCATAATGGAGTTTAGTTCATGACTGAACCAAAAGCCATTATGGGATCAACTCTAAACATGGTCAATAAACAACAATTGAAAGATGAAAGATAAAACTATCAAACCCAATTGCTGAATATAAATCAATATTCAGATCCTCATAAGAATCCAGCAAAATTGATATTAATAATCCACTCTGGTAGAAAATCCCAAGAATGAGTAGAAAGGTAGAGTTGTGGCCTCCTTCTACGTTGGAATCTCTCCCAGAGAGTAAAATCCTAATTCCCAAGTAAAGATACGTGAAAACTTAATAAAATGTCAAGTGATACCCCTGACACCAGTCAGTAATCATTTTTAAATCAATTACAACCCTTAAAGTTTGGAAATAAAATAAGACAAGTCAGCAGCTTCAGGTCTCGCGCGCGGCTGCGCGCTCCTCCGGCTTGATATGCTCGCGGCCGTGAGACTTGCAGTAAGTTTGTATGTTTGGCCGATCTCGTGCGCGGGCGCGCGCTCCCTAGGCTTGTCCTTCTCGCAGTCGCGCAACTTGCAGTAGGTTCCAAGGTCTGGCTGGGTAATCGCGCGGGCGCGCGCTCTCAAGGCTATTCTGCCGTGCGGCCGCGCGGCTTGCAATCTGCAGATCCTGGTTCTTGTTCTGGTTCTATCATGCTACTGCTGCTGCTACTTGTTCAGTCATGCTTCATCTCCTTGCTCAATCGAACCTTCATGCCATGTATATCCCACCTTTTTCCTCGTCTCAAGCATCTATTAGCCTTGTGCTCAATAACACCACCAAAATAGGCCGATTCGTGCACTTATTCACCAAAAGGAGTTTTAAGTATGCGAAATGCAAATTATCATGAAATGCAGCTAAAATCCACTAAAATGTACTTGAGATGGGCATAGTTTGCATGAATTGGTACTCCATAAGTAGGTGTAAATTCTACTTATCAAATACCCCCAAACTTGAACCATTGCTTGCCCTCAAGCAATGCATACTAATGAACAATAAAAATGCAATTATATTACTATGCAACTAATTCTCACATTATCCCAACCATCATAGAAATTCAGTCCAATTTGCCTCAGTGAAATTTTTTCTAGATTCGAGAATACAGATTCAAATCAAACTACAGGCATAATGTCATATACTCATATAATTCAAAAATGCTATACAGATGCTGTGTGTGTGTGTGTTGTGTTCGCCCAATACTTGATTTAGGTGTAGAATGCTCATGCTATCTTGCTCAAACCAGAAAAATTATAGCTTAAATCAAGACTTATGTATATATATGCGACTCGGACTATTCCAACATCTTAAAATAAACTAAAGTTCAACAATGGGCTTAACTGCTTTATTCTACTCACGAGAGCAACTTTCGCACTTTTCCGCGGTGTTTATTGCTACTTTTTTCTTTTCTTTTCTTTTCTTCATGACTGTGCAATGTCTTACTCCATTAGGCACACTGCTACCCCTTAGCGAGCTTTCGACCAACGACTCCCAAACCATGAAAGACCTTAGGACGCTAGGTGTAGAGACAATCCCCTCGGGCGTACTTACTCAAGTAGCCAGGGCCCCGAAATAAGACTAGCCATGTTATTTCTACTTTTCTTTCTTTTTCTTTTTTTTATACACAGATACCCATGTTTCCCCAAAGTTTAAAAATTGATGTTTTATACAGTCGAAAAGTCACTTTTTACATATTTCTCTTTTTAACACTACATTTTCCTATCGAGCAATGCACAACGTACTTCTTATACCTACAAGTGCTTGTGAACACATTTGTGCAAATCGAGAGCATTTAAACAGCATTATGAATTTCATTGTATAAAACGTTATATCTCAGCTCATGTTATCCACAATATTCAAAAATCATTTAAAAACTTCACTCTCATCATTGGCTAGACAAAAATTTCTATACGGTAAGAACTGTGAGGTATGCAATTATACATACAACGATATGCTAACATGAAATCTAAACATGTAATAAAAATTAACTAATCATGCAATGCAATAAAAATTAACTAATCATGCAAAACTATATGCAAAACTAAAAATACTAACTACTACCCAATACCCCCAAACTTAAATATTCAATGTCCCAATTGAATGATGGTAAAGGGTATGAAAACTCCCTTAATTATCGGTGGTACCACCCTCCTCGGGTGGTGAATCCGGTGGTGGATATAGTGCTGCGGTTCCAAATTGAGGCCATTCTTGTGTTGTTCCTTGTTGCACAAACGCTTCAGCTAAAGCCCGTGTGAGTCCCGTCGCAAATGTGCCCATATTATCGTATATGGTATCGACCTTGCGCTCCAACCTTCGGAGCTGGTGATCGCTATGGGTGGCATGCGCGTGCGTGGACGGGCCCGCCTTGTCTGTTTGCGGGGGTTGTTGTGGTGGCTCTGGAAAAATGGGCTGAAGGATGAATCCTAGTCCGCGTGGATGCGGTACATCCCTTGTCCACTCCTTGAAATTTGCAATAGTTGCATGAGTGATTGCATGATTTGGGTACTACAGCTGCTCATTATGCCATTGGACTCCTTGTTGAGTACAGAGCATGGCTACCACCGATGCATGCGGAATAGTCCCATTTCTATTCCCACGCATATAACTCAGCATGTTTCTATGGATTAAAAGGCCGACATCAATGTACTTTCCTTTGATGATTCCCCACAAAATAATCGCACGCTCAGTGGTTATGGCATTGTAATGAGCTGACGAAACTAGCTTGGCACAAATAAACAGGTTCCAGGCCTGGGCATATCGATTCAATGCTGACGACGGAAACGATTTTGGTTCAGTTGTTCCTGTCTTATACTTCCATTTTATGCCCGGAATACATAAATCAGTAATCACAATTGCGAGATCCGCCTCTAAATAGTCACCTTCTAACCAATTGTCAGACCCGATGGGTGGTGCATGCATCATATATGTTGAATACTTCTCTGATCGCAGAAGGATGAAAATTCACCTGTTCTGCTCGAACTATCGTTATGCCTCTTGTTATCAACTCCGCAGCATTAGCATAAAATTCTCTAACAATCCCCATGGGGATAGGCATAGGAGATGCAGTTAAGCCAACCCAGTCTTGTTCGCGTATCATATACCATAGTTGGCCATCCTGCTTCGCAGGTAGAAGTCCCCGTTCCTTCACAAAAGATTTGGCCACACTCCGATAATAGTCTTGCTGGGCTTCCAAACTGATAAATTTACTCTCGTCCAAGACCTCTTCTTCGTGGTGATCGGAAGAAGATTCTGATGAAGAGGAGAGTGAGATTGCACGTGCTCATTTTGGGCCCATGTGGGGATGATAGAGAGACTGTGGAGAAATTTTTGATGATTGTTCCCCTACACTTAGTGCTACACAACCCAAGTAGAACCCTAAACTTATGCCAAGAACGTGATGTGTGGTTAGGAACTTTGATGAGAGTTGATCAGCCTTATGAATATAGGAGATAGAATAATACGCTGCTGTTGTATTAGAGGAAAGACCCAATCAGACCGCAACTCGGATTGTGGACATATAAAATATTTTTCCACGTCTGCGAGAACGCGCGGCCTCACGTTCTTATAATGGAATTCAGGCGCGGGCGTGCGAGTGGCTATAATGGTCTGATCTGTGCAGCATGTGGGCGCGCGGTTGTATGCTGTGTGCTTCGCGCTACCGCGCGATCCTTCATTCTGCACTGCTGTATTTAATTGTAAGTGCGACAAGATAGAATTGTGTGCTCTTCATTGCACCTGCAATTCATTAATAGACATTATCAAAATCGGGTTTACTACATAGACATGAATGTCTATTGTATATCCTCATTTTATACAATGCATATACACACTCCCCTATACTATCAGCTATTATGTTAATGTGTTAACTTAGGTTGAAATAACTTAACGAAATAAACAAAGAGTGAAAGATAGATTTTAGAGAAGAAAAATAATGGGTTGCCTCCCATCCAGCGCTAAGTTATAGTCAATTTGCTTGACTGTCTCTATTGTTCATGGTGAAGAAAGAATTGATGCGACTTTTTATCTGTCTACCTCGCCACCAAAGTAATGTTTTAAGCGCTGTCCATTCACCTTAAAAGGCTTGTTGGGTGATGTATCGAATATTTCGATTGCACCATTCGGAAAAATAGTTTTCACTGTAAATGGTCCTGACCACCTCGATTTCAGCTTTCCAGGAAAAAGTTTAAGTCTGGAGTTATAAAGCAAAACCCTTTGTCCTGGTTTAAATGCTCTCTCAATGATTTTTTTGATCATGCCATTTCTTCACTTTCTCCTTATAAAGCTTCAAATTCTCGTATGCCTGCAGTCTGAATTTATCCAACTCATTGAGTTTGTATAGGCGTTTCTCCCCGACAGCTGTTAAATCAAAATTTAGCTTTCGAATGCCCCAATATGCTTTATGCTCTAGCTCCATGGGAAGGTGGCAGGCTTTTCCATATACGAGCTGAAAAGGGGACATACCTAATGGTGTTTTATACGCTGTCCTATAAGCCCATACTGCATCATCTAACTTCAATGACCAATCCTTCCTTGTGGGATTCACAACTTTCTCCAAGATTCTCTTAACTTCTCGATTTGACACTTTAGCTTGGCCATTCGTCTGTGGGTGATATGCTGTAGCAATGCGATGATTCACCCCATATTTAGCCAACAAAGCTGTAAGCTGCCTGTTGCAAAAGTGACTGCCTTCGTCACTGATGATAGCCCTTGGAGTCCCAAAACTCGTGAAGATACTTCTACGTAAAAATCTGAGGACAACCTTGGCATCATTTGTCGGAAGATCTACCACTTCTACCTATTTCGAGACATAGTCTATAGCAAGCAGAATATAGAGATTTTTGCAAGAAGAAATGAAAGGCCCCATGCAATCAACTCCCCATACATCAAAAATTTTGACTTCCAAGATTGTATTCAATGGCATTTCATTCCTTTTAGAGATGTTCCCCACTCGCTGACATCTGTCACACCGATGGACAAAATTGTACGCATCCTTAAAAATTGTAGGCCAGTAAAATCCTGCTTGTAGTATTTTCGCCGCTGTTCTTTCACCACCATAGTGTCCACCATACACAGTAGAGTGACAATCCTGCAGAATCCCCTCGGTCTCGCTATATTTAACACACCTTCGTATAACTTGATCAGAACATTTTTTGAACAAATAAGGCTCATCCCATATATACCATTTGACATCATGCATAAATTTCTTCTTTTGATAACCCACCAAATCGGAAGGTAGCATCTTACTTACCAAATAGTTTGCATAATCTGCAAACCATGGCACTTCCCCTTTCACCACAAACAACTGTTCATCTAGAAAAGATTCATTGATTAAAACCTTGTCATCTGTTTCCCTTTCCGGATTCTCAAGTCGAGATAGGTGGTCCGCCACTTGGTTTTCAGTGCCTTTCCTGTCCTTGATTTCCAAATCAAATTCCTGCAGTAATAAAATCCATCTGATCAACCGAGGCTTTGCATCCTTTTTCGCCACTAAATGTCAAATAACAGCATGATCCGTATACATTATCACCTTTGTGCCGATCAAATATGCTCGAAATTTATCAAAGGCGTACATTATTGCTAATAATTCTTTCTCCGTGGTGGTGTAATTCAACTGTGCTTCTGTAAGGGTCTTGCTGGCATAGTAAATAACATGAAACATCTTCTCTCTCCTCTGTCCCAAAGCAGCCCCTACGACGTAATCACTGGCATCACACATTAGCTCAAATGGCAATTCCCAATTTGGTGCAGTAATAATTGGTGCTGATGTTAATTTCCCTTTCAGATGCTCAAATGCTGACACACAAGCTTCATCAAAGATAAAATGCGCATCCTTCTCCAATAAACTGCATAGTGGTTTAGTTATCTTGGAGAAGTCTTTGATAAATCTGCGGTAGAAACCTGCATGGCCCAGAAAGCTGCGAACACCTTTTACTGAAGTAGGTGGTGGCAATTTCTCTATAGTTTCCAACTTTGCCCTATCTAACTCGAGTCCCTTCTTCGATACTTTGTGTCCAAGTATGATTCCTTCCTGTACCATAAAATGGCATTTTCCCAGTTCAGTACCAGATTTGTTTCAACACATCGCTTCAAAACCATCACCAAATTCTCGAGGCATAGATCAAACGAGTCCCCGAAAACTGAGAAGTCATCCATAAATACTTCCACATTCTGCTCTACCATATCTAAAAATATAGCCATCATGCATCTCTGAAAAGTGGCTGGAGCATTGCACAACCCAAAAGACATCCTTCTGAAGGCAAATGTGCCATATTGACATGTGAAAGTTGTCTTTTCTTGGTCTTCTGGAGCTATCATTATTTGATTATAGCCCAAATATCCGTCCAGTAGGCAATAGTACTCATGACCTGCTAATCTGTCCAACATCTGATCAATGAATGGTAGTGGAAAATGATCTTTCCTTGTAGCTTTATTGAGCCTGCGGTAGTCCATGCAAACTCTCTACCCTGTCACTGTTCATGTTGGAATCAACTCGTTGTTCTCATTAATCACTACTATCATGCCACCCTTTTTCGGTACACACTTCACTGGGCTCACCCACGAGCTATCTGAGATTGGATAGATTATTCCCGCATCCAACCATTTTAGCACCACTTTCTTAACCACTTCTTTCATTATTGGATTAAGTCTCCTTTGTTGCTTAACCGATGGTTTACTTTCATCTTCCACCAAGATTTTATGCATACAAAATGAAGGGCTGATCCCTTTGATATCCGCTATGGTCCATCCAATCGCTGATTTGAACTCTCGAACCACTCGTAGCAGTTTTTCTTCCTGAAAGGATGTTAATGAAGAAGAAATAATCACAAGTAGCTTTGAATCTGTATTTAAAAATGCGTACCTGAGATGATCTGGAAGTGGTTTTAATTCAAGTTCTGGAGGTGTCTCCAGAGATGGCATTAATTTTACGGAGGTTTCTCCTGCTTTTGTCAACGGCTCAACAGGTATCCTGAATTTCCTGACTTGTGGAGTGGTGTCCAGATATTGCACAAGTTCATCAAGTTCCTCGTCCTCCAAATCCAAATTTTTAGCTCCTCAAAGGTTTGTTATCCACCCGACTTTGTACTTCATCATTTATGACCTGCTCCACCAAATCAACCAAGAAACATTCCTCTTCATCTGCTAGAAACTTCATAGCTTTGAAGACATTAAAGGTGATCCCTTGATCATGAACACGCATAGTGAGTTCCCCCTTCTGCACATCTATCAGAGTTTTTCCTATGGCTAAGAATGGTTTTCCCAATATGATTGGTATGTTTTTGTCTTCCTCGTAGTCTAGGATAATGAAGTCAGCTGGAAAAATAAACTTATCCACATTAACCAACACATCTTCAACAATTCCTCGTGGATACGTGATCGATCTATCAGCAAGCTGTAATGATATGTTTGTCGGTTTTGGATTCAGCAATCCCAACTGGTTAAATACTGACATGGGCATCAAATTTATGCTTGCCCCAAGATCACATAAACACTTACTGAAGTTCATCTTTCCAATGGTACATGGAATTGTGAAGCTGGCCGGATCGTTCAGCTTTAGAGGTAATTTCTGCTGAAGCACTGCACTGCATTCCTCTGTCAAGGCTACCGTTTCAAACTCGTCTAATCTCATCTTCTTTGACAATATACCCTTCATAAATTTTGCGTAGCTTGGCATTTGTTCAAATGCCTCAGCGAATGGTATGTTGATCTACAGCTTTTTGAATACCTCCAAGAATTTGCTGAACTGTTTGTCTTCCCTTTTTTTATTTAATCTCTGCGGATATGTGAATTGGTGGTACTGGACTCTTAAATGTCTCCTCTGAACCTGCTTTGTCTTTATCTTCCTGTTGACCCTCAGATTTCTCCAAATTTTCTTTTTCAGTAGCTGGCTCCTCTGCATCGCACGGCCGCACGCCCTCCTCAGTGCACTCTTGCGCGGGTGCACGACTTGCAGTAACTGACAAATCTTTCCCAGATCTCAATGTGATCGCTTGACACTGTTCCTTCCCTTCTTTTCTTGGATTTGTCTCCGTATTACTTGGCAATGAACCATGGGGTCTGTTAGTAAACATGTTCGGCATCTGCCCCATTTGAGTTTCCAGATTTTTTATAGCCACTGCTTGGCTCTTAATCATAACTTCTGTGTTTGCCATGTATTTCATCATCATCTCCTCCACTTCTGATTTCTTTTCTTGCTGAGGTGCAGCTGGAGTGTGATGTTGCTGTTGTTGTTGAGAAAATCACGACAGAAAGGGTGGTCTAGGATTAAACTGCAGTTGCGCTGGTTGTGCCTGAAATTGATTATTTGGTTGAAACTGAGTCTGCTGATTCCCTTGATTATTTGACCAACTAAAGTTTGGATGATTTCTGTTGTTGGGGTGGTATGTGTTCTGAAATTGCCCTTGGTCTTTTCTATAGTTGCTCACATACTGCACTGATTCAGAGCTGATAGAACATTGATCCGTCGAGTGTGACCCTGCACAAATCTCACATACGAAGGCAACCGTCTTTATTTTTCCTTCTGCCAAAGTATCTATCTTCTTTGCCATGGCTGCCATCTGTGCTGACAATTGAGTGATAGCATCAACCTCCAACAAACCTGCAACTTTGGTTTGTGGCATTCAAGATGTAGGATTCTGAAAATCATTCGATGCCATTGTCTCGATAAGGTCATAATCTTCCTCATAGTTCTTTGCCCATAATGCCCCTCCTGCAGCTGCATCTACAATCGGTCTCGACTACCATCCCAATCCATTATAAAACGTGTTGATTACCATCCAATCTGGCATACCGTGATGTGGGCACTTTCTCAGCATTTCTTTGTATCTCTCCCATGCTTCATATAATGACTCGCCCTGTTGTTACTCAAACTGAGAGATAGCTGTCCTCATCTTAGCAGTCTTAGCCATTGGGAAAAACTTAGCTAAGAAATTCTGTGCTAAGTCCTCCCATGTAGTTATAGATCCTGCTTGCAGAGAGTGAAGCCAACTTTTCGCTTTATCCTCAATGAAAATGGGAACAACCTTAGTCTATTAGCATCCTCCGTCACACCATTGTATCTGAATGTATCAAAAATTTTGATGAAACTTAATAGGTGTTCATTCGGATCATTTGTAGCAGCACCCCCAAACTAAACTGTATTCTGCACCATTTGAATAGTGCCAGTTTTTATCAAGAATGTATTTGCTGTTATCGCTGGTCTGACTATGCTAGACTATAGTCCATTAATATTGGGCATGGAATACTCCTTCAAAGCCCTATGCTCCTCTCTTTGATCTTCTCCTTGTGCCTTAGCTTCCATGTTAGTTGTCGTGTTTTCCACTGGTTCTTATAAATTTCTACGAACACGCGCTTTTCAACCTCTCCCGTTTATATTATCCTGAACAGGTGTTAAATCGGGGTTGGATGACCGCGTGCGCATAAAACTTTATCCAAATTCCTGAAACAAAAATAAAAACTGAAATGAGATAAGACTAGAATTGTCTAAGTCATACAATATAGCTTAAAACTAATGATAGTAAAACTAAATTAAACGCCTTTCCCCGGCAACGACGCCAAAAACTTGTTGCCTCTTTTTTAGTCTTAACAAAAGAGCTCTAACTCATGCAAGCATACATGCGTCAACAAGTAATGCAGAGCAAATAAAGTATTGATCCCACAGAGAAAGTTGTTTAACTTAAACTACTATTCATTAATTAATTCACTATATTTATATGCTCAAACTAATGACAAAACTTGGTTTGTTCTCGAATTGCAAATAACAACTAAAACAATAATAACAATATAATAAATGATATTAGAACTAATGGGATCCTAACTTCATTTAATACTTCATTTAATCGCCACTATCATGCATGACTTGTTCACATATCACAAGAAAGTAGCCAAGAGCACTAAAAGAGTATTAGCTATTTTTCAATGCACTAAGACCTATTTACACAGCATCCACAGATGATAGACTCTATGTTATCATCAATATAACCAAAATCACTATATGTCTATGTGAAATTGCAACTATATTGATTTTAAGTTCAAGCCCTTATTCTAACTTATACGGTGAAACAATATATGTCTATCTGGTTCACGAAATACATAAGCCATATCACATAGCCCTATATATGTATACTATCAAGATTACAGTCCATATTTGCATGTTCATTGTCAATTCCATGCAAATAATGAAACGAATGAAAATCAAGCATTCATACATGCAAAACAATCATGACAGACATCCCATATGATATGCAAAAACAAACCAGCATTTAAGCATGCAATCAAACTACATATTAAAATCCGTTAGAATCCCATAATGGAGTTTAGTTCATGACTGAACCAAAAGCCATTATGGGATCAACTCTAAATATGGTTAATAAACGACAATTGAATGATGAAAGATAAAACTATCAAACCCAATTGCTGAATATAAATCAATATTCAGATCCTCATAAGAATCCAACAAAACTGATATTAATAATCCACTCTGGTAGAAAATCCTAAGAAGGAGTAGTAAAGTAGAGTTGTGGCCTCCTTCTACGTTGGAATCTCTCCCAGAGAGTAAAACCCTAATTCCCAAGTAAAGATACGTGAAAAACTTAATAAAATGTCAAGTGATACCCTTGACACCAGTCAGGAATCGTTTTTAAATCAATTACAACCCTTAAAGTTTGGAAATAAAATAAGACAAGTCAGTAGCTTCAGGTCTCGTGCGCGGCCGCGCGCTCCTCCGGCTTGATATGCTCGCGGCTGCGAGACTTGCAGTAAGTTTGTATGTTTGGCCGATCTCGCGCGCGGGCGCGCGCTCCCTAGGCTTGTCCTTCTCGCGGCCGCACAACTTGCATTAGGTTCCAAGGTCTGGCTCGGTAATTGCGCGGGCACGCGCTCTCAAGGCTATTCTGTCGCGCGGCCGGGCGGCTTGCAATCTGCAGATCCTGGTTCTTGTTCTTGTTCTATCATGCTACTGCTGCGGCTACCTGTTCAGTCATGCTTCATCTCCTTGCTCCATCGCACCTTCATTCCATGCATATCCCATCTTTTGCCTCGTCTCAAGCATCCATTAGCCTTGTGCTCAATAACACCACCAAAATAGGCCGATTCCTGCACTTATTTACCAAAAGGAGTTTTAAGTATGCGAAATGCAAAATGTACTTATCACTTAGCTTATTTTAGTTTTTCTCTATAATTTCTTGTTCTTTCCCTTAGTTGATGTCTATACATATAGATTATGTAGATTTAGGGAGAAGTTTGTATTTCTTTGGAGCACAAGAGCGACGAGTGACACGGATTAAAAAGCTTGATTTGAGCGGAATGCGTGGAGATTGAAGGGCTTTGACAGAGTTTCCTCTTATCCATTTATCTTCTCTGATTTTGTAATCTATAGATGTTGTCTTCTTTGCTACTTGTATTTGGTTTAATAGATATGAACTAAATATTTGCTCTAAGGTTATAATGGAACCCTTTGTTATTTAAATTGTCTGTCTTGTCTCTTTGGTTGACACCATATGATTTGGTTTAATATATTTTTGCTTTATGATTCTCGCTAAGACATTAGTGATGATTTTGGTAATCTGCATGATATCGACAGAAGAATTGTAGATTTACACGTAAATATATTGGCATGTGATTGTGGGTTTCGACTGCATAAGTTGTGCGTAGAATAGACATATCTCTGTGCACTACGTGCGACCTAATTGAGAACCTATGTTTAAATCCTTGTTATGATTAATTCGCATAGACATGTGTAGGATTGCATCTAGCTTGGACGTTCTTTTCTGTTCTTTTCCCTTTTGGGTGGATCTGAAGAGGATATGTTTGTGCATACCTCGACAGAGGTGCATAGGCACCTATGTGTTCTCGGTCGACAAATTGTCGTGAGCATTAAGACCAAAGAGAGAAGGGTAGCTAGTTTGATAAAACATAACACGCCAGGTGTTTGATAGAATGCCTGTGTGGGGTGAAGTTGGGACCTTAGCTTGAATTCCTTAGATTACCATTCGTTATCCATTTACTTGCTTTGTTAATTAGTTAACTAGATTAATCACACTTCCATTTATTGTTGTTTGAATAAGACTTTAGCGATACATAATCGGTACTTGGTAAATATTAGTCATAGTTCCTCGTGGGTACGACACACTCCTTATCACTGTATTACTTGTTAGACCGCGTATACTTGAGCGTGTTTAGTGATCGGTTTTCCGACCAACAGATACATCTTTGCAGTGCCAAACAGAGGCTTCATTCCTTTGGATATTCTCAGAGTGCTCATTTGTTGAGAATCGTATTTGCTCTATGATTCTGCCTTGGCATTGTGAGCACATCTGTTGAGGTCTTAGTTCTGCACTCTACGATTCAGCTTTGGCTGTGCAGACACTACGACTTCGAGATCAGATCTTGACACTCTACGATTTCTGTCGTTATGCTTGTTGTCTTCATCTGATCTTGCTGGACTACGATCTCTGCCTCTGATATGATCAGTAGACTCTATGACTCTGAGTGTAGTCTACGATTCTTGACTTGGCTTTGGCAGATGCTTGGTTGGCTTGTAGGCATGCTGTCTCTACGATTCTGAACATGACTTCCTTAGCAGACTACGACCCTGAGGAAGTTCTCTTAGACACATTACGATCCTTCCTCGTCTCTCCTGGTAGTCTATGAACTCCAAGATCTACTATCTTGCAGACTACAATTCTGCCTTGATAGCTCTCGAGTTTTCCTTGACTCTCCTGGCAGACTACGATTTCTGGTGCAGTGCTCGATGATCAGACAAGCCTATCTATTACACCATTAGATCAACCTAACATGCTTGATCTTTCTATATTTATAGTCTTTGTACATCATTTCTTTTTAAGAACTTTACAAAGCTATTTTGCTTATGTAGGATCAACCTAACACATTTGATCAATTCATTCTAAGTCCTTGTACATATGTTTCTATTGTCTATCAAAGGACTTTACAACTCTTCTTAATGCAAGCATACTTGCATATTCATTCATATATATATATATATATATATATATATATATATATATATATATATCATAATCAAATCATATGTAAATAGTAATATCATTCACATGCTTATTCCTGACAATCTCCCCCTATTTGATTATGACAAAAATAATAAGTCCATACGCATGTTATGAATGAATCTTATATATAGTGAGCAACTGTATTTCTAAAACAGATAATCATGAATGCCATTTATAAGAATATGGAATTTAATACACTATGACATTTACATCCTAGATCCATAACATACCTAACTAGTTAGAGACGTACCTCTTTGGTTTCATGTATGCTTCCAGGATGTCTGTTGATCAGCTATTCATCTGTTTAATATCTTTGCTCCTGCTCCCTCTGGTATGTGGACTTCATTTCTTCTTCTTTTGGCTTCCCCTCAGCCTTTGCAAATACAGGCTCATCATTCTTTGGTTCCCCCCTCATATGATGACCCATCTTCTTCTTGTGTTGTTGTTGGGTAAAATCTAATTACGCACAACACGCAAGTATACGTGGTCAACAAGTAATAAAGTGAAAGTAGAGTATCATTTCCACGAGGAATTGTTTAATAAAAATCACCTAGTACTAACCCGTAACCAACTCAATCTTATTTAAACGAATGAATTTTAATTTATAATTAAACTACTATTAAATTCCACTAGTTAAATTAAGATTACAGAGATTTAAGATCACAACTTCACTTATTGCTTCATTTAAGTTAACAAACTTCTCATCAATTATTCTCTATCAAGAATTGTTAATCAAGAACACTAAAGCAGATAAAACCATATCTCGATGCATAATACCCATACTCACTTAAATCCACAGATGATAGAATTATGCAAGACACCCTAATTAACTAATCCACTATATCTCTATGTGAATTACAATTAAAAAGGATTTAAAGCACAAGTTCTCTATAAGATTACATATGGCATAAAGGCATATCTCTATCCTAAACACGAATCATGAATTCCATCTATGCATAAATCACAAACACATGATATCATGATAAGATCTAAATCAATACTTCATTTCTCGAGTTCATATAGATTATCACGGTAATTGTTAGCTAGATAATTAAGCAATTAAGTCCAAATCATAATAGACAATCCTCATAATAGAACATAATAATTGATAGCGAAGCATATTAAAATAAACTACACAATAAAGATCCATTGTAATCTCAAACAAATAATTAGTTCATGATTATTGAATTAAAACTAAGAATCCACAATTGAATACACAATAAAAGACAAAGATAGAAGAAGATGAGAAGATAGAATCTGTTGTCTGCAGATTTGATGCTTCCTCCTCGCTCCTACTTTTAATCTTCAATGGTCTCCAAGTTGTTTCAACTCGTTAGAACTAATGTTTTTGATGTAATCTACTATTATCTAATCTAATGGAATCCTTTTTCTAATCTAATCTCTCCTAATCCTTGTGATTCTCCTCCTTTTATAAGTCTCTTCATATGTCTTTAAGTCCTCTTGAAAGTCCTCTTGGAAGTCCTTGAGTTAATCGGATCGAAACAATCCTTTACGGACTCAAATTTGACCAAAATTCGTATTTTCTAGGCTACCATAGCCCTGGCGGGGGTCTAGGCTTGTAAAACTCCCGCCCCGGCGGGCTAGGGGCCTGTTTTGTGCTGGCATACCCACCCCGGCGGCGATTTTGTGAAGTAAACTTTTCTGCTTTGACGTCCTTTGGAAATCAGCCATAACTTTTGATCTGAGAAGAGTTACGAGGCCTTCCACCTATCAAATCGAAGATATCGACGATATCTACAACTTTCATTCTTTGAGATTTGAGAAATAACGAACAGATGAAGGTTAAAATTGGGCTGGAAGTGACTGCTACGCAAATGGCCATCCAAAACAGTGATGTTCGACGTCCGTTGGTACAAAGATCTTAACTCTTGTATCCGAACTCCGATTAGAATGATTCAAGATGTTTCAGAAAGCTAAGAATAAGCTCTACAATGTAATCCAAGTTCGAAGCCAAAAACATGAAATGAACATGAAAACCCAAATGATGTCCGGATTGCTTTTCTTTTCGATTTCATACCAATTCTTTGCAATCACAGCTCCCAAGCATATAATCTATAAAACAAACACAAAATGCATGAAAAGTAACTAAGAAACATGAGATTAAGCAACTTATTCAAGTAACAGATACCAGATAAGTAGGTATAAAATCTACTTATCAAATACTCCCAAACTTAAATATTTGCTTGTCCACAAGTAAAAACACTAAACAACAATGCTATGCAATGCAACTAATCTACATGCCTATGAATCTAGCAGTAATGACATAAACAAATCTATTCAACCAGCCTTAGAGAAATCAAGTAAAGATGATAATACATCATATCAAAACCAATCAATAACTTCTCAATCAATCATCAAATCTTAGACTGTTATCACTAATATAGTGCGTGTGTGCTCCACAATAATGTTAACTGATATAAAATCAATTTTAACACATAACAAGTCTCTTCGAAGGCATCATACAGTGTAAACTCAAGAAATCCAAAAATAAGCTAGATCCAATTAAAATCAAACAATTACCAATATCACGGGTCAACATGGGATACTTATGCTTTATTTTTCATCTACGGGGGCTTTTTGCTCTTATTTCCCGTTTTATTTATTCTTTTTTTTTCTATTTTTTCTTTTTCTTTTTGGATAGTAAGTGCGTTTTACGCTCCATCTCACGCCTGTGTTTATGAGGAGTGCATTTCACGCTTCTTCTCGACCCACCACAGGACTCAGTTTATTCAACTCAATATCTTTTTTTTTCTTTATTTTTAGAAGCTTATATACCCCACGTTTCCCCCCAAACTTAGGTTCTTGCCTAATTCTTCGCCTTCACTGCCTATTCTTGCCATTCTCTTATTTAAACTAGCATTATCCTTTAGAGGTCCTTTATGTATCAATTTAAACTCAATCATTCAACAAGTTGTTTTTACTGTGCTATCCTTATTATACCAGTTTCAAACAGAAAAAAGACTCAATTCATAACAAGAAATCACATCAAAGCTCTAATGGTCAGTACTATACTTGTCTACCCAATTCCAATCTCATCATTGGCTAAAATAAACTTAAACTATCAAACAGCTGGACTCGTACAAGATGAACATAATAACTAACTATTATTTTTGATTTTATTTTTTTAAAAAAAGTGAATGCAAAAACTAAATGTAACTATATGTACTACAATATAAATAACTAACTATATGAAATACGACACTAAAATGCCCCCAAACTTAAACTAGACATTGTTCTCAATGGCTGAAATAGAAAAAAGTAAAGCAGAGGACTTCCCTAAAAATATAACAATCCTTCTCATTGTCCGCTAAGTTTGGAGAATAGATTAGGCGCATGGAACAAATTGGGCACCACACTTGAATTTGACTTGAATAACCTTTTCATAATCTTTTGCTTGTCCATTGAACCTCCAATACCTACACTGAAGAGAGACAACATGGATTAGAATAGCACTTGGATTGGTAAGATAACTTAATAAGCAAATTAATTCCTATCTACTAAATAAACTAGTAAAGCAAATAAATAGAAAAATTCCTGGGTTGCCTCCCAGTTAGTGCTTGAATTATAGTCTTTCAGCCTGACTTTGTCTGGTCAACGCTATCCAATTCCTCTTCGATAATTGAGGAACCCTTCATCCATCGAAAATAATGTAGCTTTTGGTAGGTTCCCAATTGTGATAGCAATTGCTTTAAAGTCACCTAGCATGCTCTGATTTGGTATGATCTCAATCAAGAACGTCCCACAGCTAGGTATTTTCTCCATTGTGTATGTGATCAGTTTGGGGCAGGGAAGCTTGTCACACACAATGGGCTCTTCGTCTATTTTCTCTGTCTCGTCCCACCATGGATTCAAAATTGTACTCACTCTTTTGTCATCAAGAGCTTCGCCGACGACATGACTACCAAGTGGGCATGCTTTTGCAAATCTAACTGACTCTTTGATCTTTGGTGGAGACCCATTTAGATCTTTGTCGACCTCTATTTCATTATCCCCAATTGTCTCCACACTTTCGATATCTTGTGCCTCATCTAGTCGCATATTTGGTTTGGGTTCTCCATCAATTTCGTCATCCATGTCATAAAGCCAAGTATTTAGAGAAAGGTTTCTTATGGCTTTGGTCATTTGCTCTATTTGATCCGTAAGATTTTGAATTGACCTCGCTTGATTACTCATCTTTGTAACGACCCCAAAATTCATACCATTTAAATCTCAACTTCGGTCGTTAACCATACATTAAATCTCAAATTTTACATCATTATTCGATATTAAAAACACTAAAATTGCAGAATATTTAAAACGTTTATACATTTCCTTCTTTCTTGCCCTGAATCGCAACCTTTACATTACATCTCTTTGATTCAATCTTATATCATGAATCGTTACAACAAAATGACTATACAAAGTCTTACATCATAACTAAATATCCATATACATTGGATAGCTCAACTTACAATTCAACAACATGTTACGTTCAAAATATGAAATACATTTCTCATAAAACATAAGTAATCTTCATAAATATAGATCTCTATAACTCACTTAGCACATATCTTTACCTTAAAATCTTGACCTGCAAAAGTGGTTATTTGCAAGAGTGAGCTCGACAGCCCAGCAAAGTCTAACAGTTTTCATGCATCACATAGCACATAATAACATGCTCGATATACATCTCATTAAAGTAACATAGCATACATGCTTTTAATTCACATAGCAAATATAAAGATTGAGTTCCTTACTCAATCATCATTACTTAGCCAAAATAATGCAGTCATATATCGACTTTAACATTTCATGATTTCAACATGCATAACATATCATGCAATTTAAAATAGTTCATCACGTCCACGTAGAAAATAGAAACTGAAAGACTTGCCTTGATCATTGTTTACCAATAACAGTTTAACAGCTTACAGTTATCTGCACTTCACGTGCCCTACATAATTATATAATCATACGCATCAACTATTAGTCACATAACAACACATAGTAATTGTAATATAAACTCTACTCCACATCTCATAATCTTTCCTATTAATTAGCGCACAATGTTCAATTAGATTGTACTAACTTTTTGACTTTTGACTCACTATATTTCTTCTTAGTCAAACTCGAAGTTCATTCAAGTGCTTAAGTCTTGCTAGGACTACTTATTGGATTTATATTAAACCCATTTAATATCCTATAATATTCATTTCAATTGAATTGAAACACTTTTTAAGTTCATTAACACTTGGCACGGCGTTTCGACGTTCAATCGTCACACGCCCGATTTGCATCTCTTGTGTATGCTTACTATGCTTCTATAACTTATCAAATACATTATTTATTAATGTTAAACATCATTATATTTACTAATATTCAAGTTTTATAACTTAGAATAACATCTTTTATCGTCAGGAGCACTACACATGCATATGTGCATGCTCGACGCCCTCCGATTGCCCCCAAAAACACAATAGTCCTAAAGATGACCATTTTAACTACTGTTACAGACCTTAAATTGAAAAACTGAAAGAACAAAAGTTGTAGGTCTATTTGTCCTTGTTCCGGAGCATCTTGAATCACCTCCACCGGAGTTCGTATGAGAAAGTTATGGCCAGTTTACTACAGGAGGCCAAAACTGTCCGACTCAGACTTTTATTCCGGCGTCGCGGCGCGTGAACTAAGTCATACAGTGGCGCCGCATCGCGAGATTGGCGCTGGGGCGCGAATTTCAGCGCTGGAGTGCGAACTTCTAGCACTGGGGCGCGAACTTTTAGCGCTGGGGCGCGAATTTCAGCGCTGGGGCGCAAACTTCTAGCGCTGGGGCACGAATTTTGGCGCTGGGGCGCGAATTTCAGCGCTGGGGCCCCATTTTTGGCGCTGGAGCGCCGAAACTTGTAGAACCCAACCATCGGAGAACAGAACAACTAATTTCTGTCTATTTAACACTACTAACATCTAAATTAACATGCTTATTACTTATATAAATTACTCATGAATGTTAGCAATCATCCATATACCAATTACCAACAACTAAACAACCATTTTAGAAAACTTAATTCTTTGAAACACTGTTTTAAAAACAAAACTCCATTACTGACAGTTGATAAACACAGTGAATACTGTAAATCCTAATAACCACCAATTCGTTTACTTTAACTACGATTCTCTGTTCTTAACAACAGAATTAACATGTTCACAGTTTTAATTTCCCAATTAGCTACCAACAATTTACTGATTTTGATTTTCTTAACAACCAAACTAATGAATATTTTGACTGTTAATAGCCATGTATAAGAACATACACTGAAAAATAGTTTCCCTTTCTTTTAACAAAATTAACGTACAATTCTTTGTCTAAACACAAACTTCTAGCATTACAACTACTTATATATGATAGTTGTCCTACTACAACCACATATGCACATGATTCCATCATCTATTATAAAAATATGAATTACGGAGACTATACTATAAAACACAGTAAACCTTAAGAACACAGAGACTAAGGAATTACATTATAAATCATATATGTTAAGATTATGTAACATACCTTTAATTTGCTCAGACAATCCTTTTTAATCACTGAGAATATCTTGAAGAACTCAGAACTTTCTCTTGCTTTTCTTTCTCAGACTCTCTCTCAAACCTCTGACAATCTTTTCTTTCTTAGGCTTAAGCCAATTGCATTATACGTAAACTAAAACAAACGCACGTCTTTTTCAAACGTTTTAAAACCGTCCTGTACTAATTGCCTCTATTCAATTTATCAGTTACCAAATATTATATATTATTTATATTTTGTTTAATTTAATTTATATTACTAATAAATCAAATTTAAAAAAATCTAAAAAGCCATAGGGCTTTGTTTGGCAAAATTATTTAAAATTAAAGACTTAATATATTTAAGCCTTGTTTGACAAAATAAATTAAAACTACTTTAATTTATTTTAATAACCACTTATAATATAGCTATTTGTCACACTTCTAATTAATTAAGTTTTCATACTTAATTTAATTAATTTTAATAACAATCCATTGCATAATATAATAATTTATTTAATCATTATAAACTCTCTAACTTAATTATTAAATTAAATTAGATTACTATTTCAAAATACTTATTTTCCTTAACTCATTAATTATTTATTAAACAAATAAATAATCAAATCACATCAAATTAAATCAATTAAACAAATACTTATTCAACGATAAATACATCTATTAAATATTTATATAATTCAATAAATATTTAAATATTTAATTAAAAATCTGGATTGTTACATCATTTCCTCCTTACAAGGATTATGTCCTCAGAATCACAACTCAAACCACTCATTCGTTACAATCTTCCCTACTTACAAAGATTTTGTCTCCAGAATCGAAGACAGAAATTAAGCAAATAACTTAAAGTAATCTTTCATCATTTTATCTAAATATAGATTTTATATTTCCTACTACATTCATTACTTTAACAAATTCTAGGTTTCATTTCATAACTTTCACTTGAACTCAATTATATTTTGAGTATTATAAATCTTTTAACACATTCATTTCCTTTTCTAAGGATCGTTATCATAACACTCGGGATATTATATTCACCTTTTCTTCTAAGAATTTCGTCCTCGAAATTTTTATTCATTCAATCTAACAAAATAGATTTTACACTAATACTTCATTCATTCCTTGGGTTTTATAACCACTTCCTTTCTACAAAGATCATTCTACAATTATTAACTTTTATATTAAAAGTTTCACATTATTCTTTGATAACTCATATCATTCTCACTTCAAAATCTCTTTTCTCACTTATTCAACATATTCATCATTCAATGTCGCATTCTACGACTTACTTCTTTCTAAGGAATATTTTTCTTTTTCACTTCCATCTTGTAGAATAACAAGAATCTTCCACAATTGTTCAATAATTGGGAAGTAGTATGAATAACTCAGGAATTTAAAAGATTCCAAATCATGCTGAGGGTCACAAGACCGTGAACTCTTCTCTAGGTTTAATAGTGCTTCACCCCCGGTTCTTCACACTTTAAACCCTCTTTGGCAGAATGTTTATCAATCACAAAGACTGGAAACACCCTCCACTCATACACTAGGTGGCCAGCCTATTGTACCACCACGTTGGGCCGCAATGTAGTGTTTTGTAACGACTATATGCGTTACGCTCAGTACTTAGGGTGTTAATCCTAAACACGAATCATAAATTCCATCTATGCAGAAATTACAAACACATGCTATCATGATAAGATCTAAATATATACTTCATCTCTCGAGTTCATATAAATTATTACGGTAACTGTTAGCTAGGCAATTAAGCAATTAAGTCCAAATCATAATAGACAATCCTCACAATAGAACATAATAATTGATAGTGAATCATATTAAAATAAACTACACAATAAGATCCATTGTAATCTCAAACAAATAATTAGTTCATGATTATTGAATTAAAACTAAGAATCCACAATTGAATACACAATAAAAGACAAAGATAGAAGAAGATGAGAAGATAGAATCTGTTGTCTGCAGATTTGATGCTCCCTCCTCGCTCCTACTTTTAATCTTCAATGGTCTCCAAGTTGTTTCAATCTCCCAAAACTCATTAGAACTAATGTTTTTGATGTAATCTACTCTAATCTAATCTAATAGAATCCTTTCTCTAATCTAATATCTCCTAATCCTTATGATTCTCCTCCTTTTATAAGTCTCTTCATATGTCTTTATGTCCTCTTGAAAGTCCTCTTGGAAGTCCTTGAGTCAATCGGATCGAAACAATCCTTTTCGGACTCAAATTTGACCAAAATTCATATTTTCTGGGCTACCCCCACCCGACGGGGGACTAGGCTTGTAAAAGGCCCGCCCCGGCGGGCTAGGGGCCTATTTTGTGATGGCATGCCCACCCCAGCGACGGTTTTGTGAAGGAAACTTTTCGGCTCTGACGTCCTTTGGGAAATCGGCCAAATATTTTGATCCGAGAAGAGTTACAAGGCCTTCCACCTATCAAATCGAAGATATCGACGAGCTCTACAACTTTCATTCTTTGAGATTTGAGAAATAACGAACAGATGATGGTCAAAATTGGGCTGGAAGTGACTGCTATGCAAATGGCCACCCAAAACAGTGACGTTCCACGGTTGTTGGTACAAAGATCATAACTCTTGCATCCGAACTCCGATTGGAATGATGCAAGATATGTCGGAAAGATAAGAAGAAGCTCTACAATGTAATCCAAATTCCAAGCCAAAAACATGAAATGAACATGAAAACTCAACTGATGTCCGGATTGTTTTTCTTTGCAATTTCATACCAATTCTTTGCAGTCATAGCTCCCAAGCATATAATCTACAAAACGAACATAAAATGCATGAAAAGTAACTAAGAAACATGAGATTAAGCAACTAATTCATGTAACAGATACCAAATAAGTAGGCATAAAATCTACTTATCAGTTGTCTTCTTCTTTTCTTTCATTCTGCTCTCCTTGCTCTTTCTAGAGTGCCTCTTACTCTTCCTCTTTCTATGCCTCTTTTTCTCCCCCTTTTTGTTATTAATCACTTGGGAGAGCTGGTCCATGTTGGACATTAGTTGTTCCATCAAGTAGGAGGAGTTAACAACTTCAAACTTGAGTTGTTGTTGGCCTAGCTCAAGTTGCACTGAGAAAGATTGATTCATGTTGTCAATCTTGTCAGAAAGGACTTTGAGTTGTTCTTCATTTGCCTTCTGCGCTCGTAGTGCTTCTACCTTCTGATCATGTATGGCCTTCAGATAGATGTGATCTCTCTCTTTGATTTTGAGAGATACATCAGCCATAGTAGCTTGAAGTCTGTTCTGATCTGAATTATCTCCTGTTGCTGTCAGCATCATTTTTGACTCTTCACTGATGAGAGATATCTTTTTGACCAGCTCATTAGAGTTTTTCATCAGCTCCTGCTCCATAGGAATTTGGTCATCTATTTGGACAACCTTTTGTTGAGCATCGGATTGGACTCTACGATTTTCATCCTTGGACAGACTTTCTAAAGTGTTGAGAATCTGAAAGATCGTTGAGTACCAATCACTATTTGAGGATGAAGGAATGTCGGTCAATAGTGCTTGAGCAGATGGAAGCTTCTCATTTTGGACTTGGATACCATCAGTAGTAGAGTGAACAGACTCTATGATTATCTCCTTAGTCATGATCCTTCTTCCTTCAGATTCCACTCTACGATCATAAGGGATATAGTGGTTGCTAGCATGTCTGTAGGCTTTGTAGTGAGGCTGGTCTTTGATCATCATTTTAGCAAAACTCTTCACCCTTGGGAAGTTTTAAGCCACCAGCTCCATGCTTGGAAAGTGAGAGTAGCACTAGCTGAAGTAACTTCCATCTCTTTTAGTATGTACCTTTAGCCATGGCATCCATTAGAAGAACCATCTCATCAACAGATCATCAGGATTATAGAGGATAGTTATGCAGTCTAGCTCCATATTGTTCCAGTTTTTGAACACATCATGTGCAGTCATCCTTACAACCTTAAACTTTTCATTTCCATATTTTACCCATCTTTCTGCTGGGAGTTCTTCTGGTTCATCAAAACTTCTACCACTATTCTTCTACTGATTCTTACTGGAGAGAGGACAAGATAGTCTTATGGTTCCTTTGATTCCTGATGTGCTGAATCAGAATTTTTCTCCATTTCCTCTTTTTCAGAGCTTGAAACATTCTGATCATTTCCATCAATGAATCCTTCTTGCTGTATTTCATTTCCAGAACCTTCTTCAGCAAGATCTTCCTCTGATTCATCTTCATCATCACTGGTCCTATCTTCAACACTTTCTTCCTATGATACAGACTCATCATCACTTAGTTCAATGGCAGCATTGGAGTGATCATGTAACGCCCGAGAATTTCGAATTTTGAATAAATTAAATTTTTATTTGATTATATACATTAAATGAATTTAATTGAGTTATTATGTGAGTAAGATGTTCGAAGGTCATTCTATGACCTAGAATATATGGATGTGGTTAGTATTCTGGCTTTGTGCTAGTATTAATGGTTGTGAATTATCAAGACGAAAACAAAGGTTTTTTGAGAATGTTTGCATAAAAATACTATTCATCCAATTTAGTTCAGAGCTAGGGTTTGAAATTTCGGGAAACGCGTAATGATAGAATACGAAGATAGTATGGAATATCCAATAATAATTCCGTTATGGCAAACGAAGTTTTCACTTGCGGACGTAAAACCTAAGGGTTTGTGAAAAAGGTTTTCGAAAGGAAAATGCAATGCGTATAGTCGTTTCGGATATTATACGTATGAAATACGAGTATTATACTATGATAAATACGAGTATGGTATGAAGAATAGTACGACGTATAATACGATTATTATATAAGTATTAGACGAAGAGAATACATGAGTAATACGCGTAGAATACGAGTCGTATTAATGGAGTATGAGTTAAGGGTTAGTATAATCTAATTGGACTTAAACCAAAAGCAAGCCCAATAAATTATATGAGAAAGCCCAAGTTAAGGCCCAACGTTAAATTAATGTGAAGCCCAATCCAAAAAGTAAATCGCGGGTCGAACCGGTGGGTCATGGGATGGGTAAAACCCATAAGGCAACCTATGGGATGATCCATTAAGGAGTGGGCCGGCCACTTGGTGGACAAGTAAAGGCAATACTTGATCACCAAGTACTTTGCTTGGTGATCAAGAAGTGAATAGTAAGGAGGTGGGAAGTTGGACAATTTTACCCTCATGTTGGTTGCCTATATATACAAAGCTAGAGTTGGCCATTTTGTTGTTTTACAAAGCTTGTCCAAATATATATAGAGAGAGAAAGAGCTAGAATCATATAATCCTTCTACTTCCAAGCAAACCAATAGGCGTTTATCAAGAACGATAATTGCTTCAAAGGTAATTTCTCATAAACCGTAATCTTCATCTTTTTCGATTTCTTTCTCGTGGAAGAATCGTAGATTGGTGGAGCATGTTTATTGAGGAGATATAAGGATGCCTATTAATGACCAAATCATTGATAGGTCATGACCAAATAGAAACCGTAAGTGTTTACGTAAATTAAAAACCATAGAAAGTCTTGAATGAGAACTTAGTTTTGAATGAACATTTGAAAGACTATTATAGCTAAGGGATGTGCATATTGTTTGGTTAGGATGACTATGATGAATCAATGGAGTTTTTCATTTGATTTGGCTTATAGAACACGAGTAGCGAAGTTATGGCGAATTTTGCGAAAATAGACGTTAAACGTCAAAAACGTAAAATGCCCGGATTAAAGGTCAAAATTTGCCGTGTGACTTGAAAACATTGGTTTCCAATGTCAACATGTGAGATAAGGCAATTAAGAGTCGTGGGTAAAAGAATCGTCGCATTCCGACTTATAACGAAGAAAACGAGTATTGAACGGTCGAAAACATTAAACGAACACTTATAAATGAACTTAAAGGTGAATTCCAAGTTAACGGACTCAAGAATGTGAAATTCTTATATGAACACGTAAAGGATGTGATTTATGACTTGTAGGCTTTCGAATGGGTCAATTAGGATGAAAAACGAACAAATTAGGAAGTCGGGAGTTTCGTTAAGAAACCAAACTGTTTTGGCCAACTGGTGCACAGACTCGGCACCGCAGCGCCAAAATCAGTACAAAGTGGTGGCACCGCAGCGCCAGAATCGGCCGAGTACCCTGCTAACTCACGCCGCAGCGCCACTAGAATGCATAGGATGTCGCACCGCAGCGTCGGTAGTGGAAAAATGTTGACCATGTTAAGTTTTGTTCCATTTGAATGTAGACTTAAGGTAAGACATTGCAGGTACTTAAAGTACATAATAAGATTGAACTTAAATCACTTATAAGGTGATAATGTAAGAAGTTTTGGTATGGTTTAATAGAGATTAAACAAAGAACGCGAAGACGTAATAAGTAAACCGTGAATGACGTTCAACGTTGGTATTTAACCAATAATGATCGAATAACAGTTAATGGCATAAGAATGTTAATGGGACGTGACGACGTATAGAAAGTCGAATTGACTTTAATAACGAAGTTAATTCAATTAAGACATAGAAGAGAAAGAAGTTGGTTAGAACCGTAAAGTTAGTTTGTTTGATAACTAATTGTAGTGTGCTATGTGAATGTATCAGTAGATCCTATAAAGACTGAGAATAGTTGAATTGTTTATTCGAAGACGCTTCAAGACAAGTCTTTCTTAAACACTTATCTAACCTTCGTGTTAGCCAAGTTGTACGTGATGCATGTTATACAATGCATGAATGATTTTAAAGAAAGAGTCGATGCCTATTTTAACTCGGCTAGACTAATACTGAAGAGTTAATTGATTTGTTTACAAGTCTTTCGATATAGAACTGTTAACGCTATCCTATGCCAAGTATTTGGTACGGATGTAAAGGTAAGTTTGTCTATGTATAAACAAAAGTATTTTTCATCGATTATTCGATGGGCACGCGAGGTTGCCAAATGTTGAACGTAAATACGTTTAACGTAAGAGTGTTGATCAACATAGAGTACAATAGGCTGATCACCTAGAAGTGCTCGTAAGTAAAGACGAGTGGATGGCCTTAGTGTCGGATATCCTTTTCAAGTATGAAAACGAAAAGAGTATGTTCATGGTCTATTGACTGGTTCATAATTCCTAAGCTATTGTATATACTTTGGAATTGTTGTTATAACATGAGAAGTACTAGTCAAATGTTTCATAGTGCTTCGTATATAATTGTTCAGATATGGAAATAAAGCATAATGTGATATTCATATGATTATTTGTTAAGACTTGCTGAGCTAGTTATGCTCATTCTTACTTGAACCATATGTTTGCAGCTAAAGCTGAACGAACTGAGAGTTCTAAGAGAGATAAAGGCAAGGCTAAGATGGAGAATTAATCGTCCTGTAATAGATTAGTGTATTTGGTTGTAATATACTTATGAAGAACAACGAATGTATTTGGTTAATGAACTTGGGAAAGGATTTATTACAAATGTAATACAAAGATAGTAATTACACTCATTTTGTTGTTATCTCAATGGAATGATTGTATGGATTGTAGTATCGTGGAGCGCCATCTGTCGGGTTGGAAGATACCCGGATTTGGGGGCGTCACAGGTTGGTGTCAAAGCATTAGGTTATACAATTTAAGGGGGGAAGAACCTTAGGCTAATAAGTTATCTTTTACTTTGTTTAGCGATGAATATTTATTCAATTCATCTTCTTTTAAACTCTATATGAGTTATTTATATTTTCGACGTTTCCCTCTGTCCTAAAGGTTATAGCCTAAGGTCTGTCCCACCTAAGGTTTCTAACCCTAAAGCTTTGATACCAACTTGTAACGCCCCCAAACTCAGGTACTTGAAACCCGAACTCGGTGCTTTACGATACCATTTCTATGAGCGAAATAATACTAATAATAATAACAATAATATAAAATATCAAATTTAATTTACATATATCAAAGTCTAATCCCAAGTACGCAACCTTTACTACAATACATTATATGATAGATAAGAAATATCATTGTCTTAATACTGTCTAACTATTACAAAAGATAACATAAGATTATTCTGATTGCTTTCCTTTTTTCTTGTTCTGGCCTGAACATTTCGGTTGATCATGCTTAGCTGAAAACATTTAAATTTAAAGCAAGGATGAGCATTTGATTGCTCAGCAAGTAATAGCAACAATAAATATAAGCTGAAAGGATTAAATGTTTTCTTTTAATAACTCTTCTACAACGAATCAACAGTTGTGAAGTAAGCTGAACTAATAATAACAACATACCAAATCTATCTCAAAATTTTGAAATTACGTACTGACTATAACTGGAGATTAGTCGACAGACTATGAACATTGTTTTTTATTTTCGCTAGGGTTTAGCAGAACATCATTCACAAACCGTCATAACTTACGGGCACGAGGGTGATAATCCCAATGCGCCCTGTATTGATCAATACTACATGCAAGAACGATATTATCGTTCACTTTATCCACCTTAGGTGCACAAAAGTTTTTCCATATTCGGGATGTTCATACTTAGTCAGGAATTTGAACCAAAATAATCTGGTTGGATACAATAACGTTCTATCTTGTTCAACAATATTTTTATGTCTAGCTGAATCAAATAGCTTAGACGGCTTTTAAGTCAACATATACATACTCGAAATCAATATGTATGTATCAACATATGATTAAATACAATAGTTATCCAAGTGGGGACACTTGTCTAACCCTATATACGAATTAACGAACAGAATAAATATCTGAATTATACAATAATACAATGATTGGATAATGTAAGAACTTGTATGAATACAAAGATTGGATACATAATCAATAATAATAAAGTTAATAATCTGGCACAATAATAATATGATTCTAAAACTTTCTTACTCATGTCCATTGCATAAAGTAAATGCAAAAGTAGGATACTTGCACAATGTAAATAATAGATCAGATACTTGCTCAATAATAATTGGAGTAATTTTAGGAAACTTGCATAACATGATATACCTGTTTGCACGAAATAAAAGTAGTGCATAAGGTTTAGATACTTGCCTGAGCTGCTGCTTACAATAAAGCAACTTAGTTCTATCTTTTATATCAAAACTTATCATTAATAAGATCATTCGTTCGATTAGAATAATATATCATATCACATAGTACTGCTAATTGCAGTTAGCACATAACCTAATCACATTGTCACATATGTTTAACAGTCATTACATCATAAACAAACACGTATCTAGTCAAATTATCTAAGTCCAAATCAATTTCTGAAATATTTCGGTGTACCGATGGCTTTATCGGGTAAATATCGAGTCTAAGACTCTATCCTGCAGTTCAATAGTCGTTTAGATATTTTAAATATCAGTCATATTATTTTTCATAGCCTTATAATAATTTTTAAATAATTATTATACTTTATCATGAATTTTTAAACTCTGAAATCATTATTAAATGATTTAAATATTAACTAATTCTATTATCATTAATATTTAATTAATATTAAACTATTAATGAAACTATTGCCAAAATATTAAAGTTATTTATAATAACTCAAAATATTTTTAAAGTATTAATATTACCCTTAAATGATTTTTAAAACATTTAAAATCATTTTTAAATAATTACCATTATTATTAGAATATTAATTTATTATTTATCAAAATATTAAAAGTCATTAGTTATAACTTAAAATATTTTTAATTAATTATTTCCCTTTTTAAATGATTTTTAATTCAATAAAACTATTTTAAAATTATTTATTTAATATAATTATTAAATAAACTTAATATTATTAATATTAAATTATTAATGAAATTTACCTTTAAATATCAAAAGTTGTATTTTATAACTTAAAATATTTTTAAACTATTTATTTTCATTTAAAATGATTTTTATATTATTAAAATCATTTTTAATTAATTTATTTAATATAATTACTAAATATATCTAATATCATTAATATTTAATAATTAATGAAACTTATCTTAAAATATTAAAAGTTATGTTTTATAACTTAAAATATTATTAAATACCTTATTATTATTTAAAATAATTTTTAATACAATAAAATTATTTTTAATTAATTTATTTAATACATTTATTAAATAATTTAAATACCAATAATATCCAAATAAATATTAATATTTATGAAAAATATGTCAAATTATTAAAAGTTAATTTTTATAACTTAAAATAATTTTTAAAACTATTTTTGTAATTTTCAGAATTTATTTACTATTTTTAAATTATTTTTAGAATTTAAACTAATTAATTTTACTAAGTCTGTCGCTAAAGCCATTTGGCGACGTAAAGTGTCGCCTATTGTGTTCTTGAGAAATCCAGAATCTTCAAAGTTAGTTTCGAGTAACCTACTTTGACCAAGCTTAATTTAGTGTCTACTATGTTTCTGGGCTAACTAATGGTCAGATCTTGTAGTGTTAATGTAACACTACGTGAAACAACATTTAATAAGGTCATACTACATCACAATTGAAAGTTAAAAATCTTTGAAATCACTGTCATGCGTGTTCATCATATTTCTGGGCTGCCCAGAAAATTTTAGTCATGGCCGGTCAACGCTTTTGTTGACCTTAAATCTGTCAATCTGTTCATGTTAAGTGTTTTCTACTTGTCGGACTGTCTAGACAAACTATCAGAGAACATGTTTCAAGCCATGGTCAAGTCTAAACATAAATAATCAAAACGAACTAAGGCTCAGAAAATCGTGTCAGAGACTGTTCTTCATTTCTGGGTTTTCTAGAAATGAAGAACATATCGAGAATGCATGTTTGGGCTTCCACTACCTGCTAGTCTTGTAATATTTTCATGATCTAAGAGTTCTAGTTTGTAGCTAGCATGCAAGACCACAGATCTATTACATAAAAACAGTATAACCACAACAGATCATGCAGATATAGGCCGGTCAAACCATGTCAGAAGACATGTTCTTGAATTTTCTGGAATTTCCAGAAACAGATTTTGTGAACTAGTAAGCTAGTTTGACCTTCCACTGTGTTCAATACAATGATGATATAAGGGATCTAAAGGCATATATCCATAGTAAACATAACAAGCTACAACTCAGTTACCATAACAGAATCAAAACAGCTAACATACGAAAGATCTGTAGACATGAACATATTGTCAGAACGTTCTGGGTTACCCAGATTGGCTTGGTCATGGTCGGTCAACCGACTTTGACCATCAATAACTTTCACTCTACAACAGATCTGACTCTGAATCAAGTTCTAGATTCAAGATCTCACAACATACTACAACTCCAAAACAGAAAACACACCAAATAATAAACAGAGAGAGATCTACAGCCTCTGACTTTTGCTTGTCAGACACAAAATAAGTTTTTTCCCAGATTTTGAAAAATGAAAAATTCGAGCCTCTAGATGTTATGGATCTAACATCTAGCAACCCGGATCACTTTGTTAGACTCCATACTACATATTTAACACAAAAAAACTAACATCTAACATGCATATCTAGATCAGTTTTTTTTAGGGTTCATACCTTTAAGTGAGAAAATCTGATTTCTATGCTTCTGATTTGTTAAGTGTGATACTGGGGCTTGATTTATGACTGATCTAGTAAAGAAATTTCGGAGGTTTTAGAGAGAGAAGTTCTAGGATGAGTGTTTGTGCAAAATGAGCTTGAAGGAGACTTTTTCTCTCTCTTGAATTCTATATAAACTTGTATACAATGCATGTGGCTGTTAGTAATGGCTGAGAATTGTAGTCTTGTAGGTTCATAGCTTGACTATAGTGGCTAGCAAGATTTTGCTAGATCTTGTCTTCAATAATTCAAGAATGGGACAAAAAGGGCACTTTGGTAATTTTATTTTAATTTTAAAGGCATTCTTGTCCTAGGTGCTTGAATCTAGGGTTTACTCACTAGATTTTACATTTTAAAGTTTTCCAAATAACTACTAGGGTTTGGACAATTAAAAATTTAAGTGTAGCAAAATTTTAATTAAAACATACTAATTAAAATTAGGGTTTTGAATAGAATTTAGGGTTTAAATAATTAGGGTGCCTTAATTATCATTAGGGTGCCTTAATTATCATTAGGGTTCCTAAATTAACATTTCAATTTACTAAAATAATAATTAGGGTTTATAATTTTAGCAATTAGGGTTCCTAATTTTAAATTAGGGTTTTCAAATATTAATTAGGGTTTTATCTAATTAACATTAATTCTATAATATGCACATAATTCATATAACACAATTTCTGACCGATCTTAATTTCCAGTTTTGAATTCCCAATTATGGTTTATGACAATAATACTAGGGTTTGTTGTCATACACCATAATTGACTAACCAATATCAGTCTACACATATACTGTATATATTTATAACACTGAAAAAATAATATTATATTTAATATAATATTATTATTCTCATTCATAGCTCAAAATCCATAATCAGGGTTTGGATTCCATATCTGATTTATCTTTCATCATTAATTAAGTTAAAATAATTAACTGAATAATTTGAATTAAAATTCATATAATAAAATAGTAATTATAATAATTCTAATAATCACTTCATATATTATTTAAATAATATAAAAATCATAGTTTCATAGAAAATAAATAATAAAGACATTTCTACTTTGAAACTAATTATCATAAGTATATACTTTATAATGATCAAAAATTCTAAAATAAAATTATTTGAAATTATTCATGAAATAAATTATATATACATACACATTATGTGACACCCCCAAATTCGGGTTACCTGACCCCCGAGTTTGGTGTTCACGATCCACAATATAATATCATTTAACTACCCATTCATATATAAATAGGAATACATAAGTCATTAACATATGGTGTTAATACATAAGTCCCAGGTCCACTAACCTTAACATTACAGAAATACCCCTTAGATAAACAAAAAGGGTTTATAATAAAATACAACATAATAATAATATTGTTCATTATATTACTCCAGCATCTTGCCTTTGCCTTTGTTCTTCTTTGACCCGCTGGCCTCTTCGTTCCTAGCTGAAATGTTTTATTTATAGCAAGGGTGAGCAACTAGTTTGCCCCGCAAATTAAGACATACAATAAAGGTATATGAATCAACAAAAACAGACTATCTATTTTGATAGAATGAAACCAAAGTTCGGTGAACTTTGAAATAGCTGAACAAATCGTAAATCAATAACAAGTCTTCTCATATTCTAGACAACGCAATATTTTGATAATGAAAGAGTAAAACGCTTTCAAGGATTCTACGATATTCTATTGAATAATCAAGAATCAATACTACGCAATAACAAAGTGGAATATTTTCTAGATTTATGTTGAGCGATCTCACCAGATCTTTGAACTTATTTTCTTAGGTATCTATCAAAGATTTACTTTGATACATACACAGGAGTATCAAATAACCATAAAGATAAAATCATACCCCTCTGCAAGTACTTAGAGCCGACCAACTCCTTGTACCCTATATTATGCATAATACTTAACAGTGCGCAATGGTCGAATATACGACCTAAAATGTTCCCATTATATAAAAGGTTGTTCATCTTAGTCTTAGAATCAAAATTTTGATTTAACAACGAAATAATGTGATTTCAAATTCTACTTACTTATCGATCTAGCCGAAATAATTGGCATCGATCTATCAATAACAATTGAATTCTTTTCTCGAATTTATCAAGTTCTAAAAAATGTTCGTCTAGCCGAAATAATTAGTTAAGATATTTCTTAACATAATTTGATAATAAACAGGAATTATCTGTACTGTCAATTCTATTTTCTACGAATATGAATATCCAACAACAATAATTCTACGCATATATATTTTTCGAATCAGTAATTCAATTTGAATTATTAAACATGCACTAACTGCGATTTAATCAACAATAAATTCCTAGACATGGTATAATTAGCAATAATTAACCACTATAATAATTGAATGAATATAACTCAAGGTTGAGTTAGGGAACTTGCCTTCAGCGTTGATTACATCTATACAATATAATTAACTGCGTTCGTAAGACCTATAATCAATAATGTCGGTCTCACAATTAGCACAATCATTTATAACACGTAACACTGTATTTTACAGTTATACTTCTCCTAGACACATTACCACATAGCTATATTAGTGTTTATAACATATATAAACACTTAACAAGTCTAACTAGTTCTGTTTGGTTGGACTTCTGTCCATTCTCGGTGTTCTGGTCACCCTATCCGACATTTAACACATTGATTGTCAATTAAACTTGGTCTCTAAGCTTCAATATTATTTTAGATAAGTCAAATATCGTTTATAATATTTTTCAGAAACTTTTAATAATTTATAAACAATTATTATAATTTATAATAATTTTTCAAACACTTAAATCATTTTTAAATGATTTAATTATCAAATAATCTTATCATTATTAATATTTAATAATATAAAAATATTAATAACACACTTGGTAAATTATTAAAGTTATTTTTAATAACTTAAAATATTTTTAAATCATTAATATTCTACTTAAATAGTTTTTAAAATAATTGAAATCATTTTTAAACCATCACCATTAATATTTAAATATTAATAAAATTATCATCCAAATATTAAAAGTAATTAATTATCACTTAAAATATTTTTAATTCATTTTTCTCATTTTTAAATCAATAAAACTATTTTTAATTCATTTATTGAATTTAATAATTAAATAAATCTAATATCATTAATATTAATTTATTAATGAAAATTCTCCAAAAATATTGAAAAATATATTTTATAATTTAAAATATTTTCTAACACTTTATTCTTATTTAAAATGATTTTTAAATTAATAAAATCATTTTTATCTAATTTATTTAATTTAATAATTAAATAAATCTAATATCATTAATATTAATTTATTAATAAAAATTCTCCAAAAATATTAAAAGTTGTATTTTATAACTAAAAATATTTTTAAATACATTATTCTTATTTAAAATAATTTTTCATAATATTAAATCATTTTTCTCTAATTTATTTAATACACTAATTAAATAAATTAAATACCGCTAATATTTAAATAATTATAAATATTAAAGAAAAATATTCCAATTGGTCAAAAAAAAATTTCATAATTAAAAATAATTTTTAAAATAATTTTTAATAATTTTTATAATTTATTTTCTATTTTTAATTAATTACCAGAAATTCAGAAATTAAAAAAAATTAAAACCGTCGCTATAGGCCTTTAGCGACACAAATCGTCGCTGTTGGTGTTCTTGAGCTCAAGAACACAAACAGCCGGTGCTCGAGGGTCTTAGTTTGACCACTTGTAATTCTCGGAATAATCATGTTCTAGGCAATGTTAAACACTGATCATGTAGTGTTTATGTAACACTACATGGATCAATCATCATCTCTGTCATACAACAAATGAACAAGGAGATCTGGACTTGCAAACCTACTGTCAGACGCCACCTGGGTTTTCTGGGTAACCCAGAAATCCAGCCAGCTTCGAGGGTCTACTTTTGAGCTCCATTAATTCTATGTCATGGTCTTTGTATTGGTGTTATAAAGGTTTAAACCTATAGTACGCATGCCATACAACATTTATGTACAAATATTACAGTCCAGAAACATCAAAATCGCCAGATTCCACTTGGTCAAACGTTGTCAGAAAACGTGTTCATGGAGTTTCTGGGTTTTTCCAGAAATGCTAAGTCAGGCTCAGATGGTTACTTTGACCATCCATAACATCCCACTGGTTTGATATGTAAGAGATATAAAAGTATATATCTCAAGTACACATATCATACTACACATTGGTTATCATAACACTAACGTACAACTTGAAGACTGACATATCAAAGCGTTCCAAAATCTTGTCAAACAGATATTTTAAATTTCTGGGTTGCCGAGATTGTGCTTGGTCATGCCCGGTCAACGGGTTTTGACCGTGAATAAAATGAAATCTAGACATCAACTGACTGTGATACCACTTGCAGATTAAAGACCTCATACCGGACTACCAATCCAAAACATAAAACAAGAAAAATCAAAAACATACACGGATCTGTGGCTCCTGACATTTGCTTGTCAGACCACAAATCGTGTTCTTGACAGTTTTGAAAAAATACCAAATTAAGGCACTTTGATGCTATAGATATATGTTTGATCATCATAGATCAACATAAAACATCCATTAGCAAGATTCTAAACACAAAAACACAAAAACTTTCTTAGCATACAAGATCAAATATAAATTTAGGGCTATACCTTCTCTTATCAAATCTTGATCTATGATCTCCTTATCTGTTTTTGGTGTTCTAGTAACTAATTATAGGACTGAATTACTTGAGGAATTCGGAGGTTCTAAAGAGAGAGGGAGTTGGTGAGAGCAAGTTAGCAATATGGAAATTTTTGTACACTTTCTCTCTCTCAAATCAATATATATGATGATATGTTGCAAGATCCGATGTGCTAGACGATTTTAGACTGATTTGCTGGATGCCTTTAAGTCACCAAGTCCAATGGTTAGGTTACCAACTAAAGCTCTTGGCCATTTTACAAGTTAACTAAATAAATAATGAAAAAGGCATTTTTGTAATTAGCAAATTAATTTTAATGGCATACTTGGAATTTGTACAAATCCTTAGGGTTTAGGGTTTGGATTTAGGGTTTAGGGTTTGAACCATTTAGGGTTTAGCAATTTGATTTTCTAAAATTTCCAAGATTTTCGAATTTCGGTTTTCAAAATAGAAAATTAATATTCCAAAATTAAAATTAGGATTCAATAATTATATTAATATTTCCTAATCATAAAATTCAATCTTGCTAATTAGGATTAATATTCCTAATTAAAATTGGTTAATTTAACAATTAGGGTCAAAATGGTTATTAGGGTTTATAAGCCTCGAATTAGGGTTTTAATTAGAAAAATAAATTTTCTAAATTACAATTAGGGTTTGTAAAATAGAATTTAAGATAACTTAAATATAATTCGGGGTTTCTAATTATATTAAAGTTTAATAACACATTAGGCTTGCCAATTAGGATTAGGGTTTCCCAATTTAGGGTTTAGGATTCCCGAATATGAAATTAGGATTTCACGACGTACAATTAGGGTTTTCAACTGTACAATTGATTTTCTAAATCTGAGATTAGGGTTTCTAATCCCTTATTAGGGTTTATTAATTTTAAACCTTATCCGATCAATTATTGATCAAAATTTCTATATAGTACATATACATTCTCATCAATATAATTATTTTAAATTATATTTTCTACCGAATTCCTATCCAGAAATTAGGGTTAGGGTTTCTAAAGCTTATTAAGCACAACTCTACTCTAAATTTATTAGTCAATACACAAATTGACTTTCTCGAGACTCGTATCACAGTTACTTGTCACAAAATTGATAATTAATATAAATATTAATTAAAAAAAAATTATTCGCAAATTTTTGATTATTCGAAATCTCAGGTTATCACATTCACCCCTCCTTAAAAGGATTCTGTCCTCGGAATCACCGCTTTCTTATTCTCTACAATCTGTTAAAGTTGTATCATCAATTCATTTTTATCAACACAATATTAATTTTTGGTTTCAAATTCTAACATGTGACTTGAATCTATAAAAGGAAACAGTTCATAGAATTATCTAACTCATAATACTCGCGTATTTAAATTTCTAAACGAGATCATTACATGCTGCTACCTCCGGAGTAGCCACTGCATCATGCGCCGTCATGTTGAATGTACGGGCTGTTGGTCTTCCTGGCTGTGCAGGTCCTCGAGTTGCCAAGGTTCCACTACTGGGTCCCTTGTTGACACTTTCCTTCTCAGCATTCCTCTTCGGACAATTCCGAACCATATGATCAGTTGATCCACAGACAAAGCAACCTTGTATTTTCTTTGGATTGGGATAATTGGGTGACATATGCCCCTCTTGTCCGCAGTTGTAACAAACTCCCTTCTTCTTCAGGCAACCACCTACATGATTCTTCCCACAATTTGCACATTGCCCCCTTCCTTTCCTATTATCTTCAGTTTTGCTACCCGTTTGGGTATTCTCGCTCCATTTCCTCTTATTCGGGTTACTACCTCCACTGCTTCCTCCTTCATTTGTCTTCTTCTTCTTATCCTGATGAAATCGAGATGCAGCTTCGCTCCCTCCTTCAGCAATTAACGCCTTTTCCATCAACGCCGCGAACGTGTTAATCTACAATACCGCTACCTTGTTGAATATTCTTGGTTTCAGTCCGTTCTCGAATCTTCTTCCCTTTCTCGCCTCTGTGTCTACCTGATGAGGTGCAAATCTTGCCAACTCGTTGAATTTGGCAGCGTATTTAGATACCGACATGTTCTCCTGCTTAAGTTCTAAAAATTTGACTTCCATCCTGGATTGCATACTCGGTGAGAAGTAGTTCTCAAAGAACAACTCTTTGAATCTTGTCCACAACACCACTGCTGTACCAGCTCTGGCCTAATTAGTCTCCCACCAGTAATTGGCTTCTCCCTTCATCAGATAAGTTGCAAAAGCCGTCTTTTGCACCTCCGCTACTCTGGCGATAACGAATGCTTTCTCCATTTCCTTCACCCATGTTTGGGCTTCAATAGGATCTGTGGTTCCTTTGAATTTAGGAGGTCCTACCGCTTTAAAGTCTTTAAAATTTGCCAATCTTTCAGCTGGCTGATTCCTCGCTCTTCCTCTTGCAGCTGGAGCTCTATTCTCCATAGCTTTGGCTATCATATCCGCAAAGTTTTGCATTGGGTCTGCTTGACCTCCTTCATTATTCACTGACCGTTCTTCTCGTTGATTTCAATTCTGTCGTCTAGGCGGCATTATCTGATTTAAATAAGAATCTTATATTAATTCTCTTTCTTTACACATATTCTTAACACAATAAGAATTCAACACATAATTCTCATATAATGGCATATTTATTCAAATAGCACATAGTACATTTAGTACGTCACATATTACTATCCCTTTTTAAATCATATCAGGATTATTAACACAACTTTACACAAAAAGTTGCAATTCTCCATTCACATATAGTTATTACCAATTCGTCAAACTTACCACACTTATGAGTTCAGGAACTTGCCACAATTATATGAGTGTATGAACTTATCCTAGTCAGACCTTTGGCGTCCATTCGCTGAGGGGTTCAGAACATTTCATATAATTATGAGTCATTAACTTACCATAAGTATGAGTTTTAAGAACACACAAATTAATCTTAATCTTATATTTATATAGAAAATAAGGATTTCATTCATAAAACATATTTATATTTACATATGCTTAAACATCGTTCTTGATATTACAACACTTAATATCATAAACTTCTACCAAAAGATACTATTACATATATCTAAGTTGTTTAACGACCACTCCCTTCACCAGTCTTCTTCTTGATGGGACACTTGTTGAATCTGTGACCCGTCTGCCCACATGAAAAACACTTCCTCAAATTTGGCTTAGGACAATGCAAAGAAATATGTCCTTCCTGCTTACAGTTGAAGAACACATTTTTCCACATCATGCATTCTTCCGCGTGAGTCTTCCCACACTTACTACAGGCTTGCTTCTTCTTCGGTCTTAACTTTTTAGAATTAGGGCTGTCGTTGTCCCTCTTTATCTTTTTCTTGTCTTTTTGTTGCTTGATTGTCCCTTTAGACGATCCACCACCTTCCGCCTTCATCCTTTCTACTTGCGCTTTGAGCTCGTTCCGTTCTTCAGTCATTTCGCGTAACGCTCGCTCCGTCTTCCACAGTTCCTCCAAGAGAAATGCCTTACTCCGGAGTTCTTGAACTTCTGCAACTAGTTGATCTTGTTCTTCAACTTTAGTCTTATTCTTTAACTCCACCTTAGCTGGCTCAGATTCTGCCTCCTCATCTCCACTCAGATACATCTCGGGATAATCATCATGATCGCTCCCCAGATTAACCATAGGTTCATCTTCTCCCACCTTCTCAACCGATTTACTTTGCGCTGGCACCTCGGCTTCTGGCACCGGTGCAACAGCTGCTAGCATCTCCGCACTCATTTCACCTTCTCCAGACATCCTACAATCAGTTTAAACAACTTGATTAGTACTCTACCAGTACAAACTTCTCACACTATGTGTACATTTATCTCACTATTGATGTACTTCGGCAATCTCTCACTTAGAACTCTAAATGAGTTTTCTCTATCTCACGTATGGTTATAATCCTAGGGTTTTTCCCCCACCCAACTTAAAGTTTATAACCTACGGCTCTTCTACTAACTGGTGACACCTTGGTCACTACAACTTTGATACCAACCTGTGACACCCCCAAATCCGGGTTACCTGACCCCCGAGTTTGGTGTTCACGATCCACAATATAATATCATTTAACTACCCATTCATATATAAATAGGAATATATAAGCCATTAACATATGTTGTTAATACATAAGTCCCAAGTCCACTAACCTTAACATTACAGAAATACCCCTTAGATAAACAAAAAGGGTTTACAATACAATACAACATAATAATAATACTGTTCATTATACTACTCCAGCATCTTTCTTTTGCCTTTATTCTTCTTTGACCCGCTGGCCTCTTCGTTCCTAGTTGAAATGTTTTATTTATAGCAAGGGTGAGTAACTAGTTTGCCCCGCAAGTTAAGACATACAATAAAGGTATATGAATCAACAAAAATAGACTATCTATTTTGATAGAATGAAACCAAAGATCGGTGAACTTTGAAATAGCTGAACAAATCGTAAATCAATAACAAGTCTTCTCATATTCTAGACAACGCAATATTTTGATAATAAAAGAGTAAAACACTTTCTAGGTTTCTACGATATTCTATTGAATAATCAAGAATCAATTCTACGCAATAACAAAGTGGAATGTTTTCCAGATTTATGCTGAGCGATCTCACCAGATCTTTGAACATATTTTCTCGGGTATCTATCAAAGATTTACTTTGATACACACACATGAGTATCAAATAACCATAAAGATTAAATCATACCCCTCTGCAAGTACTTAGAGCCGACCAACTCCTTGTACCCTATATTATGCATAATACTTAACAGTGCGCAATGGTCGAATATACGACCTAAAATGTTCCCTTTATATAAAAGGTTATTTTTCTCAGTCTTAGAATCAAGATTTTGATTTCACAACGAAATACCGTGATTTCAAATTCTACTTACTTATCGATCTAGCCGAAATAATTGGCATCGATCTATCAATAACAACTAAATTCTTTTCTCGAATTTATCAAGTTCTAACAAATGTTCGTCTAGCCAGAATAATTAGCTAAGACATTTCTCAATATAATTTGACAATAAACATGAATTATCTGTACTGTCAATTCTATTTTCTACGAATATGAATATCCAACAACAATAATTCTACGAATATATATTTTCCGAATCAATAATTCAATTTGAATTATTAAACATGCACTAACTGCGATTTAATCAACAATAAATCCCTAGACAGGGTATAATTAGCAATAATTAACCACTATAATAATTGAATGAATATAACTCAAGGTTAAGTTAGAGAACTTGCCTTCCGCGTTGATTACAGCTACACAATATAATTAACCGCGTTCGTAAGACCTATAATCAATAATGTCAGTCTCACAATTAGCATAATCATTTATAACACGTAACACTGTATTTTACAGTCAAACTTCTCCTAGACACATTACCACATAGCCACATTAGTGTTTATAACCTATATAAACACTTAACAAGTCTAACTAGTTCGGTCTGGTTGGACTTCGGTCCATTCTCGGTGTTCTGGTCACCCTATCCGACAATTAACACATTGATTGTTAATTAAACTTGGTCTCTAAGCTTCAATTTTATTTTAGATAAGTCAAATATCGTTTATAATATTTTTCGGAAACTTTTAATAATTTATAAACAATTATTATAATTTATAATAATTTTTTAAACACTTAAATCATTTTTAAATGATTTAATTATCAAATAATCTTATCATTATTAATATTTAATAATATAAAAATATTAATAACATACTTGTCAAAATATTAAAGTTATTTTTAATAACTTAAAATATTTTTAAATCATTAATATTCTACTTAAATGATTTTTAAAATAATTAAAATCATTTTTAAACCATCACCATTAATATTTAAATATTAATGAAATTATCATCCAAATATTAAAAGTAATTAATTATCACTTAAAATATTTTTAATTCATTTTTTTCATTTTTAAATAATTTTTAAATCAATAAAACTATTTTTAATTCATTTATTTAATTTAATAATTAAATAAATCTAATATCATTAATATTAATTTATTAATGAAAATTCTCCACAAATATTGAAAATTATATTTTATAATTTAAAATATTTTCTAACACTTTATTCTTATTTAAAATGATTTTTAAATTAATAAAATCATTTTTATCTAATTTATTTAATTTAATAATTAAATAAATCTAATATCATTAATATTAATTTATTAATTAAAATTCTCCAAAAATATTAAAAGTTGTATTTTATAACTCAAAATATTTTTAAATACATTATTCTTATTTAAAATAATTTTTCATAATATTAAATCATTTTTCACTAATTTATTTAATACACTAATTAAATAAATTAAATACCTCTAATATTTAAATAATTATAAATATTAAAGAAAAAATATTCTAATTGGTCAAAAATTATTTTTCATAATTTAAAATAATTTTTAAAATAATTTTTAATATTTTTTATAATTTATTTTTTATTTTTAATTAATTACCAGAAATTTAGAAATTAAAAAAAATCAAAACCGTCGCTATAGGCCTTTAGCGACACAAAGCGTCGCTGTTGGTATTCTTGAGCTCAAGAACACTGACAGCCGGTGCTCGAGGGTCTTACACTACACCAAAAATGGCCTTTAGCGAAGGAAATTTTATGAAGGAATTTATTCCTTCACATGAGGAATTGTTTAGCGAAAGAATAGTGAGAGAAAAAAGTAGAGTGACAATATAGTTATTAGCGAAAGAAATATCCTTCACAATTTATATTTTTTTCCTCGCAAAATTGAGGCGATAAAAAGATTTTTGGAGCTAATTTATGATGAAAATTTGTGAGGAAAAAATCTATTTAGTGAAGGAATTATTATTCACTATATATCATTATTCAGAAGTTTTTTGCGAGGGATAAAATTAGTTGCTATCTTGTTCTAAATTTTTTTTTGAAATTAATTGTGGTGAATAAAAATTATAATATAAATACATTAAATTTTTTATAGTATTAAATTTATTTATAATAATTGTAACTTATAATATTACTTATAAAAGAGTTGTTTTTTCAAAAAAATATTATCTAAATTTTATTTTTGGAACGGATGAGTCCTATCACTCCCTTAAAATATATTCAGTCGAGCCCAAATAAGTACAAGAAAATCGGATATTTTCGAAAGAATTATTTCCGACAGAATTTATTCCATGGAAATTAAGTTATTTCCTATGTAAAATTCGGTCAATTAAAAGTAAGTTTTTAATTACTCAGGAGCAGAGAAATAGCTAAGCAAAGAAAAAGAAAACTAACGCAGAACTCCGTTGCTCTCTTCATCTCATCTGCCTCTCCTTCGAGCCCTCACTCGGGCCCTCTCCCTCTCCTCTTCCTCCCCTCCACTCTCCCTCATATCCCTCTTCCTCCTCATCCCTCTCCTCTTTCTTTCCCCTCTATATCTTCTCTCACTTTATCCCTAATTTTGAAATAAACGCCCTAATTTTCGGAGGTGGCATTATAATTTTCCGGCGATGGCGGCGGTTGATTTGTCCATCTTATCCTTCATTGGGGTCTTACATTACATCTAATTAAAGGTTAGTCTTCAATTTGAGTATTATCAATTTTGTTCTCCGATTTGGATATGTTTATCATTGAATTGTGCTTTGTGTGCTGATTACTATTATGAGGCTCAAAATGTCAGTTTTTTGTATTGATGTTCATGTTTGAAATTGTTCTACCCAGTTGGGGCATTGGATTTGACATGGAAAATTGGGCGGATTCCCATGAAATTCTAAAATGGGTTTTCAATATTTGATTCTCATCTGAATTTTCTCAACCGGGGTTAACAAATTCTGGCATATAACAGCTTTAACTCTAAAGTTTACCAGAAAGTCCTCTGCTTTTAGTAAATGCCTGTGTAGTCTCCTTAGAGTTTCTTATATGATCTAACTGAATAGAATTGCACTTCCATCACCCATTTCAACGAGTTTATGGCCTTCTTTCGGATGCTGTCATTTTTCTACACTACAATGGGCTTTTTTCTGAATACAACAATGATTATTTTGACTGTTTATGCATTTTTGTGGAGTCAGTTTTATCTGGCCATTAGTGGGATCGAGGGTTCTGCTTTGGCAGATGATGAAGCCAACAATAAAGAATTTGGTACTATCTTTAACCAGCAGTTCATACTCCAACTTGGATTATTCACTGCCTTACCGAGAGTGGTGGAAAATTCTTTTGAGCTTGGTTTCCTTGCAGCCATCTGGGATTTCATAACAATGCAACTTCAGCTTTCATCGGTATTCTTTACATTCTCCATGGGAACTCGTGCAAACAAAAATAAGAGGGACGAAACAGCTTTCATCGGTATTACCTTTTGTTATTGTGGTTGTTGATGTACGAAACAGGTGCCGCCTTGTTCTTTCCAAAGTTATTTCAAATGTACAGTCCATGTGCATTTGGTTGTTTCTGTTTAGGCATATTTTTAAAAGACTTTACAGAATTTTCTATGTTTTCTGTTTAGATATATTTAAAATTATGAAGTAAAATATAATGTAGACAAATTCCTATTTCTAGGATATGATTAGTGATTCTCTTTGCAAGGAATGTCTGAGTTGTTGTTCAGATTCTCCACGGTAATATGGTTACATATTTTTGCATTTGACTAGTTGGTATAACTGATTTATGATAATGTTGTTATATTTCCTCTTTTGTTTTCTCTCAATTTTTAGTGACCATGTTTGTCTTGTGCTCAAATTAAGGTCTTTTGTAAATTTGTGTTCTTTAAATTTAAAATGGTCCTCTTGTCATGCAAATTTCTTCAGAGACGTCCATAATTCTTTTACATGATGACATATATATTTTTCTCAGTTCTTTCCAATATAGCTGGTTTGAACCAGCTATATTGTTCTTTCAAGCAGCCTAATTACTTGGATTTTGAGAGTCAAGTTAGGTCTCTCTCTCTCTCTCGTCCCCTCCCCCTCCTATATGCAAAACATGACTACTGACCATTTTTGGTAAGGGACTGTTGAGCTCCTGCTGACCCTTTTTTTAGATAAAAAAGGACATGAAGTCCTCAATTCAAATTTATTGGGCATGATACAGTTCTTCTATGAATGACTAGCCCTTATCCTTAGAAAGGACTGAAATCGAGACCCCCTAAATTCCCCCATAGCCAAAGTCTAAAGGAGCAAGGAATACCACTATATCCCATAACAAATGACATTCATGGAACACCTGCTTAAGATTGTTGTAAATCCTCTTTGTCCACAAACACCAAAAGGAGAAAAAAGCACACACTCTGCCTAAGGTTATTTTCATCCTTTTTACCCTTGAAGCCCCTATAAACGATTGGGAGAACCGGAGAAGCTTCTCAACAGTCTAATGGCAAACCCAACTCTGCCCATACTCCAAACGAAGAGTACCCTTTCAATGTTAAATTACAGTACCAAGATGTTTTTCCCCACTACAATCTATTTTTTAAGTTGACAGTTTGTATATGACAAAATTGTCATGTTGAAACTATTAGTTTCTATTTTTTATTTTTTAAGGTTGCTTGCAGGGTTTCATCTGTTCCCTTTTGTGATAACAGGAGTTTATTGTGCCTTCTATCTCTTGGTAAATCTTTTATACACTACCAAGCATCAGAAAGTTGTGAGAATTATTTACATATTCATCCATCCCATTTTATTTGCTTTACTTTTTTTTGGTGTGTTAAAAAGATTTTAGGATGTGCCCTGTTTTACAAATATATCAGATTATATAATATATAAATTTGTTTTTAGAGTCTATAGACGTAAAAAACTCCGTGCCACACATCAAAGGAAGTGTGACAACTGTGGGACAGATGAATACTTATTTTTCTTTTTACTTTTTCTCAACCATTTCTAGACAGACAAACAGAATGCAAGATATACTTTTCATGTAACTTCAACTTTGATTCATGCTTTTAATTCATATTTTCATGACTATTATATCGTAGACAGATATAAAGAAAAAATGGATGATAGTTGTGCTGTTTGTGCCGAGACACTCGAGTGGGTTGCTTATGGACAATGTGGACACCGTGAGGTCTGTTCTACTTGTATTGCAAGGCTTAGATTCATCTGCGATGATCACAGCTGCTGCCTCTGCAAGTCCAACTCGAATATGATTTTTGTAACCAAGGTTCGTTATTTGAAAATTCTATTTACAAATGCTTATGTTAATCGTCAGTGATTTATTTTCTGGAGAATTAGTAAGTTTCATCATCACATTGTTTGAATTCCCATATTTTCTGGAGAATTAGCAAGTTTAATCGTCAGTGATTTATTTGAGATGTGTGTTCTTCCTAACACAGTAAAAGAAAAAGTGTATACCTTTTCACAAGTACTTATCGATTAATGCATATTTTATATTTTTGTGCACAGAGAGTTGAGAAGGCAATCAAAGAAAAAACTTGCAATGCTCTTCTTCTTAAGGTATAATTGTACCCTGTTTCAGAACAGCATGATGTACAAACGTACAAAAAAAATGCAACTTGAGCCTTCTTTACTTGCTAACAGGTTAACCAGATTGGATCAGTTACCGAGAGTATAGAAGCCGTAAAAATGTCCAAGCGGGCTGGTTGGGGTGTAATGGCCAGTCACCACAGGATCAATGATCAACCTTAAACATAAGAAATTACTTGATCCATTTGTTGTTTTAAAAGTCATGTTATGCCAGTCTGATAATATTGTGTGTTTTTGGGTTGGTTGCAGTAGTGAGACAGAGGACACTTTCATTGCTGATCTTTCTGTGGGCTTGTCAACGGTAATTACAAAGAATTGTTGATTATCTAATCCGAAGAATATCATAATAGCGTTTGATTAATTTTATTTTTGACACTAATACCAGGGCCAAATTAAAACTGGAGCCCCATGTAGGTCAGAGCGTCTGGCAAAGTACAATCAAGTTTGATGTTTTACTAAATGATGATATTTGACCATAATTATTCTGCCATATGGAATGTGGACGTGTGCCAAGGGTATGAAAGAATAGACCGTTCTGAGGCAACTGGAGACAGACTTAGGAAGCACAACATATAAACAAATCTTTATCTGCCCTTGGAGATTTCATCTTTGCGTTGTACCTAACATGATGTAAACTTCATTCTATTTAGTTCGTTGTTATTTTTTCAATTTTCTGATGTTAGTTATTAAATATTGTAAGTACTATGATCTTTGGAAGATCAAGACATAATAACAAATTTTGTACTTATCGTGACTTTAGCATTATCTATTTATATATGGAGTATTAGTTTTAATTATTGGCTATTTATGCATTAGTTTATCAATTAGTTTGAAATAGGTATGATATTTATATTAACTTGAAATATTAAATTTAATATTTATTATAGCAATTACTAAAAATAATAGTAATAATAATAAATATGAAATCATTGATTTGAAAATTAATTACTATTTTTAATGAATTTTGATTATTTAGCAATTAATTTTTTATTTACAAATTTATAATTTGTGAAGGAATTTTTCTCTCACTAATTTGAAAAAAGATTTTTAATTTATAATTAGTGAAGTAAAATATTCTCTCTTTAAATAAATTTGTTCTTCACAATATATTATTTGTGAGGGAATCAAGTTATTCACTAATTTCAAATAGTCCTTCTTAAAATATTATTTGTGAAGGAAACCAATCTTTCACTAAATAACAATATTCCATGACTAAATAAAATTTGTGAAGGAATAAGTTATTCACAATATATCATTCACAAAAAACATTTAGTTACTACTTAGCAAAGGATACCCAATTGCGAGGAGGTCTAATGCGAGCACTCGTGTGAAGGAAATATTTCTTCGCAATAAATCACTTGCGAGAGATAGGCCTTTAGTGAAGGATTTGTCCTTCACTAGAGGCCATTTTTGGTGTAGTGTTAGTTTGACCACTTGTATTTCTCGGATTAATCATGTTCTAGGCAATGTTAAACACTGATCATGTAGTGTTTATGTAACACTACATGGATCAATCATCATCTCTGTCATACAACAAATCAACAAGGAGATCTGGACTTGCAAACCTACTGTCAGACTTTCTAGGTAACCCAGAAACCCAGCCAGCTTCGAGGGTCTACTTTTGAGCTCCATTAATTCTATGTCATGGTCTTCGTATTGGTGTTATAAAGGTTTAAACCTATAGTACGCATGCCATACAACATTTATGTACAAATATTACTGTTCAGAAACATCAAAATCGCCAGATTCCACTTGGTCAAACGTTGTCAAAAAACGTGTTCATGGAGTTTCTGGGTTTTTTCAGAAATGCTAAGTCAGGCTCAGATGGTTACTTTGACCATCCATAACATCCCATTGGTTTGATATGTAAGAGATATAAAAGTATATATCTCAAGTACACATATCATACTACACATTGGTTATCATAACACTAACGTACAACTTGAAGACTGACATATCAAAGCGTTCCAAAATCTTGTCAAACGGATATTTTAAATTTCTGAGTTGCCGAGATTGTGCTTGGTCATGCCCGGTCAACAGGTTTTGACCGTGAATAAAATGAAATCTAGACATCAACTGACTGTGATACCACTTGCAGATTAAAGACTTCATACCGGACTACCAATCCAAAACATAAAACAAGAACAAATCAAAAACATACACGGATCTGTGGCTCTTGACGAAAAAATCCATGAAGGCAGCAGGAGCATTTGTCAATCCAAAGGACATGACTAGGAATTCATAATGCCCGTACCGAGTTCTAAAAGTCGTCTTTGGAATATCCTCAGTTCTAACGTTCAGCTGATGATATCCAGAACGAAGATTGATCTTTGAAAAGAATTGTGCTCCTTGCAACTGGTCAAACAGGTCATCAATACGTGGCAATGGGTACCTGTTTTTGATGGTGACATGATTCAACTCCCGATAATCAATACAAAGTCGCATACTTCCATCTTTCTTCTTCACGAATAGAACAGGAGCACCCCAAGGAGAAGTACTAGGACGAATAAAGCCAATGTCTAACAATTCCTGCAGTTGGATCTTTAACTCCTGAAGTTCAATAGGAGCCATTCGATATGGGGCTTTGGAAATGGGTTTTGTACCGGGTTCAAGGTCGATACAAAATTCAATTTCACGCTCTAGGGGTAGGCCAGGAAGTTCTTCAGGGAATACGTCAGGGAATTTATTAACAATAGAAATATCATTCAAAACTGACGTATTTTTGTTTAGATCCGTGACATGAGCTAAGAAAGCTTGACATCCGTTTTTCAATAAACGAATAACTTTATGGCTTGAGATGACATCGATTGATTTTAATGGTTTGGTTGCTTTAATTCGCATAATAGGTCGATTAGGAATATGAAAGCTAACAACCTTACGAAAATAATCAATTTTTGCATGATGAGTAGTTAACCAATCAATCCCTAGAATCACGTCAAATGCAAGTATTTTTAATGAAATAAGATCGACAGGTAATGTGTGGGTACCAACTTGAGCCAACAAGACTTATAAACCGTAGATGTAATGAAGGTTTCTCCCAATGGAGTTTCAACAGATAAATCAAAGTCTAATTTCTCCGGAATCAAATTTAATCAATGAGCGCAAGTAGGAGAAATAAAAGAATGGGTAGAACCGGTATCAAATAAAGTATAGACTTCGTTAGAGTTTATGATAAGCTTACCTGTGATGACCTCATTCGGGTTCCTTGCTTTCTGGGAGGTCACAACAAATGCTCTCCCTTGCACTATCAGTTTTGACTTTTCTGGGACGGCCTTTGGTGTCTCCATCTTGGTTGAACTTGTTTTTGGTAAACGACAAAATCGAGCTAAATGACCTTCTCTTCCACAATTATAACATGCTTTAGACGGCATCGCGTAGTTTGGACTGATGTGCCCCTCCCCTCCGCATTTGAAACATATGATAGGTGGTCGTTCTCCTTCCTTAACAACGGGTGCTGGTGATGACGTCTTTCCATTATTGTTGAATCTCCTCTTCTTGAAATGACCGTTCTTATTGTTTTGGCCCTGATTACCACCGAAGTGGTTACAATTTCTGGCCTGTTGATTCCCTCCACGCTTGTTGTCACCGCTTCGATGACCGCTCTCACTGGTATTATCATTTTGTCGACAGCTCTCTTTTGGTTGCGTTGACTCGTTATCGTGCTCCACTAACTGAGCCCTATTCACAACATCTGAATACAAACACAGTTTATGAGAAATAAGATGTTGACATATCTCAGGTTTCAAACCTCGCAAAAACATTCGCGTCATTCGCTTTTCATTATCCACCAAGTGGGACGCAAACCGGGACAACTCAGCAAACTTGGCTTCGTACTGCGACACGGTCATGTTGTTTTGCTCTAACTTGATAAATTCCACGTCCTTCATGTGACGAATACTTTCAGGAAAGTATTTGTCGTTGAACAGCTCTTGGAACTTCTTCCAAGACATCTTCAGTGCGGCAGGTTGAGTACGCTTAATCGATTCCCACCAGTAATCTGCCTCTCCTCGCAACATAAAGGCGGCAAAGGGAACCTTTTGCTCCTCGGAGCATCCCAAGACATCAAATATCTTGGTAATCTGTTTTATCCATGTTTCCGCTATAAGTGGTTTTGGCTCTCCCTTAAACTCTGGTGGTCCCAGCTCCTTGAACTGTTTAGCGGTGACCGTCCGAGAGTTTTCAGTGTTTCCACCTATATTTTGGACAGGAGCCGCTCTCGCCTGCTGTTGCATGAACTGCATAAAGTTTCTGAACATTCCATCATTCATCATCTGGTCAGTGTTGTTGTTTGCATGAGGATTGCCACCTTCCTGATGCACATTATCCTGATTATTGATATGTGGTGAATCAACAGTCGCCTGTGCTCCATTGCTATTCTCAACATTCTCAGATGCCATTTTCAGATACTGCCACAAAATAAAAGTTAATTGATATGTCATATATTATCCTTATATTATGACCGACCAATTAAATACCATGCAAATAAACTTAGGTAGGTCATACTAGCGAAGGAATTCCCCGTCTCTCCCCTCCTAGTTCTATTCTCACATCTTAGCCAGGGATCATATCCCTAAGCTCTGATACCAACTGTGACACCCCCCAAAATTAGGTATACATCACCCATCTTGGGTCGTCAGATACAACGTACAGAATACAAATACAACTTACTAATACAGCTGTCGTGTACAATACGACAAAACATAAACTGCGAGTTTGAATACAAATATTATCTTCTAGAGAGTATTCATATTCAAAAGGAGTCCTCATTACATTTATTAACACACTATTACATAGAATAGTGAGGACTACTAACTAATACTATCATTTGAACCATCACTCCGTTCCCCGACTTGCCCCAGCTACGTTCTCATTTCCTGAAGAGAACAGTGAAAGAAAGGGTGAGCTCAACTAGCCCAGTAAGAAATATTATGACTAAGACAATGCAGAATAAATTATCATTAGCCTTCAATAATGTTAAACTGATAAAATATAATAGACATCAAGTTTAACTGTAGCGGAACAAGCAATCCATTAAAAGAGTCAAGTAGAAAATAAACTCTACTATCTTTTATGATTTAAAATATTTTTCAACACTGTTATCGCTGGGACTCAGCTTAATAAAATAATCCACATCATCGAATCACGCCTGCACTACGGCCAAGGATATTCGTGTATTCATTAATGGTCATGATCATGCCAATAACTGTCCATCAATGCACTACGGGCCAATGAGGACTTTTACCACATCATTTGTAACATTACGGTCATGATTATACCGAATAATCCCTGATCATAATCATACCAAGTCCATCTATGCACTACAGGCCACAGATGACTTTCAACATTTTATAAACATGAGGATGATGACAATGATATAAGAATTCAATAAAACAAGTTCAAGAATTAATTTATCCAAGAATTAACAACGTCCAAATTGTCAACATGATACTGCTTTGTGGAGTAAAATTCAAGAATGCTTAGAAGAATATTTTCATGAAAAGATATTGGATGAAACGCAATTATCAAGGATATTCCACAAATTTCATGGAGTATCGAAGTCAAAACTTAACCAACTGAGTACAATAAAGAATAGAATAACAAAAGAAATCACCATGTATGCGATAGACCGCACAGACAGGTTATTCCAACAGAATAATAAATAATAGAACCAGGTCCGGCGTAAATGCACAGATAGGATATTCCGACAGAATAATAAATAATGGAACCAGGTCCGGCGTAAACGCACAGACAGGATATTCCGACAGAATAATAAATAATGGAACCAGGTCCGATGTAAAACACACAGACATGATGTTCCAACAGAATAATAACAAGACGGAACCAGGTCCGGTGTAAAACACACAGACAGGATGTTCCAACAGAATAATAATAAAAACGGAACCAGGTCCGGTGTAAAACACACAGACAGGATGTTCCAACAGAATAATAACAAGACAGAACCAGGTCCGGTGTAAAACACACAGACATGATGTTCCAACAGAATAATAGAAGAATGTCACCAAGTATAGGGTAGACCGCGTATACAGGTTATTCCAACAGAATAATAAGAAATGGAATAACAACAGTTCTCTTCATGAATAAGAAAGAATAACACCCCTTACCGTTTTAAAGAAGAGCTGAAATAAGGAAGTAGTTAAGTAGCAGAATACTCTTCTTCTCTCTCTATAGTTTCTCTCTCTAGAGTTCAGTGAATTCGTAAGAAATAATGAAGGAATGAGCTGCTATTTATAGAAAAATAGAATGCATAGTAACTAATCCATGAACGGTCCAAATTGATTACTTTAATCTGACGGTCCATATTTAAAGAAAAATCTTTTAAATAAAATATAATATATTCTATTTATAGAATAACTTTAATAAAGTATTCTGTTTTATATAAAAAGATGTTTCTGTTTTATTACGTTAATAATACGAATAAAACAAAACGTCATTATCGCTAAATAATTCATATTATTAACTGACAATAATTGAATCAAACTGAGTGACTACTCACATAAGCATTAATACTCAATACCGTGTGCTACTATGCAACCACACGTATTACTGTACTTTTACTACCGAGTAGTTCAACAGTAACAATGGTAAAACTTCCGCCGTTATTTTTAATAAAATATTTTTGTCGTTTTCTCAATCCGACAATAATTCTGTTGTGGGGTCCACCAATGATTGTGTCGTTGTACGAATATTCCCTGTTAAAACGAATATTCTCCGACCAATCGAATATTATATAACAACTTGCGTACTTTGTAAAATTTATAAATATTACCCACAACTATAACATTATATCAAATTAACTCCATAATATTCAAAAATGATATTTATAGAAAATTCATCTTTATTTATAAAAGTTAGAGTCTTACAAATAATACCTGCAGTTGCGTTCTTAGCTGCTACCGTATACTGGACCGTCATATTGAAAACTCTTGCGGTTGATTCTGTTGGTTTGTTTGTTGAAGTTGGTTCCACTGTCTCTAGAGTTCTGCTGCCTTTTCCTTTATTCGTACTCCCTGTATCCCTTCCCTTTTTTGGACAATCCTTCACCTTATGCGCCGTTGATCCACACATGAAACACCCTCTATTCATCCTTGGATTGGGACAGTTGGGAGAGATATGTTCCTCCTACCCACACTTGTAACACACAAACTTACCCTTAAGACACTTTCCTGAGTGATTCTTTTCGTAATTCCCACACTGCGCAACCTGTTTCTTTCCACCTCCTGGCCTACTTCTGGTATTCCTGAAATTATCTCTTTTTCTTTTCCTAGTCTTACTGCCACTATTTTCTTCTCCGGCTCTAGCTTGATTTGTTTCCCACCAAAAATTTATCTCCCCTTTCATCGTATAGGTGACAAAAGTTGTCTTTTGCCCATCTGTTACTCTAGCTGTCACAAACATCTCTACACGGTCAGTTGATCCTCTAAATCTTTGTGGTTTAATTGCCTTGAAGTCTTTGAATTTTGTCGATCGATTATCTGGCTGATTTCCCACGGCTGGTAATCCCTTCTGCATAGCTTGAGCATTCATATTCACCAAATTTTGTGTCGGGTCTAGTTGTCCTTTAGCTTTGTTGACAGGTTCTTCTGCCTTTTGGTTTCGTTTTCGTCTTGGTGGCATTATCTGATTAAATAAAATCATGTTCATCTAACTAATTCCATAATACTTTACACCGTATATCGTAGCACATACTGCTTTAAACATCTGTTATCCCCTTTATGACATAAATGTCGGGAATCGCTGCCACAACTTATATAAAAGTTGAGAATATTACTTTACACCCATATACTTATCGTATACATATCATAGAATCATACACATTAAAGTAACACTAATACTACTTATTTCATACGCCTTCACTATGGATCATTTGCTTAACATTCTATATATTCCTATTATCCTCAATAATCCTTTAACACATAACTATACCTAGTTCGTCAAACCTTCCACACATTATGAGTTTAAGAACTCACCACAAACATATGAGTTCAAGAACTCGAGCAAGACCTTATATTCTTTAACTACACTCTACCTATCAGTTATACTATCATTTATGGGTCCAGTACTACACTTTTCCAGTATAATCACCTCATTAGGGTTTCTTTCCATGTGAGCCTCTATTTCAGCTATTGGCTTTGATATTGGCTCGGTTATGGAGGTTGACTCCTTCTTTACGACCTGAGGGTATGCTAATCCTTATCTCACATAACATCTACTCCAAAAACTATCTTGATTAACACGTTGTATATATACACAACAAAGAATAATTTTACATAAGTTAGCTTTTACTTTGTTTAGCGATGAATATTTATTCAATTCATTTTCTTTTAAACTCTATATGAGTTATTTATATTTTCAACGTTTCCCTCTGTCCTAAAGGTTATAGCCTAAGGTCTGTCTCACCTAAGGTTTCTAACCCTAAAGCTTTGATACCAACTTGTAACGCCCCCAAACTCGGGTACTTGAAACCCGAACTCGGTGCTTTACGACACCATTTCTATGAGCGGAATAATACTAATAATAATAACAATAATATAAATATCAAACTTAATTTACATATATCAAAGTCTAATCCTAAGTACGCAACCTTTACTACAATACATTATATGATAGATAATAAATATCATTGTCTTAATACTATTTAACTATTATAAAAGATAACATAAGATTATTATGATTGCTTTCCTTTTTCCTTGTTCTGGCCTGAACATTCTGGTTGATCATGCTTAGCTGAAAATATTTAAATTTAAAGCAAGGATGAGCATTTGATTGCTCAGCAAGTAATAGCAACAACAAATATAAGTTGAAAGGATTAAATGTTTTCTTTGAATAGCTCTTCTACAACGAATCAACAGTTGTGAAGTAAGCTGAACCAATAATAACAACATACCAAATCTATCTCAAAATTTTGAAACTACGTACTGACTATAATTGGAGATTAGTCGACAGACTATGAACATTGTTTTTTATTTTCGCTAGGGTTTAGCAGAACTTCATCCACAAGCTGTCATAACTTAAGGGCACGAGGGAGATCATCCCAATACGCCCTGTATTGATCAATAATACATGCAAGAACGATATTATCGTTCACTCTATCCACCTTAGGTGCACAAAAGTTTTCCAATATTCGGGATGTTCATACTTAGTCGGGAATCCGAACCAAAACAATCTGGTTGGATACAATAACGTTCTATCTTGTTCAATAATATTTTTATGTCTAGCTGAATCAAATAGCTTAGACGACTTTTAAGTCAACATATACATACTCGAAATCAATAAGTATGTATCAACATATGATTAAATACAATGGTTATCCAAGTGGGGACACTTGTCTAACCCTATATACGAATTAATGAACAGAATAAATATCTGAATTATACAATAATACAATGATTGGATAATGTAAGAACTTGTATGAATACAAAGATTGGATACTGTCGACGTCGAGATTTTTAGATGTCCCTTTCTGTTACTTGTTCTTTGGTGTTCTCATTTTAGGTGAGATTTATTTGAAAAAATAAGTGAAAAAGGTCCGACATGTATAATGCTGACGATGGACTGTTAAGAGTCGCCAGTTGGTTTTTTAAATGGTTGTACCAACACAACCGAGAAAAGGTTTGCACATTGACCCAGTGATGTGACACTGCTAAACGGGTAGGTGAAACCGAGATTCATTAGGGTCCGAGGACTTGGTTATGCGGAGGGAAGGTGTTAGGCACCCCCCGGCATCTGTGTTACCACGGTGACCGCCTCTTTTCAAGAAACTATTATCTGAATGTGTGTGTGTGTGGGTCAATGTGCTGTTATTTGGAAGTAGTGCGAGGCCTCATTCGAACCTATATACACAGGGTTTGAATTTATGTAAAAATTCAGTATTTAGCAAGATATAACAATGATGTTTTATAAAAAGATTTTTTAAACCCTGATGCTCAATAGTAATTGAGACCTTTTACACTCCCATTTTATTAAGTGTTCGGCTTGATTGATTTTATTTTACAGATGCGAGGCATCCGTACGAAAATAATGTACAAAAATAATGCCGACTTCCTCGTGGGTATGGAAACTATCTGAGGAAATTCAGACACCGCGGAATAATTTACAAGCTGCTTACAGCTTAAAATGTCCATCACTGGAGCCGAATCTAGATCCAATGGGCTGAATCTGTGATCACATGATTCCTTGGCGCACAAGATACCACAATTTGTATGAAAGCAGTAAGCAGGTATATATATAAAAGCTGTAAATATATATATACAGACATGATCACCAACCACGAAGCACCTCCATGGGGGATCAGAAAAGTAAATAAAGCTGTAAAAGCTATCAACCGCCACGGAAGAAACTCCAGGCGGGATAAAACGTAAATAAATCTGTAAATACGGTCAATCGCCACAAAGGGGACTCCAGGCGGGAAAAAATATAAATAAAGCTGTACAAAGCGATCAACTGCCACGAAGTAAACTCCAGGCAGGACGTAACGTAAATAAAGCTGTAAAAGCGATCAACCACCACGAAGTAAATTCCAGGTGGGACGAAATATATATATATATATATATATATATATATATATATATATATATATATATATATACTAACATTATCGAGTTATGCCTCGATTGAGCCTATACTTCGGTCTGGAGCGTTTACTACTTATATATATATATATATATATATATATATATATATACACACACACAAACTGAAACAAAACCACGGACCAAAGTCCGGACAAATGCGCGCAACGCGACTCTCAACGTGAAGAAGGGTGTGTGCAGAGATGAAGAGAAAGACTCTAAAGTGTGTGAGAAGGCTTACAGTTGACTGCCAAAGAAGACTTCTATATCTTTAGAGTGGGTAAACACTGGCTTTTGTAGGTACAAAATGGCTATATATGAGCTCACAGGTGTTTAAAATGAGAAAGTACACTGCATGGGGTAAGTGCAGAGCAAATTGGGCAGGGCTTCCTCGCCGTTTTCTCTTTCAAAATGGCCACCCCAAGCCCTCTATTTATAGAGTGTGGAGCTGTAACGACCCCAAAATAGGTCATTTCCATCCAACCCATTCTGAGTCGCCAAATACATGGTACAGAAAACAACTACAACTTTATTACAACAATTGTCGTGCAAAATACAACAACACATATGCTGTGAGTTTGGATACAAATATATACCAACTGTGACTCATGTCTCAACCGTGGACAGTACCTCATAATGACACCTTACATAAAGGTATAGTCGAAAACTGTTATAAAAATTAGAATCTTTGGGAAGTGCTCAAGGAAACATTCGTACATGGGAGGCCATGCGTCTAGGTTATTATTGATATCATATGCCCACAAAATTATCCTTGGTTGACCCAATAGACCCCAAAGAAAAACGAGAAGATTACTATCAAATTCTTCCCAATGGTGAGTCTTCTCTTGACATATCATTATCTCCACTGTCTCTAATTGAGAATTAAACTCCAAACAAACACCAAGATTATATAGGTAGTGCTCGTAAATATACTCAGCAAGTGGATGAGCACAACCCTGTCTTATGATGACACGAGGTGGTATGTCATTAGACATCTTATATGATAGTGGCAAAATACTCTTCCAACGTTGGGTTCGCCTCACCCTAGCTGATTCACCAAATATAACTACTAAATGTTGACCACCGTTCTATTCTCCTGTTATCCCCCGCTCGACCTAGCTACACTTTTATTACCTGAAAGGAATTATGAAGCAAAAGGGTGAGCACAACTAGCTCAGTAAAGAATATCATGACTAAAGATAAATAAATTATCAATAGCCTTCAACAGTAATAAATCAGAGATTTAGAACATATGGTAGATGATAAAACTTTTCAACCATAGTTGCAGCGAAACGAGCAATCCATTAGAAGAGTCAAATAGACCATAAAGTCTATTATCTTCTCCATGTTAAAAATCCACCAACAATATTTTATCCCTGTAATATCAATCAACAATTCCTGTTCATAATCACATGTATAACTCATAATCGTAATTGTAGTTCTACATTCTTTTCCTCATCCAGGACAAAGATAATTTTTATCACCTGAAACATCAAAGATCATGGTTATACCAAATCACAGTTCATGTTCATAATCATACTAATAAATTCATCTTTACACTACGGGCAAAAAATATTCATCAACAGACCATCTTTGCACTACATGCCAAAGATATTCATCAATAATTCATCTTTGCACTACGGGCCAAAGATATTCATCAATAAGTCATCTTTGCACTACGGGCCAAAGATATTCATATCTCAAAGAAAATATATAATCATTTCAGAATTTATATAAACAATAATTATAACCATGTTGATAAATTCACCTTTGCACTTAAGCAAAAGATATTCAATTATAAATTCAATGGTCATGATCATACCAGTCACAATTTAACTTTTCACTACTGGCCAAAGAGAACCCTAGTCATGATCATACCAATAATCTACCCATCTTTACACTCTAGTGAAAAAAAATTTCAACATCAGGGTTATAAAAATGTTATATATGATAATAAAATCAATATAATCAACATATAGATTTAATCTCCAGAGTAATATTCATAAATCAACTAAAATTTAGTTAGAAAAAGAAACCAATTTTGTAGTGAATAGTACTCGTGAATAGTAACTCGTGAATAGTAACTCATAAATAGTAACTCATTACTAGTAATCCATCGTGAATAGTAAATCGTGAATAGTAACTCGTGAATAGTAACCCTGACATGAAAACGTTCTAAATTTGATAAAAATTTCCAACAAATATTTTGGCATAATGATATTAAAGAAAATATCATTTTAAGAAGAATATAACACCCCATACTATCCCTTATAATCCCTTACCTCGAAGAGCAGTATTTCTGACTGAAATAACGCTGAACGAACTTGCACCGTATAGCAACACTCAAGATATCAAAATACTCACAAGAATCCACTCGATAATATAGAGAGAGAAATAGAGAGAAAACTTCAGTTTCTGGTATGGTTTTCAATTCTAACCTAAGCACCTATTTATAGAAAATTGCTTAGAACACCAAAGCATAAAATTTAATAAAATATTATTATTTATTAAATATTCAAGCCCACCACCAAAGAATCTGAATTCAGCTCATTTACCACACATGTGGGGCCCACCAATAATGAAAAAAATATTTTTCATAAAATAAATAATTAAAACTTTCAAAATCAATTATTTCAGAACTTCAGAAATTCAATAATTCATAATAAATAACCCTTTTATCAGAAAATTCGAATCTCACGTATTTTTATAGGAAATTCAATTCTTCACAACTTTGCAGAAGAAGGTTTTTCCAAATTCCAAACAGAAATTGACCGAAATCCACAAACGGACGATTTTACAGGCTATAATCAAATTTAGTCAAGAAATGGGGTCTACCGACACACAAAACATGTGTTAATCATTTAATGCAACAAAAATACTCTTCCTCCTCATATACTCATATATCCCACATTCATTGTAAAAATATCACCATTATTATATTATAATAATATAATAAATTATTATTTTATCAGAAAAGATAAAATATCAATTTTTAACAATTGTCACTTTAAAAATTTTCTCCATCTATATCCACATAAAATCAATATTTTTCTCATCATATAAATCAATAATTAATTATTCACAAATAATATTACAGAATCACAATAATTACAACCAGGCAGTTTCCAGGAAAGAGGGGGCTTTCTAATAAGAATTTCTTCTTACTGGCGCACAATTAGGTGACCAAACCTCTCCTTGACAGAACTTTCTAGACATTGCCAATAATGCTATCTAATAATATTATTCAAATAATATAAATTATTGATCTGATAATGGAAAATACTGTGTATTGACAATTATTAAAACGACAGTAATATAAAATATCTACGCAGCAATTATTGAATCAATAAAATACTGAACAGTAATTACTGTAACAATTATTGAGTAGTGCCTTCTTATGTAAGAATCAATAATTGGTGCAATACCGTGTGCTACTGTGCAACAACGCGTATTACTGTGTTTAACCAGCGGGAATTCTAACAGTATTAACGGTAACAACTACGCCGTTATTTATAAAAACTTTAACTTGTCTTTTTCTTCATCCGACAGTTATTCTGTTATGGGGCCCACAAATAGCTGCGCCGTCGTACGAATATTCCCCGACAGAAAGAATATTTCACGACCAAACGAATATTTCCCGACAACAATGATTATTTTATAACCACTTGCTTATTTTGAAAAATTTTCACATTTCACCCATAACTTTAAACTTTTATCAATTTAACCATTTACTGAATAGTAATTATAAAAAAAATTGAATACTTTTATTTCATAAAATTCGGAGTCTTACAGGAGCCGCAGGTGTACCAGAGGCAACCCGGGTGGGCCCGGGTTTCTCGGGTCGAGTCGTCTCGAAGTACGTTCACTCAGGCACTATAATGTCCACTCGAACTTTAAGAAATACAATTTGGGCATCCATTTGAGGTATACATGACCTATTTCGGACCGCTGTTGTCGATAGTTGTACGATGATATGGGACCAGAGTTTGTACGAAGTCATTGAAGATGGGACGGTGCCCTCCGGTCTTCAAGCTTCAACTTTCATCCGTTACCCCGCACAATAGTCACTCGGGATTGGTTAGTCGTATGGGACATCATTGCGTAGAGATGTTGAGACGACGTGGCATGGCATTGTGTTGGCTAGATGACGATGTTGCCCCTCATCGGTGTTATCGTCGAATTGGGCTGATAAAGCAGACGTTGCTCAGGCTTCGCTGAGATTGGACTGCTGCATTTGTTGAAGGTCCTCATTGTCATCTTTGAGGTGTGCCTGTCTTCCCGATGTTATCGTCGGGTTGGTACAATGTATCTCATTGTGAGCGCCGAGATCTAAGCTGGTCGCGTTTGAAGCAAGCATTTTTGGGGTTATCGCCGAAACTGCATTCTTTGGGGTTATCACCAAGGTTGGTGGCTATTCCCATAGTTGGGACTGAGACTGGATACCTCGGAGTTATCTTCGAGATTAATCGATCTTCTCCGGTGTGTGTTCCGGTATTGGATCTGCACGCCTCGGGGTTATCTCCGAGGTTGGAATTGTTACTCCCAGAGTGGGCTCCAGGGTTGATGCTGAGCTTCCGGTAGTATCCGGTATGGATATGGATTATCTTTCAGGGTTCCCTCTTAAAAGACGAATATGTCCTCCTGCAATGTTAGTGACAGGTACAGAAAATTTCGAGTGTCTACAGATGCCCCTCTTTATCATACTCATGCATGGCGATGCATGGGTAGGATAAAGAATCCTAGACACTTGAAACGCAACAAGACAAACATGGTACTGTATTTGCAATATGATGCATGTGTACGGGGTTGTAGCCCAACATGCTGGGGATGATTGCTGGCTCCCTGTTGCTTCAACTAGGGATTGGCAATGATGACCAGATTTGATGTGTAATCCGAATCTGTTAGGATGTTGATGTTGGAGTTATCACCAAATTCCTGTGTTCTTGGTAACGACTTGATCCTGAAGATGTACCTCTTATGTGTAAGAGATCTGTGCGGATAAAGCTTGGTTTGTTTGAGGATGTGTATAACATATTCCATCATCTATCCTCTTTGATAATGTTGACCTCTCCTGGTTAGTATTGCCAAAATATGTCACGATTCTGTAGGATTTACTACCAACAGCGAATGCTGTCAAGGATGCCTGACCTTCGTTGACGTGTACTTCACCGACATGTGAATCAACGACTAAAAAATCCTGTGGGATATACTGTCAAGGCTGCTTGACCTTCGCTGACGTGTGAATCAACGGCTGATACTCTATGGGTAGATTGTCAAGGTTGCTTGACCTTCGCTGACGTGTGAATCAACGAAACATTGCGTTGTGACCCCCGCCGGGGATCCGCTGGGGAATATGAGTAATCGAGCATGAAATCCTAGAATAGCTCTAGAGCTCTGATAGGTTTAATCGCTATCGGCTTTGATAATGTCAAGGTTGCTTGACCTTCGTTGATATGTGCCAACGTCTTGAATGCACATTTTAATCCCCTGCTGGGGCTTCACGTTGTAACCCCCGTCGGGGATCTATGTTGTTACCCCCGTCGGGGACCTACGTTGTAACTCCCGTCGGGGACCTACGTTGTAACCCCCGTCGGGGTCTCATTTAGGGGAATGACCCGGAGTTTGGCGGCATCAGACCTGTACAAGGTATTGTCGGATGTGGTTTGTGACAAATGAGATCATTGGCAGAGTATACCTCGTGTTCGGGTGACTACCAATGAATGATGTGCAGACTCAAAGTTTCATCTGAGAAGGCCAGGATTGTATGCTGTTTTGCTCAATCGCGTGGCATTTTTATTCCCGATTTGACCTTTCTAGTCCGCAAGAACTCCTTTGCAACTCGAACTGGACCGAGCCAGAGGGGTGGGGCCCACATAGGGGTGCCGTAGGTGTTTGTTCGGTGTATGTGACCCATTTCACTGTATTTATAGCTGTACATAGATGATGTATTAGATGATGATATACTTAGAAATGTATGCACAATTTTTCCATTCCTTATATCATATTGCCATCTATTATCTGCTATGCATGTATCATGTTATGCATATGTATGTATGTCCAAAGATATTCGGCATTGAACCCTGGATGGTCTTATGACACAGCCCTCACAGATATCTTCTTCGACAGTTAGCCGTATAGATCATACCCCACCATCATTGGTGGAATTGGATATGCGATCGTGGTATGATAGTATGTCACCACCAGACAGGGTGACTGTAGATCATTTTCTGCAGCATACCATGACCTTATTGATGTTTCAGGTTCCCGCATGGTTTGTGGACGAGATGCTAGAGCACCAGGTACCGGATAGACATGTCTTTCGATTCGGGACCCATGAGTTGACTCCTACTTTAGAGGAGTATGCACGATTGACGATGCTACCTTTAGACAGACCTTGCGTGCACATGGCTTTGGGAGACATGAGTAGACGATTCATGACTCTCACTGGATTGCGGCGCAGAGTAGTTCAGGATAAGCTAACATCTGGCCACGTGATATCCCAGCGTTTTCTGTATGACATATTTGGCTCAGAGGATAGCTATTCATGACATTCTGGGGATTTCACCGCACCGGAGGACCATTGGCGTGTGGCTAGGGTTGATGTACTGATGCTATGCCTATTGTTGTATGTCTATATGCCACGGTACATGGATGAGATAGACATAGGTGTCATCATGGCCGTGAGAGCTCTCAGGGAGGGTCGCACCATTGTACCTATGATTGTAGCAGAGACCCTGCGGTCAGCATCCTCCTGCTGCACTTATCCTATAGGAGTGTTCACGGGTAGTTCTGTTATTCTGTATGTGTGGTTTATGTCACACTTGAGACCGATTGGCACTCTTAGACGGCATGGGTATGGATTCACCCATGATATAGCCATGTCATACTCCTTTCAGCCATTAGAGTGTATAAATGCTCTGTCTTGGTCTGCATTTTTGGCATATATCAGAGATCCATTCAGTATATTAACGTGTTCGGGGCTTAGCTCACCATACAGCTTCATTACTCATGCTCTGGGCATGGACTACCTCCCTCTGGGTGGTTTGAGAGGTGCGAATACTTATCACCCATTGGCCGTGATGTCACAATTTAACCAGTTCCAGGACTTTCATCCTTTTGAGGGGGCGATAGGTCAGCGTTCAGCTTCTCGATATCTCTCAGCAGAGGACCGATCCCGGGTGTATGCTTGTTGGGATCAGCGTGAGATAGCCAATTTTTCTATCAGTCATCCAGGTTGTTCTGTAGAGTATTCCGCATGGATGGAGACAGAGATTTTATCGGTTGCGGTAGCGTCCACAGTGCCGGATAGTGAGTCAGATGATGTAGAGCCCATGGAAGACATAGATTCATACATCGAGGAGGAGCCCGCTGCTGGGTTGCCAGCATTTCTTCTGGATTCTCCCAGTACTAGTACTATTGTGATTCAGCACAATACTTTGAGCAGAGTTCATCTGGTGACCTTTGAGAGAGATCAGGCTCGATCTATGATGTTGACTGCTCTTGATGGGAGAGACGCCGCTCTATTAGAGAGAGATGCGGCATTAGCTCGTAGAGATGCCGCTGTTGCTGAACGGGATGAGGCTAGATCAGCCAGAGACATAGTGATAGTTGAGCGGGATAGTGCTATATCTACCCGGGATGTAGCCGTCACAGATAGTACTGCCATGAGGTCCCTTACCACTGGCATGATTGCAGAGATGAGCGCATATATTGATGATCATATGGTCACCATGCAGATGGCTATAGATCTGTTAGGTCGTGTGGATATTCTCGTACAGGAGACCATAGCTTCGCCTCCTTCTTCTGAGAGGGACGCCATGTTGGGCTTGTTAGCTTGCATATACCCTGACTTGTAGATGGATTCGTATTTACCTGCACAGACTAGCTTAGCCATTTTGTCATGTACAATTTACATTGTATATATCAAACAACATTATATATATGACAGGGAAATATATTTTTGGATCACTTTCCTTTTAGATATGCTTTGCTACTTGTTTGATATTTTTTCTGCTGCTTCAGGGTTTGTGATCTTGATGTATTCTGAATTCCTCCTAGGTGGATGGACATTGAGTTATCTCTGGACAGTTCAGAATGGATCATCGATCTGTATGTATCCCTACCATCTTTGGTGTCTTGGGATTGGTTTCTATATGAAAATGTGGAGAGGAGTGTGGCTTTCCTCTCTGAGATTGACTGCACCACAGATGGTCGCCATTACTTCTATTTAGGAGAAGCCTAGTTAATTCCACCTCTTATGGATTGGTGTTGCTCTTCAAGGTATGACCGCAGCTTAGATGGTCGCCGAATCTCCTATTTGGGAGGAGTTTAGGTAATTCCACCCCTTTGGTCTGAAGCTGAATGAAATGTAGTGGTTTGAAGGATGATCCCAGTACCAATTGACAATGGTTTGTGTTTTGGTAGGGGGTGAGACCGAACCATGAATGGCTACCTACGTACTCCTATTGAAAAGGAGATCAGGTCTGCGTAGTTCGAACCTGGTGTAAGAGGTTCAACGCTGTGTATGACAGAAATGGTGTAGGAATGTTTTTGTTTTTGTAAGGGTAGAAATGTTTTTGTTGTTTATGTTTTGGTAAGGGTAGAAATGTTTTTGTTGTTTTTGTTTTATTGCGACCGGGCCATGTGAAATGGTTGCCTACGTACTCCTATTGAAGAGGAGATCAGGTCGACGTAGTTCGCCCCTCAGGGCGAGATGAAAAGCGTGATCCCATGTGTAGGTCAGAGTGCGGGGAGGAGAAAGTTTAATCCTAGGTTGAGGATAAACTGTAGGCATGAGAAGTTTGATCCCATGTATGGGTAACCAAACTACAAGTGCGACAGGTTCAATCCGCGGTGGGATGACCTAAGTCGTAGGAACGCAAAGGAGAGCCAGGCTGCTGGCTTGAAATGTATGTTTCCCTGAGGGGCAAAGTGTAGGAAAGTTGTATGTGGTAAATGGTTAAAGAATCGGAATGACTGGTGATCTGATGGTCCAAAACCAGGATGTTTACTTGAGGGCAACTTCAGACATAGTACCGTTTCACAGTGTCTGAATTGATGAGTTGTGGAAATTTTTCGCCGTCCATTTCTTGTAATCTGAGAGCACCTCCTGTCAATACTTCTTTAACAACAAATGGGCCTTCCCAGTTAGGAGCAAATTTTCCCTTAGATTGATCTTGGTTGTCAAGGATCTTCTTCAAAACCAAGTCATGTTGTTTGAATTGTCGTAGCCGGACTTTTTTGTTGTAGGATCTGGCGATCCTTTGTTGATATAACTGACCATGGAAGATAGCCGCGGTTCGCCTTTTGTCTATTAGAGATAATTGGTGATACCTGTTTTGTACCCATTGGTCTTCATCCAGTTGAGCGTCTATCAACACTCTGAGGGATTCCATTTCAACTTCTATGGGGAGTACTACTTCCATCCCATAGGTTAATGCGTAGGGGGTTGCCCCAGTGGAAGTGCGCATTGAGGTTCTGTAGGCTAACAGAGTCAGAGGCAATAGGTCAGGCCAATCTTTGTGGTTGGCAAACATCTTTTGCATAATCTTCTTGATGTTTTCGTTAGTCGCTTCAACAACACCATTCATCTTCGGACGATAGATGACAGAGTTAAGATGTTTGATGTGGAATTTACTGCATAATTCCTCCATCATTTTGTTGTTGAGGTTCTTGGCATTGTCTGACACAATCACCTCTGGTTGTCCGTTTCGACAAACGACATTGTTTTTGATGAAAGCAATGATGACTTCTTTAGTAACCCTAGGGAAGGAGGCTGTTTCTACCCACATGGTGAAGTAGTTGATCATGGTGAAGATAAATCGATGACCGTTACTGGCTTTAGGCTTAATGGGCCCAATCACGTCCATTCCCCACATCGCGAAGGGCCAAGGCGAACTCATATTCTGGAGTACCCGTGGAGGGGAGTGTATATCATTTCCATGAATCTGGTACTGATAGCATCTCTTGACGTGGTCATTGCAATCAGCTTTGAGAGATAGCCAATAATGTCCCGTCCTGAGGATTTTCTTGATAAGGAGGGGGCCACTCATGTGGGACCACAGACTCCGCCATGGATTTCATCCATAAGCCTTTGGGCTTGATCTTTGTCAAAATATCTGAGGAGACCTATTCCTGCATCTCTTTTGTAGAGCGCATCTCCACTCAGGTAGAATTTCATAGCAAGTCGATGGATCCGCCTTTTCTCAGTCAGGCTCGCCTCAGCGGGTGTAGATCCATCTCGTAGATATTCCTTGATATGCTGATACCAAGGATGTTGGACGGGAGGTAGCTCATCCGATACTTCACCAATGTAATTCCCATAGGCTGGGGCCTTTTGCAGGGAAATCGTGACGCTTGGCAAGTGTTCCTTATTTGATATGCGAATCAAGGAGGACAAAGTTGCTAATGCATCCGCAAAATCATTCCTATTACGAGGAATGTGTAGAAAGGAGATTTATTCGAACTCCAAAGCCATCTTCAAAACCTGCCGATGGTAGGGCAGCAAATGTAGTTCCTTGATTTGATAGATTTCGATGGATTGTCTGATTACCAATTCTGAATCTCCAAAGACAGTTAACCGCCTGATGCCCATTGAACGAGCAAGTTTTAGCCCCATGAGACAGCCTTCATACTCAGCCGTATTGTTGGTGCTGACAAACTGTAATTTGACGACAACGGGATACTGCTCCCCCGTACCAGATACTAGAATTGCTCCAGCTCCAGAACCTTCCATATTAACAGCTCCATCAAAATACATCTTTCATTATTGGCGCGTATCGTACTGATGATATCGCTGCACTGTCATTAATCCTTCAACGGGGAAATATGTTTCCAAGGGTTTGAAATCTCCTGAAGGTGCGGCGGCCAGTTGATCCATAATTCCTTGACCTTCGATGGATTTTTGAGTCACATATACGATGTCAAATTGTTGTAGGATCACCTGCCATCTGGACAGCCGACAATTTAACATGGGTTTGTTGAACACGTATTTGAGAGGATCCACGCGGGATATGAGATGGGTTGTGTGACCATGTAGGTAATGCTGTAACCTCATGGAAGCCCATGCTAAAGTACAACACGTCTTTTCGATCAGAGTGTACTTGTGTTCACTGCTGCTGAACCTTTTGCTGAGGTAATAGATAGCTCGTTCTTGGCCTCTATCGTCCTTCTGTCCCAGCATGCAGCCCATTGCATTGTCACTTATGGACAGGTACATAAACAGGGGAACATCATCTCTGGGTGGTACCAAAATGGGAGCTTTGACTAGCTATTTCTGATTGTAAGAAAGGCCTTCTGACACTCATCATTCCATTTCATGGAGGAGTTCTTCCTTAATAGCGTGAAGATTGGCTCATAGGTTGCTGTGAGTTGGGAGATAAACCTGCTAATGAAGTTGATTCTTTCCAAAAAATCCCCATATTTCCTTCTCTGTCTGAGGAATGGGCATTTTCGTGATGGCTTGGATTTTGGCAGGATCCAATTCAATCCCTTTGTGGCTGACTAGAAATCCTAGCAACTTGCCTGATTTAACGCCAAAGGCGCATTTAGCTGGATTCAACTTCAAGTTGTACTTACGTAACTTGTTGAACAACTTTTTGAGATGGTCTATATGGTCATCCTCCTTCCGGGACTTGACAATGATGTCATCCACATAGATCTCGATCTCTTTGTGTATTAAGTCATGGAAAAGAGCCATCATAGCTCGTTGATAGGTGGCTCCGGCATTGATAAGGCCGAATGACAACCATCTATAACAAAAGGTTCCCTAAGGCATGATAAAACCAGTCTTCTCACGATCTTCCTCAGCAACCATGATTTGATGATACCCCGTAAAGCAATCAGCAAAGGAGTACATATCGTATTGCGCAATATTGTCAATGAGAATGTGGATAAATGGCACAGCCCAGCCCTTGTCCCGGCTTATGACCTAATGACATCATTTCTTGAGTAGCTGACATTACCTCCGTACAAATCTTGGGTTCGGGCAATGGTGTTCCAATAGCATGGAATTGGGTATTGCTTATTTCCAAAGCATGAAAACTGACTGGTTCCATATATGCATTGGCATTGATGAATGGCATGTCTCCGTGCTGAGGAATCTCTAGTTCAGCGTTGACCGTGACCAGTCTATTGTTGATAATGTATTTCAATTGTTGGCGAAGAGTGGAGGGGACTGCCCGTGCCATATGAATCCATAGTCGTCCCAAGAGCAGGTTGTATCCCGAATCTATTTTGAGCACATGGAAAGATACGCAGAATGTATGAGGACCAATTTCTATTGGCAGCTCAATTACTCCGACCGAATTCAGACGGGCTCCATCAAAAGCTTTGATGATAGTATGGCTACTCCGAATTCGGTTGAGATTGATGTTCATCTTCACCAAGGTAGCATATGGACAGATATTTAGAGATGAACTTTCATCTATCAAAACTCCAACTAGCATGTATCCGGAGGACAAGACCGCAATGTGCAACGGTTTGCAATGGCCGGTCCCTTCGGGCGGTATGTTGTCATCAGTGAAGGATATCACATTGTTGTTAAAAATGTGATCAACCAGATGTTGAAATTTTTCCGTATCAACTGATGTCGGTAAATAGGTTTCTTCTAAAACCTTCAACAAGACCTTCCGGTGATCGTCGAAAGTTAGGACCAAGTCCAAAATAGATATTTGTTGTGGAGCTTCTTTTAAGCTTAAAACCACCTTAGCTTCGTGATGACCCATAGTGCGGAGAAATTTTTCAATTTTCTCCATGGGTATTTTCCCTTTTGATTTGATGGTAGTCTTCATCACCCGTTGGAGAAGATACAGTGGATTTTCCTTCGAAACTATAGCAGTTGTATGTGAGGTGGATCCTTCACCTTTTCCATAATTCCACGGAACTTTGCTCAAGCTAACAATGGGATATTGTGCTCTGTACAGCAAGTTGATTGGCTCGAGGCCACTTTCAAAGGATTGTTGCTTCCCTTGAGTTAAATTGTTGGCATTGTGAGTAATGTGTTAATCCCATCAGTTTCAGTGGATATGACTGCTACCACACTCTTCCATTTAGTAGGACCTGAATTCTCACTTGCACGTAATACAGTATCGTCGTCTGCTAGGCGCAGGACACCACTGTCGATTAGAATTTGAATAAGGTGGCGGAGTGCCCAGCATTCTTCTGTGATGTGACCGCGAGACTGGGAGTGATATTGACATACTCCATCAGAGTTATACCGCCCAGAATGGGGGTTGATTGAAGGTAGAAGGGAACTGATCCTTCCTTCATTGATTAACATCTGAAGGATTTCCTCCATAGGTTGGCCCAAATAGGTGAATTCCCTTTTGTTGGCAAAATCCCGATGGGCTTTTGCATTTGCTCTCTTTGTCACTTTATCTTCCAGCATTTCATTTTTTGAAAGTGACGAGGGCATATTCATGACAAGAGGTAGGAGACTGGCATGCTCCTGGCTGATTAACTGACGTGTCTCTTGATGCTGATAAGCCACCAGTTCCGTCAATTGTTCAACTTGTTTGCATAAAGCTTTCAACTTTCGTTCCATTGTGAACTGAAACTTGGCATAATCCCATTTGTCATCACCGTCTTTGAGGGTCTGGGAGGATTCACAGTTGAAATTGGAATTCTGTCTTCTACTCCAATTTATCATGTTAACCTCTTCTTTCTTTGTGTTAAGGAAGAGGGTTTTCTTGAACGTGAGGCTGATCTGGTTTGGTGACCACGATCTCCCCATTGTCTATCAGGTCCTGGATCTTGTGTTTCAAGGCCCAACAATCCTGAGTATCATGTCCAGGTGCCCTGACATGATAAACACATTTTTGAGCAACATTAAAACCCCGTCCATTAGAGCTGGCTGGTGGAAGAAGATGCGTAATTTTCTTTTGTGTTGTCAGAAGATTAAGAATGTTCTCGAGGGTATCCCCTAAGGGTGTAAACACTTGGGGGCATTTGAATTCTCCACCTTTTGGTATTGGAGGGTTCGTAGACTGTGCTTGAAAGAGAGTGTAGTTTCTCTTTTGAATAGGCATATTTTGATTGCCTTTTTGCCCCTATAGTATTAGGGAAACATCTTCCTCTTTCTTTTTATGGACCCTCCGGGGGTTATTCCCATAATTTCCAGACTGGATGTGATCAGCAACATCTTTGAGTGCAACCAGGTCTTGAATTTTCTCGGACTTCAATTCCATCTCAGCCATCTCCCCATGTTTGACCATTTCAGAAAATGGTTTGTTGATGCCGGCTAAAACTCTTTCATAGAATGAAGCTTCTTGTATGTCTATGAAAGTCATGACCATCTCTGATTCTATCATGGAAGGACTAACTTGGGCAGCCAGGCATCTCCACCTTTGAGCATACTCTCTGAAAGACTCGTTAGACTGTTTCTTGATCTTGGTAATTTGATACTGATAAGGAGCCATTTGAGTTTGAAAGCTGTATTGATTGAGGAAAGCATGTGCTAGCTCTTCCCAGCTATGGATCTTTTAATTGTCTAATCTTGTGTACCACGACCGGGCTTCTCCAGTTAGACTCTTTTAGAACAATTGCATTCTAAGATTTTCGTCCTCTGCATAAGATCCAAGTTCTCCAATAAACACCTTTAAATGTGTGTAAGGATCTCCTAACCCATCATATTTTTCAAAGTCAGGAGTTTAAAACTTTTTTGGATAATGAACACCAGGAAAAATACACAGATCAGCATATGAAACACTCCCGTGTGTTCCAATTCCTTTAATAGCACGAAAGGTCTCTTCCATTTGGAGGACTTTGTTTTTGATGTCACTAGTGTTTGGATCTCCAGTGGGATGGGCAGCATCATGATCAGTTTTGTTGGTTGTATCCAACTGCAGTTCAGGTATTGTAATGACCTGGGTTCTTCCTTGTGTGGAGGATTCAACATGTACGAGTATTTTCTGACCCTGTGTAGACTGGTGTAATTCTTTGACTAGAACAACCAAATCTATAATTTGTTTGCTTAATCTGTCGAATTCTTTGCGAGAAATTGGATTAAGTTCAGTCTGGTCTGATGACGACATGATTGACTGTAGGCCTGTTGCCTTTTTGGACTTTGACCGGGTAGTAGGTCTGATTGGTTCCTTGCGAAAGACTTGCATAGTTTAGTCCTTAGGGAATGCGTATAATGATATGCTATGTGATGTGTCAATTTTAGGAATTTTATCCTGCAAAATGGATGTCAGCTGTTTGTAGCATGTTAATATGTATGTGTACACATTTCTTCATATTTCTCATTACATGGAGATATATATGGAATGTAATTACAAGTAATTGTGTTTACAAGTAATTTGAAATGAGAGAGCATGAAGAGACTTTCCTCCGTTTTGGGTTTATCAGAGGCTGACCTATCTTAGGTTACTCTCGCGGCTTTTTTGCATGAAGGTTCCCAAATCATCGCAATCTACTTAACAGGAAGTTAATCTGGTCTTTCAACTGGAGCGAATTTGGGTGGTGCATTTCCTGAGCCTCAGAGAATTAGTCTTCTCACGAGTCCAGTAATCAAACACCGACGGGATAACCTCCTGGTGGAGGGACCACACAACATACATTCACATACATCGCGTCTCACCGTATGAAAATGATGACATGTGTGAAGCTCTAATATCACAAGCAGATATGGTGCGAAGCTCTAATATCAGAAGCAGATATGGTGCGAAGCACTACCATCACAAGCAGTTATGGTGCGAAGCACTAAGTGCAATAAGGAAATGCATTCGTACACATTCATCAAATGTAAATACAACATCCATACACAAGCAGATGATAGTTTTGAAAAGATTGTGATAGCGACTTAAGTCCTCTAACTGGAGTCCCCAGCAGAGTCTCCACCTGTCGACGTCGGGATTTTTAGATGTCCCTTTCTGTTACTTGTTTTTTGGTGTTCTCATTTTAGGTGAGATTTGTTTGAAAAAATAAGTAAAAAAGGTCCGACATGATTAATGCCGACGATGGACTGTTAAGAGTCGCCAGTTGGTTTTTTAAATTGTGGTACCAACACAACCGAGAAAAGGTTTGCACATTGACCTAGTGATGTGACACTGCTAAACGGGTCGGTGAAACCGAGATTCATTAGGGTTCGGGGACTTAGTTATGCGGAGGGAATGTGTTCGGCACCCCCCGACATCCGTGTTACCACGGTGACCGCCTCTTTTCAAGAAACTATTATCTGAATGTGTGTGTGTCAATGTGCTGTTATTTGAAAGTAGTGCGAGGCCTCGTTCGAACCTATATATACAGGGTTTGAATTTATGTAAAAATTCAGTTTTTAGCAAGATATAACAATGATGTTTTATAAAAAGGTTTTTCAAACCCTGATGCTCAATAGTAATTGAGACCTTTTACACTCCTATTTTATTAAGTGTTCGGCTTGAATGATTTTATTTTACAGATGCGAGGCATCCGTACGAAAATAATGTACAAAAATAATGTCGACTTCCTCGTGGGTATGGAAACCATCTGAGGAAATTCAGACACCATAGAATAATTTACAAGGTGCTTACAGCTGAAAATGTTCGTCACGGGAACCGAATCTAGATCCAATGGGCTGAATCTGTGATCACATGATTCCTAGGCGCACAAGATACCGTAATTTGTATGAAAGCAGTAAGCAAGTATATATATAAAAGCTGTAAATATATATATATATATATATATATATATATATATATATATATATATATATATAGACATGATCACCAACCACGGAGGATGATCACCAACCACGAAGCACCTCCATAAGGGATCAGAAAAGTAAATAAAGCTGTAAAAGCTATCAACCGTCACGGAGGAAACTCCAGGCGGGACAAAATATAAATAAAGCTGTAAATACGGTCAACTGCCACGAAGGGGACTCCAGGCAGGACAAAATGTATATAAAGCTGTACAAAGCGATCAACTGCCACGAAGTAAACTCCAGGCAGGACGTAACGTAAATAAAGCTATAAAAGCGATCACCCACGACAAAGTAAACTCCAGGTGGGACGAAATATATATATATATATATATATATATATATATATATATATATATATATATATATATATACAAACTGAAACAAAACCACGGACCAAAGTTCGGGCAAATGCGCACAACACGACTCTCAACGTGAAGAAGGGTGCGTGCAGAGATGAAGAGAAAGACTCTAAAGTGTGTGAAAATGCTTATAGTTGACTGCCAAAGAAGACTTCTATATCTTTAGAGTGGGTAAACATTGGCTTTTGTAGGTACAAAAGGGCTATATATGAGCTCACAGGTGTTTAAAATGAGAAAGTACACTTTGTGGGGAAAGTGCAGAGCAAATTGGGTAGGGCTTCCTCGCCGTTTTCTCTTTTAAAATGGCCACCCCAAGCCCTCTATTTATAGAGGGCGGAGCCGCAAAGTCGTCTCGAAGTACGTGCACTCAGTCACTATAATGTCCACTCCAACTTTAAGAAGTGCAATCTGGGCATCCGTTTGAGGTATACAGGACCTATTTTGGACTGCCGTTGTTGAGACTTGTATGATGGCATGGGACCAGAGTTTGTACGAAGTCATTGAAGATGGGACGGTGCCCTCCGGTCTTAAAGCTATAACTTTCATCCGTTACCCCGAACAATAGTCACTCGGGATTGGTTAGTCTTGTGGGACATCGTTGCGTAGAGATGTTGAGACGACGTGGCATGGCATTGCGTTGACTAGATGACGATGTTGCCCCTCACCGGTGTTATCGCATGATTGGGCTGATAAAGCAGACGTTGCTCAGGCTTCGCTGAGATTGGACTGCTGCATTTGTTGAAGGTCCTCATTGTCATCTTTGAGGTATGCCTGTCTTCCCGATGTTATCGCCGGGTTAGTACAGTGTATCTCATTATGAGCGCCGAGATTGAAGCTAGTCGCGTTTGAAGCAAGCATTTCCGGGGTTATCGCCGAAACTGCATTCCTTGGGGTTATCACCAAGGTTGGTGGCTATTCCCATGGTTGGGACTGATACTGGATACCTCGGGGTTATCTTTGAGATTAATCGGTCTTCTCCGGTGTGTGTTCCGGTATTGGATCTACACGCCTTGGGGTTATCTCCGAGGTTAGAATTGTTACTCCCAGAGTGGGCTCCGGGGTTGATGCTGAGCTTCCGGTAGTATCCGGTATGGATATGGATTTTCTTTCAGGGTTCCCCTTAAAAGACGAATCTGTCCTGCTGCAATATTAGTGATAGGTACAGAAAATTTTGAGTGTCTACAGATACATAATCAATAATAATAAAATTAATAATCTGGCATAATAATAATATGATTCTGAAACTTTCTTACTCATGTCCATTACATAAAGTAAATACGAAAGTAGGATACTTGCACAATGTAACTAATAGATTAGATACTTGCTCAATAATAATTGGAGTAAGTTCAAGAAACTCGCATAACATGATATACCTGTTTGCACGAAATAAAAGTAGTACATAAGGTTTAGATACTTGCCTGAGCTGCTGCTTACAATAACGCAACTTAGTTCTATCTTTTATATCAAATCCTATCATTAATAGGATTATTCATTCGATTAGAATAATATATCATATCACATAGTACTGCTAATTGCAGTCAACACATAACCTAATCACATTGTCACATATGTTTAACAGTCATTATATCATAAACAAACACATATCTAGTCAAATTATCTAAGTCAAAATCAATTTCTAAAATATTTCGGTGTACCGACGACTTTATCGGGTAAATATCAAGTCTAAGACTCTATCCTGCAGTTCAATAGTCGCTTAGATATTTTAAATATCAGTCATATTATTTTTCATAGCCTTATAATAATTTTTAAATAATTATTATACTTTATCATTAATTTTCAAACTCTGAAATCATTATTAAATGATTTAAATATTAACTAATTCTATTATCAGTAATATTTAATTAATATTAAACTATTAATGAAACTATTGCCAAAATATTTAAGTTATTTATAATAACTCAAAATATTTTTAAAGTATTAATATTACCCTTAAATAATTTTTAAAACATCTAAAATCATTTTTAAATAATTACCATTATTATTAGAATATTAATTTATTATTTATCAAAATATTAAAAGTCATTAGTTATAACTTAAAATATTTTTAAATCATTTATTTCCTTTTAAAATGATTTTTAATTCAATAAAACTATTTTAAAACTATTTATTTAATATAATTATTAAATAAACTTAATATCATTAATATTAAATTATTAATAAAATTTACCTTTAAATATCAAAAGTTGTATTTTATAACTTCAAATATTTTTAAACTATTTATTTTCATTTAAAATAATTTTTATAATTTTAAAATCATTTTTAATTAATTTATTTAATATAATTACTAAATAAATCTAATCTCATTAATATTTAATAATTACTAAAACTTACCTTAAAATATTAAAAGTTATGCTTTATAACTTAAAATATTATTAAATACCTTATTATTATTTAAAATAATTTTTAATACAATAAAATTATTTTTAATTAATTTATTTAATGCATTTATTAAATAATTTAAATACCAATAATATCCAAATAAATATTAATATTTATGAAAAATATGTCAAATTATTAAAAGTTAATTTTTATAACTTAAAATAATTTTTAAAACTATTTTTGTAATTTTCAAAATTTATTTACTATTATAAATGATTTTTAGAATTTAAACTAATTACTTTTACTAAGTCTGTCGCTAAAGTCTTTTGGCGACAGAAAGTGTCGCCTATTGTGTTCTTGAGAAACCCAGAATCTTCAAAGTCAGTTTCGAGTAACCTATTTTGACCAAGCTTAATTCAGTGTCTACTATGTTTCTGGGCTAACTAATGGTCAGATCTTGTAGTGTTAATGCAACACTACATGAAACAACAATTAATAAGGTCATACTACATCACATTTGAAAGTTAAAAATCTTTGAAATCACTGTCAGGCGTGTTCATCATATTTTCTGGGCTGCCCAGAAAATTTTAGTCATGGCCGGTCAACGCTTTTGTTGACCTTAAATCTGTCAATCTGTTCATGTTAAGTGTTTTCTGCTCGTCGGGCTGTCTAGACAAACTATCAGAGAACATGTTTCAAGCCATGGTCAAGTCTAAACATAAATAATCAAAACGAGCTAAGGCTCAAAAAATCGTGTCAGAGACTGTTCTTCATTTATGGGTTTTCCAGAAATGAAGAACAGATCGAGAGTGCATGTTTGGGCTTCCACTACCTGCTAGTCTTGTAATATTTTCATGATCTAAGAGTTCTAGTTTGTAGCTAGCATGCAAGACCACAAATCTATTACATAAAAACAGTATAACCACAACAGATCATGCAGATATAGGCCGGTCAAACCATGTCAGAAGACATGTTCTTGAATTTTCTGGAATTTCCAGAAACAGATTTTGTGAACTAGTAAGCTAATTTGACCTTCCATTGTGTTCAATACAATGATGATATAAGGGATCTAAAGGCATATATCCATAGTAAACATAACAAGCTACAACTCAGTTACCATAACAGAATCAAAATAGCTAACATACGAAAGATCTGTAGACATGAACATATTGTCAGAACGTTCTGGGTAGCATCTGGGTTACCCAGATTGGCTTGGTCATGGTCGGTCAACCGACTTTGACCATCAATAACTTTCACTCTACAACAGATCTGACTCTGAATCAAGTTCTAGATTCAAGATCTCACAGCATACTACAACTCCAAAACAGAAAACACACCAAATAATAAACAGAGAGAGATCTACAGCCTCTGACTTTTGCTTGTCAGACACAAAATAAGTTTTTTCCCAGATTTTGAAAAATGACAAATCCGAGCCTCTAGATGTTATGGATCTAACATCTAGCAACCCAGATTATAAGACCTCAACTTTTTGAATAAATATTAAATTTTCTCGAAATATATTTTTGAATATTATGGTGTGGATTTGATATAATGTTATACTTGTGGGTAATATTTATAAATTTTGTAAAGTACGCAAGTTGTTATATAATATTTGATTGGTCGGGAAATATTCGTTTTAACATAGAAATTCGTACAACGACACAATTATTGGTGGACCCCACAACGGAAATATTGTCGGATTGAGAAAACGACAAAAATACTTTATGAAAATAACGGCGGAAGTTTTACCGTTAACTGTTGAAACACCCGGTGTTAAAAATACAGTAATACGCGTGGTTGCATAGTAGCACACGGTATTGATTATTGATGCCTACGTGAGAAGTCACTCAGTTATACTCAATTATTGCTACAGTAATTGCTGCATCCCATCTCTCATATTATTGATTCAATTATTGTCACAATATCATTTGCATAATATATTATATTATTAAATCAATAATTGAGACGACAGAGTTATTCATATTATTATTTGCAATATTGACAATTTCTAGAAGTTCTGTCAAGGAGAGGTTTGCTCACCTAATTGCGCGCCAATAAGGAGAAATCCTTATCGGAAAGCCCCCTCTTTCCTGAGAACGACCTGGTTGTTAAATATTACGAGTTATAATATTAATGATGAATAAGTTGTGTTGATTAAAAATGAATTTTGATAGTTCCATTGTGTTGGGATTATTAGTGTTAGTGGAAATCGACATCTATCCCGATGATAATTGATGTCTAGGGGTTATATTGATAAATCGGGTAATTTATCGGATAAATGAGCAATTAATTGCTACTAATTCACATACTTATATAACTATTTGTTCACATGCGTGTACTATTGAATCACATTATTTACTATTAGGGGAGTTGGTGCAAGATTGATAATACTTGCATGACTAAGTTAAAAATGGAGGTATAGATGGAGGTACTATACTGTAATTCGTATTTTTCACATGATTATACTATTGATTCACATGATTGAACTATTGATTCACATTATTTACTATTAGGGGAGGTGGTGCAAGTTTGATAATACTTGCAAGACTAAATTAAAAATGAAAGAAAAGTTGGAGGTATTGTACTGTAATTTTTCGAGCCCCAAAACGTGTAATTATCGAAACTATATTTTCCTATAAATAGAAGCTCATTCTTCCTTCATTTCTCACCAATTCACAAAAGCTTTAGAGCGATTATTATAGAGAGAAATTATAGAGAGAAAGAAGAAGAGAAGTCTGCTACCTCACTATTCCAGTATCTAGTTTTTCCAAGGTAGGGAATATTATTTGTTGTACTCGTAGGGAGTATTATTTCTTTGTTATCCATGAAGAGAACTTCTGTTATTCCATTCTTTATTATTCTATTAGAATAACCTGTATACGCGGGCTACCCTATGCTTGGTGAAATTCTTCTGTTATTCCATTCTTTATCATTCTGTTGGAATATCCTGTCTGTGAGTTTACGCCGGACCTGGTTCCATTATTTATCATTCTGTTGGAACATCCTATCTGTGCGTTCTACGCCAGACCTGGTTCCGTCTTTATTATTCTGTTGGAATATCTTGTCTGTGCGTTTTACGCCGGACCTGATTCCGTTATTTATTATTCTGTTGGAATAACCTGCTTATGCGGTCTATCACATGTCTGGTGATTTTTTTTGTTATTCCATTCCTTGTTATACTCAGTTGGTTAAAGTTTTGACTTCTATACTCCATGAAATTAGTGGAATATCCTTGATATTTGCACTTCATCCAGTATCTTTTCATGAAAATATTCTTCTGAGCATTCTTGAATTTTACTCTATAAAGCAGTATCTTGTTGACAATTTGGATATTATTAGTTCCTGTATAAATTAATTCTTGAACTTGTTTTATTGAAATCTTATATCATTGTCATCATCCTCATGTTTATATTATTTTTGAAAGTCATCTGTGGCCTGTAGTGCATAGATGGACTTGGTATGATTATGACCAGGGATTATTCGGTGTAATCATGACCATAATGTTACAAATGATGTGGTAAAAGTCCTCATTGACCCGTAGTGCATTGATGGACAGTTGTTGGCATGATCATGACCATTAATGAATACACAAATATTCTTGGCCCGTAGTGCATGGATAATTGTGGTCGTGATACTAAAGAATATCCTTGGCCATATTACAGGGGTGATTCGGTTATGTGGATTATTTATTAAGCTGAGTCCCAGCGATAAAAGTGATGAAAAACCTTTTAAATCATAAAATATAGTAGATTTTATTCTCTACTTGACTCTTTTAATGGATTGCTTGTTCTGCTGCAGTTAAACTTGCTGGTTGTTATATTATATCAGTTTAGCACTGTTGAAGGCTAACGATAATATATTCTGCATTATCTTAGTCATAATATTTCCTACTGGGCTAGTTTAGCTCACCCTTTTACTTTCATTGTTCTCTTCAGGAAATGAGAACGTAGCAGGGACTAGTCGGGGAACGGAGTGACGAACCAGATGATAGCAATAGTAGTCCTCACTATTCAGTGAAATAGTGGGAAAATAAATGTAATAATATTGAATTTGAGTTTGTATATTGTCTAGACGACAATATTTGTATTAAAACTCACAGCTTATGTTTTGTCGTACTTTGCACGACAGTTGTATAATTAAGTTGTATTTGTATTTTGTACCATGTATTTGGCGACTCAAAATAGGTGATGTATACCTGTTTTGGGGGCGTCACAGTTGGTATTAAAGCTTAGGGATATGATCTCTGACTAAGATGTGAGACTAGAACTAGGAGGGGAGAGATGGGGCATTCCTTCGTTAGTATGACCTACCTAAATTTTTTGGTATTTAATTGGTTGGTCAGAGTTTAGAGATAATATGTTGCATGTCAATTAACCCTTGTTTTGTGGCAGTATTTGAAAATGGCATCCGAGAATATTGAGAATAGCAATGGGGCACAAGAGACCGTTGAGTCTCCACAGATCAACAATCAGAATAATGTGCATAAGGCAGGCGACAATCCTCATCCAAACAACAACACTGACCAAATGATGAACGATGGAATGTTCAGAGGCTTTATGCAATTCATACAACATCAGGCGAGAGCGGCTCCTGTTCAAAATACAGGTGGAAACACTGGAAACTCTCGAACGGTCACCGCTAAACAGTTCAAGGAGCTGGGACCACCCAAGTTTATTGGAGAGCCAAAACCACTTAAGGTGGAAGCGTGGATAAAGCAGATCACCAAGATATTTGATGTCTTGGGATGCTCCGAGGAGCAAAAGGTTCCCTTCGCCACCTTCATGTTGCGTGAAGAGGCAGATTACTTGTGGGAATCTATAAAACGTACCCAGCCTGACGCACTCAAGATGTCTTGGGAGAAGTTCTAAGAGCTATTCAACGACAAGTACTTTCCCGAAAGTATTCGTCACATGAAAGAGGTGGAGTTTATCATGTTGGAGCAAAACAATATGACTGTGTCGTAATACAAGGCTAAATTTGCGGAGTTATCCCGGTTTGCATCCTATTTGGTCGATAATGAGGAGCGAATGACACGAATATTTTTAAGAGGTTTGAAACCGGAGATACGTCAATATCTCATTTCTCATAAACTGTGTTTATACTCAGATGTTGTAAATAGGGCTCTGTTATTGGAGCGTGGTAACGAGTCAACGCAACCAAGAGAAAGCAGCTGGCAGCATGAAAATACTAGTGGTATCAGTCATCGAAGCGGTGATAACAAACGTGGAGGGAATCAACATACCAGAAATGGTAAGCACTTCGGTGGTAATCATGGCCAAGACAGTAAAAATGGACATTTCAAGAAAAGGAGATTCAACAATAATGGAAAGACGTCAGCAGCAGCAACCATGGTTAAGGAAGGAGAACGACCACCTATCACATGCTTCAAATGCGAAGGGGAGGGACATATCAGTCCAAACTGCGCGATGCCATCCAAAGCGTGTTATAATTGTGGAAGAGAAGGTCACCTAGCCCGATTTTGTCATTCATTGAAGACAAGTTCAGCTAGGATAGAGGCACCAAAGGCCGTCCCAGAAAAGTTAAAGCCGGTAGTGCAAGGGAGAGCATTTGTTGTGACCTCCCAGAAAGCAAGGAACCCGAACGAGGTCATCACGGGTAAGCTTATCATAAACTCTAGCGAAGTCTATACCTTATTTGATACCGGTTCTACCCATTCTTTTATTTCTCCCACTTGCGCTCAACGATTAAATTTGACTCCAGAGGAATTAGACTTTGACTTATCCGTTGAAACTCCGTTGGGAGAAACCTTCATTACATCCACTGTGTATAAGTCTTGTTTGGTTCAATTTGGTACCCTCACATTACCTGTCGATCTTATTTCATTGAAAATACTTGCATTTGATGTGATTCTAGGGATTGATTGGTTAACTACTCATCATGCAAAAATTGATTGTTTTCGTAAGGTTGTTAGTTTTCATATTCCTAACCATCCTATTATGCGAATTCAAACAACTAAACCATTAAAATCAATCAATGTCATTTCAAGCCATAAAGCTATTCGTTTATTGAAAAACGGATGTCAAGCTTTCTTAGCTCATGTCACGGATCTAAAAAAAATACTTCAGTTTTGAATGATATTTCTGTTGTTAATAAATTTCCTGACGTATTACCCGAAGAACTTCATGGCCTACCCCCAGAGCGTGAAATTGAATTTTGTATCGACCATGAACCCGGTACAAAACCCATTTCCAAAGCCCCATATCGAATGGCTTCTATTGAACTTCAGGAGTTAAAGACCCAGTTGCAGGAATTGTTAGACATTGGTTTCATTCATCTTAGTACATCTCCTTGGGGTGCTCCTGTTCTATTCGTGAAGAAGAAAGATGGGAATATGCGACTTTGTACTGATTATCGGGAGTTGAATCATGTCACCATAAAAATAGGTACCCATTGCCACATATTGATGACCTGTTTGACCAGTTGCAAGGCGCCAAATTCTTTTCAAAGATTGATCTTCGTTCAGGATATCATCAATTGAAGATTAGAACTAATGACATTCCAAAGACGGCTTTCAGAACTCGGTATGGGTATTATGAATTCCTAGTCATGTCCTTTGGATTGACTAATGCTCCTGCTGCCTTCATGGATATGATGAACCGAGTATTCAAGGAATATTTAGATCATTTTGTGGTCGTCTTTATTGATGACATCCTCATATATTCCAAAAGCCGTAAAGATCATGAGCAACACTTGAGGCTGATACTCCAAAAGCTTCGTGAAAACAAGCTATATGCCAAGTTGAAGAAATGCGAGTTCTTGCTTGAGGAAGTTGCATTCCTTGGGCACGTGATATCAAATCATGGGATATCTGTTGACCCGGCAAAGATTGAAACAATTCAAAGCTGGGAGCAACCTAAATCAGTGACCGAAGTAAATAGCTTTCTCGGCTTAGCTGGTTATTATCGGAGATTCGTAGAAGGGTTGTGACAACCTGAGAATTTAGAAAATTTATTAAAATCTTAAATGATTGATTTAAGGTCAAATAATAGACCTAGACAGAAAATAAGTGTATGCGTTTGATATTTTCAGGAAGGAATTTTGGGAAATTAAAATTTCTTTTGGTGAATTATTCAGGATTAAGGGTATAAGTGTATATGTTCTGTGAATATGGTATTATAAGTGTACAGAATGTGGATAAGGGTCAAGGGTTGACCAGATAAATTTTATCAGTGTCCAAACCCTACGTATATATATTTAGAACGTCCACGTTCAGTTAGGAAATTTTATAATTTATAAGATACCCTAGAAACCGGTTCTGAAAACCCTAATTTCAGTTCCGGGGATTTAAAACCCTAATTCGGATATTAAAAATCCTGATTTGGGAATTTAATTGCAATATATAAGGTTTATATATTTTTAATTGCAAGAAAAATTAGGGATAACCCTAATGATTAAATTAGATTTTTTTCTAATAATTTAGAAACCCTAATTTTACGGTTTAAAACCCTAATTGTTCCGTTTAAAACCCTAATGGATCTAATTGATAAATTAGTTATTTTAATTAGGAATTATTTATCCTAATTAATAAGATTTAAATTATGATTTGGAAATTAGAATTTACTTAGAAAATCCTAATTATAATCTACAGATATTAATTTTCTATTTAGAAAACCGAAATTAGAAATATTAGAAAAATTGATTGTTGGGAACCTTAGGTTTTAACCCTAAGGATTAAACCCTAAGGGTCAAACCCTAAGGGTTGTAGCTAATGTCTAAAGTGCCCTTGAAATTTTAAATGAGATTACCAAAATGCCCTTTTTGTCCCATTTGGTGAATTATTGGTAGAGACTCTTACCATATCTTGCATCAATAATTGCCAACTTGGAAATGGACTATAATACCAGCAAACCATCCCCTAGATCAGCCATTTCCAACTTAGCATTCAATTATTTTCAATAATTAAAGAGAGAGAAAGGCCACTTTACTTTTCATTTTTCACCAAGACATCCTCTCTCAAAAAATCAGGGAATGGAAGTGTGAGAGAGTGAGGAGAGAAGCCATAATCAGTTCATAGCCTTTCAAGAACAGATTTAAGAAGTCAGAATCAAAATCAAAGCTAGAAAGTGGTAAAAACCCTAAACCTAGAAATCCTTTGATCTGATGTTATTTGTTGTAATTGATTAGTTAAAGTTGTGTATTAGGGTGTCATTTAGTGATCTGGGTTGTTATATTCAAGATCCATAACACCAAAGTGCACGAAATTGCATTTTTATCAAATCTGGAAAATTTCAAAAAAATGGCCTGACAGTCATATGTCAGACCTCATAGATCTTTATGTGTTTATTGTTTTGTGTGTTTTATGTTTTTATATGTTCTATGACATGAGATCTCTATTCTGCAACTTGAAGTATAGTCAGAGCATCCATAGATTACAAGATATGATCGGTCAAAGTGCATTGACCGAACACGATTTCTGGAATTCTGGACAAACCTAGAAGCCCAGATTTCTGACAACATTTTTCGGGTCTTAGATCTTGCTTCTGTCAGGTTATTTTGCTATGTTTTTGTATTGTAATTGTAGTCTGGTATAAGGACTACAACATCAAGCTTCTATATCACCCAGAAAACATATAGAATTAAAGTTATAAGCGGTCAAACAAGAGTTGACCGCCTGTTTTGTTAAAATTCTGGAAAAAAACCCAGATCCTTCAAAAACATATTTTTTGTCAGAGTTGACCGATTTTTATCTCTTTAATGTGTTGTTGTTAAACTAATATCATGGCATATAAATGTTCCCTGACATGCTTACTATAGTTCTGAACCTTCATAGCACCCATAATATGACTGGAACATAAACATAATTAAGTATGAATGTGACCAGACGAAGTTCTGGGTTTCTGGAGAAACCCAGATATGGTCTGACAGTATATTTGGTAGCCCAGATCTCCTTGATATGTTGATTTATGACCAAATTGGTGGTTTGTTATTGTAGTGTTACAATTCAGCTACATGATCAATCTTTAATCTGGCCTAGAAACACAATAGGCTAAGATTCAAATATGGTCAAACCTCACACCTCGAAGTCTGACATGAAGGCTCAAGAACACCTATGACTACAGAATGTGTCGCTAAAGGCCTATTGCGACGGTTTATTTAGTTTTATTTTCCTAATTTTCGGAAAATGATTAAAAATAGAAATAAATGGTTTTTAATTATTAAAAATACATAATAAATTATGAAAAATTATTTTAAAGCCTGAAAAATAGTTTTTAATTATTTTGAGTATATTTCCAAAATATTTAATATTTTTGGAATATAAAAGGTATTTATTTATTTAATTATAATATTAAATTAATGATTTAAAAATGGTTTTAATTCATGAAAAATCATGAAAAATTATATTATGATGTTAGAAAATATTTTAAGTTATAAAATATAACTTTTGATATTTTGGCATGAAAATATTAATATTTTATTATTAATATCAATTATCGGATAATGAATTTAATCGTTTAAAAATCATATAAATGTGCTTTTAAGGTATTAAAAATACTTTGTAATATTATAAATATATTATAATATTATGTTATGATTCTCATTAATATTTGATATTAAATAAATATTAATGATTAAGGAATTACGTGGTATTTAATTCATTTAAATACAATATTAATAATTAAAAATGTTGATAAATGATATTAATTATCTGAAAATTATTGCAAGTCTATGAAAATTATCTTGACTGATAAGAAAATTATCTGTGATAATTGTTTAGTGTTTAGCCAGAGTTTAATTGAACTTAAACTCGTGAATTATCCGACTAGACCGTCGGAGTGATAGAATTGTGTCGGTTTCAACTAGGACTGCAATAGTTTGACTTGATGCTATGTCTTATGTGTATAATATACTGATAGGATTATATGCTATGTATTTAGGTTATTCTATTTATATATATAACAATATTATACTGTGATGATATTATTCTAATATTGGAGATTTATATTATTAATATTATGTCCCAGACGAAGCTTATTATATTGTGTTACGGTAATCAACGGTTCAGGCAAGTTTTCTTTTACTTAACTCTACTAAGAGTTGTTCATTCGAATATACTTATGGTTAATCATCTCTGATTGCCATGTTGAATTGTACTCTGTACATCTTGCATGTATAAGTCAGGTATGAAAGGCTGATCACCTTCATTACCATTTGGTCCAGATATATTATTGTTCTTGTTCAATACTTGTTCAGTCAAAATTTTGTTCGTGCTAATTCACAAATACATTGTGAAGGATAGCCAGCTTATTATTCAGACTCTTTCAATCATGATATATCTTTAAATTGTTTTAAAACTTGCTGGGCAACTTTCATGCTCACCCTTGCTATATCATGATAAACATTGCAGATAAGGCGAATGCGTTCGGATACAGGAAAATGATAATGCCAAGTTCAGCTTGGGATAGAATGTGCAGCTAATTTGTAAAAGTAGTTTTGATTAGTATTGTTATGTGTTAGATAGTTTATGATTTGTGTCTAAGTTAAGGTTACTCGATTTTGGAAAAAAGTATATAAGTTTAATGTATAAATAATTTATGTTTATATCTTCCGTAAATAGTAATAGTTGTATAGAATGATCAAACCGGATCCGAGGTGATTTAGGACCTGGATTCGGGGCCGTTACAGTTGGTATCAAAGCTGTTGGTTATGAAGCTTAGGTAGGAATACTTGAGACTAATAACCGCAGTGATTAGGATAAGATCTAACTCACATAGAGTTAGTTGGCCAGTCAGATTCAAAGACGAATCTCGGTGAGTTGTAAAGACACATAGTTACCTAACTCTGATAATGAAGTTGAACAGTAGTGATGAATAGATTGAGTCTAAAAGACTGAAAGTGCAGTGATAGGAGATCGTAAAAACAAAACGATCAAGATATAGAATTGAATCGTAATATATACGATGAGATCACTCCGTGATCTGATAAGGTTATAGTATGGAGAAGGATCAAGCGAATGATGGAAAAGTTTACAGCAAGATTGCTGTGTATGAATTGTGCTAAGAATTGGTACAGATCCAGAAAAGGATTATGAATACGGATTGAATGAAATTTGTATGGAGAAGGGAGTTAAGATTAGGTGGGGATTTCAATTGAGGACTCATGACAGCAGCTGAGTTGTATGATTCTTCGTATGGGAGTTGAATTGTACTTGGTGTAAAAACCACTTAGTTTCTGGCACTGATAATCATTGAAATATTTGTGTCGCGCTATTTGCTATACGCATGTTCAGAGGGTGATTCCTTTCTCATGTGTATAACAGGTAGATAGGTCATAGATAGAGGATATAAGGTTAAGTACGAGTTCTTAAAACTCATACTTATGTGACATTCTTGACTCATAGTTATATGAAATGTTTATGAACCCCTCAGCGAATGGACGCCAAAGGTCTGACTAGGGTAAGTTCTTAAACTCATATGATTGTAGCAATTTATGAACTCATAAGTGTGGTTTTATGAACTGGGTATAGTTGTGTGTGAATGGAGTGTTAAGGATAATATGAACAGATAGATTGTTAAGCAAATGATTATTAGTGGAGGCATTAGGTTTTCCTAAACTCCTAGCTATGCTAAACTTCAAAATTTTGACATCAAGCTAAATACGCACTATGTGCTTTAAAAAAAATGTAGACTCGTAACAATTTTTAAAACGGTTTAAAGTATAGTCTATGCTGCTTATTTCAGCTAGACACAAATGATTTGAAATATCAAAAATTGTTTTTATTTATCATTCATGTACCATGTAACCTGGTGCAGAGATGATAAAAAGGTGATGGAGTTGTAAATACAGGAATACTTAGTGTGAATTTGACCTAAAGTCGCTGTTCCACTATTGTATGATGTGTTATGACAAAGTCATATAATGACGGCATCCTCAAACGGACTTGTAATACAGTACGACATCATGACGTCATTCTCGAAAATATTTTCAAAAATTTTAATTTGCCAATGGGGTTTGGCTACACTTAAATAATTCGATTGAACTGAATTATTGATATTAGTCTATGCTATTCAACTCAGCTAGGCTAATGTTTATGAAAACTCTCAAGTGTTCATTGAAAGAAATTTCCTGAACCAAATTATTTTGGTACGAAATTCTATAATAAGACTGAGGTAAGAAATTTTGTGCGCCTAAGGCGGATAAGAGGGACAAATTGTTCCGACCAGCAGTACTTGATCAGTACAGGGCATATCGGGCTAATCACCCTTTGTGTCCGTAAGTTATGACGGTTTACGGATGAATTTTCATAAAACATTTGTAAAGATGATAGACAAATAGTCTATGTAATTCCTCAGCACAATTTTAAAATATTACTCTTGTGAGTGATGTACTAGGGTAGCATGTGATGATATGTATGAATGGTGTAAGGTGTATGGTATACGGTGTAAGTTGAATTTCGGGGACGAAATTCTTAGAAGAAGGGGTGAATGTAACAACCCGAGAATTTAAAAAATTTATTAAAATCTTAAATGATTGATTTAAGGTCAAATAATAGACCTAGACAGAAAATAAGTGTATGCGTTTGATATTTTCAGGAAGGAATTTTGAGAAATTAAAATTTTTTTTGGTGAATTATTCAGGATTAAGGGTATAAGTGTATATGTTCTGTGAATATGGTATTATAAGTGTACAGAATGTGGATAAGGGTCAAGGGTTGACCAGATAAATTTTATCAGTGTCCAAACCCTACGTATATATATTTAGAACGTCCACGTTCAGTTAGGAAATTTTATAATTTATAAGATACCCTAGAAACCGGTTCCGAAAACCCTAATTTCAGTTCCAGGGATTTAAAACCCTAATTCGGATATTAAAAATACTGATTTGGGAATTTAATTGCAATATATAAGGTTTATATATTTTTAATTGCAAGAAAAATTAGGGATAACCCTAATGATTAAATTAGATTTTTTTAATAATTTAGAAACCCTAATTTTACGGTTTAAAACCCTAATTGTTTCGTTTAAAACCCTAATGGAACTAATTGATAAATTAGTTATTTTAATTAGGAATTATTTATCCTAATTAATAAGATTTAAATTATGATTTGGAAATTAGAATTTACTTAGAAAATCCTAATTATAATCCACAGATATTAATTTTCTATTTAGAAAACCAAAATTAGAAATATTAGAAAAATTGATTGTTGGGAACCTTAGGTTTTAACCCTAAGGGTCAAACCCTAAGGGCTGTAGCTAATGTCTAAAGTGCCCTTAAAATTTTAAATGAAATTACCAAAATGCCCTTTTTGTCCCATTTGGTGAATTATTGGTAGAGAATCTTACCATATCTTGCATCAATAATTGCCAACTTGGAAATGGACTATAATACCAGCAAACCATCCCCTAGATCAGCCATTTCCAACTTAGCATTCAATTATTTTCAATAATTAAAGAGAGAGAAAGGCCACTTTACTTTTCATTTTTCACCAAGCCATCCTCTCTCTAAAAATCCGGGAATGGAAGTGTGAGAGAGTGAGGAGGGAAGCCATAATCAGTTCATAGCCTTTCAAGAACAGATTCAAGAAGTCAGAATCAAAATCAAAGCTAGAAAGTGGTAAAAACCCTAAACCTAGAAATCCTTTGATCTGATGTTATTTGTTGTAATTGATTGGTTAAAGTTGTGTATTAGGGTGTCATTTAGTGATCTGGGTTGTTAAATTCAGGATCCATAACACCAAAGTGCACGAAATTGCATTTTTATCAAATCTTGAAAATTTCAAAAAAATGGCCTGACAGTCATATGTCAGACCTCATAGATCTTTATGTGTTTATTGTTTTGTGTGTTTTATGTTTTTGATATGTTCTATGACATGAGATCTCTATTCTGCAACTTGAAGTATAGTCAGAGCATCCATAGATTACAAGATATGATCGGTCAAAGTGCATTGACCAAACACGATTTCTGGAATTCTGGACAAACCTAGAAGCCCAGATTTCTGACAACATTTTTCGGGTCTTAGATCTTGCTTCTGTCAGGTTATTTTGCTATGTTTTTGTATTGTAATTGTAGTCTGGTATAAGTACTACAACATCAAGCTTCTATATCACCCAGAAAACATATAGAATTAAAGTTATAAGCGGTCAAACAAGAGTTGACCGCCTGTTTTGTTAAAATTCTGGAAAAAAACCCAGATCCTTCAAAAACATATTTTTTGTCAGAGTTGACCGATTTTTATCTCTTTAATGTGTTGTTGTTAAACTAATATCATGGCATATAAATGTTCCCTGACATGCTTACTATAGTTCTGAACCTTCATAGCACCCATAATATGACTGGAACATAAACATAATTAAGTATGAATGTGACCAGACGAAGTTCTGGGTTTCTGGAGAAACCCAGATATGGTCTGACAGTATATTTGGTAGCCCAGATCTCCTTGATATGTTGATTTATGACCAAATTGGTGGTTTGTTATTGTAGTGTTACAATTCAGCTACATGATCAATCTTTAATCTGGCCTAGAAACACAATAGGCTAAGATTTAAATCTGGTCAAACCTCACACCTCGAAGTCTGACATGAAGGCTCAAGAACACCTATGACTACAGAATGTGTCGCTAAAGGCCTATTGCGACGGTTTATTTAGTTTTATTTTCCTAATTTTCGGAAAATGATTAAAAATAGAAATAAATGGTTTTTAATTATTAAAAATACATAATAAATTATGAAAAATTATTTTAAAGCCTGAAAAATAGTTTTTAATTATTTTGAGTATATTTCCAAAATATTTAATATTTTTCGAATATAAAAGGTATTTATTTATTTAATTATAATATTAAATTAATGATTTAAAAATGGTTTTAATTCATGAAAAATCATGAAAAATTATATTATGATGTTAGAAAATATTTTAAGTTATAAAATATAACTTTTGATATTTTGGCATGAAAATATTAATATTTTATTATTAATATCAATTATCGGATAATGAATTTAATCGTTTAAAAATCATATAAATGTGCTTTTAAGGTATTAAAAATACTTTGTAATATTATAAATATATTATAATATTATGTTATGATTCTCATTAATATTTGATATTAAATAAATATTAATGATTAAGGAATTACGTGGTATTTAATTCATTTAAATACAATATTAATAATTGAAAATGTTGATAAATGATATTAATTATCTGAAAATTATTGCAAGTCTATGAAAATTATCTTGACTGATAAGAAAATTATCTGTGATAATTGTTTAGTGTTTAGCCAGAGTTTAATTGAACTTAAGCTCGTGAATTATCCGACTAGACCGTCGGAGTGATAGAATTGTGTCGGTTTCAACTAGGACTGCAATAGTTTGACTTGATGCTATGTCTTATGTGTATAATATACTGATAGGATTATATGCTATGTATTTAGGTTATTCTATGTATATATATAACAATATTATACTGTGATGATATTATTCTAATATTGGAGATTTATATTATTAATATTATGTCCCAGACGAAGCTTATTATATTGTGTTACGGTAATCAACGGTTCAGGCAAGTTTTCTTTTACTTAACTCTACTAAGAGTTGTTCATTCGAATATACTTATGGTTAATCATCTCTGATTGCCATGTTGAATTGTACTCTGTACATCTTGCATGTATAAGTCAGGTATGAAAGGCTGATCACCTTCATTACCATTTGGTCCAGATATATTATTGTTCTTGTTCAATACTTGTTCAGTCAAATTTTTGTTCGTGCTAATTCACAAATACATTATGAAGGATAGCCAGCTTATTATTCAGACTCTTTCAATCATGATATATCTTTAAATTGTTTTAAAACTTGCTGGGCAACTTTCATGCTCACCCTTGCTATATCATGATAAACATTGCAGATAAGGCGAATGCGTTCGGATACAGGAAAAGGATAATGCCAAGTTCAGCTTGGGATAGAATGTGCAGCTAATTTGTAAAAGTAGTTTTGATTAGTATTGTTATGTGTTAGATAGTTTATGATTTGTGTCTAAGTTAAGGTTACTCGATTTTGGAAAAAAGTATATAAGTTTAATGTATAAATAATTTATGTTTATATCTTCCGTAAATAGTAATAGTTGTATAGAATGATCAAACCGGATCCGAGGTGATTTAGGACCTGGATTCGGGGCCGTTACAGTTGGTATCAAAGCTGTTGGTTATGAAGCTTAGGTAGGAATACTTGAGACTAATAACCGCAGTGATTAGGATAAGATCTAACTCACATAGAGTTAGTTGGCCAGTCAGATTCAAAGACGAATCTCGGTGAGTTGTAAAGACACATAGTTACCTAACTCTGATAATGAAGTTGAACAGTAGTGATGAATAGATTGAGTCTAAAAGACTGAAAGTGCAGTGATAGGAGATCGTAAAAACAAAACGATCAAGATATAGAATTGAATCGTAATATATACGATGAGATCACTCCGTGATCTGATAAGGTTATAGTATGGAGAAGGATCAAGCGAATGATGGAAAAGTTTACAGCAAGATTGCTGTGTATGAATTGTGCTAAGAATTGGTACAGATCCAGAAAAGGATTATGAATACGGATTGAATGAAATTTGTATGGAGAAGGGAGTTAAGATTAGGTGGGGATTTCAATTGAGGACTCATGACAGCAGCTGAGTTGTATGATTCTTCGTATGGGAGTTGAATTGTACTTGGTGTAAAAACCACTTAGTTTCTGGCACTGATAATCATTGAAATATTTGTGTCGCGCTATTTGCTATACGCATGTTCAGAGGGTGATTCCTTTCTCATGTGTATAACAGGTAGATAGGTCATAGATAGAGGATATAAGGTTAAGTACGAGTTCTTAAAACTCATACTTATGTGACATTCTTGACTCATAGTTATATGAAATGTTTATGAACCCCTCAGCGAATGGACGCCAAAGGTCTGACTAGGGTAAGTTCTTAAACTCATATGATTGTAGCAATTTATGAACTCATAAGTGTGGTTTTATGAACTGGGTATAGTTGTGTGTGAATGGAGTGTTAAGGATAATATGAACAGATAGATTGTTAAGCAAATGATTATTAGTGGAGGCATTAGGTTTTCCTAAACTCCTAGCTATGCTAAACTTCAAAATTTTGACATCAAGCTAAATACGCACTATGTGCTTTAAAAAAAATGTAGACTCGTAACAATTTTTAAAACGGTTTAAAGTATAGTCTATGCTGCTTATTTCAGCTAGACACAAATGATTTGAAATATCAAAAATTGTTTTTATTTATCATTCATGTACCATGTAACCTGGTGCAGAGATGATAAAAAGGTGATGGAGTTGTAAATACAAAAATACTTAGTGTGAATTTGACCTAAAGTCGCTGTTCCACTATTGTATGATGTGTTATGACAAAGTCATATAATGACGGCATCCTCAAACGGACTTGTAATACAGTACGACATCATGACGTCATTCTCGAAAATATTTTCAAAAATTTTAATTTGCCAATGGGGTTTGGCTACACTTAAATAATTCGATTGAACTGAATTATTGATATTAGTCTATGCTATTCAACTCAGCTAGGCTAATGTTTATGAAAACTCTCAAGTGTTCATTGAAAGAAATTTCCTGAACCAAATTATTTTGGTACGAAATTCTATAATAAGACTGAGGTAAGAAATTTTGTGCGCCTAAGGCGGATAAGAGGGACAAATTGTTCCGACCAGCAGTACTTGATCAGTACAGGGCATATCGGGCTAATCACCCTTTGTGTCCGTAAGTTATGACGGTTTACGGATGAATTTTCATAAAACATTTGTAAAGATGATAGACAAATAGTCTATGTAATTCCTCAGCACAATTTTAAAATATTACTCTTGTGAGTGATGTACTAGGGTAGCATGTGATGATATGTATGAATGGTGTAAGGTGTATGGTATACGGTGTAAGTTGAATTTCGGGGACGAAATTCTTAGAAGAAGGGGTGAATGTAACAACCCGAGAATTTAAAAAATTTATTAAAATCTTAAATGATTGATTTAAGGTCAAATAATAGACCTAGACAGAAAATAAGTGTATGCGTTTGATATTTTCAGGAAGGAATTTTGAGAAATTAAAATTTTTTTTGGTGAATTATTCAGGATTAAGGGTATAAGTGTATATGTTCTGTGAATATGGTATTATAAGTGTACAGAATGTGGATAAGGGTCAAGGGTTGACCAGATAAATTTTATCAGTGTCCAAACCCTACGTATATATATTTAGAACGTCCACGTTCAGTTAGGAAATTTTATAATTTATAAGATACCCTAGAAACCGGTTCCGAAAACCCTAATTTCAGTTCCAGGGATTTAAAACCCTAATTCGGATATTAAAAATACTGATTTGGGAATTTAATTGCAATATATAAGGTTTATATATTTTTAATTGCAAGAAAAATTAGGGATAACCCTAATGATTAAATTAGATTTTTTTAATAATTTAGAAACCCTAATTTTACGGTTTAAAACCCTAATTGTTTCGTTTAAAACCCTAATGGAACTAATTGATAAATTAGTTATTTTAATTAGGAATTATTTATCCTAATTAATAAGATTTAAATTATGATTTGGAAATTAGAATTTACTTAGAAAATCCTAATTATAATCCACAGATATTAATTTTCTATTTAGAAAACCAAAATTAGAAATATTAGAAAAATTGATTGTTGGGAACCTTAGGTTTTAACCCTAAGGGTCAAACCCTAAGGGCTGTAGCTAATGTCTAAAGTGCCCTTAAAATTTTAAATGAAATTACCAAAATGCCCTTTTTGTCCCATTTGGTGAATTATTGGTAGAGAATCTTACCATATCTTGCATCAATAATTGCCAACTTGGAAATGGACTATAATACCAGCAAACCATCCCCTAGATCAGCCATTTCCAACTTAGCATTCAATTATTTTCAATAATTAAAGAGAGAGAAAGGCCACTTTACTTTTCATTTTTCACCAAGCCATCCTCTCTCTAAAAATCCGGGAATGGAAGTGTGAGAGAGTGAGGAGGGAAGCCATAATCAGTTCATAGCCTTTCAAGAACAGATTCAAGAAGTCAGAATCAAAATCAAAGCTAGAAAGTGGTAAAAACCCTAAACCTAGAAATCCTTTGATCTGATGTTATTTGTTGTAATTGATTGGTCAAAGTTGTGTATTAGGGTGTCATTTAGTGATCTGGGTTGTTAAATTCAGGATCCATAACACCAAAGTGCACGAAATTGCATTTTTATCAAATCTTGAAAATTTCAAAAAAATGGCCTGACAGTCATATGTCAGACCTCATAGATCTTTATGTGTTTATTGTTTTGTGTGTTTTATGTTTTTGATATGTTCTATGACATGAGATCTCTATTCTGCAACTTGAAGTATAGTCAGAGCATCCATAGATTACAAGATATGATCGGTCAAAGTGCATTGACCAAACACGATTTCTGGAATTCTGGACAAACCTAGAAGCCCAGATTTCTGACAACATTTTTCGGGTCTTAGATCTTGCTTCTGTCAGGTTATTTTGCTATGTTTTTGTATTGTAATTGTAGTCTGGTATAAGGACTACAACATCAAGCTTCTATATCACCCAGAAAACATATAGAATTAAAGTTATAAGCGGTCAAACATGAGTTGACCGCCTGTTTTGTTAAAATTCTGGAAAAAAACCCAGATCCTTCAAAAACATATTTTTTGTCAGAGTTGACCGATTTTTATCTCTTTAATGTGTTGTTGTTAAACTAATATCATGGCATATAAATGTTCCCTGACATGCTTACTATAGTTCTGAACCTTCATAGCACCCATAATATGACTGGAACATAAACATAATTAAGTATGAATGTGACCAGACGAAGTTCTGGGTTTCTGGAGAAACCCATATATGGTCTGACAGTATATTTGGTAGCCCAGATCTCCTTGATATGTTGATTTATGACCAAATTGGTGGTTTGTTATTGTAGTGTTACAATTCAGCTACATGATCAATCTTTAATCTGGCCTAGAAACACAATAGGCTAAGATTTAAATCTGGTCAAACATCACACCTCGAAGTCTGACATGAAGGCTCAAGAACACCTATGACTACAGAATGTGTCGCTAAAGGCCTATTGCGACGGTTTATTTAGTTTTATTTTCCTAATTTTCGGAAAATGATTAAAAATAGAAATAAATGGTTTTTAATTATTAAAAATACATAATAAATTATGAAAAATTATTTTAAAGCCTGAAAAATAGTTTTTAATTATTTTGAGTATATTTCCAAAATATTTAATATTTTTCGAATATAAAAGGTATTTATTTATTTAATTATAATATTAAATTAATGATTTAAAAATGGTTTTAATTCATGAAAAATCATGAAAAATTATATTATGATGTTAGAAAATATTTTAAGTTATAAAATATAACTTTTGATATTTTGGCATGAAAATATTAATATTTTATTATTAATATCAATTATCGGATAATGAATTTAATCGTTTAAAAATCATATAAATGTGCTTTTAAGGTATTAAAAATACTTTGTAATATTATAAATATATTATAATATTATGTTATGATTCTCATTAATATTTGATATTAAATAAATATTAATGATTAAGGAATTACGTGGTATTTAATTCATTTAAATACAATATTAATAATTGAAAATGTTGATAAATGATATTAATTATCTGAAAATTATTGCAAGTCTATGAAAATTATCTTGACTGATAAGAAAATTATCTGTGATAATTGTTTAGTGTTTAGCCAGAGTTTAATTGAACTTAAACTCGTGAATTATCCGACTAGACCGTCGGAGTGATAGAATTGTGTCGGTTTCAACTAGGACTGCAATAGTTTGACTTGATGCTATGTCTTATGTGTATAATATACTGATAGGATTATATGCTATGTATTTAGGTTATTCTATTTATATATATAACAATATTATACTGTGATGATATTATTCTAATATTGGAGATTTATATTATTAATATTATGTCCCAGACGAAGCTTATTATATTGTGTTACGGTAATCAACGGTTCAGACAAGTTTTCTTTTACTTAACTCTACTAAGAGTTGTTCATTCGAATATACTTATGGTTAATCATCTCTGATTGCCATGTTGAATTGTACTCTGTACATCTTGCATGTATAAGTCAGGTATGAAAGGCTGATCACCTTCATTACCATTTGGTCCAGATATATTATTGTTCTTGTTCAATACTTGTTCAGTCAAAATTTTGTTCGTGCTAATTCACAAATACATTGTGAAGGATAGCCAGCTTATTATTCAGACTCTTTCAATCATGATATATCTTTAAATTGTTTTAAAACTTGCTGGGCAACTTTCATGCTCACCCTTGCTATATCATGATAAACATTGCAGATAAGGCGAATGCGTTCGGATACAGGAAAATGATAATGCCAAGTTCAGCTTGGGATAGAATGTGCAGCTAATTTGTAAAAGTAGTTTTGATTAGTATTGTTATGTGTTAGATAGTTTATGATTTGTGTCTAAGTTAAGGTTACTCGATTTTGGAAAAAAGTATATAAGTTTAATGTATAAATAATTTATGTTTATATCTTCCGTAAATAGTAATAGTTGTATAGAATGATCAAACCGGATCCGAGGTGATTTAGGACCTGGATTCGGGGCCGTTACAGTTGGTATCAAAGCTGTTGGTTATGAAGCTTAGGTAGGAATACTTGAGACTAATAACCGCAGTGATTAGGATAAGATCTAACTCACATAGAGTTAGTTGGCCAGTCAGATTCAAAGACGAATCTCGGTGAGTTGTAAAGACACATAGTTACCTAACTCTGATAATGAAGTTGAACAGTAGTGATGAATAGATTGAGTCTAAAAGACTGAAAGTGCAGTGATAGGAGATCGTAAAAACAAAACGATCAAGATATAGAATTGAATCGTAATATATACGATGAGATCACTCCGTGATCTGATAAGGTTATAGTATGGAGAAGGATCAAGCGAATGATGGAAAAGTTTACAGCAAGATTGCTGTGTATGAATTGTGCTAAGAATTGGTACAGATCCAGAAAAGGATTATGAATACGGATTGAATGAAATTTGTATGGAGAAGGGAGTTAAGATTAGGTGGGGATTTCAATTGAGGACTCATGACAGCAGCTGAGTTGTATGATTCTTCGTATGGGAGTTGAATTGTACTTGGTGTAAAAACCACTTAGTTTCTGGCACTGATAATCATTGAAATATTTGTGTCGCGCTATTTGCTATACGCATGTTCAGAGGGTGATTCCTTTCTCATGTGTATAACAGGTAGATAGGTCATAGATAGAGGATATAAGGTTAAGTACGAGTTCTTAAAACTCATACTTATGTGACATTCTTGACTCATAGTTATATGAAATGTTTATGAACCCCTCAGCGAATGGACGCCAAAGGTCTGACTAGGGTAAGTTCTTAAACTCATATGATTGTAGCAATTTATGAACTCATAAGTGTGGTTTTATGAACTGGGTATAGTTGTGTGTGAATGGAGTGTTAAGGATAATATGAACAGATAGATTGTTAAGCAAATGATTATTAGTGGAGGCATTAGGTTTTCCTAAACTCCTAGCTATGCTAAACTTCAAAATTTTGACATCAAGCTAAATACGCACTATGTGCTTTAAAAAAAATGTAGACTCGTAACAATTTTTAAAACGGTTTAAAGTATAGTCTATGCTGCTTATTTTAGCTAGACACAAATGATTTGAAATATCAAAAATTGTTTTTATTTATCATTCATGTACCATGTAACCTGGTGCAGAGATGATAAAAAGGTGATGGAGTTGTAAATACAGGAATACTTAGTGTGAATTTGACCTAAAGTCGCTGTTCCACTATTGTATGATGTGTTATGACAAAGTCATATAATGACGGCATCCTCAAACGGACTTGTAATACAGTACGACATCATGACGTCATTCTCGAAAATATTTTCAAAAATTTTAATTTGCCAATGGGGTTTGGCTACACTTAAATAATTCGATTGAACTGAATTATTGATATTAGTCTATGCTATTCAACTCAGCTAGGCTAATGTTTATGAAAACTCTCAAGTGTTCATTGAAAGAAATTTCCTGAACCAAATTATTTTGGTACGAAATTCTATAATAAGACTGAGGTAAGAAATTTTGTGCGCCTAAGGCGGATAAGAGGGACAAATTGTTCCGACCAGCAGTACTTGATCAGTACAGGGCATATCGGGCTAATCACCCTTTGTGTCCGTAAGTTATGACGGTTTACGGATGAATTTCCATAAAACCTTTGTAAAGATGATAGACAAATAGTCTATGTAATTCCTCAGCACAATTTTAAAATATTACTCTTGTGAGTGATGTACTAGGGTAGCATGTGATGATATGTATGAATGGTGTAAGGTGTATGGTATACGGTGTAAGTTGAATTTCGGGGACGAAATTCTTAGAAGAAGGGGTGAATGTAACAACCCGAGAATTTAAAAAATTTATTAAAATCTTAAATGATTGATTTAAGGTCAAATAATAGACCTAGACAGAAAATAAGTGTATGCGTTTGATATTTTCAGGAAGGAATTTTGAGAAATTAAAATTTTTTTTGGTGAATTATTCAGGATTAAGGGTATAAGTGTATATGTTCTGTGAATATGGTATTATAAGTGTACAGAATGTGGATAAGGGTCAAGGGTTGACCAGATAAATTTTATCAGTGTCCAAACCCTACGTATATATATTTAGAACGTCCACGTTCAGTTAGGAAATTTTATAATTTATAAGATACCCTAGAAACCGGTTCCGAAAACCCTAATTTCAGTTCCAGGGATTTAAAACCCTAATTCGGATATTAAAAATACTGATTTGGGAATTTAATTGCAATATATAAGGTTTATATATTTTTAATTGCAAGAAAAATTAGGGATAACCCTAATGATTAAATTAGATTTTTTTAATAATTTAGAAACCCTAATTTTACGGTTTAAAACCCTAATTGTTTCGTTTAAAACCCTAATGGAACTAATTGATAAATTAGTTATTTTAATTAGGAATTATTTATCCTAATTAATAAGATTTAAATTATGATTTGGAAATTAGAATTTACTTAGAAAATCCTAATTATAATCCACAGATATTAATTTTCTATTTAGAAAACCAAAATTAGAAATATTAGAAAAATTGATTGTTGGGAACCTTAGGTTTTAACCCTAAGGGTCAAACCCTAAGGGCTGTAGCTAATGTCTAAAGTGCCCTTAAAATTTTAAATGAAATTACCAAAATGCCCTTTTTGTCCCATTTGGTGAATTATTGGTAGAGAATCTTACCATATCTTGCATCAATAATTGCCAACTTGGAAATGGACTATAATACCAGCAAACCATCCCCTAGATCAGCCATTTCCAACTTAGCATTCAATTATTTTCAATAATTAAAGAGAGAGAAAGGCCACTTTACTTTTCATTTTTCACCAAGCCATCCTCTCTCTAAAAATCCGGGAATGGAAGTGTGAGAGAGTGAGGAGGGAAGCCATAATCAGTTCATAGCCTTTCAAGAACAGATTCAAGAAGTCAGAATCAAAATCAAAGCTAGAAAGTGGTAAAAACCCTAAACCTAGAAATCCTTTGATCTGATGTTATTTGTTGTAATTGATTGGTTAAAGTTGTGTATTAGGGTGTCATTTAGTGATCTGGGTTGTTAAATTCAGGATCCATAACACCAAAGTGCACGAAATTGCATTTTTATCAAATCTTGAAAATTTCAAAAAAATAGCCTGACAGTCATATGTCAGACCTCATAGATCTTTATGTGTTTATTGTTTTGTGTGTTTTATGTTTTTGATATGTTCTATGACATGAGATCTCTATTCTGCAACTTGAAGTATAGTCAGAGCATCCATAGATTACAAGATATGATCGGTCAAAGTGCATTGACCAAACACGATTTCTGGAATTCTGGACAAACCTAGAAGCCCAGATTTCTGACAACATTTTTCGGGTCTTAGATCTTGCTTCTGTCAGGTTATTTTGCTATGTTTTTGTATTGTAATTGTAGTCTGGTATAAGGACTACAACATCAAGCTTCTATATCACCCAGAAAACATATAGAATTAAAGTTATAAGCGGTCAAACATGAGTTGACCGCCTGTTTTGTTAAAATTCTGGAAAAAAACCCAGATCCTTCAAAAACATATTTTTTGTCAGAGTTGACCGATTTTTATCTCTTTAATGTGTTGTTGTTAAACTAATATCATGGCATATAAATGTTCCCTGACATGCTTACTATAGTTCTGAACCTTCATAGCACCCATAATATGACTGGAACATAAACATAATTAAGTATGAATGTGACCAGACGAAGTTCTGGGTTTCTGGAGAAACCCAGATATGGTCTGACAGTATATTTGGTAGCCCAGATCTCCTTGATATGTTGATTTATGACCAAATTGGTGGTTTGTTATTGTAGTGTTACAATTCAGCTACATGATCAATCTTTAATCTGGCCTAGAAACACAATAGGCTAAGATTTAAATCTGGTCAAACCTCACACCTCGAAGTCTGACATGAAGGCTCAAGAACACCTATGACTACAGAATGTGTCGCTAAAGGCCTATTGCGACGGTTTATTTAGTTTTATTTTCCTAATTTTCGGAAAATGATTAAAAATAGAAATAAATGGTTTTTAATTATTAAAAATACATAATAAATTATGAAAAATTATTTTAAAGCCTGAAAAATAGTTTTTAATTATTTTGAGTATATTTCCAAAATATTTAATATTTTTGGAATATAAAAGGTATTTATTTATTTAATTATAATATTAAATTAATGATTTAAAAATGGTTTTAATTCATGAAAAATCATGAAAAATTATATTATGATGTTAGAAAATATTTTAAGTTATAAAATATAACTTTTGATATTTTGGCATGAAAATATTAATATTTTATTATTAATATCAATTATCGGATAATGAATTTAATCGTTTAAAAATCATATAAATGTGATTCTAAGGTATTAAAAATACTTTGTAATATTATAAATATATTATAATATTATGTTATGATTTTCATTAATATTTGATATTAAATAAATATTAATGATTAAGGAATTACGTGGTATTTAATTCATTTAAATACAATATTAATAATTGAAAATGTTGATAAATGATATTAATTATCTGAAAATTATTGCAAGTCTATGAAAATTATCTTGACTGATAAGAAAATTATCTGTGATAATTGTTTAGTGTTGAATTGTACTCTGTACATCTTGCATGTATAAGTCAGGTATGAAAGGCTGATCACCTTCATTACCAGTTGGTCCAGATATATAATTGTTCCTGTTCAATACTTGTTCAGTCAAAATTTTGTTCATGCTAATTCACAGATACATTGTGAAGGATAGCAAACTTATTATTCAGACTCTTTCAATCATGATATATCTTTAAATTGTTTTAAAACTTGCTGGGTAACTTTCATGCTCACCCTTGCTATATCATGATAAACATTGCAGATAAGGCGAATGCGTTCAGATACAGGAAAAGGATAATGCCAAGTTCAGCTTGGGATAGAATGTGCAGCTAATTTATAAAAGTAGTTTTGATTAGTATTGTTATATGTTAGATAGTTTATGATTTGTGTCTAAGTTAAGGTTACTCGATTTTGGGGAAAAGTATGTAAGTTTAATGTATAAACAATTTATGTTTATATCTTCCGCAAATAGTAATAGTTGTATAGAATGATCGAACCGGATCCGAGGTGATTTAGGACCTGGATTCGGGGCCGTTACAAGGGTTTTCTCGAATCTCCATTCCATTAACTCAGCTGACTCGAAAAGATACAAAATTCGGTTGGTGCGTGGAATGTGAGAAGAGTTTTCAAGAACTCAAGAGGAGACACATTTCAGCACCTATTATGACAATACAATCTGGCTCGGAGGAATTTGTCATCTACAGTGATGCTTTGGGCAAAGGGTTAGGATGTGTTCTCGTGCAACATGGGAAAGTCATAGCCTATGCCTCACGACAACTCAAAGAATATGAGAGGAATTATCCTACTCATGATCTAGAGTTGGCAGCTATCGTTTTTGCGCTTAAAATCTAGAGGCATTACCTGTATGGGGAGAAAGTGGAAATCTGTACGGAACATAAAAGTCTCAAATATTTCTTCACTCAAAAGGAACTCAACATGCGGCAATGACGTTGGCTCGAACTGTTGAAAGATTATGATCATACTATTCAATACCATCCTGAAAAAATGAACGTAGTAGCTGATGCGCTGAGTAGAAGATCATATGCGGGTAGGAGTTTAATATTGTCAACACAAAGGCCCATTTTGTATGACTTGCAAAGGATGGAGTTAGAGATAAACACTCCAGGGACCCATGTGATAATGGCGAATATACGAGTAGAACCGACTTTAATCGATAAAGTTAAAGCTACTCAAGCTACAGACCTGGAGCTGATGCGTATGAGGAAGAAAGTACAAGAAGGTGCTATGCCGGAAGTAAGAATCGATGAAGAAGGAATACTTCGAGTCAACTCCAGAATTTGTGTTCCTAACAACCCTGATTTAAAGTATAAAATCATGATGGAGGCGCATAACACACCGTTTTCAATCCATCCTGGGAGTGCCAAAATGTATCGTGATCTTCGATATACATTTTGGTGGAGCAATATGAAGAGAGAGATAGCAGAATTTATCTCAAGGTGTTTAACTTGTCAACGAGTCAAGGCGGAGCATCAAGTACCAAAAGGTCCATTGCAACCATTTGAAATTCCAGAATGGAAGTGGGGACACATTACTATAGATTTCGTTACTGGTCTTCCCAAGGTTTCTCAAGGCATAGATGCAATTTGGGTCATTGTTGATAGATTGACCAAGTCTGCTCATTTCCTACCTATACGAGAAACTTATACACTTGAACGTCTTGCTCGTATGTACATAAACGAGATTGTAAGACTGCATGGTATGCCAGTATCCATAGTTTCTGATCGAGACCCAAGATTCACTTCAAGATTTTGGGTTAGTTTGCAAAAAACTATGGGCACGGATTTACGATTTAGCTCGACATATCATCCTCAAACGGACGGACAGTCGGAGAGGACCATTCAAACTCTTGAAGATCTATTAAAACTCTGTGTCCTTGACTTCAAAGGAAGTTGGGATAAGTTCCTACCATTGGTGGAGTTTTCCTACAACAACAGTTATCAAGCAAGTATTGGCATGGCTCCATTTGAGGCGTTGTATGGAAGAAAGTGTCGTTCTTCAGTATGCTGGGATGAGGTGGGTGAAGCAATGTTGTTGGAACTGGAGTTGGTACGTATGACTACGAAAAAGATTCAAATGATTCGACAACGTATAAAAACCTCACAAGATCGACAAAAGAGTTATGCTGATCTTCATCGAAAGGACGTGGAATTCGATATTGGAGATCATGTATTATTACGTGTTGCTCCATGGAAGGGAGTTATGAGATTTGGAAAGAGAGGAAAGCTCAACCCTTGATTCATTGGCCCATTTTTAATCCTCGATCGAGTAGGAACTGTGGCGTATAGACTCGCTTTACCGCCATGTATGTCTCGTGTTCATAATGTTTTTCACATATCTATGTTACGTAAATATGTGAATGACCCGAACCACATTATTGAATTAGAACCAGACGAGATAGAGGAAGATTTAACGTATGAAGAGTTACCTATTAAAATCTTGGATAAAAAGGATCATATTGTACGCTCCAAGGTTATACCTCAAGTCAAAGTTTTGTGGAGAAACCACGATGTGGAAGAAATGACCTAGGAGTTAGAATCTGAGATGAAATCAAGATATCCTTACCTCTTCGACATACCAGGTACGCACCCTAATTTTGAGAACGAAATTTCATAAGAAGGGGAGGTTGTAAGACCCCAACTTTTTGAATAAAGATTAAATTTACTCGAAATATATTTTTGAATATTATGGTGTGGATTTGATATAATATTATACTTATGGGTAATATTTACAAATTTTGTAAAGTACGCAAGTTGTTATATAATATTCGATTGGTCGGGAAATATTCGTTTTAACAGGGAATATTCGTACAACGTCACAATCATTGGTGGACCCCTACAACGGAATTATTGTCGGATTGAGAAAATGACAAAAATACTTTATGAAAATAACGGCAGAAGTTTTACCGTTAACTGTTAAAACACCCGGTATTAAAGTACAGTAATACGCGTGGTTGCATAGTAGTACACGGTATTGATTATTAATGCTTACGTGAGAAGTCACTCAGTTATACTCAATTATTGCTACAGTAATTGCTGTATCATATCTCTCATATTATTGATTCAATTATTGTCACAATATCATTTACATAATATATTATATTATTAAATCAATAATTGAGACGACAAAGTTATTCATATTATTATTTGCAATATTGACAATTTTTAGAAGTTCTGTCAAGGAGAGGTTTGGTCACCTAATTACGCGCCAATAAGGAGAAATCCTTATCGAAAAGCCCCATCTTTCCTGGGAACGACCTGGTTGTTAAATATTGTGAGTTATAATATTAATGATGAATAAGTTGTGTTGATTAAAAATGAATTTTGATAGTTCCATTGTGTTGGAATTATTAGTGTTAGTGGAAATCGACATCTATTTCGATGATAATTGATGTCTAGGGGTTATATTGAATAATCGGGTAATTTATCGGATAAATGAGCAATTAATTGCTACTAATTTACATACTTATATAACTATTTGTTCACATGTGTGTACTATTGAATCACATTATTTACTATTAGGGGAGTTGGTGCAAGATTGATAATACTTGCATGACTAAGTTAAAAATAGAGGTATAGATGGAGGTACTATACTGTAATACGTATTTTTCACATGATTATACTATTGATTTACATGATTAAACTATTGATTCACATTATTTACTATTAGGGGAGGTGGTGCAATTTTGATAATACTTGCAGGACTAAATTAAAAATGAAAGAAAAGTTGAAGGTATTGAACTGTAATTTTTCGAGTCCCAAAACGTGTAATTATCGAAACTATATTTTCCTATAAATAGAAGCTCATTCTTCCTTCATTTCTCACCAATTCACAAAAGCTTTAGAGCGATTATTATAGAGAAAAATTATAGAGAGAAAGAAGAAGAGAAGTCTGCTACCTCACTATTCCAGTATCTAGTTTTTCCAAGGTAGGGAATATTATTTGTTGTACTCGTAGGGAGTATTATTTCTTTCTTATCCATGAAGAGAACTTCTGTTATTCCATTCTTTATTATTCTATTGGAATAACCTGTATACGCGGGCTACCCTATACTTGGTGAAATTCTTCTATTATTCCATTCTTTATCATTCTGTTGGAACATCCTGTATGTGAGTTTACGCCGGACCTGGTTCTGTCTTTATTATTCTGTTAAAATATCATGTCTGTGCGTTTAACGCCGGACCTGATTCCGTCTTTATTATTCCGTTGGAATATCTTGTTTGTGCGTTTTACGCCGTACCTGATTCCGTTATTTATTATTCTGTTGGAATAACCTGCATGTGCGGTTTATCGCATGCTTGGTGATTTCTTTTGTTATTCCATTCCTTGTTATACTCAGTTGGTTAAAGTTTTGACTTCTATACTCCATGAAATTAGTGGAATATCCTTGATATTTGCACTTCATTCAGTATCTTTTCATGGAAATATTCTTCTAAGCATTCTTGAATTTTACTCTACAAAGCAGTATCATGTTGACAATTTGGACATTATTAGTTCTTGAATAAATTAATTCTTGAACTTGTTTTATTGAATTCTTATATCATTGTCATCATCCTCATGTTTATATTTTTTTGAAAGTCATCTGTGGCCTGTAGTGCATAGATGGACTTGGTATGATTATGACCAGGGATTATTCGGTGTAATCATGACCGTAATTGTGACGACCCCAAAATAGGTCCATTCCATCTAACCCATTCTGAGTTGCCAAATACATGGTACAAAAACAAATACAATTTCAGTAATACAATCGTCGTGAAAAATACGACAACACATATACTGTGAGTTTGAATACAACTATTGTCTAATAGACAGTATAAAAACTCAAAAAGGGTCCTCTTTACAATTATTCATACTCTATTTCACAGAATAGTGAGGACTACTAATGCAACCATCTGGACCATCAATCCATTCCCTTACTAGTCCCAGCTACATTCTCATTTCCTGAAGAGAACAGTGAAAGAAATGGTGAGCTCAACTAGCCCAGTAAGAAATATTATGACTAAGATAATATACAACAAATTATCATTAGTCTTCAACAGGGAAAAATCTGATAAAATATAATAGACAACAAGTTTTAGATCAACAACTGCAGCGGAATAAGCAATCCATTAGAAGAGTCAAGTAGAGAAAGAATTCTACTATCTTCTATGAATTTAAAAGTCCATCATCAATATTTTATCCATGTAACATCAATCAATACACATCTTTAATCAAATATTCATCTTTGCACTGCGGGGCAAAGATATTCATTTGTATTACCAGTTGGTCATGTTCATCTCAACACCTGTTCATCTTTGCACTACGGGCAAAGATATTCATTAGGTATTCATTCATCTTTGCACTACAGGCCAAAGATATTCATCAGTTAATCATTCATCTTTGCACTACAGGCCAAAGATATTCAGTAATATCATCATTTAGGATTGAGGATGATGAAAAATATTTTAAACGAACGAATCCAGTGAAACAAAATAACAAATATTAGATATTCGTATTACAGTTTATCCAAGATCAATAATACTTCATAATAACCAATTTTGAAGCAAAATTCAAAGATCAAAACATGTATACAATCAAAGATAGTAACCATAATAGACACCTTGGATAAAATGAAGAAAATTTTATTTTTCGGTGAATAGTGCCGTATACGTGAATAGTGCCGTATACGTGAATAGTAACTTCGACACCAAAAGATAGAAATTCCACAAGAAAAATCATTATGCTTCGTGAATAGTACTTGTGAATAGTAACTCGTGAATAGTAACTCATGAATAGTAACCCCGACAAGAAAAGTTTTAAATTTGATAAAAAGTTCCAACCAATATTTTGGCATAATGATATTGAAGAAATAATATCACTTACGAAGAAAATAACATTCCTTACCTCAAAAAGATAATACTTCTGGCTGGAATACTGGATATAGTGCTGAAGGAACTTGCACCGTATAACAACACTCAAAGTATCAAAATACTCACAAGAATACGCTCGATAATATAGATAGAGAAAGAGAGAAAACTTATGAATTCTGGTGTGATTTTCAATTCTAACTAAGCACCCTATTTATAGGAAAATGCTTAGAACGCCATAGAAGACTAACCTGCTACCTGATGGCTTTACCTGTTACTATTGCCACCCACCACATTTGAAATTCAATTGATCACATTTCTCACCAACTAATTCTAGAATTTTCCAAAATGTTTTATCATTTAAACAATAATCAGAAACTTTAATAATTCATAGAAAATAGCCCGTTTATCAGAAAAATACGAATTTTATGTCCATTCCACATGAAATCGAATTCTCTACAACTTTGTAGCTTTGAGTTTTTCCAAATTCCAAACAAAAAAAATACCCGAAATCTACAAACGGATGATTTTTAAATACTTCCAATCCGACAAAATACTGATAAAACATCTCAGCATTAATTCCTTCATTAATAACCACATAAATAAATCCATCATTTATATCCACATAAAATAAATATTTCCTTATCATATGAATCAATAATTAATTATTCACAAATAATATTACAGAATCACATTTACGACAACTAGGCTGTTCCCAGGAAAGAGGGGGCTTTCCGATAAGGATTTCTCCTTACTGGCGCGCAATTAGGTGACCAAACCTCTCCTTGACAGAACTTTCTAGACATTACCAATAATGCTATCTAATAATATTATTCAAATCATATGAATTATTGATCTGATAATGGAGATACTGTGTAGTGACAATTATTGAACAACAATAATATAAAATTTCAACGCAGCAATTATTGAATCAATAAAATAAAATATTGAACAGTAACTACTGTGATAATTATTGAGTAGTGCCTTCTTACGTAAGGATCAATAATTCAATAATATTGTGCAATACCGTGTGCTACTGTGCAACAGTGTTAACGGTAACAACTACGCCGTTATTTATAAAAATTCAAACTTGTCGTTTTCTTCATCCGACAGTTATTCTGTTATGGGGCCCACAAATGACTGCGTCGTCGTACGAATATTCCCCTATAAAAAGAATATTCCACGACCAAACGAATATTCCCCGACAACAATGATTATTTTATAATCACTTGCTTATTTTACAAAATTTACACATTTCACCCATAACCAAAGCATTATATAAAATTATCACCTTATTATTCACAATAATAAATAGAGGAAATTCGATTTTTATTTATTAAAAAGTTGGGGTCTTACAACCTCCCCTCCTTATGAAATTTCGTCCTCGAAATTGACGTACGTACATGGTATTTCAAAAAGGTGAGGATACCTCGCTTTCGTTTCTGATTCCAACTCCCAGTTCATTTCTTCAATAGCATGGTTCCTCCACAAAACTTTAACTTGAGGTATAACCTTTGTGCATAGGACATGTTATTTCCTATCCAAGATCTTGACCAGTACCTCCTCATACGTTAAATCTTCGGCTGTCTCGTTTGGTTGTAACGCAATAATGTGGTTCGGGTCATCCACATATTTACGTAACATCGATACATGAAAAACGTTATGAACACGCGACATACTTAGCGATAAGGCGAGTCTATAAGCCACTGTTCCTACTCGATCGAGGATTTCAAATAAATCGAAGGCTTGAGCTTTCTTCTCTTCATCGACTCTTACTTCTAGAATAACGCATTCTTGCACCTTCTTCTTTATATTCATCAGCTCCAGTATGTAGCTTGAGCGGTTTTAATGTCAATTCTACTCATATATCATCACGTGGGTCCCTAGAGTCTTTAATTCTATCTTCATCATTTGTAAGTTATACGAAATTGGTTTTTGTTTTAACAACATCGCACTCGTAAACGCATATGATCTTCTACTCAACGCGTCAGCTACCACGTTCGCTTTCCCACAATGGTATTGAATGGTACGATTATAATCTTCAACAGCTCGATCCAACGTCTTTGGCGCATTATACGTTCGTTTTGGTTGAAGAAATATTTAAGGGTTTTAGAAATGGGTTTTGTACTAGGGTCAATACAAAATTCGATTTCACGCTCTAGGCTAAGAAGTCCTTCAGGAATACATCAGAAAATTCACTAACAACAGAAATATCATTCAAATCTGACGTATTTTTGTTTAAATCCATGAAATGGGCTAAGAAAGCTTGACATCCGTTTTTCAATAAACGAATGGCTTTATGGATTGATATGAAAGTGTTTGACTTCAATGATTTGGTTTCTTGAATTCGCATAACAAGTTAGTTAGGTATATAAAAACTAACAACCTTACGAAAATAATCAATTTTAGTATGATGAGTGGTTAACCAATCAATCCCTAAAATCAAATCAAAAGCAAGTATCTTTAAAGAGATAAGATCAACAGGTAATGTGATTGTGCCCACTTGGATCAAACAAGATTTATAAAAGTTTCTCCTAACGGAGTTTCCATAGATAAGTCAAATTCCAAATTCTCCGGAGTCAAGTTTAAACGTTAAGTACAAGCAGGAGAAATAAAAGAGTGGGTAGATTCGGTATCTAATAAGGTATAGACTTCGCAAGAATTTATAAATAACTAACCCATGGTAACTTCGTTCGGGTTACTCTCTCTTTGAGAAGTCACGAAAAACGCTCTTCCTGAAACCACCGACTTTGTTTTGTACGTATCTACCTTTGGTGCCACCGTCCCAACTGGACTTGATTTCGCTATAGGACAAAATCGAGCTATGTGACCGTCTTTTCCACAACTAAAACATATCTTGGAAAGCTGTTAACAGTTTGGACTTATATGTCCCTCCTCTCCGCATCTGTAGCATCTAACTGACGGTCGTTCTCCTCCCCTAGAATTTGTTGCTGGTGATGGTGCTGACGTCTTCCCGTCATCGTTAAATCTTCTTTTCTTGAAATTTCCACTTGAATCATTTCTTCTATTATCTTGGCCATGATTACCACCAAAGTGGTTACCATTTCTGGCATAATAATTTCCTCCACGATGGTTATCATTGTTCCGATGACCGTTGTCACCGGTACAATTATTATCTTGTTGTTGCTTGTTATCCTTCGGTTGAGCTGACTCATTATCGCGCTCCAATAACTGAGCCTTATTGTGACAACCCCAAAACAGGTCCATTGCACCCAACCTATTCTGAGCCGCCTAATACATGGTACAGAAAACAACTACAAATTTATTACAACAACTGTCGTGCAAAATACAACAACATAAATACTGTGAGTTTTGATACAAATATATACCAACTGTGACTCATGTCCTAACCTTGGATAGCACGTCACAATGACACCTTATATAAAGGTACAGTCAAAAATTATTTTAGAAATTAGAATCTTTGGAAAGTGCTCAAGGAAACCTTCGTACATGGGAGGCCATGCGTCTAGGTTATGATAGATATCATATGCCCACAGAATTATCCTTGGTTGACCCAATAAACCCCAAAGAAAAACGAGAAGATTACGATCATCCTCTTTCCAATGGTGAGTCTTCTCTTGACATATAATTATCTCCACTATCTCTAATTGAGAATTATACTCCAAACAAACACCAAGATTATATAGGTAGTACTCGTAGATATACTCAATGAGCACAACCCTGTCTTATGATGACACGAGGTTGTATGTCATTAGACATCTTGTATGTTAGTGGCAAAACACCCTTCCAACGTTGGGTTCGCCTCACCCTATTTGATTCACCAAATATAACTACTAAACGATGTATACAACACACTTTTCTATACTGCTTAAGGAGAACCTCCACACCTAGAGACCACCGTTCTATTTCCCTGCTACCCTCGCTCGACCTAGCTACACTCTTATTACCTGAATGGAATTGTGAAGTAAAAGAGTGAGCACAACTAGCTCAGTAAAGAATATCATGACTAAAGATAATTAAATTATCAATAGCCTTCATTAGTAATAAATCAGAGATTTAGAACATATGGTAGATGATAAAACGTTTCAACCATAGTTGCAGCGGAACAAGCAATCCATTAGAAGAGTCAAATAGACCATAAAGTCTATTATCTTCTCCATGTTAAAAGTCCACCAACAATATTTTATCCCTGTAACATCAATCAACAGTTCCTGTCCACAATCATGTGAATAACTCATAATCATAATTGTAGTTCTAAATTCCTCTTCACATCCAGGACAAAGATAATTTTATCACCTATCTTTACCTGAAACATCAAAGATCATGGTTATACCAAATCACAGTTCTTGTTCGGAATCATACTAATAAATTCATCTTTGCACTACGGGCCAAAGATATTCATTAACAGTTCATCTTTGCACTACAGGCTAAAGATATTCAACAACAGATCGTCTTTGCACTACGGGCCAACGATATTCATCAACAATTCATCTTTTCACTTCAGGCCAAAGATATTCAATAACAGTTCATCTTTGCACTACAGGCCAAAGATATTAATATCTCAAAGAAATATATAATCATTTCAAAATGTATATAAACCATAATTATAACCATGTTGATCAATTCGCCTTTGCACTTAAGCTAAAAATATTCAATTATAAATTCAATGGTCATGATCATACTAGTCACAATTCATCTTTACACTACTAGCCAAAGAGAACCCATAGTCATGATCATACCAATAATCTACCCATCTTTACACTCAAGTCAAAGAGAAATTTCTTCACCAGGATTATAAAAATGTTATATATGATAATAAAAATAATATCATCAAAACATGGATTTAATTTCAAGAGTAAGATTCATAAATCAACGATAATTTGGTTAGAAAAAGAAACCAACTTTGTCGTACCCGTGAATAGTAACTCATGAATAGTAACTTGTGAATAGTACTCTGTATTCGTACATAGTACCGTATACGTAAAAAATATCATATACATGAATAATGTCGTATATGTGAATAGTGCTGTATACGTGAATAGTGTCGTATACGTGAATAGTAACCCCTGTATAAAAAGGTAGAAATTTCACAATAAAATCCATACCAATATTTCGGTATAATGTTATTGAAAGAATAACATCATTACGAAAAAAAATATCCCTTACAATCCCTTACTATCCCTTACATAATAACGACAATATCCCTTACCTCAAAAGAGCAGCACTTCTGACTGGATATCGGATATGACGCTGAAAAAAACTTGTACTGATGAATAGCAACTCACCAAGTATCTAAATACTCACAAAATATACTCGATAATCTAGAGGGAAAAACGAGAGAAAACTTATGAATTCTGGTGTGATTTTCAATTCTAACTTAGCCCTCTATTTATAGGAAAATGTTAGCACGCCGAAGCAGACTTGACCTGCTACCTGATGGCTTTACCTGCTACTATTTCACCCACCAAAAATCAGCCATCTTCCCTAACAACCAAAAGTGGGGCCCACCCATTTCTAGAATTTTTCACCAAAATCATTTATAAACCTAATTTCTGAATCAGTCACCTCTTAAAATTCATAACAAATCATTCGTTCATTTTTAACGGTTCAAAATTTGTGAACATATATTCAACTTATATATGTATAACATATCCAAAAATCACAACGATCCAACGGTCAGATTAAATATTATAACTCACACAATAAAGCTGTACGAACACTGATTTGATCTTTTAATACCTCCAATCCGACAAAATACTGATAAAATACCTCAACATTAATTCCTTCATTTATAACCACATAATTAAATCCATCATTTATATCCACATCAAATAAATATTTCATTATCATATAAATCAATAATTAATTATTCACAAATAATATTACAGAATCACAATAATGACAACCAGGCAGTTCCCAGGAAAGAGGGGGCTTTCCGATAAGGATTTTTCCTTACTGGCGCGTAATTAGGTGACCAAACCTCTTCTTGACAGAACTTTTTAGACATTACCAATAATGCTATCTAATAATATTATTCAAATAATATGAATTATTGATCTGATAATGAGAAATACTGTGCAGTGACGATTATTGAAACAACAATAATATAAAATATCAACGCAGCAATTATTGAATCAATAAAATAAAATATTGAACAGTAATTACTGTAACAATTATGGAGTAGTGCCTTCTTACGTAAGAATCAATAATTGAAAAAAATACTGTGCAATACCGTGTGCTACTGTGCAACTATGCGTATTACTGTATTTTAACCACCGGGTATTCCTACAGTATTAACGGTAACCATTACGCCGTTAATTATAAAAACTCATACTTTGTCATTTTTTTCCTCCGACAATTATCCTATTATGGGGCCCACAAATGGCTGCACCATCGTACGAATATTCTCCGACAGAAAGAATATTCCACGACCAAACGAATATTCCCCGACAACAATGAATATTTTATAACCACTTGTGTATTTTGAAAAAAATTCATATATCACCCTTAACTTTAACCTTTTATCAATTTAACCATTAACTGAATTGTAATTATAAGAAAAATTGAATACTTTTATTTCATAAAATTCAGGGTCTTACACTTATTCACTACATCTGAATATAAACAAAGTTTGTGAGAAATGAGGTATTGACGTATTTCGGGTTTCAAACCTCGCAGAAACATTCGCGTCATTCTCTCCTCATTATCAACCAAATGGGATGCAAATCGGGATAACTCAGCAAACTTAACTTCGTACTGCGACACGTTCATATTGTTTTGCTCCAGCTTAATGAACTCAACCTCCTTCATGTGACGAATACTTTCAGGAAAGTACTTTTTGTTGAACAATTCTTGGAACTTCTCCCAAGACATCTTCAGTGCGGCAGATTGAGTACGCTTTACAGATTCCCACCAGTAATCTGCCTCTCCTCGCAACATGAAGGTGGCAAAGGGAACCTTTTTCTCCTCGGAACATCCCAAGACATCAAATATCTTGGTGATCTGCTCTATCCACGTCTCTGTCATAAGTGGTTCTGGCTTTCCCAAAAACTCTGGTGGTCCCAGCTCCTTGAACTGCTTAGCGGTGACCAACTGTGGGTTGCCATTGTTTCCACCTGCATTTTAAATAGGAACTGATGTTGCATGAATTTCATAAAGCCTCTGAACATCCCATCGTTCACCATTTTATCGGTGTTATTATTTACCTGAGGATTATTGTCTTCCTGCTACACCTTATCCCGGGTATTGATTAAAGGTGTCTCCACTGTCTCATTCACTCCATCGTTAATATTTCCTGATGCCATTCTTAAATACTGCCATAAAACAAGGGTTAATTAACAAATCACATATTATCCCTATACTCTGACCGACCAATTAAATACCAAACAAACTTAGGTAGGTCATACTAGCGAAGGAATTTTCCATCTCTCCCCTCCTAGTTCTAGTCTCACATCTTAGCCAGGGATCATATCCCTAAGCTTTGATACCAACTGTGATGACCCCAAAATAGATCCATTCCATCCAACCCATTCTGAGTCGCCAAATACATGGTACAAAAATAAATACAACTTCAGTAATACAATCGTCGTGCAAAATACGACAACACATATACTGTGAGTTTGAATACAACTATTGTCTAATAGACAGTATAAAAATTCAAAAGGGGTCCTCTTTACAATTATTGATACGTTATTTCACAGAATAGTGAGGACTACTAATGCAACCATCTGGACCGTCAATCCATTCCCCGACTAGTCCCAGCTATATTCTCATTTCCTGAAGAGAACAGTGAAAGAAAGGGTAAGCTCAACTAGTCCAGTAAGAAATATTATGACTAAGATAATATACAACAAATTATCATTAGTCTTCAACAGGAAAAAATCTGATAAAATATAATAGACAACAAGTTTTAGATCAACAACTGCAGCGGAATAAACAATCCATTAGAAGAGTCAAGTAGAGAAAGAATTCTACTATCTTCTATGAATTTAAATGTCCATCATCAATATTTTATCTCTGTAACATCAATCAATACACATCTTTAATCAAATATTCATCTTTGCACTGCGGGGCAAAGATATTCATTTGTATTACCAGTTGGTCATGTTCATCTCAACACCTGTTCATCTTTGCACTACGGGCCAAAGATATTCATTAGGTAATCATTCATCTTTGTACTACAGGCTAAGGATATTCATTAGTTAATCATTCATCTTTGCACTACAGGCCAAAGATATTCAGTAATATCATCATTTAGGACTGAGGATGATGAAAAATATTTTAAAGAAACGAATCCAGTGAAACAAAATAACAAATATTAGAGGTTCGTATTACAGTTTATCCAAGATCAATAATACTTCATAATAACCAATTTTGAAGCAAAATTCAAGAATAAAGATCAAAACATGGATACAATCAAAGATAATAACCATAATAGACACCTTGGATAAAAAGAAGAAAATTTTATTTTTCGGTGAATAGTGCCGTATACGTGAATAGTGTCATATACGTGAATAGTAACTCCGACATCAAAAGATAGAAATTCCACAAGAAAAATCATCATGCTTCGTGAATAGTACTCGTGAATAGTAACTCATGAATAGTAACTCATGAATAGTAATTCATGAATAGTAACCCCGACATGAAAAGTTCCAACCAATATTTCGGCATAATGATATTGAAAAAATAATATCACATACGAAGAAAATAACATCCCTTACCTCAAAAAGATAATACTTCTGGCTGGAATACTGGATATAGTACTGAAGGAACTTGCACCTTATAGCAACACTCAAAGTATCAAAATACTCACAAGAATACGCTCGATAATATAGAGAGAGAAAGGGAGAAAACTTATGAATTCTAGTGTGATTTTCAATTCTAACTAAGCACCCTATTTATAGGAAAATGCTTAGAACGCCATAGAAGACTAACCTGCTACCTGATGGCTTTACCTGTTACTATTTCCACCCACCACATTTGAAATTTAATTGAGCACATTTCTCACCAACCAATTCTAGAATTTTCCAGAATATTTTATCATTTAAACAATAATCAGAAACTTTAATAATTCATAGAAAATAGCCCGTTTATCAGAAAAATATGAATTTTATGTCCATTCCACAGGAAATCGAATTCTCTACAACTTTGTAGCTTTGAGTTTTTCCAAATTCTAAACAGAAAAATACCCGAAATCCACAAACGGATGATTTTTAAAAACTTCAAATTCGACAAAATACTGATAAAACATCTCAACATTAATTCTTTCATTCATAACCACATAAATAAATCCATCATTTATATCCACATAAAATAAATATTTCCTTATCATATGAATCAATAATTAATTATTCACAAATAATATTACAGAATCACATTTATGACAACCAGGCTGTTCCCAGGAAAGAGGGGGCTTTTCGATAAGGATTTCTCCTTACTGGCGCGCAATTAGGTGACCAAACCTCTCCTTGATAGAACTTTCTAGACATTGCCAATAATGCTATCTAATAATATTATTCAAATCATATGAATTATTGATCTGATAATGGAGATACTGTGGAGTGACAATTATTAAATAACAATAATATAAAATATCAACGCAACAATTATTGAATCAATAAAATAAAATATTGAACAGTAACTACTGTGACAATTATTGAGTAGTGCCTTCTTACGTAAGGATCAATAATTCAACAAGACTGTGCAATACCGTGTGCTACTGTCCAACCATGCGTATTACTGTATTATAACCACCGGGTATTCCAAAAGTGTTAACGGTAACAACTACGCCGTTATTTATAACAACTCAAACTTGTCGTTTTCTTCATCCGACAGTTATTCTGTTATGGGGCCTTCAAATGACTGCGCCATCGTACGAATATTCCATGACAAAAAGAATATTCCACGACCAAACGAATATTCCCCGACAAAAATGATTATTTTATAACCAATTGCTTATTTTATAAAATTTACACATTTCACCCATAACCGAAGCATTATATAAAATTATCACCTTATTATTCACAATAATAAATAGAGGAAATTCGATTTTTATTTATTAAAAAGTTGGGGTCTTACAACCTCCCCTCCTTATGAAATTTCGTCCTCGAAATTGACGTACGTACATGGTATTTCAAAAAGGTGAGGATACCTTGCTTTCGTTTCTGATTCTAACTCCCAGTTCATTTCTTCAATAGCATGGTTCCTCCACAAAATCTTAACTTGAGGTATAACCTTTGTGTATAGGACATGTTCTTTCCTATCCAAGATCTTGACAAGTACCTTCTCGTATGTTAAATCTTCGGCTATCTCGTCTGGTTGTAACGCAATAATGTGGTTCGGGTCATCCACATATTTACGTAACATCGATACGTGAAAAACGTTATGAACACGCGACATACTTAGCGTTAAGGCGAATCTATAAGCCATAGTTCCTACTCGATCGAGGATTTCAAATAAATCGAAGGCTTGAGCTTTCTTCTCTTCATCGACTCTTACTTCTAGAATAACACATTCTTGCACCTTCTTCTTTATATTCATCAGCTCCAGTGTGTAGCTTGAGCGGTTTTAACATCGATTCTACTCGTATATCATCACGTGGGTCCCTGAGTCTTTAATTCTATCTTCGTCATTTGCAAGTTATACGAAATTTGTTTTTTTGTTAATAACATCGCACTCGTAAACGCATACGATCTTCTACTCAACGTGTCAGCTACTACGTTCGCTTTCCCACGATGGTATTGAATGGTACGATCGTAATCTTCAACAGCTCGAGCCAACGTCTTTGGCGCATTATATGTTCGTTTTGGTTGAAGAAATATTTAAGGGTTTTAGAAATGGGTTTTGTACTAGGGTCAATACAAAATGAGCTTGAAGGAGACTTTTTCTCTCTCTTGAATTCTATATAAACTTGTATACAATGCATTTGGCTGTTAGTAATGGCTGAGAATTGTAGTCTTGTAGGTTCATAGCTTGACTATAGTGGCTAGCAAGATTTTGCTAGATCTTGTCTTCAATAATTCAAGAATGGGAAAAAAGGTCACTTTGGTAATTTTATTTTAATTTTAAGGGCCTTCTTGTCCAAGGTGCTTGGATCTAGGGTTTAATCACTAGATTTTACATTTTAAAGTTTTCCAAATAATTACTAGGGTTTGGACAATTAAAAATTTAAGTGTAGCAAAATTTTAATTAAAACATACTAATTAAAATTAGGATTTTTAATAGAATTTAGGGTTTAAATAATTAGGGTGCCTTAATTATCATTAGGGTTCCTAAATTAACATTTCAATTTACTAAAATAATAATTAGGGTTTATAATTTTAGTAATTAGGTTCTCAAATATTAATTAGGGTTTTATCTAATTAACATTAATTCTATAATATGCACATAATTAATATAACACAATTTCTTACCGATCTTAATTTCCTGTTTTGAATTCCCAATTATGGTTTATGACAATAGTACTAGGGTTTATTGTCATACACCATAATTGACTAACCAATATACATATACTGTATATATTTATAACACTGTAAAACTAATATTATATTTAATATAATATTATTATTCTCATTCATAGCTCAAAATCTATAATCAGGGTTTGGATTCCATATCTGATTTATCTTTCATCATTAATTAAGTTAAAATAATTAACTGAATAATTTGAATTAAAATTCACATAATAAAATAGTAATTATAATAATTTCAATAATCACTTCATATATTATTTAAATAATATAAAAATCATAGTTTCATAGAAAATAAATAATAAAGACATTTCTACTATGAAATTAATTATCACAAGTATATACTTTATAATGATCAAAAATTTTAAAATAAAATTATTTGAAATTATTCATGTAATAAATTAATTTTATTTATCACATATATACATACACATTACTTGGCACATATTCTTATTTAAAAAAAAATTTATATGCAAAATTTCTTAATTATTTATATAGAAAATATTCAGGTTATTACAGCACCGGTATTGTTTGTAAAGAAAAAGGACGGATCGTTACGACTTTGTATCGACTATCGAGAGTTGAACAAGTTAACGATTAAGAATAAATACCCGTTGTCCAGGATCGATGATCTATTTGATTAGTTGAAAGGGGCAAAGTATTTTTCTAAAATAGATTTGCGCACGGGGTATCATCAACTGAAAGTGAGGAAGGAAGATATACCTAAGACGGCGTTCAGAACTCGTTATGGGCATTACGAGTTTTTGGTTATGTCGTTTGGGTTGACGAATGCGCCAGCCGCATCCATGGATATGATGAACAGAGTGTTCAAACAGTATTTGGACAAGTTCGTCGTAGTGTTCATTGATGATATTCTAGTCTATTCTAAGACGCCAGAAGATCATGCTGAACATCTAAGAATAATGTTGGAAACATTACGGAGGGAGAAGTTATATGCGAAATTGACTAAGTGTGAATTTTGGCTCGAACGAGTGCAGTTTCTATGACATGTTATAGACAAAGATGGCATATCCGTAGATCCAGTGAAGGTGGAAGCGGTGAATGAGTGGGTGCAACCAAAAATGCCAACCGAAGTTAGGAGTTTTCTGGGGTTAGCAGGATACTATAGAAGGTTCATTCAGGACTTTTCTAAATTAGCTACTCCGTTGACAAACCTGACAAGGAAGTCGGTGACGTATGTATGGACAAAAAAGTGTGAGCATAGTTTTCAAGAACTAAAAAGGAGGTTGAGTGAGGCACCTGTATTATCTTTACCAGATGATACGGGGAATTTTGTAGTTTATAGCGATGCTTCACATAGAGGACTAGGTTGTGTGCTTATGCAACATGGCAAGGTCATTGCGTATGTATCATATCAGTTAAAAGATTATGAGAAGGTCTATCCTACTCATGACATAGAATTGGCAGCTGTAGTGTTTGCTTTAAAAATATGGAGACATTATTTATATGGGGAAAAATGTGAGATATACACAGGCCATAAAAGTCTGAAATATATCTTCACACGGAAGGAGTTGAATATGAGGCAGAGAAGGTGGTTAGTGTTGATAAAAGATTATGATTGTGATATCTTATATCATCTGGGGAAGGCAAATGTAGTAGCCGACGCGTTAAGTCAGAAGGGTAGGGAAAAGCTGTCAATGTTAACGACTCAATGAGTTAATAACAGAGATGGCCAAGATGGAATTAGAAGTTAAATTGCCAAGTGAAACAGCAGAGATGTTATTCTCAATAGAGACTCGACCAACGATAGTGGAACGGGTTAAGGAAGTACAGATAAGTACTGAAGAATGCGAGCATGTGAAAAAGACAATGAAGGATGACGTGAAGACTAAGTATAACCTTGATAAAGAAGGTTTACTTCGTTTTTAAGGAAGAATTTGGGTTTCAAATAATTCTGAGTTGAAAGAAGAGATTATGTGTGAGGCTCATAGTTCGAGGTACTCGATACATCCCGGTAGTACTAAGATGTATCAAGACCTTCGTCGAAACTTTTGGTGGCCAAACATGAAGAGAGAGATCACAGAATACGTTAGTAAGTGCTTAACTTGTCAGAAAGTTAAGGCTGAACACCAAAGATCGAGTGGATTGATACAACCACCGGAGATTCTGGAGTGGAAATTGGAGCATATCACCATGGACTTTGTGGTGGGGCTTCCAACGACGAGAAAAGGATACGATGCTATATGGGTATAGTGGATCGGTTAACTAAATCGGCTCATTTTCTACCAATAGGAGTTAGGTATAACCTAGAGCAGTTAGCTAAGCTTTATGTCAAGGATATCATTTCCAGACATGGAGTACCTGTTTCGATTGTGTCCGATCATGATCCACGATTCACGTCGAACTTTTGGAGGAGTTTATAAGAGCAAATGGGAACACATTTGAGACTGAGTACGGCGTATCATCCACAGACGGATGAATAAAGTGAACAAATGATTCAAACGATAGAAGATATGTTAAGATCATGCGTTATGGATTTCAAGGGGAGTTGGGACGAGCATCTACCTTTGGTAGAATTCGTTTACAACAATAGTTTTCACGCTAGTATAGGCATGACGCCTTACGAAGCGTTGTATGGGAGGAAGTGCAGAACACCACTTTGTTGGGATGAAGTAGGTGAACGTCGAATGTTGGGACCTGAGATGGTACAACAAATGGCAGACATGGTGAAGCTGATAAGAGCTCGATTAGTAGCAGTTCAAGATAGACAACGGAAGTATGCAGATCCTCATCGAGAGAAGAGGGAGTTTGAAGTAGGTTCATATATTTTTCTAAAAGTATCGCCAAGGAAAGGGAAGATACATTTTGGAAAGAAAGGGAAGTTAAGTCCAAGGTTTGTATAACCTTTTAAGATTTTAAGAAGGGTAGAAGAGATAGCTTATGAAGTAGCCTTACCTCCGGAAATGGAAAGAATACACAATGTGTTTCACGTGTCTGTGTTACGTCCTTATAAACCGGACTACAAACACGTAATAGAATATGAATCTATTCAAGTATAAAAAGACTTAACGTATGAAGAACTTTCGATTCAGATTATTGGTAGGAAGGAACAAGTCTTGAGAAATAAAGTAATACCTTCGTTAAAGGTAATTTGGAGTAACCATGATCCTGAAGAAGCAACGTGGGAGCTCGAAAGTAAAATGAAGGAAAAGTTTCCTCATTTGTTTATGTAAGAATATCGAGATTCTGGGGACAGAATCCTTAAAAGGAGGGAAGAATGTAACGCCCGAGAATTTCAAATTTTGAATGAATTAAATTTTTATTTGATTATGTGAATTAAATGAATTTAATTGAGTTATTATGTGAGTAAGATGTTCGAAGGTCGTTCTATGACCTAGAATATACGGATGTGGTTAGTATTCTAGCTTTGTGCTAGTATTAATGGTTGTGAATTATCAAGACAAAAATGAAGGTTTTTCGAGAATGTTTGCGTAAAAATACTATTCATCCGATTTTATTCAGAGCTAGGGTTTGAAATTTTGAGAAACGCGTAATGATAGAATACAAAGATAGTATGGAATATCCAATAGTAATTCCATTATGGCAAACGAAGTTTTCTCTTGCGGACGTAAAACCTAAGGGTTTGTGAAAGAGGTTTTCGAAAGGGAAATGCAATACGTATAGTCGTTTCGGATATTATACGTATGAAATACGAGTATTATACTAGTATAAATACGAGTATGGTATGAAGAATAGTACGACGTATAATACGATTATTATATGAGTATTAGACGAAGAGAATACGTGAGTAATACACGTAAAATATGAGTCGTATTAATGGAGTATGAGTTAAGGGTTGGTATAATCTAATTGGACTTAAACCAAAAGCAAGCCCAATAAATTATATGAGAAAGCCCAAGTTAAGGCCCAACGTTAAATTAATGTCAAGCCCAATCCAAAAAATAAACCGCGGTTCGAACTGGTGGGTCATGGGATGAGTAAAACCCATGAGGCAACCCATGGGATGATCCATCAAGGAGTGGGCCGGCCACTTGGTGGACAAGTAAAGGCAATACTTGATCACCAAGTACTTTGCTTGGTGATCAAGAAGTGAATAGTAAGGAGGTGGGAAGTTGGATAATTTTACCCTCATGTTGGTTGCCTATATATACAAAGCTAGAGTTGGCCATTTTGTTGTTTTACAAAGCTTGTCCAAATATATATATATATAGAGAGAGAAAGAGCTAGAATCATATAATCCTTCTACTTCCAAGCAAACCAATAGGCGTTTATCAAGAACGATAATTGCTTCAAAGGTAAATTCTCATAAACTGTAATCTTTATCTTTTTCGATTTCTTTCTCGTAGAAGAATCGTAGATTGGTGGAGCATATTTATTGAGGAGATATAAGGATGCATATTAATGACCAAATCATTGATAGGTCATGACCAAATAGAAACCGTAAGTGTTTACGTAAATTAAAAACCATAGAAAGTCTTGAACGAGAACTTAGTTTTGAATGAACGTTTGAAAGACCATTATAGCTAAGGAATGTGCCTATTGTTTGGTTAGGATGACTATGATGAATCAATGGAGTTTTCCATTTTATTTGGCTTATAGAACACGAGTAACGAAGTTATGACAAATTTTGCGAAAATAGACGTTAAACGTCGAAAACGTAAAAAGCCCGGATTAAAGGTCAAAAGTTGTCGTGTGACTTGAAAATGTTGGTTTCCAATGTCAACATATGAGATAAGGTAATTAAGAGTCGTGGGAAAAAGAATCGTCGCATTCTGACTTATAACGAAGAAAACGAGTATTGAACGGTCGAAAACGTTAAACGAACGCTTAAAAATGAACTTAAAGGTGAATTCTGAGTTAACGGATTCGAGAATGTGAAATTCTTATACGAACACATAAAGGATGTGATTTATGACTTGTAGGCTTTCGAATGTGTCAATTCAGATGAAAAACGAACAAATTAGGAAGCTGGGAGTTTCGTTAGGAAACCAAACTATTTTGGCCAACTGGTGCACAGACTCGGCACCGCAGGGCCAAAACCAGTACAAAGTGGTGGAGCTGCAGCGCCAGACTCGGCCGAGTACTCTGCTAACTCGCGCCACAGCGCCACTAGAATACATAGGATGTCGCGCCGCAGCGCTGGCAGTGGAAAAATGTTGACCATGTTAAGTTATGTTCCATTTGAATGTAGACTTAAGGTAAGACATTGAAGGTACTTAAAGTACATAATAGGATTGAACTTAAATCACTTATAAGGTGATAATGTAAGAAGTTTTGGTATGGTTTAATAGAGATTAAACAAAGAACGCGAAGACGTAATAAGTAAACCGTGAATGACGTTCAACGTTGATATTTAACCAATAATGATCGAATGACGGTTAATGGCATAAGAATGTTAATGGGACATGACGAAGTATAGAAAGTCGAATTGACTTTAATAACGAAGTTAATTCAATTAAGACATAGAAGAGAAAGAAGTTGGTTAGAACCGTAAAGTTAGTTTATTTGATAACTAATTATAGTGTGCTATATGAATGTATCATGTAGATCCTGTAAAGACTGAGAATAGTTGAATTGTTTATTCGAAGACGCTTAAAGGCAAGTCTTTCTTAAACACTTGTCTAACCTTCGTGTTAGCCAAGTTTTACGTGATACATGTTATACAATGCATGAATGATTTTAAAGAAAGAGTCAATACCTGTTTTAACTTGTCTAGACTAATACTAAAGAGTTGATTGATTTGTTTACAAGTCTTTCGATATATAACTGTTAACGCTATCCTATGCCAAGTATTTGGTACAGATGTAAAGGTAAGTTTATCTATGTACAAACAAAAGTATTTTTTATCGATTATTCGATGGGCACGCGAGGTTGCCAAATGTTGAACGTAAATACATTTAACGTAAGAGTGTTGATCAACATAGAGTACAATAGGCTGATCACCTAGAAGTGCTCGTAAGTAAGATGGGTGGATGGACTTAGTGTCGGATATCCTTTTCAAGTATGAAAACGAAAAGAGTATGTTCATGGTCTATTGACCGGTTCATAATTCCTAAGCTATTGTATATACCTTGGAATTATTGTTATGACATGAGAAGTACTAGTCAAATGTTTCATAGTGCTTCATAGATAATTGTTCAGATATGGAAATAAAGCATGTAATTGTTAATGTGATATTCATATGATTCTTTGTTAAGAATTATTGAGCTAGTTATGCTCATTCTTGCTTGAACCATATGTTTGCAGCTAAAGCCGAATAAACTGAGAGTTCTAAGAGAGATAAAGGCAAGGCTAAGATGGACAATTAATGGTCCTATAATAGATTAGTGTATTTGGTTGTAATATACTTATGGAGAACAACGAATGTATTCGGTTAATGAACCTGGAAAATGATTTATTACAAATGTAATACAAAGATAGTAATTACACTCATTTTGTTGTTATCAATAATTGTATGGATTGTAGTATCGTGGAGCACCATCTGTCGGGTTAAAAGATACCCGAATTTAGGGGCGTCACATATCATTTTTCTTTTTGGAAGCAAATTTAGCAAGTAATCTGTAGCTCTTCCTTCTTCTTGGAGGCTCAGTTATGGGAGAGTCAGACTCTTCTTCTTCTTCAGACTCTGAGGCCTTTGAATCAGACGAACTTCCGTGAGGTTCAACCTTGTCAGGAGCAGACCCTTCTTCTTTGGGCTCATTTCTTTCTGAGCCATCATGTGGGCTTTCAGGATTTGAAGGGGCATGTTCTTCTTTTTTAGAAACAATATCATTTGACCCATCATCTGGACTTGTTGGAGCATTTGCATTTAGGGATGAAGTTGGGTCATCTTGTATCTTTTCTTCATCATCAGAGTGAATGCTCTGAGAGGTAGCCACAGGGCTTGAGCATTCTTCTTCATCAGCAGATGCTATATTTTCTTCCATTAATCCAGTTTCACCTTCATTGCTAGATTTGGTCTGTGGGGACTCAGCCTTGAGACTATCAATTGCCTTCTCTTCTTCTGACTCTACGTCCTCTTCTTTGTTTAATGGGCTTGCTTGGGAAGCTGAGGTTGGTTTGTTTACCACTTTAGCTTTCTTGCTTGATGGCCTTTGAAGTAGTCTGTTACTTCTTCTTTTGGTGGTTTCTACAGTCAGGACTTTTTCTTCTTCATTCTTGTCTTCAATTGATAGACTTCTTAGTGGAGCCTCAATTTTCCTCACATCTTTGGATTTCTTTATGGCTGGTGTGGTTGCTGCTAGTGCAGAGTCACCAAACTCAAAGCTTTCCACCTCTTTTACGTTTCTCTTCTTCGTAGAGTTCTTTCTGCTGCTCCCTGTTGTTGTTAACCTTCTGTTCTCCTTTTGGGTTTTCTTCCAATTCACAAACAGTTGTGGATACATTACTTTGTAAACATTTAGAGGTTCTCCCTCATCATCCTTGATTTTGCCTCCTAGCTTCTTCTTCATCACAATTCTCAGCAGTCTTCCATGAAACACTTTTGTAAGTGGTTTATTCTATAAACTTCTTCAATTCAGCCTTTTCTACCCATTTGTAGATCTGATCAAACAGGATAACTCGAAAGCTGATTAATTTTTTTAGAACTATATCAGATAAGATTTTCAACTGTTGATCAAGCACCGTGTCGTGTGCAGTGTCCTTGCATAGTATGCATTTTCCCACTATTTCAGCAAGGAACTAGAATTCCTAAGGAAACTCTTTTTTCTTTATATCCTTTAGACTAGGTTTCTTTGGTACCCCATAATCTCCTTTGCTTGCTCAGTGTTGATCTTATCAAGGTTTCTCAGTCCTAAGTCAGGGAAACCTAAGCATTGATTGATATCAGATGATTTCAGCTTAAGAGACTGACCTTTAACCTTGGTTGAAAGGTTTCCAACATTTATGGATGCATTTGAGTAGAATTCCTTGACCAGTTCATTATATACTCGAGTGTTAGCCTCGAGACATTCTGAGAATCCAGCTTTTTTCATAAGTTCGAGAATGTCTCTGAACTTCTTTTCGGATTTTTCAAACGATTTGGTTCCGAGCTGAATGCCAGTGATTACTCGCCAATCTTCCATTTGAATAGTTCGAGGAATATGGTTATTTGATTCAGAGGAGTTTATGAGAGATGGCTGATTGTGATTTGGGCAAGGCTCTGGAGGGTTAACTGATTTTGGCTTTTGAGAGGGTTCTAGGGTTTGAAGATTGGAGGGAGAGAGGTTCTAGGGTTTGCTAATTTGAATTTTTCTTTATGGCAGTTCCTTCTAACTCTGCATAAATAGTGATGTGTTAAACCACCATTGGTTGCACGATTCCCAGTAATGATGTAAGACCCCAAATTATTAATAAATGAAATTTAATTTCCTCTATTTATTATTCTGAAATAGTAAGGGTTGATTTGATTAATGTGGTTAGTTATGGGTAAAATGCGCAAATATTTTAAATAAGCAAGTGGTTATAAAATATTCATTGTTGTTGGGGAATATTCGCTTGGTCGTGGAATATTCTTACTGTCGGAGAATATTCGTACGACGGCGCAGTCTTTTGTGGGCCCCATAACGGAAAGCGATTGGATGAAGAAAACGAAAAAAATAAGTTGTTTATAAATAACGGCGTAGTTGTTACCGTTAATACTGTTGGAATACCCGGTGGTTAAAGCACGGTAATACGCGTTGTTGCACAGTAGCACACGGTATTGCACCAATTATTAATTCTTACGTAAAAAGGCACTACACAATAATTGTTACAGTAATTACTGTTCAATATTGTATTTTATTGATTCAATAATTGCTGCGTTGATATTTTATATTACTGTTGTTTTAATAATTGTCACTACACAGTATTTTCTATTATCGGAACAATAATTCATATTATCTGAATAATATTATTAGATAACATTATTGGTAATGTCTAGAAAGTTCTGTCTAAGGAGAGATTTGGTCATCTAATTGCGCGCCAGTAAGGAGATATCCTTATTGGAAAACCCCCTCTTTCCTGGGAACGACCTGGTTGCTAGTACTGTGATTCTATAATATTATTTGTGTATAATTAATTATTGATTTATATGATGAGGAAATATTAATTTTATGTGGATATAGATGGAGAAAATTTTTAATGTGACAATTGTTGAAAATTAATATTTATCTTTTTCTGATAAAATAATTCATTTAAATATATTATTTTAATAATATATTGATGGTGGTATTTTTACAATGAATGTGGGATATATGAGTATATGAGGAGGAAGAGTATTTTTGTGGCATTAAATGATTAACACATGTTTTGTGTGTTGGTGGACATAATTCTTGACCGAAAATTTATTATTGACTGTAAAATCGCCCGTTTGTGGATTTCGGTCAATTTCTGTTTGGAATTTGGAAAAACTTTCTTCTGCAAAGTTGTAGAGAATTGAATTTTCTATAAAAACTCGTGAGATTCGAATTTTCTGATAAAAGGGTTATTTATTATGAATTATTGACGTTCTGAAGTTCCGAAATAATTGATTTTTGGAAGTTTTAATTATTTTTTTTCAAAGAAAACGTTTTTTGTTTGTTTTATGGGCTACAACATGTGCATAATGAGCCGAGTTCAGATGGTCTTGAGGTGGGCTTGAAAATTATATATATATATTAATATTATATTAAATTTTCTGCTTTGGTGTTCTAAGTATTTTCCTATAAATAGGGTGCTTAGGTTAGAATTGAAAATCACACCAGAAACACAAGTTTCTCTCTATTTCTCTCTCTATATCGAGCGTATTCTTGTGAGTATTTGATACTTTGAGTGTTTCTATACGGTGCAAGTTTCCTTCAGCACTATATCTAGTATTCCAGTCAGAAGTACCGTCTTTCCGAGGTAAGGGATGTTATTTCTTCTTAAATGATATTATTTTCTTCAACATCATTATGCCGAAGTATTGATCTGAACTTTTTACCAAATTTAGAACTTTTCATGTTGGGGTTACTATTCATGAATTACTATTCACGAGTTACTATTCACGAGTTACTATTCACCGAAAAATGAAATTTTCTTATTTTCGTCCAAAATATCTATTCTGGATACTAGCTTTGATTGTATCCATATTTTGATCATTCTTGAATTTTACTCCACTATGATTATTTATGAGGTATTTTTGGACATGGAATAGCTGAAATACGAATCCTTAATATTTATTATTTTGTTTCACTGGATTCGTTTCCTTAAAAATATTTTTCATCATCCTCAGTCCTAAATAATGATATAAATGAATATCTTTGGCCTGTAGTGCAAAAATTAATGATTTCTGATGAATATCTTTGGCCCGTAGTGCAAAGATGAACAGGTGTTGAGGTGAACATGACCAACTGATGAATATATTTGGCCTGTAGTGCAAAGATGAACAGGTGTTGAGGTGAACATGACCAACTGATGAATATCTTTGGCCTGTAGTGCAAAGATGACTATTTGATTCAAGATATTTATTGATTGATGTTACAGGGATAAAATGTTGATGATGAGCTTTTAAATTTATAGATAATCGTAGATTTCATTCTCTACGTAACTTTTCTATGAATTATTATTTTCCGCTGCGAATATTGATTTAAAACTTGTTGTCTATTGTGTTCTATTAAATTTTTCCCCGTTGAAGACTAACGATAATTTGTTGTATATTATCTTAGTCATAATATTCTTTACTGGGCTAGTTGAGCTCACCCTTTTCCTTGTTGTTCCATTTTCTTCTCAAGAGGCGAGAATGTAGCAAGTACTAGTCGGTGTATGGAATGAAGGTTCTAGGAAGTTGTTTTAGTAGTCCTCACCATTTTTTTTGTAAAGTATTGTACCAATAATTGTAATGAGGACTTATTTGAGTGTGGATATTGTCTAGATGATAATATTTGTATTTACACTCACAGTTTTTATGTTGTATTAATAAAGTTGTAGTTGTTTTTGTACCATGTTATTGACGACTCAGAATGGGTGTTGTATACCTGTTTTGGGGGCGTCACAGTTGGTATCAGAGCTTAGGGATATGATCTCTGGCGGAGATCGGGGAATAGAACTAGGAGGGGAGAGACGAGTAAATCCTTCGCTAGTGTGTCCTACCTAAGCTTATTTGTTGGTCGGTCATAATATAGGGATATTATGTGATTTGTTAATTTGTTAAATTAACCCTTGTTTTATGGCAGTATTTGAGAATGTCGACTGAGAATGTTAACAGTGGAGTAAATGAAACCGTGGAGACACCTGTACTCACCAACGAGGAGAACGTGCAACAGGCTGGCAATGTTCCTCCTGTGAACAACACCACTGAGTAGACGTTGAACGATGAGATTTTTAGAAGCTTTTTGCGATTCATGCAAAACCAGACGAAGGAGATTCCTGTTCAAAATATAGGAAGAAACAATGGCAACGCATAGCTGGTCACAGCCAAGCAGTTCAAAGAGTTGGGACCACCAGAATTTAAGGGAAAGCCGGATCCGATCATGGCAGAAACGTGGGTCAAGCAAATTACCAAGATATTCGATGTCTTGGGATGCACGGAGGAACAGAAGGTTCCATTCGCCACCTTTATGTTCCGTGGCGAGGCAGACTACTGGTGGAAATCTGTGAAGCGTACCCATCTAGCCGCACTCAGCATGTCTTGGGAGACATTTCAGAAACTATTCAATGACAAGTACTTTTCTGAAAGTATTCGTCATATGAAGGAGGTAGAGTTTATTAGACTGGAGCAGAATAACATGACGGTGTCCCAATACGAGGCGAAGTTTGCAGAGTTGTCCAGGTTTGCACCTCATTTGGTGGAGAATGAGGAACGTATGACGCGAATATTTCTAAGAGGTTTGAAACCCGGCATACGTCAATATCTCATTTCTCATAAATTTTCTCTCTATTCAGATGTTGTCAACAGGGCTCAATTATTAGAGCGAGATAACGAGTACGGTCAACCGAGGGACCACAACCAGGATCATATCGGTGACAACAGTCATCAGAACAATGATAACCAGCGGAGAAAGAAAAATACAGACAAGAACAGTAACCACTCTGGTGGTAATCGTGGCTATGAAAATAGAAGAAGCGAGTCGGGAGGAGATTTTAAAAAGAGGAGATTAAACAATGACAATACGAAGACGTTAGCACCAGCAGCAATTGGTTCCAAGGGAGGAGAACGACCACCGGTCATATGCTATAAATGTGGAAAAGAGGGACATATCAGCCCAAACTGTCCATAACAGTTCAAGGTATGCTATAATTGTGGAAAGGAAGGACATATCGCTCGAGATTGTACGATAGCGAAACCAAGTTCAGCGGGGACGGTGACTTAAATGGCTGCCCCAAAAAAGTCAAAGTCAACGGTTCCTGGAAGAGCGTTTGTCGTGACTGGTCAACATGCGAGGAACCCAAACGAGGTGATCACGGGTAAGCTAATCATAAATTCATGTGAAGTTTATACCTTACTAGATACCGGTGCTACCCATTCATTTATTTCTCCTGCTTGTGCTCAACGTTTAAACTTGACTCCGGAGAAATTAGACTTTGATTTATCTGTGGAGACTCCGTTAGGGGAAACTTTCATCACATCCACTGTTTATAAATCTTGTTTGATCCAAGTTGGTACCATCACCTTACCTGTTGACCTTATCTCTTTAAAGATACTTGCATTTGACGTGATTTTAGGAATTGATTGGTTAACTACTCATCATGCCAAAATTGATTGTTTTCATAAGGTGATTAGTTTTCATATTCCTAATCAACCTGTTGTTCGAATTCAAGCAACAAAGCCATTAAAATCAATCACTGTCATATCAGGTCATAAAGCCATTCGTTTATTGAAAAATGGATGTCAAGCTTTCTTAGCCCATGTTATGGATTTAAATAAAGACACGTCAAATTTGAATAATATTCCTGTTGTTAGTAACTTTCCTGACGTATTTCCTGAAGAACTTTCCGGTCTACCCCCGGAACGTGAAGTTAAATTCTTTATTGATCTTGAACCTGGTACAAAGCCTATTTCTAAAACCCCATATCGAATGGCTCCTATTGAACTTTAGGAGTTAAAAGTCCAACTACAAGAGTTGTTGGACATCGGCTTCATTCGTCCTAGTACATCTCCTTGGGGTGCTCCTGTTTTATTTGTAAAGAAGATAGACGGGAGTATGCGACTTTGTATCGATTACCGGGAATTAAACCATGTCACTATCAAAAATAGGTATCCACTACCTCGTATTGATGACCTGTTTGACCAGTTACAAGGAGCACAATTCTTTTCAAAAATCGATCTTCGTTCTGGATATCATCAGCTGAAGGTTAAAACTGAGGATATTCCGAAGACTGCCTTTAGAACTCGATACGGGCATTATGAATTCTTAGTCATGTCTTTTGGATTGACTAATGCTCCTGCGGCTTTCATGGATATGATGAACCGAGTATTCAAGGATTATTTGGATCAGTTCGTTGTTGTCTTTATTGATGACATCCTCATATATTCCAAAACCCGTGAAGATCATGAGCACCATTTGAAGCTGGTACTCCAAAGGCTGCGTGAAAACAAGTTATATGCTAAGTTAAAGAAATGCGAGTTTTGGCTTGAGGAAGTAGCATTCCTAGGGCACGTGGTGTCAAAACATGGAGTATCTGTGGACCCGGCGAAGATTGAAGCAATACAAAGCTGGGAGCAACCGAAGACGGTGACCGATGTACGTAGCTTTCTAGGCTTAGCTGGTTATTATCAGAGATTCGTAGAAGGGTTTTCTTGAATCGCTACCCCGTTAACTCAGCTGACTCGGAAGGATATCAAATTCGTATGGAGCGAAGAATGCGAGAAGAGTTTCCAAGAGCTTAAGAGGAGACTCATTTTGGCACCTGTTCTGACAATACCATCTGGTTCGGAGGGATTTGTTATCTACAGCGATGCTTCAGGCAAAGGGTTAGGATGTGTTCTCATGCAACATGAGAAAGTCATAGCCTATGCCTCGCGACAACTTAAAGAATATGAGAGGAATTATCCTACTCATGATCTAGAGTTGGCAGCAGTCGTTTTCGCGCTAAAGATCTGGAGGCACTATCTATATGGGGAGAAAGTGGAGATATATTCAGACCATAAAAGCCTCAAATATTTCTTCACTCAAAAAGAACTCAACATGCGGCAACGACGTTGGCTCGAGCTGTTGAAAGATTACGACCACACTATTCAATACCATCCTGGAAAAGCAAACGTGGTAGCTGACGCGTTGAGTAGAAGATCATATGCAGGAACGAGTGTGATGATGTCAAGTATACGCGTAGAACCAACTTTAATCGATAAAGTTAAAGTTGCTCAAGCTACAGACCCGGAGCTGATGCGTATGAAGAAGAAAGTGCAAGAAGGTGCTATTCCATGAGCAAGAATCGATGAAGAAGGAATACTTCGAGTCCACTCCAGACTTTGTGTTCCTAACGATTCTGATTTGAAGTACAAGATCATGATGGAGGCACACAATACACCATTTGCAATCCATCCTGGAAGTACTAAAATGTATCGTGATCTTCGACATACATTTTGGTAGAACAATATTAAGAGAGAGATTGCAAAGTTTATCTCGAGGTGTTTAACTTGTCAACGTGTAAAGGCGGAGCATCAAGTACCAAAGGGTCCATTGCAACCACTTGAGATTCCGAAATGGAAGTGGGAACACATTACCATGGATTTCGTTACGGGTCTTCCCACGATTTCTCAAGGCATAAATGCTATTTGGGTTATAGTTGATAGATTAACCAAGTCTGCTCATTTCTTGCCGATACGAGAGACTTATTCCGTTGAACGTCTTGCTAGTATGTACGTGAATGAGATTGTAAGGTTGCATGGCATGCTAGTATCCATAGTTTCGGATCGTGACCCAAGATTCACTTCAAGATTTTGGGTTAGCTTGCAAAAAGCTATGGGCACGGATTTATGGTTCAGTTCGGCATACCATCCTCAAACGGACGGGCAATCAGAGAGGACTATTCAAACTCTTGAAGATCTATTAAAACTTTGTGTCCTAGATTTCAAAGGAAGTTGGGATAAGTACCTACCATTGGTGGAATTCTCCTACAACAGTTATCAGGCAAGTATAGGTGTGGCTCCCTTTGAAGCATTGTATGGACGAAAGTGTCGCTCTCCAGTATGTTGGGATGAGGTGGGAGAAGCAATGTTGTTGGGACCAGAGTTGGTACGAATGACTACAGAGAAGATCCAAACGATTCGACAACGTATACAAACGGCACAGGATCGACAAAAGAGTTATGTGGATCTTCATCGAAAGGACGTGAAATTTGACATTGGGGATCATTTATTATTACGTGTAGCTCCATGGAAAGGAGTTACAAGATTTGGGAAGAGAGGAAAGCTCAATCCACGATTTATTGGTCCATTTCAGATTCTTGACCGAGTAGGAAATGTGGCCTATAGACTCGCGTTACCTCCAAGTATGTCTCGTGTTCATAATGTTTTTTATATATCTGTGCTTCGTAAATATGTGAAAGACCCGAACCACGTTATTGAGTTAGAACCGGATGAGATAGCCGAAGACTTAACGTACGAGGAGGTACCTCTCAAGATCTTGGATAGGAAGGAGCATGTCCTACGCACGAAGGTCATACCACAAGTTAAAGTTTTGTGGAGAAACCATGCTATTGAGGAAATGACCTGGGAGTTAGAAACGGAAATGAAAGCGAGGTATCCTCATCTTTTCGAAACCCCAGGTACGTATGTCAATTTCGAGGACGAAATTTCATAAGGAGGAGAGGTTGTAAGACCCCAAATTATTAATAAATAAAATTTAATTTCCTCTATTTATTATTCTGAAATAGTAAGGGTTGATTTGATTAATGTGGTTAGTTATGGGTAAAATGCGCAAATATTTTAAATAAGCAAGTGATTATAAAATATTCATTGTTGTTGGAGAATATTCGCTTGGTCGTGGAATATTCTTACTGTCAGAGAATATTCGTATGACGGCGCATTCTTTTGTGGGCCCCATAACGGAAAGCGATTGGATGAAGAAAACGACAAAAATAAGTTGTTTATAAATAACGGCGTAGTTGTTACCGTTAATACTGTTGGAATACCCGGTGGTTAAAGCACGGTAATACGCGTTGTTGCACAGTAGCACACGGTATTGTATCAATTATTGATTCTTACGTAAGAAGGCACTACTCAATAATTGTTACAGTAATTACTGTTCAATATTGTATTTTATTGATTCAATAATTGCTACGTTGATATTTTATATTACTGTTGTTTTAATAATTGTCACTACACAGTATTTTCTATTATCGGAACAATAATTCATATTATCTGAATAATATTATTAGATAACATTATTGGCAATGTCTAGAAAGTTCTGTCTAAGAAGTGGTTTGGTCATCTAATTACGCGCCAGTAAGGAGATATCCTTATTGGAAAGCCCCCTCTTTCTTGGGAACGGCCTGGTTGCTAGTACTGTGATTCTATAATATTATTTGTGTATAATTAATTATTGATTTATATGATGAGGAAATATTAATTTTATGTGGATATAGATGGAAAAAATTTTTAATGTGACAATTGTTAAAAATTAATATTTTATCTTTTTCTGATAAAATAATTCATTTAAATATATTATTTTAATAATATATTGATGGTGGTATTTTTACAATGAATGTAGGATATATGAGTATATGAGGAGGAAGATTATTTTTGTGGCATTAAATGATTAACACATGTTTTGTGTGTTGGTGGACATAATTCTTGACCGAAAATTTATTATTGACTGTAAAATCGTCCGTTTGTGGATTTCGGTCAATTTCTGTTTGGAATTTGGAAAAACTTTCTTCTGCAAAGTTGTAGAGAATTGAATTTCCTATAAAAACTCGCGAGATTCGAATTTTCTGATAAAAGGGCTATTTATTATGAATTATTGACGTTCTGAAGTTCCGAAATAATTGATTTTTGGAAGTTTTAATTATTTTTTTCAAAGAAAACGTTTTTTGTTTGTTTTGTGGGCTACAACATGTGCATAATGAGCTGAGTTCAGATGGTCTTGAGGTGGGCTTGAAAATTATTTATATATATTAATATTATATTAAATTTTCTGCTTTGATGTTCTAAGTATTTTCCTATAAATAGGGTGCTTAGGTTAGAATTGAAAATCACACCAGAAACACAAGTTTCTCTCTATTTCTCTCTCTATATCGAGCGTATTCTTGTGAGTATTTGATACTTTGAGTGTTTCTATACGGTGCAAGTTTCCTTCAGCACTATATCTAGTATTCCAGTCAGAAGTACCGTCTTTCCGAGGTAAGGGATGTTATTTCTTCTTAAATGATATTATTTTCTTCAATATCATTATGCCGAAGTATTGATCTGAACTTTTTATCAAATTTGGAACTTTTCATGTCGGGGTTACTATTTATGAGTTACTATTCACGAGTTACTATTCACCGAAAAATGAAATTTTCTTCTTTTCATCCAAAATATCTATTCTGGATACTAGCTTTGATTGTATTCATGTTTTGATCATTCTTGAATTTTACTCCACTATGATTATTTATGAGGTATTTTTGGACATGGAATAGCTGAAATACGAATCCTTAATATTTATTATTTTGTTTCACTGGATTCGTTTCCTTAAAAATATTTTTCATCATCTTCAGTCCTAAATGATGATATAAATGAATATCTTTGCCTGTAGTGCAAAGATTAATGATTTCTGATGAATATCTTTGGCCTGTAGTGCAAAGATGAACATGTGTTGAGGTGAATATGACCAACTGATGAATATCTTTGGCCTGTAGTGCAAAGATGACTATTTGATTCAAGATATTTATTGATTGATATTACAGGGATAAAATGTTGATGATGGGCTTTTAAATTTATAGATAATCGTAGATTTCATTCTCTACGTAACTTTTCTATGAATTATTATTTTCCGCTGCGAATGTTGATTTAAAACTTGTTGTCTATTGTATTCTATTAAATTTTTCCCTGTTGAAGACTAACGATAATTTGTTGTATATTATCTTAGTCATAATATTCTTTACTGGGCTAGTTGAGCTCACCCTTTTCCTTGTTGTTCCATTTTCTTCTCAGGAGGCGAGAATGTAGCAAGTACTAGTCGGGGTATGGAATGAAGGTTCTAGGAAGTTGTTTTAGTAGTCCTCACCATTTTTTTGTAAAGTATTGTACCAATAATTGTAATGAGGATTTATTCGAGTGTGGATATTGTCTAGATGACAATATTTGTATTTACACTCACAGTTTTTATGTTGTATTAATAAAGTTGTAGTTATTTTTGTACCATGTTATTGACAACTCAGAATGGGTGTTATATACCTGTTTTGGGGGCGTCACAAATGAGCTGTAACTCCCCCATTAACTCTTCAGTTTAATGTCTCTTTTAAAAACAAATAGGCATCAATGACGTGGATTGACCGTTGACCATTTTGATTCGTAGAGTAGCATGATAAGGCAACTATGGACTCTATATTTTCCTTTGTTGACTCAACGATCATCTTTTGACAGACGCTGCAGTGGATGGTTTTGACATTAATCCTCATCTTGATGCTGCATAGCTTAATCACTGATGTACTCTGAGCCAGTTTGAGCGCTTGAGTTCTGAGATGTGTTTGTACAATATCTTTCCAAACTATATTTGAACTTATCTCCTCTTAATCTTAATTGTTGAGAAATAATTCAGTTCTTTCGAGCTCCTCATGAGCTAGATTATCCTCTGGTAGGACTGCGATCGTCGAGTCTGCTTCTACGATCGCTGAGGTTGTAATACGATCGTGGAGTTCTCTTCAACCTTGACTCTACGATCTTTGACTGATTTGGTCCTTGAGATGAACTTTACTTAGCATTCCTTCTGGGTCAAGGTAGCTCAGGAAGGGCCAACCTCTTAGAGTGAACTAAGGGTCATATTTGTCCCTGAGGCGTTTTCCAGATGAAATACTTTTAGAAGTGATGTGTACTGATATCTCATTTGACCTTTTTCTGCTAGGGACGACCTCTACCAACTTCAGGAAATTGCATTTGCTGTTATCGTGGTGTCCTCCTATTCTTACACTATGATCATATGCTTAATCGTGGGGACTCCACGATTTTGGGTTGGGTGGCTGAAAGGTTATCAGTAGTACATTTTGAGACATTTCTACTAACTATGGATCTTCATTTGGTTCATCAACCACAATTTTTTGGGACTCTGTAGCTGGTACACTGCTTCATAGTATAATTCAGTGCTGTTGTTTCTTAACAGATCACTTCTTCTCTATGTTCATACTATCTTCTCAGTGAAGGGTGACTTCCTTTTTTTTATGTGCATTAGGAGACATCCTTGCATGCTTCTTTCTGACTGGAAACACCACTGACAGTCAAATCGTGGACATGGCCATCTCCAGGACTGATCATTCTACGATCATTTGTCAGCACTTCGAACATAGTCTTCTTTGTCAGCACTTGTTGAGTTCTGCTCCCGTAATGAGTTCCCAAAGTTTGATGCTCGATGATCATCTGTCGTGAACCTTCTTGAGGATTCTCTTCATATGACATGCTTTGCATGATTGAGCATATAAGACCCTCTCCATCTTTGGTTGATTGGCTTGCTTCCATATAAGTGTCAGCAGCCGAGTGAGCTTCATTTGGATTAGCTCAGCAGGTCTTCAAGGACATGCTTTGACATTTAGAAATTTTATCAAAATCATTTCTGAATAGTCTTAAGCCTTCTGTTGGTTGAGTCTTTCTTTGATTGAAGTCTCTTGCTTCATCTTCCTTAGTGTGGTCAGATCGACCAAGTACCTTTAGGTTAAATATATTTCTATTTTGGTACCCATAGTTAAATGGGTCCTTCCAGGTTAGTTTCAAAACCCTGTTCCTCATATATTTGGATAATCATCACATTTATCACCAACAATCATATTCATGCATGTAACTAATTTAGATAATGCATTTTGAGATGCATGATGATGAGTGTGTGTAGGATTTCTCATTTTAATAACACACTCTTTTTCTTTGATGGTTTCATCATTTGCTGGGCTATGTCCACAAGGTTTAAGTGTTCACAGAGTGAGTATCAACTCTATAATTTATGTGTATCTAGTTGATTCATGGAGGTGATCAGTTTATACAAATCATCAAGATACTCTTGTAGAACTGATCATACTCTGTGTTATATCAAACACTTAGAACATATGTTTGTACATACATACTAACCCATCATCAAAGATTACTCCATATGAAATTGATTTAACCTGTGATGTTCTTATGATCTATTTCAGATTTCTTTCAAGATGTCATCTTCATCCTAAAATTTGGATGGAGAAAAAGTTTGTAAGCATTCGAGTATCCACCCTCAATGTACTTTCTCTCTTCACCTTTTTAGGTAGATTATGATTTCTTGAAAGAATACTGTTATAGTTCATAAGGAGGTGCAACATGATGTACACAATTATCTTAGTGAGGAACCGTACCTTTCTACTGTCAGTTTTTTAACAGTCATTTAACTTAGACATACTGAGGTTAGGCATTGATGTGCAGAGTTTCTTATTTGCTCCTGACAGCTTGTTGCTCAAGTTGACCTTTAATCAATCAGCCGTGATTTTGAAGATGCATGCTAAGAAAGTTTCAACATCTTTAGTTCTTTGACATCCTTGAGTTCACAAGGTTTACATCCAGCTACTGGTTGGTCAGATACATGTTTGAGAAGTTCTTCTTTGTATAATTATTTCTTAGCATGTATGGCCTTTTCATCTTTTCAGATTGGTGGATGTTTGACTATTTTCTGTTGATGTCTCTTGAGCTTTTTAGCCTGGTCTTCAGACTACAAGATTGACTGCGAGCAAGGATTGGTCTTGTTGATATGACAATCAAGAACATGGACCAATCTGAGCAGCTTCAGGTGTATATACACATTTACCTGTACACAATATTTCCAACGTGTGAGCTCATCTGCATATAACAAGTGACTTACTACTAAACTAAGTGTAGACACTCGAAATTTTCTGTACTACTGTTACTAACTTTGCAGGAGGACAGATTCGTCTTTTAAGAGAGAACCCTGAAAGATAATCCAGATCTATACTGGATACTACCGAAAGTTCAGCATCAACCTCGGATCGCAATCTGGGAGTAACAGTTTCAACCTCAGATCTAACCCTGAGACCTGTAGATACAATACCGGAACACACACCGGAGAAGACCGATTAATCTCGGAGATAACCCCCGAGGTATCCAGTCTCAGTCCCAACCATGGGAATAGCCACCAACCTTGGAAATAACCCCAAGGAATGCAGTTTCGACATTAACCCCGGAAATGCTTGTTACAAGTGCTATCAGCTTCAATCTCGACGCTCACAACGAGATACACTGTACCAACCCGGCAATAACATCGGGAAGACATGCACACCTCAAAGATGACAATGAGGACCTTCAACAAATGCAGCAGTCCAATCTTAGCGAAGCCTGAGCAACGTCTGCTTATCAGCCCAATCCGGCAGTAACACCGGTGAGGGGCAACATCGCCATCTCGTCCAACACGATGCCACATCTCGTCTCTACACAACAATGTCCCACAAGGTTAACCAATCCCGAGTGACTATTGTGCGGGGTAACGGATGAAAGTGGAAGCTTGAAGACTAGAGGGCATCGTCCCATCTTCAAAGACTTCGTACAAACTCTAATCCCATGCCATTGTATAACTCTCGACAACGGCGGTCCGAAATAGGTCCAGAATACCTCAAAATGGACGCCCGGATTGCACTTCTCAAAATCCGAGTGGACATTACATTACATGAGTGCACGTACTTCGAGACGACCCGACCTGACGAAACCGGGCCGACCCGACCCGCCTCTGGTACACCTGCGGCTGAGCCGCAGGTACACCTGCGGCACCCTTTGCCTATAAATAAGAGGCTTGGGGTGCTGATTTTTTAGAGAAAAAAGACGGGGAAACCCTGCACAATTTGGTCTGCACTCGCCATACAGTGTATTTTCCCACTTTCAAACACCTGTGAGCTCATATATAGCCCTTTTGTACCCACAAAAGTCCAATGTTTACCCACTCTAAAGATATAGAAGCCCTTTTTATCAGTCAGCTGTAAGCCTTCTCACACACTTTAGAGTCTTTCGCTTCATCTTTGCACACACCCTTCTACACGTTGAGAGTCGTGTTGCTTGCATTTGCCCGGACTTCGGTCCGTGGTTTCTTTCCAGTTTGTATATATATATATATATATATATATATATATATATATATATATATATATATATATATATATATTATATCTATATTTATATATATATATTGACTAGTATTATCGATCGAGTTATGCCTCGATTGAGCCTAGACTTCGGTCTGGAGCGTTTACTACTATAATATATATATATATATATATATATATATATATATATATATATATATATATACTTATATATATCAACTGTGTGTCGGACTTTGTTCGATGAGCCTAGACTTCGGTCTGGAGCGTTTACTGCTTTAATATATATATACTTATATATATCAACTGTGTGTCGGACTTTGTTTGATGAGCCTAGTCTTCGGTCTGGAGCGTTTACTGCTTTTATATATATATATATATATATATATATATATATATACTTATATATATCAACTGTGTGTCGGACTTTGTTCGATGAGCCTAGACTTCGGTCTGGTGCGTTTACTCGCTTTTATATATATATATATATATATACCTATATATATACCAACTGTATGTCGGACTTTGTTCGATGAGCCTAGGCTTCGGTCTGGTGCGTTTACTCGCTTATATATATATGAACTGTTGTCGAACTATGTTCGATGAGCCTGGATTTTACATCCGGTGCGTTTATCGCTTTTATATATATATATATATATATATATATATATATATATATATATATATATATATATATACATTTCGTCCTGCCTGGAGTGTACTTCGTGGCAGTTGACCGCATTTACAGCTTTATTTACATTCCGCCCTGCCTGGAGTTTACTTCGTGGCAGTTGACCGCATTTACAGCTTTATTTATATTTCTGATCCCCCATGAATGTATTTCGTGGTTGGTGATCCTGTCTGTATATATATATTTACCGCTTTTAAATATATACCTGCTTATTGCTTTTATACAAATTGCAATATTTTGTGAGCCTAGGAATCATGTGATAACAGATTCATCCCATTGGATCTAGATTCGGTTCCCGTGATGGACATTTCCAGCTGTAAGCAGTTTGTAAATTATTCTGCGATGTCTGTATTTCCTCAGATGGTTTACATACCCACGAGGAAATCGACATTATTTTTGTATGTATGTATATATATATATATATATATATATATATATATATATATATATATATATATATATATATATATTATTTTTCATATGGATGCCTCGCATTCGTCAAATAAAATCAATCCAGCCATTCATTTAATAAAAATAGAAGTGTAAAAGGCATCAATTACTATTGAGCACCAGGGTTTGAAAAACCTCTTTTATAAAACATCATTGCCATATCTTGCTAAAAACTGAATTTTTACATAAATTCAAATCCTGTGTATATAGGTTTGAACGAGGCCTCGCACAACTTTCATATGACAGCACATTGACCCACACACACACACACACACACACACTCAGATAATAGTTTCTTGAAAAGAGGCGGTCACCGTGGTAACACGGATGTCGGGGGGTGCCTAACACCTTCCCCCCGCATAACCAAGTCCCCGGACCTAAAATGAATCTCGGTTTCGCTGACCCGTATATCAGTGTCACGTCACTGGGTCAATGTGCAAAACTTTTCTCGGTTGTGTTGGTACAACTATTTAAAAAACCAACTGGCGACTCTTAACAGTCCCATCGTCGACATTATACATGTCGGACCTTTTTCACTTGTTTTTTCACACAAATCTCACCTAAAATGAGAACACCAAAGAACAAGAAACGAAAAGGGACACCCAAAAATCCCGACGTTGACAGGTGGCGACTCTGCTGGGGACTCCATTAAGAGGACTTAAGCTGCTATTACAATCTTTTCAAAACTGATTATATGCTTGTGTGTGGATGTTGTATTTACATTGAATGAATGTGTACCAATGCATGTCTTGATTGAATATTAGTGCTTCGCATCATATCTGCGTGTGATGTTAGTGCTTCGCACTATAAACGACTTATGATATTAGTGCTTCGCACATATCATCATTTCATACGGTGAGACGCGATGTATGTGAATGTATGTTGTGTGGTCCCTCCACCAGGAGGCTATCCCGTCGGTGTTTGATTAATGGACTCATGAGAAGACTAATTCTCCGAGGCTCAGGAAAGGCACCACCCAAATTCGCTCTAGTTGAAAGACCAGATTAACTTCCCGTCTAGTAGATTGTGATGATTTGGGAAACTTCATGCCAAAAAGTCGCGAGAGTAACCTAAGATAGGTCAGCCTCTGATAAACCCAAAACGAAGGAAAGTCTCTTCATGCTCTCATTTCAAATTACTTGTAAACATAATTACTTGTAATTCCATTCCATATATATCTCCATGTAATGAGAAATATGAAGCAATATGTCCACATACATGCTACAAACAGCTGACACCCGTTTTGCAGGATAAAATTCCTAAACTGGACACATCACATAGCATGTCATTATACACCTTCCCTAAGGACTAAACTATGCCAGTCTTTCACAGGGAATCAATCGGACCTACTACCTGGTCAAAGTCCAAAAAGGCAATATGCCTACAGTCAATCATGTCGTCATCCGACCAGACTGAACTTAATCCAGTTTCTCACAATGAATTCGACGGATTAAGCAAACAGATTACAGATTTGGCTGTTCTATTAAAAGAATTACACCAGTCTACATAGGGTCGGAAAATACCCATACATACTGAGCCCTCCACACAAGGAGGAATTCCGGTCATCACCATACCAGAGCCACAGCTGGATACAACCAGCAAAACGCAAGATGCTGCCCATTCCACTGGAGATCCAGACAACGGTGACATCAAAAAGAAAGTCCTCCAAATGGAAGAGACCCTTCGCGCTATCAAAGGAATTGGAACACACGAGAGTGTTTCATATGCTGATCTATGTATCTTTCCTGGTGTTCACTATCCAGAAAAATTTAAAACTCCTGACTTTGAAAAATATGGCGGGTTAGGGGATCCTTATACACATTTAAAAGTATTTATTGGAGAACTAGGATCCTATGCAGAGGATGAAAAACTCAGAATGCAATTGTTCCAAAAAAGTCTAACTGGAGAAGCCCGTTCGTGGTACACAAGATTAGACAACTCCAAAATCCACAGCTGGGAAGAGCTAGCACATGCCTTCCTCACTCAATACAATTTTCAAACTCAAATGGCTCCTGATCGGTATCAAGTTACCAAGATCAAGAAATAGTCTAACGAGTCTTTTAGAAAGTATGCTCAAAGGTGGAGAAGCCTGGCTGCCCAAGTTAGTCCTGCCATGTCAGAATCAGAAATGGTCATGACATTCATAGACATACAAGAAGCTCCCTTCTATGAGAGAGTTTTAGCCGGTATAGGCAAATCATTTTCTGAAATGGTTAAACACGGGGAGATGGCTGAAATGAGGTTAAAATTAGGAAAGATTCAAGACCTAGCCGCACTCAAAGCTGTTGCTGATCACATCCAATCTGGAAATTATGGGAACAACCCCCGGAGGGTCCATAAAAAGAAAGAGGAAGATGTTTCCCTGATACTACAGGGTCAAAAAGGCAATCAAAGTATGCCTATTCAAAGGAGAAACTACACTCCCTTTCCAGCACAGTCTGCAAACCCTCTAGTACCAAAAGGTGGAGAAGTCAAACGCCATCGAGTGTTTACGCCCTTAGGGGATACACTTGAGAACATTCTCAATCTTCTGACAACACAGAAGAAAATTATGCATCTTCTTCCACCAGCCAGCCTTAATGGACGGGGTTTCAATGCTGCTAGGAAATGTGCTTATCATGTCGGAGCACCTGGACATGATACTTAGGATTGTTGGGCCTTGAAACACAAGATCCAGGACCTAATAGATAATGGAGAGATCGTAGTCACCAAACCTGATCAACCTCATGTACAAGACAATCCTCTTCCTCAACACAAAGAAGAAGAGGTTAACATGATTAATTGGAGCAGTGGACAGAGTTCCAACTTCAGCTGTGACTCCCCCCAGACCATCAAAGATGGTGATGACAGATGAGATTATGCTAAGTTCCAGTTCACCATGGAACGAAAGATCAAAGCTCTTGGCAAACAAATTGAACAATTGGCGGAACTGGTGACTTATCAGCATCAACTGACTCGACAATTAATCAGCCAGGAGCATGCCAGTCTCCTACCAATCGTCATGAATATTCCCTCGTCCCTTTTAGAAAATGAAATGCTGGAAGACAAAGTGACGAAGAGAGCAAATGCCAAAGCCCGTCGGGATTTCGCTAACAAACGGGAATTCACCTATTTGGGTCAACCCATGGAAGAAATCCTTCACATGTTAATCAATGAAGGAAGGATCAGTTCCCTTCTACCTCAAATCAACCCCCATTCGGGACGGTACAACTCTGATGGAGTATGTCAATACCACTCCCAGTCTCGCGGTCACATCACAGAAGAATGCTGGGCACTCTGCCACCTTATTCAAAATCTCATCGACAGTAGAGTACTGCGCTTGGCAGATAACGACACTGTATTACGTGCAAGTGAGAATGCAGGCCCTACCAAGTGGAAAAGTGTGGTAGCAGTTATATCTACTAAAGGTGAAGGGATTAATACTGTTCTCACAACACCGATAATTCAGCTCAAAGGAGGAAGCAATCCTTTGAAAGTGGCCTCTCCCGAGCCAATCAACTTGCCATGCGGAGCACAATATCCTATTGTTAGCTTGCGGAAAGTTCCGTGGAATTATGGAGAAGGTGAAGGATCCACCTCACATACCACTGCTGCAGTGTCGAAGGAAAATCCACTGTGTCTTCCCCATCGGGTGATGAACCCCCCCACCAAATCAAAGGGGAAAATACCCATGGAGAAGATTGAAAAATTCCTCCGAGCTGTGGGTCATAATGAAGCCTCGGTGGTTTTAAGCTTTAAGGAAGCTCCAGCGCAAATATCAATTTTGGACTTGGTCCTAACTTCTGAGAGTAACCGGAAGGTCTTGTTAAAGGTTCTAGAAGAAGCCTATCTCCCGACATCAGTGGATACAGAAAAATTTCAACACATGGTTGATCACATTTTCAACAGCAATGTGATATCCTTCACTGATGATGACATACCATCTGAAAGGACCGGTCATTGCAAACTATTGCACATCGCGGTCTTGTCCTCCGGATACATGGTGGCGGGAGTATTAATAGATGGAGGTTCCTCCCTGAATATCTGCCCGTATTCCACCTTGGTGAAGATGAATATCAATCTCAACCGAATTCAGAGTAGCCATACTATCATCAAAGCTTTTGATGGAGCCCGCCGTAATTCGGTTAGAGTAATTGAGCTGCTAATCGAAATTGGCCCTCATACATTCTGTGTATCCTTCCATGTGCTCAAGATAGATTCGAGATACAACCTGCTCTTGGGACGACCGTGGATCCATATGGCTGGGGCAGTCCCCTCCACCCTTCACCAATAACTGAAGTACATTATCAACAATAGTCTGGTCACGGCCAATGCTGAACTAGAGATTCCTCAGCACGGGGACATTCCAGTCATCAGTACCAATGCAGACGTAGAACCAGTCAGTTTTCATGCTTTGGAAATAAGCAACACCCAATACCACGCTATTGGAGCACCACTGCCAGAACCCCACATTTCTGATGAGGTTATGTCAGCCACGCAAGAAATGATGTCGTTGGGTCATAAGCCAGGACAAGGGTTGGGTGAAGATGGCCAGGGTATCCGTTACCCCATTCGACTAACCAAGCAAGTTGGAACAGCTGGACTAGGCTATTCTACCGGCTCTAGTCATAGGAATCCTCATAAGCATCAACAGATTCCTTCAACTTCAACCATGTGGCGTGTGGCTTCGCCTTCAAACTCTGAGTCCGTACAACCTCTAGTAAAGGTGCCCGCCAATGTCATGACAATGTTATTTCCTAAGTTAAAATCGGTGGAAGAAAAGAAAATCGTTATTCCAGATCCCGCAATCGAAGAAGAGGAGCGGAGAATCAAGGAAAACGTTGTCCGAATGATGTCGGGCATGCGCATCATCGTCCATGATGAACATACCAACAAATACACCCCAGACGATGATTGCCCTGACGTAATGTCCATCATTCGGGACAAGGAGGATGATGATAATCCCTCCATCACTGCGGTCCACCCGGACTTTACCTTTACCAATTGGAACAACATTCCTTGCTTTGGTCGACAAGGGTAAAGCGGGCAGAAATTCTTTTCTGCCTTGTAGATACAATATTTGCTTACTTTTCTGTACAGTATTAGCGGTTAATTTTGCCAGTATATGCTAACACTGTGTATGATCAACGCATTTGATATATACTAAGTGAAAGCATATTTTGTTTCAGAACTCTGAATTTAGATGTGCCTGTACTTACGGATACGTTGCCTCTCCTACACAAGGATTGTACCTTTGATGTAGAGATGAATTCAGCCTTGATGGATCTCTAGGATGACATTAAGGTGCCTCCAGAAATTCAAGAATGGGTCAAAGACAAACCCAAACCCAACCTTGATCAAACCACTTCTTTCAATCTCGGAACCTTAGAAAGCCCTAAGTTAATCCAGATTGGTTCAGACCTTACCCCAAACCAACGGAATGACATGGTTACTCTATTAACCCAATTCCAGGGTGTGTTTGCATGGTCTCATGAAGACATGGTGGGTTTGTCCACTGACATTGTCCTTCATTGCCTTCCCATTAAAGAGGGATTTAAGCCAGTCAAGCAAAAGCTCAGGCAATTGAAACCTGAGTGGAGTTTAAAGGTGAAAGAAGAAATTGTGAAATAATTTCAAGCCGGCATCATCATGGTGTCTACATATCCTGAATGGATATCCAACATCGTGCCCGTACCTAAACCTGGAGGGAAGGTACGAGTTTGCGTTGATTACCGGGACTTGAATAAAGCTTGCTTAAAAGACAGCTTTCCCGTGCCCTTTATCCACATTCTCATTGACAATACTGCTCAATACGACATGTACTCCTTTGCTGATTGCTTTACGAGGTACCATCAGATCATGGTTACCGAGGAAGATCGTGAGAATACTGCTTTCATCACTCCTTGGGGAACTTTTTGCAATAGACGATTGTCATTCGGCCTCATCAATGCTGGAGCTACCTATCAACGAGCTATGATGGCTCTTTTCCACGACTTAATGCATAAAGAGATTGAGATCTACGTGGATGACATCATTGTCAAATCCTGGAAGGAGGATGACCATCTAGACCATCTCAGAAAGTTGTTCAACAAGTTGGGTAAGTAGAACTTGAAGTTGAATCCAGCTAAATGCGCCTTTGGCGTCAAGTCAGGCAAGTTGCTAGGATTTCTAGTCAGCCATAAAGGGATTGAGCTGGATCCTACCAAAATCCAAGCCATCACGGAAATGCCCATTCCTCAGACAGAAAGGGAAATACGGGGATTTTTGGGAAGAATCAACTTCATCAGCAAGTTTATCTCCCAACTCACAGCAACCCGTGAGCCAATCTTCAAATTATTTAGGAAGAACTTCTCCATGAAATGGAATAATGAGTGCCAGAATGCCTTCCTTACAATCCAGAAACAGCTGGTCAAAGCTCCTATCTTGGTACCACCCAGGGATGATGTTCCCCTGTTTATGTACCTGTCCATAAGTGACAATGCCATGGGCTGTATGCTGGGACAGAAAGACGATAGAGGCCAAGAACGAGCTATCTATTACCTTAGCAAAAGGTTCAGCAGCAGTGAGCACAAGTACACTCTGATCGAGAAGATGTGTTGTGCTTTAGCATGGGCTTCCATGAGGTTACAGCATTACCTCCATGGTCATACAACCCATCTCATATCCCGCGTTGATCCTCTCAAGTACGTGTTCAACAAACCCATGTTGAACTGTCGGCTGTCCATATGGCAGTTGATCCTACAACAATTTGATATTGTATATGTGACTCAAAAGTCCATCAAAGGTCAAGGAATCGGGGATCAACTGGCCGCCGCACCTTCAGGGGACTTCAAACCCTTGGAAACATATTTTCCCAATGAGGGATTAATGACAGTATATCAACACCATCAGTCCAATATACACCAATCATGGAAGATGTATTTTGATGGAGCTGTTAACATGGAAGGTTCTGGAGCTGGAGCCATTCTAGTATCTGATACGGGGGAGCTGTATCCCGTTGCCGTCAAATTACAATTTATCAGCACCAACAATACGGCTGAGTATGAAGGCTGTCTCATGGGGCTAAAACTTGCCCATTCAATGGGCATTAGGCGGTTAACTGTCCTTGGAGATTCGGAGTTGGTAATCAGACAATCCACCGGAGTCTATCAAACCAAGGAACTACATTTGCTGCCTTACCATCGGCAGGTTTTGAAGATGACTTTGGAGTTCGAAGAAATCTCCTTTCTACACATTCCTCGTAATAGGAATGATTTCGCGGATGCATTAGCAACTTTGGCCTCCTTGATTCGTATATCAGACAAGGAACACTTGCCAAGCGTCACAATTTCCCTGCACAAGGCCCCAGCCTATGGGAATCATGTTGGAGAAGTATCGTATGGGCTACCTCCCATCCAACCTCCTTGGTATCAGCATATCAAGGAATGTCTGCGAGATGAATCTACACCTGCTGAGGCGAGCCTGACTGAGAAAAGGCGGATCCATCGACTTGCTATGAAGTTCTACTTGAGTGGAGATGCGCTCTATAAAAAAGATGCAGGACTAGGTCTCCTCAGGTGTCTAGACAAAGATTAAGCCCAAAGGCTTATGGATGAAATCCATGGCGGAGTCTGTGGCCCCTACATGAGTGGCCCCCTCCTTGTCAAGAAAGTCCTCAGGACAGGACATTATTGGCTATCTCTTAAGGCTGATTGCCATGACCACGTCAAAAGATGCTATCAGTGCCAGATTCATGGGAATGCTATACACGACCCTCCACGGGAGCTCCACCATATGAGTTCGCCTTGACTCTTCTCAATGTGGGGATGGACGTTATTGGGCCCATTGAGCCTAAAGCTAGTAATGGTCACCGATTTATCTTCACCATGATCGACTACTTCACCAAGTGGGTAGAAGCAGCCTCCTTCCCCAGGGTCACTAAAGAAGTCATCATTGCTTTCATCAGAAACAATGTCATTTGTTGATACGGACAACTAGAGGGGATTGTGTCAGATAATGCCAAAAACCTCAACAAAAAAATGATGGAGGTGTTATGAAATAAATTCCACATCAAACATCTTAACTCTGTCATCTATCGTCCGAAGATGAACGGTGCTGTTGAAGCGGCTAACAAAAATATCAAGAAGATTATGCAAAAGATGTCAGCCAACCACAAAGATTGGCCTGACCTGTTGCCTCTGACTCTGTTAGCCTACAGGACCACAATGCGTACTTCAACTAGGGCAACCCCCTACGCTTTAACCTATGGGATGGAAGTAGTGCTCCCCACAGAAGTTAAGATGGAATCTCTCAGAGTGTTGATCGACGCTCAGCTGGATGAAAACCAATGGGTACAAAATAAGTATCACCAATTGTCTCTGATAGACGAAAGGCGAACCGCGGCTATCTTCCATGGTCAGCTATACTAGCAAAGGATCGCCATATCCTACAACAAAAAAGTCCGGCTATGGCAGTTTAAACAACATGACTTGGTTCTGAAGAAGATTCCTGACAATTAAGATCAGGCCAAAGGAAAATTCGCTCCTAACTGGGAAGGCCCGTTTATTGTCAAAGAAGTATTGACAGGAGGCGCTCTTAGATTGCAAGAAATGGACGGCGATGAATTTCCACAACTCATCAACTCAGACACCGTGAAACGGTATTATGTCTTAAGTAACCAGCAAACACCCTGGTGTGTCATCATCAGGTCATCATTCATTCCGGTTCTTTAACCCTTTACCACCTCTAACTTTTCTACACTTTGCCCCTCAGGGAAACGTACTCTTCAAGCCAGCAGCCTGGCTTTCTCTTTTGCACTCATAGGTCATCCCACTGTGGATCGAACCTCTTGCACTTGCAGTTTGGCTACCCATACATGGGATGAAACTTCTTGTACCCGTAGTTTATCCTCAACCTAGGATTAAACTTTCTCCTCCCCGCACTCTGACCTGCACATGGGATCACGCTTTCTCTTCTCGCCCTGAGGGGTGAACTACGTCGACCTGATCTCCTCTTCAATAGGAGTACGTAGACAACCATGTTACATGGCCCGGTCGCAATAAAACAAAAACAACAAAAACATCTCTATCCTCTTCTCCTTACAAAAACAAAAAACAACCAAAAACATTCCTACACCATATCAGTCGTATACAGCATTGAACCTCTTACACCAGGTTCGAACTACGCAGACCTGATCTCCTCTTCAATAGGAGTACGTAGGCAGCCATTCATGGTGCGGTCTCACCCCCTACCAAAATACAAACCATTGTCAGCGGGTATTGGGATTCTCTTTCAATCCACTACATTTCATGCGGCTTCAGACCAAAGGGATGGAATTTCCTGAACTCCTCCCAAATAAGAGATTCGGCGACCATCTAAGCTGCGGTCATACCTCGAAGAGCAATACTAAACCATAAGAGGTGGAATTAACTAGGCTTCTCCTGAATAGAAGTACTGGCGACCATCTGTGATTCGGTAAATCTCAGAGAGGAAAGCCACATTCCTCTCCACATTCCCATTCAGAAACAAGTCCCAAGACACCAAAGATGGTAGGGATATACATAGATCGATGATCCATTCTGAACTATCCAGAGACGGCTCAATGTCCATCCACCAAGGAAGAATTCAGAATTCATTAAGATCACAAGCCTTGAAGCAGCAGGAAAAATATCAAGCAAATAGCAAGGCATATCTAAAAGGGAAGTGATCCAAAAATATATTTTCCTGTCATATATAATGCTGTTTGATATATATACAATGTGAACTATACATGACAAAATGGCTAAGCTAGTCTGTACAGGTAAATACAAGCTCATCTACGAATCAAGGTACATGCGAGCTAGCAAAGCCAACATGGCGTCCCTCTCAGATGAAGGAGGTAGAGCTGTAGTCTCCTGGATAAGAATATCCACACGACCCAATAGATCTATAGCCATCTGCATGATGACCATATGCTCATCAATGTAAGCACTCATCTCTATGATCATACCAGTAGTAAAGGACCTCGCTGCAGTACTATCTGTGACAGCCACATCCCGGGCAGATATAGCACTATCCCGCTCAACTATCACTGCATCTCTGTCTGACCTGGCCTCATCCCGCTCAACAACAGCGACATCTCTACGAGCTAATGCCTCGTCTCTCTCTAATAGGGTGGCGTCCCTCACATCAAGAGCAGTCGACATCGATCGAATATGGTCTCTCTCAAAGGTCATCAGGTGAAGACTCTGCTCTAAATACTGTGCCGAGTGCTGGATCACAAAAGTACTAGTACTAGGAGAATCTGGAAGAAATGCTGGCAACACAGCAGCGGGCTCCTCATTGATGTAGGTATCAATGTCCTCCGCAGGCTCTACATCGTCTGAATCAATCTCTGGTACTGCAAATACTACTGCAGCCGATAAAACCTTTGTCTCCATCCATGCGGAGTACTCTGCGGAATAACCGAGACGACTGGCAGAAAAAGCAGCTAGCTCACGCTTATCCCAGTAAGCGTATACACGAGATCGGTCCTCGGCTGAGAGGTATCGAGAAGTTGAGCGCTGACCTGCCGCCCCCTCGAAGATATGAAAATCCTAGAACTGGTCAAACTGCGACATCACGGCCAATGGATGATAAGTCGTCACGCCCCTCAAGCCAACCAAAGGGAGGAAATCCATGCCCGGAGCATGAGTAATGAAGCTGTATGGTGAGCAAAGCCCCGAGCACAGCAATAGGCTAAACGGATCTCTGATATCTGCCAAAAATACGGACCAGGACTGAGCATCTATACACTCCGATGGCTGAAAGGAGTATGACATAGCCACATCATGGGAAAAACAATACCCGTGCCGTCTAAAGGTACCAACCGGTCGCAGATGTGACATAAACCACATATATAGCATGACCGAACTCCCAGTAAACCCACCTGACGGGTAAGTACGGCAATAGGACGCTGATCGCAGGGTCTCTGCCACGATAATAGGTACAATGGTACGACCCTCCCTGAGATCACTCACCGCCATGATAACACCTATATCTATCTCATCCATGTACCGCGACATGTACACGTATGACAGTACACATAGTATCAGTACATCAACTCTGGCCAAACGCCAATGATCCTCCGACACTGTGAAATCCCATGAATGTCGTGAGAAGCTATCCTCCGCACCAAATCTGTCATATAAAAAATGCTGAGAGATCACATGACCAGATATCAGCTCATCCTGCACCACTCTGCGCCTCATTCCGGTGAGAGTCATGAATCGTCTACTCATGTCTCCCAAAGCCATGTGTACGCAAGGTCGGTCCAGGGGCAGCATCGTCAAATGGACATACTCCTCTAGAGTAGGAGTCAACTCATGGGTACCAAAGCGAAATACCTGCCTATCAGCTAGCCAATGCTCTACCATCCCATCTACAAATCCTGCAGGAACCTGAAATGCCAAAAGGGTCATAGCATGCTGCAATAACAGATCTACAGTCGCCTTATCTGGTGGTGACATACTATCGTACCACGAGCGCATACCCAATGCCACCACTGACGGTGGGGTATGATCTATACGGCTAACTGTCGAAGAAGACATCTGTGCGGGCCGTGTCATAAGACCATCCAGGGGTCAATATCGAGTATCTCTGGACATACATACATATGCATAACATGATACATGCATAACAGATAATGGATGGCAATATGATATAGGGAATGAAAAAATAGTGCATACATTCCTAAATATATCATCATCTAATACATCAGCTCTACGCAGCTACAAATACATGGAAATGGGGCACAAACGCTCTACTACTAACAGAGGCCTATCTAAAGATATAGCGATAATGGGGAACAACCACCCAGTATTTAACAGAGGCCTATCAAAAGATATAGCGAGAATATACATCAGAAGAAGACAATGGTCTCGATGTCCACATCCTCAATCCTGTCTACCTGATGTAACTCCTCCTGAGTCACTGGATCTCTATCAAAAGGGATATCAGGCCTATAAAGGGGAGGATCTGCGCTGGCAAAACCAAATGGGTCGTCTGAGGGGCCAGCACCTGAGCTGGAAGGAACAAATGTCTCCGCCTATGCTGGATCTCTGCCCAAATGCCGAATAAATATCTGTGCCCGATCCAACTGTCGGGTCAAGCTATCAATCTGGGTCATATGGGTCGGAGCTCGAACACAAGCTACCCAATCAGTCATCATCAATGATCCAGGAACCATGTCCCCCATGAACTGTGTGGCACGGGACTGGGCCCCAATAGTGCGAGGGAGCCACCAGCGCTGGAATATCTCCTGAGTACATGGACCCTCTGATAAATCAAAACTGTCAACTCCCAATAATGGAATATCAATGGCGGGTGACTGTGATATAGGCCAATGACGCCTGATAGGAGGCAAGATCGGTATACGAATCTCCCCTCTGGTGCTGCTAATAGCACGCTCTCCTAAATAGATCTCCCAGCCTCCATCTGTGAAGAGAGGAAATCTCCGGGTGGAAATCAAATACTCTACTCCAATAGGGTGTCCATCCTCAAAACCAATGATCAAATGAACCCCTGAGTATGGAAGCCATGTGATGGCGTCAGTCGTAAGCAACTCCAGCTGCATACGGCAATGAGCGAAGCCCTCTAATACAGGTACCTCTGGCAAGATAGACTGGTGCTATCGTCGTCCTCGTGGATAGGTATCTAAGCCTAACACACTCACAGGACGCAAACATGAAGCCTTTCATAGGCCCAAAACTGCCAACACAATGGCAAAACATCTGCTATCAGTAAACACTCTTAACCTGTGAAAGGAAAAGACAAGAGAAACACTCACCAGCAGAAACGGGTAAAATCCTAGCCAAGCCTCGGTCAAACCCTGTGAGCACAGACGCATGCCCTGGAGGAAATAGGCAAAGGTGTAAGAGCCCCAATCGTACTCTCCTATACGGTCCACATCGCGTGTGGCGCTGACCAAAGCAAAAGATACCGTAGAAGAGTTATCTGCTATGAAGCAGCATCGAATGATTATTAGGAATAATCGCCGCAGAACGCGATCCCTGATCCTGACATCATCAGGCATGGGCTCACTCAATAGCCCACTCATAACATATATGCTCAAAGGACCTGAACGGACAGTCCTACCTTTGAGCGCACCCGCCGGAACTCCTAACAAGGACCGGACGGAAGTAGGGGTGATATTCGCCATGCAAGGCACTGGCTCCCCTCTAAACTCCATACGTGTGATAAAACGCCAATCCATAGGCATCATCATCACCTCGCAGTCCAGCAGGTGGAGTGACTGAGTCTGATGAAACCATCTCTCAGACAATGCCCAGAGATAACCCCAGGGACAACGACGGGGAAGGATGGAGAAAAATGCCTCAAATCCCCACTCATGAACTACTGCACTGTAATCAGGATGAAGCGCCTGGCACATGGAGTGAATGCTAAACTAGTTCCCCCGAGGCTGTGTAAAATCTGGAACCTGCATGAAGCGTAGATTAACATCAGGACCCTTTTAATCCTCATCAATAGGAAGGAAGGAAGATAAAGTCTAACGTCATATCTCGTTAGTATGCAAGTACATCGATGGGTGTCTACCCAAATCACCTAGCAACTCTGGGTTCACCACCTGGATGCTCGAAAGCTCCCTGCGAGGGATATGCATAGCAGGAGCGGGATCCTCAATAGCTATATCCTCGTCCTCAACGTCTGGAACCTCTACCTGGACCGGACGAATCACGGCCTCCACCAATCGACAAGGCTGTCTGACAGAACGGGGACAAGGCACTTCAGAAGCCCTCCGCCTTACGCCAGAGCCGGTCCTGTAAGAACTGCTCGACTGATCCGGATCCATAATATCTGGACAACAAGTCTCCAAATCACCTCAGAAAGGGTGTGGTATTTCCTTACCTGGAGCTTTCTAAAATGCATTATATGACTATATGCGTGCATGCATTTACTTTCACATATAATAGAGTTAGAATGCATGACTACCCAATGCCTACATTTGGAAAAATTTCGCCATAGTCCCCTTTGAAAATAGGACTATCCACATGCGCACAAGTATGTCTAGGTGGCCATTCAGTAGCACACCTGCTCCAAAGTCATATACATAATATATGCATTAAAAATCAAACTCATCATGCATAAGGCCAACCTCAATGCTAGGAGTATCTTGCCTTTATACCTTTTGCTCATTGGACCTCAAATAGGACAAAAAATAGCAGAAAAAGGTGCCAATTAGACTGTCTCAGAAAAAAAATTTCACATCATTATGTTCAACATGGTTTAATACTAACATTTACTATGTTGAATATTTTTTATCAAGACATTTGTGCATACATAATCACTACTATGTGTTTAGATGCATTTCGTGCAATATATCACAATCTAACAGATAGAAACTGAAGAAAATACATGCATACGTTACCAGAATAGTGTAGAACACTTGTACGGTGACAAAATTTGCAGAAAGCAGCCCGAATTCAGTAGATCTGGAAGTGGCTCGCGGTTTTCTAAAGTGAAACAAGTTGAAAGTGACTTGTGAAGTAAAGCCTGCTGGGATTTATCATCCACGCCTGGCCGCAGGCCTATCTGCGGCTATAGCAGGTGTACCTGCGGCTCTTATATGTGGGTCCCACCACTCTGGCTCGGTCCAGTTCGAGTTGAAACGGAGTTCTTACTGGCCAAAAAGGTCAAATCGGGAATAAAAACGCCACGCGATTGAGCAAAACAGCATACAATCTTGGTATTCTCAGATGAGACTGTGAATCTGCACATCACTCATTGGTAGTCGCCTGAACACAAGGTATACTCTGCCAATGACCTCAGTTGTCACAAAGCACATTCGACAATACCTTATATAGGTCCGATGCCGCCGACTCCGGGTCGCTACCCTACGTGAGTCCCCGACGGGGGTTACAACATATATCCCCGGTGGGGGTTACAACACGTTCATCCGTTGACATGTCCATCAACGAAGGTCAAGCAGCTTTGACGTTATTTCAGCCGATGGCAGGTAAACCCATCGAAGCATTGAGAACCGTCCGATGCCACAGACTCATGCGTCCCCAGTGGATCCCCGACGGGGTTACAACGTGAGTCCCCGACGGGGGTTACAACGTATATCCCCGTTGGGGGTGACAACACGCTTAGCCGTTGACACACATATCAATGAAGGTCAAGCAACCTTGACATCATTTCAGCTAATAGCGTTTAAACCCGTCAGAGCTATAGAGTTGTTCGAGGTTCTCACACCCAGCTGCTCATATTCCCCAGCGGATCCCCGGCGGGGGTCACAACGTAATGCGCCGTTGATCTACACGTCAACAAATGTCAAGCAACCTTGACGATCTCCTCATAGAGTTTCAGCCGTTGATCTACACATCAGCAAAGGTCAAGCAACCTTGACAGCATATCCCACAGGATGTTTCAACCGTTGGCTCATAAGTCAACGAAGTTCAGGCATCCCTGACAGCATTTGCTGTTGGCAGTAAATCCAACAGAATCATGGCGTATTCTGGCAATACTAACCAGGAGAAGTCAACATTATTAAAGAGGATAGATGATAGAATATGTTATACACATCCTTAAATAGATCAAGCTTTATCCCCACAGGTCTCTCACACAAAAGAGATACCCCTTCAACGTCGAGTTCTTATCAAGAACACATGAATTTGGTGATATCTCCAACTCCAATATCCTAATAGATTCGGCTTGCACATCAGATCTGGTTAATATTGCCAATCCCCAGTTAAAGCAACAGGGAACCAGTAATCATCCTCAGCATGTTGGGCCATAACCCCGTACACATGCATCATACATTTGCATCATGTTGCTATCCATAGTACCATGTTTATCTTGTTACGTTTCAAGTGTCTAAGATTCTTTATCCTACCCATGCATCGCCATGCATGAGTATGATAAAGAGGGGCATCTGTAGACACTCGAAATTTTCTGTACTACTGTTACTAACTTTGCAGGAGGACAAATTTGTCTTTTAAGAAAGAACCCTGAAAGACAATCCAGATCCATACCGGATACTACCGAAAGTTCAGCATCAACCCCGGATTGCAATCTGGGAGTAACAGTTTCAACCTCGGATCTAACCCCGAGACCTACAGATACAATACCGGAACACACACCGGAGAAGACCGATTAATCTCGGAGATAACCCCCGAGGTATCCAGTCTCAGTCCCAACCATGGGAATAGCCACCAACCTTGGTAATAACCCCAAGGAATGCAGTTTTGGCATTAACCCCGAAAATGCTTGTTACAAGTGCTATTAGCTTCAATCTCGGTGCTCACAACGAGGTACACTGTACCAACCCGGCAATAACATCGGGAAGACAGGCACACCTCAAAGATGACAATGAGGACCTTCAACAAATGCAGCAGTCCAATCTCAGCGAAGCCTGAGCAACGTCTGCTTATCAGCCCAATCCGGTAGTAACACCGGTGAGGGCCAACATCGCCATCTCGTCCAACACGATGCCACGTCTCGTCTCTACACAACAATGTCCCACAAGGTTAACCAATCCCGAGTGACTATTGTGCGGGGTAACGGATGAAAGTGGAAGCTTGAAGACCGGAGGGCATCGTCCCATCTTCAAATACTTTATACAAACTCTAATCCCATGCCATCATACAACTCTCAACAACGGCGGCCCAAAATAGGTCCAGAATACCTCAAAACGGATGCCCGGATTGCACTTCTCAAAATTCGAGTGGACATTACATTGCATGAGTGCATGTACTTCGAGACGACCTGACCCGACGGAATCGGGCCGACCCGACCAGCCTTTGTTACACCTGCGGCTGAGCCATAGGTACACCTGCGGCACCCTGTTGTTGTTAACCTTCTGTTCTCCTTTTGGTTTTTCTTCCAATTCACAAACAGTTGTGGAGACATTACTTTGTAAACATTTAGAGGTTCTCCCTCATTATCCTTGATTTTGCCTCCTAGCTTCTTCTTCATCACAATTCTCAGCAGTCTTCCATGAAACACTTTTGTAAGTGGTTTATTCTATAGACTTCTTCAATTTAGCCTTTTCTACCCATTTGTAGATCTGATCAAACAGGATAACTCGAAAGTTGATTAATTTTTTCAGAACTATAACAGACAAGATTTTTAACTATTGATCAAGCACCGTGTCGTGTGCAGTGTCCTTGCATAGTATGCATTTTTCCACTATTTCAGCAAGGAACTAGAATTCCTAAGGAAACTCTTTTTTCTTTATATCCTTTAGACTAGGTTTCTTTGGTACCCCATAATCTCCTTTGCTTGCACAGTGTTGATCTCATCAAGGTTTCTCAGTCCTAAGTCAGGGAAACCTAAGCATTGATTGATATCAGATGATTTCAGCTTAAGAGACTGACCTTTAACCTTGGTTAAAAGGTTTCCAACATTTATGGATGCATTTGAGTAGAATTCCTTGACCAGTTCATTATATACTCGAGTGTTAGCCTCGAGACATTCTGAGAATCCAGCTTTCTTCATAAGTTCGAGAATGTCTCTGAACTTCTTTTCAGATTTTTCAAACGATTTGGTTCCGAGCTGAATGCCAGTGATTACTCGCCAATATTCCATTTGAATAGTTCGAGGAATATGGTTATTTGATTCAGAGGAGTTTATGAGAGATGGCTGATTGTGATTTGGGTAATGCTCTGGAGGGTTAACTGATTTTGGCTTTTGAGAGGGTTCTAGGGTTTGAAGATGGGAGGGAGAGAGGTTCGATAGCTTCTGATAACTGTTTGCTAATTTGAATTTTTCTTTATGGCAGTTCCTTCTAACTCTGCATAAATAATGATGTGTTAAACAACCATTGGTTGCATGATGCCCAGTAATGAGCTGTAACTCCCCCATTAACTCTTCAGTTTAATGTCTCTTTTAAAAATAAATAGGCGTCAATGACGTTGATTGACCGTTGACCATTTTGATTCGTAGAGTAGCATGATAAGGCAACTATGGACTCTATATTTTCTTTTATTGACTCAACAATCATCTTTTGACAGACGCTGCAGTGGATGGTTTTGACATTAATCCTCATCTTGATGCTGCATAGCTTAATCACTGATGTACTCCGAGCCAGTTTGAGCGCTTGAGTTCTGAGATGTGTTTGTACAATATCTTTCCAAACTATATTCGAACTTATCTCCTCTTAATCTTAATTGTTGAGAAATAATTCAGTTCTTTTGAGCTCCTAATGAGCTAGATTATCCTCTGGTAGGACTGCGATCGTCGAGTCTGCTTCTACGATCGCTGAGGTTGTAATACGATCGTGGAGTTCTCTTCAACCTTGACTCTACGATCTTTGACTGATTTAGTCCTTGAGATGAACTTTACTTAGCATTCCTTCTGGGTCAAGGTAGCTCAGGAAGGGCCAACCTCTTAGAGTGAACTAAGGGTCATATTTGTCCCTGAGGCGTTTTCCAGATGAAATAGTTTTAGAAGTGATATGTACTGATATCTCATTTGACCTTTTTCTGCTAGGGAGGACCTCTACCAACTTTAGGAAATTGCATTTGCTGTTATCGTGGTGTCCTCCTATTCTTACACTATGATCATATGTTTAATCGCGGGGACTCCACGATTTTGGGTTGGGTGGCTGAAAGGTTATCAGTAGTACATTTTGAGACGTTTCTACTAACTATGGATCTTTATTTGGTTCATCAACCACAAAGTTTTGGGAGTCTGTAGCTAGTACACTGCTTCATAGTATAATTTAGTGCTGTTGTTTCTTAACCGATCACTGCTTCCCTATGTTCATACTATCTTCTTAGTGAAGGGTGACTTTCTTTTATTTATGTGCATTAGGAGACATCCTTGCATGCTTCTTTCTGACTAGAAACACCACTGACAGTCAAATCATGGACATGGCTATCTCCAAGACTGATCGTTCTACGATCATTTGTCAGCACTACGAACATAGTCTTCTTTGTCAGCACTTGTTGAGTTCTGCTCCCGTAATGAGTTCCCCATGTTTGATGCTCGATGATCATCTATCGTGAACCTTCTTGAGGATTCTCTTCATATGACATGCTTTGCATGATTGAGCATATAAGACCCTCTCCATCTTTGGTTGATTGGCTTGCTTCCATATAAGTGTCAGCAGCCAAGTGAGCTTCATTTGGATTAGCTCAGCAGGTCTTCAAGGACAAGCTTTGACATTTAGGAATTTTATCAAAATCATTTCTGAATAGTCTTAAGCCTTCTGTTGGTTGAGTCTTTCTTTGACTGAAGTCTCTTGCTTCATCTTCCTTAGTGTGGTCAGATCGACTAAGTACCTGTAGGTTAAATATATTTCTATTTTGGTACCCATAGTTAAATGGGTCCTTCCAGGTTAGTTTCAAAACCATGTTCCTCATATATTTGGATAATCATCACATTTATCACCAACAATCATATTCATGCATGTAACTAATTTAGATAATGCATTTTGAGATGCATGATGGTGTGTGTAGGATTTCTCATTTTAATAACACACTCTTTTTCTTTGATGGTTTCATCATTTGCTGGGCTATGTCCACAAGGTTTAAGTGTTCACAGAGTGAGTATCAACTCTATAATTTATGTGTATCTAGTTGATTCATGGAGGTGATCAGTTTCTACAAATCATCAAGATACTCTTGTAGAACTGATCATACTCTGTGTTATATCAAACACTTAGAACATAGGTTTGTACATACATACTAACCCATCATCAAAGATTACTCCATATGAAATTGATTTAACCTGTGATGTTCTTATGACCTATTTCAGATTTCTTTCAAGATGTCATCTTCATCCTAAAATTTGGATGGAGAGAAAGTTTGTAAGCATTCGAGTATCCACCCTCAATGTACTTTCTCTCTTCACCTTTTTAGGCAGATTATGATTTCTTGAAAGAGTACTGTTATAGTTCATAAGGAGGTGCAACATGATGTATACAATTATCTTAGTGACGAACCGTACCTTTCTATTGTCAGTTTCTTAACAGTCATTTAACTTAGACATACTGAGGTTAGGCATTGATGTGCAGAGTTTCTTATTTGCTCCTGACAGCTTGTTGCTCAAGTTGACCTTTAATCAATCAGCCGTGATTTTGAAGATGCATGCTAAGAAAGTTTCAGCATCATTAGTTCTTTGACATCCTTGAGTTCACAAGGTTTACATCCAGCTACTGGTTGGTCAGATACATGTTTGAGAAGTTCTTCTTTGTATAATTATTTCTTAGCATGTATGGCCTTTTCATCTTTTCAGGTTGGTGGATGTTTGACTATTTTCTGTTGATGTCTCTTGAGCTTTTTATCATGGTCTTTAGACTACAAGATTGACTGCGAGCAAGGATTGGTCTTGTTGATATGACAATCAAGAACATGGACCAATCTGAGCAGTTTTAGGTGTATATACACATTTACCTGTACACAATATTACCAACGTGTGAGCTCATCTGCATATAACAAGTGACTTACTACTAAACTAAGTGTAGACACTCGAAATTTTCTGTACTACTGTTACTAACTTTATAGGAGGACAGATTCATCTTTTAAGAGAGAACTCTGAAAGACAATCCAGATCCATACCGGATACTACTGAAAGTTCAGCATCAACCCCGGATCGCAATCTGGGAGTAACAGTTTCAACCTCAGATCTAACCCCGAGACCTGCAGATACAATACCGGAACACACACCGGAGAAGACCGATTAATCTCGGAGATAAGCCCCGAGGTATCCAGTCTCAGTCCCAACCATGGGAATAGCCACCAACCTTGGAAATAACCCCAAGGAATGCAGTTTCGACATTAACCCCGGAAATGCTTGTTACAAGTGCTATCAGCTTCAATCTTGGCGCTCACAACGAGATACACTATACCAACCCGGCAATAACATTGGGAAGACAGGCACACCTCAAAGATGACAATGAGGACCTTCAACAAATGTAGCAGTCCAATCTCAGCGAAGCCTGAGCAATGTCTGCTTATCAGCCCAATCCGACAGTAACACCGGTGAGGGGCAACATCGCCATCTCGTCCAACACGATGCCATGTCTCGTCTCTACACAACAATGTCCCACAAGGTTAACCAATCCCGAGTGACTATTGTGCGGGGTAACGGATGAAAGTGGAAGCTTGAAGACCGGAGGGCATCGTCCCATCTTTAAAGACTTCGTACAAACTCTAATCCCATGCCATCGTACAACTCTTGACAACGACGGTCCGAAATAGGTCCAGAATACCTCAAAACGGATGCCCGGATTGCACTTCTCAAAATCCGAGTGGACATTAAATTGCATGAGTGCACGTACTTCGAGACGACCCGACCCGACGGAACCAGGCCGACCCAACCCGCCTCTGGTACACCTGTGGCTGAGCCGTAGGTACACCTGCGGCACCCTTTGCTTATAAATAAGAGGCTTAGGGTGTTGATTTTTAAAAGAAAAAAGACGGGGAAACCCTGCACAATTTGCTCTGCACTCGCCATACAGTGTATTTTCCCACTTTCAAACACCTGTGAGCTCATATATAGCCCTTTTGTACCCACAAAAGTCTAGTGTTTGCCCACTCTAAAGATATAGAAGCCCTTTTTATCAGTCAGCTGTAAGCCTTCTCACACACTTTAGAGTCTTTCTCTTCATCTTTGCACACACCCTTCTACACGTTGAGAGTCGTGTTGCTTGCATTTGCCCGGACTTCGGTCTGTGGTTTCTTTCCAGTCTGTATATATATATTATATATATCTATATTTATATATATATATATATATATATATACTTATATGTATCAACTGTGTGTCAGACTTTGTTCGATGAGCCTAGACTTCGGTCTGGAGCGTTTACTGCTTTAATATATATATATATATATATATATATATATATATATATATATATATACTTATATATATCAACTGTGTGTCGGACTTTGTTCGATGAGCCTAGACTTCAGTCTGGAGCGTATACTACTTATATATATATACTTATATATATCAACTGTGTGTCAGACTTTGTTCGATGAGCCTAGACTTCGGTCTGGTGCATTTACTCGCTTATATATATATATATATATATATATATATATATATATATATATATATATATATATATATATACCAACTGTATGTCGGACTTTGTTCAATGAGCCTAGGCTTTGGTCTGGTGCGTTTACTCGCTTATATATATATATATATATATATATATATATATATATATATATATATATATATATAAAGCGATAAAAGCGATATATATATATATACATAGTTCGACAACAGTTCATATATATAAGTATATATATATATATATATATATATATATATATATATATATATATATATATATATATATATATATATATATACATTCCGTCCTGCCTGGAGTTTACTTCGTGGCAGTTGACCGCATTTACAGCTTTATTTACATTCCGTCCTGCCTGGAGTTTACTTCGTGGCAGTTGACCGTATTTACAGCTTTATTTACATTATGTCCCGCCTGGAGTTTCCTTCGTGGCGGTTGACCGTATTTACAACTTTATTTATATTTTTGATCCCCCATGGATGTATTTCGTGGTTGGTGATCCTGTCTGTATATATATATATATATATATATATATATATATATATATATATATATATATATATATATATATATATATATATTTACCGCTTTTATATATATACCTACTTATTGCTTTTATACAAATTACAATATTTTGTGAGCCTAGGAATCATGTGATCACAGATTCATCCCATTGGATCTAGATTCGGTTCCCGTGATGGATATTTTCAGCTGTAAGCAGCTTGTAAATTATTCTGCGATGTTTGTATTTCCTCAGATGGTTTACATACCCACGAGGAAGTCGACATTATTTTTGTGTATATATATATATATATATATATATATATATATATATATATATATTATTTTTCATACGGATGCCTCGCATTCGTCAAATAAAATCAATCCAGCCGTTCATTTAATAAAAATGGAAGTGTAAAAGGCCTCAAATACTATTGAGCATCAGGGTTTGAAAAACCTCTTTTATAAAACATCATTGCCATATCTTGCTAAAAACTGAATTTTTACATAAATTCAAATCCTGTGTATATAGGTTCGAACGAGGCCTCGCGCAACTTTCATATGACAGCACATTGACCCCCACGCACACACACACACACTCAGATAATAGTTTCTTAAAAAGCGACGGTCACCGTGGTAACACGGATGTCGGGGGGTGCCTAACACCTTCCCCCCGCATAACCAAGTCCCCGGACCCTAAAATGAATCTCGGTTTCGCTGACCCGTATATCAGTGTCACGTCACTAGGTCAATGTGCAAACCTTTTCTCGGTTGTGTTGGTACAACCATTTAAAAAACCAACTGGCGACTCTTAACAGTCCCATCGTCGACATTATACATGTCGGACCTTTTTCACTTGTTTTTTTACACAAATCTCACCTAAAATGAGAACACCAAAGAACAAGTAACGGAAAGGGACACCCAAAAATCCCGACGTCGACACTAAGTTTAGAATAATGTTTGTGCCTAGGATCAGATTCAAACAGATTAGCTTTTGAATATTGCATGAGAACCTGCTCTGATACCAATTGTTAGTTCCTAGTAGGCACAATATAGATCTAGAAGGAGGGGGGGTTGAATAGATCCTTTTTAATTTCAAATACTTTTCTGATTTATTTTGTATTGCTCATGAATTAGTATATGACAAACATAAGAATTTTTTCAAGCACAGAGGAATAAGTAAAAGATCCCCTTCATTGATATATTCATAATCAGACATACATTGTTCGTAGAGTTAATTCAGTAGTAAGCAGTTAAAACATACATAGTAGTTATAACAGTTAATGTACATAATGTAAATGACATAAAGTAAAAGACACAAGGGATTTTAAGTGGTTCAAAGACTTAAGCTCCTAATCCACTCTTTTGCTTTCAACTAGCAGGATTTCCACTAAGGAAAGGCAGCACCCTGAATCACTAAGATTCCTTCAAGACCAACAGCCTTGGGACTTCAGTTCACTAAGAACTCTTCAAGGCCAACAGCCTTGAAACTTCTCTAGTTCCTTAGGAACTCTTCAAGCCCAGCAGGCTTGGAACTTCATTTAGTCCCTCCGGACAAGGACCTCTTAGGCCCTGGCTTCTTGTTGTTGTTGTTGTTGTAGTTATTATTGTTGGTGATGAGCTGTCAAGATGTCTTTAAGCTTGATCATTTTTTGTACTTAACAGCTTGGTGTGGTTCTCTTTGCATTCTACTTCAAGGCTAGACCACATCATCTTTGGTACAACTGATCTTCTTCTGTCCTGCTCATTTTCATGTAGAGTCAGCTGTGCACCTTTACCATTTCCTGAACCCTTCTTAACATGTTGGCAGACATGGTTTTGCACTTTCTAGATCTGCTTCAGCTTTGGGTTCATGGAGAATCGTAGAGTGGCTTTTAAGATCTGTCTTGTGCTTTACCACTCTTCTGAATGCTATCTTCTTGTCCTTCTTGGCTCTTAGCATTGATGCCAATTCAAGTGGCATTATCATCTTTGTTGAGTGAAGCTTTAATCTGTTTAAGTCCTTCTTCAAAGCTGCTTCACTTCCACCTTCGTAGTCTCACTGTCACTGAGAGTTGTTCTATTTAAGCTCAAGTGGAACTCGTAGAGTCAACGTTTGCATTCTACCAACTCAATGATTCTGCAACATAGCAATCATCAGCAACTCTTGATCTTTGAAGCTCTGTTGATTTATACTTCTTCCCAATCTTCCCATTGGAAAGTAGCCGTTGAAAGCTTCTATATTTGCTTCACAGATCTCGACTTATTTGGTGCAGACCGCAGATGTGACATGACATCTCTTTTTATGACTTTCTGACACTATAGTCCACTGTTTCACCTACCCCATCAGAGATGTCACTTGTATGCATCGGGTAGGTCAAAGACATTATTTCCTCCTTCTGATTTCTCGATCAGAGGTTGTCCTTTTGCATCGATGCTCTCTATAAGCTCTTGTCTGAATATCAACCTTCAGATTGAACCGTTGCCAATACTTCAATTTTCAGCTGTTCGAACTCTACGATTCTGATGCATGTCTTCTTGGACCAGATCGTAGTGTCTTGTTGACTGGTAGAGACAACACTACTATCTTGAAGAGTGTTGATTAGATCTTCAATATAGAACACCTCTTCCTTCTCTTGTGCAGTGCTTCAACACTTCTATTTGCCTCAATAGCTCTCAGATACTAATGGCTTGACTTCTTTGTTCTGGTCCCTTCTGAATAGCAAGAGACTTCAGATTTGTGGCGTGTCCAGCTCGCTTTCTCCTTGTGATCTCCTGTTCACTAATCATCAATGAACTGACCTAATGCTTAATCACTTTAGCCTTGTTCTTCAGAAGCTGACCAATATCTCTGTATACACTCCATCAGTTCTTTCTTTGTTTGGAAAACACTACAATCCTGGTTACTTCCAAGATCATTATCATCTTACCACTTGACAGCTACTGCATTTGCTGACTTTCCTTAGTCAGTTACTGAAGTCTTCTTCAGATCAACTTGTGGAAGACTTCATCTCAAATGGCTTCACAACTCAATCTAGATGCTGATTGGGTTGGTGCTTAGATCTTCTGTTAGCTTGCATGCCATTCGTTGAGTGCTCTCTGGTTTCCTTTAAGTGGGATACATCTTAGTAGTGCCAACCAGAGGCTTCATTCCTTTGGATATTCTGGGAGTGCTCATTTGTTGAGAATCATATTTGCTCTATGATTCTGTCATGGCATTGTGAGCACATATGTTGAGATCTTAGTTCTGCACTCTATGATTCAACTTTGGCTGTACAGACACTACGCCTTCGAGATCAGATCTTGACACTCTACGATTTCTGTCGTTGTGCTTGTTGTCTTCATCTAATCTTGCTTGACTACGATCTCTGCCTCTGATATGAGCAGTATACTCTACAACTCTGAGTGTAGTCTACGATTATTGACTTGGCTTTGGCAGATGCTTAGTTAGCTTGTAGGCAGGCTGTTAATTTCTACGATTCTGAACATGACTTCCTCATTAGACTACGGCCCTGAGGAAGTTCTTTTCAACACAATACGATCCTTCCTCGTCTCTCCTGGTAGTCTACGAACTTTGAGATCTACTATCTTACAGACTACAATTCTTCCTTGATAGCTCTCGAGTTTTCCTTGACTCTCCTAGCGGACTACAATTTCTAGTGCAGTGCTCGACGATCAGACAAGCCTATCTATTACACCATTAGATCAACCTAACATACTTGATCTTTCTATATTTATAGTCCTTGTACATCATTTCTTTTTAAGGACTTTACAAAGCTGTTTTGCTTATGTAGGATCAACCTAACACATTTGATCAATTCATTTTAAGTCCTTTTACATATGTTTCTATTGTCTATCAAAGGACTTTACAACTTTTCTTAATGCAAGCATACTTGCATATTCATTCATATATATATATATATATATATATATATATATATATATATATATATATATATATATATATATATTATAATCAAATCATATTTAAATAGGAATATCATTCATATGCTTATTCCTGACAAACTTGATCAATAATAACTAGAATTTGCTCGATATAGAATACAAATCTAGAATTTGCTCAATGTAAAGAGGTAAGTTTATAAACTTGCATAGCGATAACAAGTATGGTTAGGAAACTTGTCTCGTGCGTAGGTTACACGTTAATTATACACGTTCCTCGATTTAATCCTACATAACATTTACATTCACAATTCCAGTCAATTATAACGTAACTATTCATCACAAGTTCATTCTTTTGTCTAAACTCAGGTTATGACTATACTTAGTCAAATTACCACGCTTATTTTCACATAATATCACACTACACGAACAATAAGCTAACTATGCGTTCAACAATTCAATCAACATGTAAATGCCTTATTGACATGTTGAGAACCTATTTTAACATCTCATTCTAGTCCAACTTTGGTGGACAAAGTGAAGAATGCTCAACTACAAGATGAAGAATGTGAAACGATCAAAGAGAAAGTGGTAGAGGGTAGTGATGCAAAATACAAGATCGATACTGAAGGGTTACTGAGGTTTGAGGGAAGAATTTGGGTTCCAGCAGTACCAGAGATTAAAGATAAAATCTTGACAGAAGCTCATAGCTCAAGATACTCGATTCATCCGGGAAGTAAAAAAATGTTTCAAGATTTGCGGCGACATTTTTGGTGGTCAAATATGAAAAGAGACGTTGCAGAATGCGTTGCAAGGTGCTTGACATGTCAGAGAGTGAAGGACGAGCATCAAAGACCAAGCGGATTACTTCAACCATTGGAAATACCAGAATAGAAGTGGGAGCATATCACAATGAACTTTGTGGTAGGTCTTCCAACAACTCAAAAAGGGTACGATGTGATTTGGGTGGTAGTGGATATATTAACGAAATCATCACACTTTTTGCCCATAAAGATTAGATTTAATCTTGATCAGCTGGCAAAACTATACGTCAAAGAGATTGTGTCCAGACATGGAGTTCAAGTTTCAATAGTATCAGATAGAGATTCGAGATTCATGTCAAATTTCTGGAAGAAACTGCAAGAATGCATGGGAACGTAATTGAGGATGAGTACAGCACATCACCCGCAAACCGACGAGCAAAGCGAACGAACAATCCAGACGTTAGAAGATATGCTTAGAACGTGCATCATGGATTTCAAAGGAATCTGGGACGATCATTTACCATTGGTAGAATTTGCCTATAATAACAGTTACCACGCAAGTATCGGCATGCCACCTTATGAAGCATTATACAGCAGGAAGTACAGAACTCCACTGTGTTGGGTCGGTGAACGTCAACTATTAGGACCAGAACTGATTTAACAAACTACAGAGATTGTCAAACTCATCAGAACAAGGTTGGTAGCTGCTCAAGACATATAGAAGAAGTATGCTGATAAACACAGGCATAATCGCGAATTTGAAGTAGGAAATTTCGTTTTCCTAAAAGTTTCTCCTTGGAAGGGGAAAATTCATTTTGGCAAGAAAGGAAAGCTCATCCCAAGGTTTATTGGACCTTTCAAGATACTATGAAGAGTGGGAGAAGTGACTTACGAGGTAGCTTTACCTCCATAATTAGAACATGTGCACAACCTTTTTTATGTGTCGATGTTGTGATCATATAAACCCAATTATAAGCATGTGATCGAGTATGAACCATTGCAGATCAGTAAAGATTTGTCTTATGAAGAGATTCCTATCCAGATAGTCGACAGGAAACAACAAGTGCTCAGGAATAAAGTGATACCTTCTGTGAAAGTGATATGGAGGAACCACAACGTCGAAGAGGCTACATGGGAACTCAAAGCTGAAATGATGAAAAATTATCCTGAGTTATTTGTTTAATATGTGTCTTCGATTCTGGGGACAAAATATTTGTAAGAAGGGAAGAATGTGACGATTTGATTGTTTGAGTTGTGATTCTGGGGACAGAATTCTTGTAAGAAGGGAAGGATGTAACAATCCAAAATTTAAAATTGTAATATTAAATATTTATGGAATTATATATATATATATATATATATATATATATATATATATATATATATTTGATGTGTTTTTTTGATATTTAATAGATGTGTTTATCGTTGAATAAATATTAATTGATTTGATTTGATTTTGTTAATTATTTGTTAAATAAATAATTAAGGAAGTTAGTATTATGAGATAGTATTCTAATTTAATTTCATAATCAAGTTAGTGAGTTTGTAATGATTAAATGAATTATTATAAGAATATTTTAATTTGATGTGTTAGTTGATTAAATAAAATTATAATTATAAAGAAAATTATAATTATGTTGTATTGATTTATGGGGTGAATTAAGCTAATAAATTGTTATTAGAATTAATTAAATTAAGAATGAAAACTTAATTAAGTAAAGTGTGTCAAATAACTATACTATAAAATGAGTTATTAAAATAAATTAAGGAGTTTAATTTAGTTTGCCAAACAAGGCTTAAAAATATTAAGCGTTTAATTTTTAAAGAGTTTTGCCAAACGGAGCCTTACAGCTTTTGGATTTCTTTTGAATTTTGAATTATAATAATATAAATATAATAAATAAAATATAAATAAAATATATAATAATTTTGGTAATTGATAAATTGAATAGGGGCAATTAGTAGAGGACAATTTTAAAACGTTTGAAAAAGGGCGTGCGTTAGTTTTATTTGGTTTTACGTATATTGTATTTGACTTAAGCCTAAGAAGGAAAATAGAAGTTGTCTAAGAAGAAGGTTCATAGAGAGTTTGTGAGAGAATTTGAGAGGGACTTGTGAGATTTGGCTGCAATTAGCAAGGATTACAAGCTAAGTGAAGGCATTTTTTCTAAACCTTAGTATTATAATATATATATATATATATATATATATATATATATATATGTGTGTGTGTGTGTGTGTGTGTGTGTGTGTATGAGTTTTACGGCATAATTCCTAAACTCTGTGAATTCTAGTTTTCTGTAAATTGTTGTTATGTAACCTGTGTATGGTGATTGTATATAGTTATGATGTTAGAGGTTGTAGTCAGACATGAATTGTATGCTAATTTCGTTTTAAAAAGGAAGAAAAGTACATTACAATGAATATCTTGCATATAGCTTGTGTAAGTACCAATTTTAGTGGTCAGTTTGTATGTGAAACTGTAAATTGAGTCTTGTTTATGCTAGTTCGTTAAAAAAATGAAGAGAACGTAGTTTGAACGAAGTGATTTGGTATAGAACTGAGATTACAGTGAAGATTTTTGTGAAGAAACTCAAAAATATAGTTTTCATATGAAAACATGGAATTTGAGGAATTAAACTAGTTTAAGTTGTTGTTAAATTGTTCTAAGTGGTTGAATATGTTAGCAATCATGTTTGTGATAGTTCTGTACCAATTGTATATGTTAATTTCACTATTTTATGGGTGAAATTCGTGTTAGTTGGGCTAAAACGGTTATTGTTCATTGCTGTCTCTATTTTTGTAGCAGCTGCGCCGGTTCCAAGCCTGTGTATGGCGCAGCTGCGCCATACACTGAACTGAGGCAGAGACTTCTGCTGCTGCTGCAGTTCTGGGATATAAACATGCATTGGTCTAATGATGTGTTAGTATAATAAACATGTAACAACAAAGTTAAAACAGAGTCGTGTTATGTGGTTAGTAAATTCAAAGTTGTGAGAATGATTAAAAAGTTACAAACGCGCTATGTAATAACTTAGTATACACAATGAATGTTAGACAAGTGTTGTGAAGTCAACACTTGGAATTTCTGAAATGTAAATGGTAATGTAAGACTCGTACTGAAATAACAAGTTTAACTAGAAATGCGTGTTATGTTGAAAAGTGAATGTTAGTATATCTAATAGATATTGTGGTTCTAATACTATGTGTAGGTGAACGTGAGTTTTAATATTATAGCTTATGCTCGAGGCAAGTTCTCTAACTCATACTTTTATAATAATTGTGCAAGTATCTAAACTCTCTTTGAGCGAGTTTTCTAACTCTACACTTTCGTTGAGTTAGTTTGTTTATTATTGTGCAAGCTTACTTGTCCTATTTCAATTATAATTTCGCAAGCTCTTGTATCTAGTTTGTTCATGATGATGCAAGTTTTCAAAACCTTATTTTGATGTTGAGCATGTTATTCTTGTCTTTAACTTGTTAATTAGCATGCAAGTTTATATAATCTGATATACTGATGTTGAATAGTTTTTATTGTTCAAATTACTATTCATTATGCATGTTTAATATTCAATTCTAAATAACCTTGGCTTAATATTGTTCAAGCAAGGTATGTTATAGTTATTCAATATTTATGCTCTTAGATTATTCCTAAAACATAACTTTAATATATACAATGTGAATTCACTTAAGATTTATTCCATAGCATAAGGTGATTACCCTTTTATTCAACTAATCATTAGTTGATGTTCGTTGAATTCCAAATTACCTTAAAATGTATCCAAACCAAACTTACTTTGGTGCGGACTTGTAATCTAAATACTGAGATGAACAACCCTATTATTAGGGGTTTACGCTTAGCGTTGAAATATTTGTGCACAATACATTGTACGAAGGGCTGATCCCCCAAAGTGCGTGGAGTCCTTATAGTCTTATGATTGTTAAAGTTTAAGTTGAAATAGTACATATAACTGTGGACATGGTTCGTGGTCATTAGACTCTCAGTTGTATAATTCAGAATGTTAATAGAACATATTGTTCAGTTCCATTGAGCCTATTATTTGGCATTTAATGTAAATTTTTATTGAAATTCATTTCAAGTGAGCCTTGTTAGCTCACTCTTGCTTATATAACTATTACGGCTAAGGATAAGAAGGTCGATGTACCTAGCACCAGTAAGGGAAAGGGAAAGATGAACAAGTACTGAAGACCTGTAATCATTTTTATATTTTATTGTCAGACTTTAGTTTGAATAATTGTAATGAAGTTTATTTATTTTCCGCATTTGAATGATTGTATGTAAATGTTAGATAACCTGGGAGATTTTTATTAATGTAATCCTTTAATGGGAAGGCTTTATTATTCAATTTTATTTTGATTGGGTAGTTAGATGTGAATGTTTGTATAAAGTGAACACCAAATCTTGAGGTAATAAAGTACCGGGATTTGGGGGTGTCACAGCGATGCGGCGCAGCTGGCGCTGCGTCGCGGGCCTTAAGGCATGGAGTTGGCGTTGCGACGCGGAACTCTAGTTTTCGAATCTTCAGTTCGCGAAGAACACAGAGCCAGGCGAAATTATGATTACATGATCATTAAATACATTAAATTAAACATACCCATATACTAGAATGCGTACATAATCAATACCCAACATTTATAGAGTGATTTTAACAAGTTTAAACGCACAATTACTTGAATCAAATTATATAATTTCACTGTTCTTGATGTTCTTGAAATTTTTGCAAACAAAACATGGAGATTGACACTACGTGTTCATTATAACACTAAATCTGTCCATTCGAAGTTTGTTTTCTTTGTTTTAGCATGCATAATCATATACAAGTGTAAATTTATGATACAACATATGATTAACGCATTAAATTTGTACGTAAGGGCCATATGGCCATATTTGTTTTACTCTGTAACTTTGAGGAAATTGTTTACGACATATTTTTATGAAACTGATGTTATGGAATCATACAATATATAGTAAAGACATGCTATAATGACATATTATAACATATATTCACATAATCGTTACCCTTTCCAACTACAGAGACTTTAACAGAAACTTGAAAGCCATTTTTTATAAAAACTTGACGTAAATTAAATCTGGGTTTAAGAGATTACCCTAAAGTAATTTTTCTGACTCTTCACGTTCTTCTACAATGTCACAACTATTCCCACTGTTTCTCTCTAATTCTCTGAAATTCTCTAAGTTCTTACTAAAAATGAAAGTACGTAAAATGGAAAAACTGATGAGGCGCACTTATAATTTTAGTAACGTTGAGGTCAGTTAACCCATACGTGGTTAACTGCTCTCAACTTCTCATAAGGCCATGTTTGGCTACCACTTATTTATTACTTCTATTTATTATAATTACTCTCTTATAATATAGTTTAATAATGTCACACCCATATACAATAATAAAACAAATATCTTATTTAATTTAATTTAAATAAAATATAATAATTTCTCATTAATTCACATAGTCACATAATTAATTTTCTCATTTATTAATTATGTCAAATTATTAATTCTCTAATTATTTATTAAATTAATTAAAATAACGTTATGCTTCTTAAATATTTCATTTAATTCAATAAGCTCACATAAATACATACTTTGAATAATAAAAATTTTCCACATTAATTTAATAAATATAACCCATATAATTAAATTAATCTACCACAATTTCATCAATTAATTATTTAATCCAATAATTAAATCATCGAAAAATATTTATTAATTCAATATATATTCAAATAAAATTACAAAATCTCGTTTGTCACATCTTTCCCCCTTAAAAGGATTCTGTCCTCAGAATCACGACTCAATCAATTCGTCCCGTTACATTCTCCCCCCTTACAAAGATTCTATCCCCAGAATCGCGTACACATAAATTAAGTAAATAAATTAGAATAATTCTTCATCATATGCTCTTCGAGTTCCCATATTGCTTCTTCAGCATTGTGGTTCCTCCAAATTAAATTACCTTAACAGAATGTATTACTTTATTTCTGAGAACTTGTTCTTTCCTGTCGACAATCTGAACAGGAATTTCCTCATAGGATAAGTCTTTCTCAAAATATAGGGGGTTCATATTTAATCATGTGCTTGTAATTGGGTTTGTAGGGTCGTAGAACTGAAACATGGAAGACGTTGTGGACATTCTCGAGTGCTGGAGGTAAGGCTACCTCATACGCAACTTCTCCGATCCTTCATAGTACCTCAAAAGGTCCAATGAATCTTGGGCTTAATTTCTCTTTCTTTCTGAACCTGATCTTTCCCTTCGAGGGAGAGACTTTCAAAAATACATAACTACCCGATTCAACCTCAACATTTTTATGGTGTGGGTCGGCGTATTTCTTTTGCCTATCTTGAGTTGATACCAGTCTTGTTCGGATCACTTTAACTTTCTCTGATGTCTGCTATACCAATTCTGGGCTTAGTAATTATCCCTCGCCAACTTCATCTCAGTATAGCGAAGTTCTTCACTTTCTGTCGTATAACGCTTCATCAGGCGGCATGCCTATACTAGTGTGGTAATTGTTGTTGTTGAAAGTAGTATGCACACAAGCCAATCATGTTTGATGATAAAGCATATACTTTGTAACAATCTTATTCATTTATTAATAAAAAGTATTAATTTATTAAAGGCTTTTAGTTATCTACATGATGATGCTTTATAATATGTGATAAAGTCATAGTTTTAAGCAATGCTTTTAGAATAATGATGATGACCATTCTAATGAGATCTAAATTCTTAGAAAACCTAAAACTAAAATAGTTCCCAATCATTGGATTACTAAATTGGGCATTAGTGTGACACCCCAAAATAGGTATACATCACCCATCTTGAGTCACTAAATACATGGTACAGAATTTAAATACAAACTTCTTTTATACAGTACGACAAAACGTAGCTTAAAGTTTCAACATGAATAATGTCTCGTAGAGAGTATCCAAACTCAAATAAAGTCCTCATTATAATTATTATCACACTATTTCACTGAATAGTGAGGACTACTAATGCAAACATCTGGACCGTCACTCCGTTCCCCGACTTGTCTCAGCTATATTCTCATTTACTGAAGAGAACAATGAAAACAAAGGGTGATCAACTAGCCCAGTAAGAAATATTATGACTAAGATAATGCAGAATAAATTATCGCTAGCCTTCAACAGTGTTAAACTGATAAAATACAATAAACATCAAGTTTAACTGCAACAGAACAAGCAATCCATTAGAAGAGTCAAGTAGAGCATGATATCTACTATCTTCTATGATTTAAAAAGTTTATCAACAATTTTATCGCTGAGACTCAGCTTAATAAATAGTATTACAACCACGAAATGCACCAATGGTCATGATCATACCAGCAACTGTCCATCAATTCACTACGGGCCAATGAGGACTTTTACCACATCATTTATAACATTACGGGTCATGATTATACCGAATGATCCCTGGTCATAATCATACCAATCAACAGTCCATCTATGCACGTAAGCCAAAGATGACTTTCATCACAATATAAGCATGAGGATGATGACAATGATATAAGAATTCAATTAAAAGAAAGCAAATGATAAATTTTTAAAGATTTATAATTTAATTTATCCAGAATTTAATAATGTCCAAATTGCCAACATGATACTGCTTTGTGGAGTAAAATTCAAGAATGATACTGTATCAAAAATGATTTGGACTGAAAAGAAATCAATTTTTGTTATGAATAGTACTTCGGGTGAATAGTACTTTGTGAATAGTACTTTATGAATAGTACTTTTGTGAATAGTATCTGTAAGACCCCGAATTTTATGAAATAAAAGTATTCAATTTTTTTTATAATTACAATTCAATAAATGGTTAAATTGATAAAAAGTTAAAGTTGTGGGTGAAATGTGAAAATTTTTCAAAATAAACAAGTGGTTATAAAATATTCATTGTTGTCGGGGAATATTCGTTTGGTCGTGGAATATTCTTTCTGTTGGGGAATATTCGTACGACGGCGCAGCCATTTGTGGGCCCCATAACAGAATAACTGTCGGGTGAAGAAAACGACAAATTTGAGATTTTACAAATAACGGCGTAGTTGTTACCGTTAACACTGTTGGAATACCCGGTGGTTAAAATACAGTAATACGCGTTATTGCACAGTAGCACACAGTATTGCATAGTATTTTTAAAATTATTGATTCTTACGTAAAAAGACACTACTCAATAATTGTTACAGTAATTACTGTTCAATATTTTATTTTATTGATTCAATAATTGCTACGTTAAAATTTTATATTATTGTTGTTCAATAATTGTCACTGCACAATATTTCTCATTATCAGATCAATAATTCATATTATTTGAATAGTATTATTAGATAGCATTATTGGCAATGTCTAGAAAGTTCTGTCTAAGGAGAGGTTTGGTCATCTAATTACGCGCCAGTAAGGAAAAATTCTTATTGGAAAGCCCCATCTTTCCTGGGAACGGCCTGGTTGTCATAAATGTGATTCTGTAATATTATTTGTGAATAATTAATTATTGATTCATATGATAAGGAAATATTTATTTTATGCGGATATAAATGAGGGATATATTTTTGTAGTTAAAAATGAAGGAATTAATATTGAGGTTTTTATCAGTATTTTTGTCGGAATGAAGGTATTAAAAATTAGGGTTTTTGAGATATTTTGCGGGGGTTATAATTTTTAATCCGACCGTTGGATCGTGGTAATTTTTGGATATGTTATACATATATAAGTTGAGTATATGTCCACAAATTTTAAACCGTTAACAATGAACGTATACTTTATTATGAATTTTACGAGATGACTGGTTCAGAAATTGTTGAATTTTCGGAGTTTATCATTTTGGTAAAAAATTCTAGAATTGGTGGGCTCCACTCTTGGTTGGTAAAGAAATGTGCTGAGATTTTTATTCAAATGTGGTGGGTGGAAATAGTAGCAGGTAAAGCCATCAGGTTGCAGGTTAAGTCTGCTTCGGCGCGCTAATATTTTCCTATAAATAGAGGGCTAAGTTAGAATTGAAAATCACACCAGAAACATAAGCTTTCACTCTTTCTCTCTCTATATTATGAAACATATTTTGTGAGTATTTAGATACTTTGAGAGTTGCTATTCAGTGCAAGTTTCCTTCGGCTTTGCATTCCAGTCAGAAATACTGCACGTTTGAGGTAAGGGATAGTAAGGGATTTTAAGGGTTGTTATATTTTCCAATTTCGTAATTTTTCTGACCTTCAAAAATTCTGAAAAAATTTGAAATGATATTTTGATGAGTTTTCTTGATTGTGTCCAAAAATGGTGATTTTTGGATGTATAGATTGAGAGTTATGAATTTTATGAGAAAAGGCTATTTTAAAAGTAATTGCTTATAATTCCTTGTGGTTAACTCCAAAATTGATGAAATATTTATTGGGAGTACATGTATATGATAGAAGTATACTCTGTAAATTTCAGAATTTTTGGACAAAAGTACAATTTTTGATAAATGTCTAAATATTCGGCTATTTTGGCCATATGAAAAATAGTAAATGACTTTTAAAAATTTTGAGAAAAATATATGTTCACTATGGGACTATATTATGCTAAATCCCAGAAAAGAAATATTTTTATAACTGATTTGGTATTTTTCATGAAAATGGTCTAGTTATGCGTAAATGAATTAAATATGTTATATGAAGTAAGAAAATTGGAAAATAGGATTTTATGGCTTGAGAATCCTATATGAGGTATATGCAGATTTTTGATGAGGGTTTTGGTTATTGGTGATGAAATCTTATGAGTTTGACATTTTAGAATGATTAAATGTATTATTTAGTAAAGTGTAAACAATTAAGATAAATTGTTTATAAATTTAAGAAATGTTATTCTTTCAATATCATTATACCGAAATATTGGTATGAATTTTATTGTGGAATTTCTACCTTTTTCATGCTGGGGTTACTATTCATGAGTTACTATTCACGAGTTACTATTCACAGAAAAATTGGTTTCTTTTTCTGATCAAATTATAGTTGATTTATGAATATTACTCTTGAGATTAAAACTATATGTTGATTATATTATTTTTATTATCATATATAATATTTTTATAACCCTAATGATGATATTTCTCTTTGACTTGAGTGTAAAGATGGGTAGATTTTTGGTATGATCATGACTATGGGTTCTCTTTGGCCAGTAGTGCAAAGTTGAATTGTTGACTGGTATGATCATGACCATTGAATTTATAAGTGAATATCTTCAGCTTAAGTGCAAAGGTGAATTGATCAACATGGTTATAATTATTGTTTATATAAATTCTGAAATGATTATATATTTCTTTGAGATATTAATATATTTGGCCTGTAGTGCAAATATGAACTGTTGATGAATATATTTGGCAGTAGTGCAAATATGAACTGTTGAGGAATATCTTTGGCCTGTAGTGCAAAGATGAATTGTTGATGAATATCTTTGGCCCGTAGTGCAAAGATGACATGTTGTTGAATATCTTTGGTCAGTAGTGCAAAGATGAACAGATATTGAGATAAACATGACCAACTGGTGATACAAATGAATATCTTTGGCCGTAGTACAAAGATGAAGTTATTAGAATGATTATGAACAGGAAATGTGATTTGGTGTAACCATGATCTTTGATGTTTCAGGTAAAGATAGGTGATGAAAATTATCTTCGTCCTGGATGAGAAGAAAAATTTAGAATCATAATTATGATCATGAATTATTCATATGATTGTGGAAAGGTACTGTTGAGTGATGTTGCAGGGATAAAATATTGTTGGTGGATTTTTAACATGGAGAAGATAATAGACTTTATAGTCTATTTGACTCTTCTAATGGATTGCTTGTTCCGCTGCAACTATGGTTGAAATTTTTATCATTTATCATATGTTCTAAATCTCTGATTTATTATTGATGAAGGCTATTGATAATTTAATTATCTTTAGTCATGATATTCTTTACTGGGCTAGTTGTGCTCACCCTTCTGTTTCACAATTCCTTTCAGGTAATAAGAGTGTGGCTGGGTCGAGCGGGGGTAACAGGGGAATAGAACGGTGGTCATCATTTAGTAGTTATATTTGGTGAATCATCTAGGGTGAAGCGAACCCAACGTTGGAAGGGTATTTTGCCACTGTCATACAAGATGTCTAATGACATACAACCTCATGTCATCATAAGACAGAGTTGTGCACATCCACTTGCTGAGTATATATACGAGCACTACCTATATAATCTTGGTGTTTGTTTGAAGTATAATTCTCAATTAGAGACAGTAGAGATAATGATATGTCAAGAGAAGACTCACCATTGGGAAGAATATGATAGTAATCTTCTTGTTTTTCTTTGGGGTCTATTGGGTCAACCAAGGATAATTATGTGGCCATATGATATCTATCATAACCTAGACGCATGGCCTCCCATGTACGAAGGTTACCTTAAGCACTTCCCAAAGATTCTAATTTCTAAAACAGTTTTTGACTATACCTTTATGTAAGGTGTCATTGTGAGGTGCTGTCCATGGTTGGGACATGAGTCACATTTAGTATATATTTGTATCCAAACTCACAGCATATGTGTTGTTGTATTTTATACGACAATTGTTGTAATAAAGTTGTAGATATTTTCTGTACCATGTATTTAGCAACTCAGAATGGGTTGGATGGAATGGACCTATTTTGGGGTTGTCACAGTATCGTATAAATGAATAGTACTCATGGATAGTACTCCGGCATGAAAAACATAAAATTTAACAAGAATGTGCAGAAAATATCCTTGTGAAATGATACTAGATGAAGCACAAATATCAAAGATATTCTACTAATTTCACAAAGTATAGAAGCAATACTTTAACCGAATGATGGTATAATCAGGAACACGAGACGAAATAATATTACTCACATATTACAGAGTATGGAAGAAAATATTATTTCTTATGAATACTAAACAAAAATAATATCCCTTACCTCCGAAGAAGACTGGATACTGGAATAGTGAAGTAGCAGACTTCCCTTCTTCTTTCTCTCTATAGCTTCTCTCTCTATAATTGCTCTTGTGAGTCTTAGTGAATTGGTGAGAATTAAAGAAGAATTCGCTTCTATTTATAGGAAAATATAGTTTCGATAATTGCACGTTTTGGGGCTCGAAATATTACGGTATAATACTTTCATCTTTTCTTTCATTTTTAATTTAGTCATGCAAGTATTATCAATCTTGCACCACCTCCCCTAATAGTACATGCATGTGAATCAATAGTACACACATGTGAACAAATAGTTATAAGCGTGTGAATTAATAACAATTAATTGCTTGTAGACACTCAAAATTTTTTGCACACCTGTCACTGACATTACAGGAGGGCAGACTCGTATTTTAAGAGATAACCCTGGAAGACAGTTCATATCCAGTCCGGATATTATCAGAAGGTCAGCACCAACCCCAGAACACACACCGGGAGTAACAATTCCAACCTCGGAGATAACCCCGAGGCATGCAGTTTCAAATACCAGAATTTCCACCGGAGAAGACCGATTAATCTCGGAGATAACCCCGAGGTATCCAGTCTCAGTCCTAACAATGGGAGTAGCAGCTACCAACCTTGGTGATAACCCCAAGGAGTGCAGTTCCGGCGATAACCCCGGAAATGCTTGTTTTAAATGAATGTGATCAACTTCAATCTCGACACTCACACCGAGGCGCTCAGTACAAAGCCCGAGATAACACCGGGAATACAGACGCACCTCAGAGATGATACTGAGGACCTCCAACATTTGCAACAGTCCAATCTCAACGATAACCCTGAGCGACGTCTACTTTATCAGCCCAAACCGGCGATAACTCCGGTGAGAGGCAAAGGCATCATCTCGCCACTCTAGAGCCACATTACGCCGTCTCAACATTTTATACACGCATTTCTACACAACAATGTCCCACAAGAATCAAGGAAAACTAATCCCGAGTGACTATTATGTAGGGTAACGGATAGAATTTGAAGCTTGAAGACCGTAGGGCACCATCCCATCTTCATGACTTCATACAACCTCTAATCCCATGCCATTGTATAACTCTCGACGACGACGGTCCAAAATAGGTCCTACATACCTCAGTCGGATGCCCGGATTGCAATTCTGAAAGTTTGAGCGAACATTGCAGTGCCTCCGTGCATTTACTGCGAGACAATACGACTCGAGAAACCCGGGGCAACCCGGGCAGCCTCAGGTACACCTGCGGCTGGCCGCAGGTACACCTGTGGCTCCCCCCTCTATAAATAGAGGGCTTGGAGTGGCCATTTTAAGAAGAGAAAGAGCGAGGAAGCCCTGTCAAATTTGCTCCGTACTTGCAGTATACTAAGTGCTTTCTCATTTTAAACATTTGTGAGCTCACATATAGCTACTCTTGTACCGGCAGGAGCCAAGTTTCATCCACTTTAAAGATATAGAAGTCTTCTTTGGCAGCCCACTGTAAGCCTTCTCACACACTTTAAAGCCTTTCTCTTCATCTTTGCACACACCCTTCTTCACGTTGAGAGTCGTGTTGCATCTATTTGCCCGAACTTCAGTTTGTATATACATATATATATATATATATATATATATATATATGAACTGTGTGTCGAACTTTGTTCGATGAGCCTAGACTTCGGTCTATAGCGTTTACTGCTTTAATATATATATTTATTACATATATGAACTGTGTGTCGAACTCTGTTCGATGAGCCTGGATTTTACATCCGGTGTGTTTATACATCCGGTGTGTTTACTTGCTTATATATATATATATATATATATATATATATATATATATATATATATATATATATTTTGTCCCACCTGGAGTTTACTTCGTGCTGGTTGATCGCTTTTACAGCTTTCTTTACGTTTTGTCCCGCCTGGAGTTTCCTTCGTGGTGGTTGATCGTTTTTATAGCTATCTTTACGTTTCGTCCCGCCTGGAGTTTCCTCCGTGGCGGTTGATAGCTTTTACAGCTTTATTTACATTTCTGATCCCCCATGGAGGTGCTTCGTGGTTGGTGATCATGTCTGTATATATATATTTACAGCTTTTATTTATATACCTGCTTACTGCTTTTATACAAATTGCAGCATCATGTGAGCCTAGGAATCATGTGATCATGGATTCAGTCTACTGAATCTAGAATCGGTTCCCGTGATGGACCTTTTTTAGTTGTAAGCAACTTGTAAATTTATCTGCGGTGTTTGAATTTTCTCAGATGGTTTTCATACCCACGAGGAAGTCGACATTATTTTGTACATTATTTTCTTATAGATGCTTCACATCTCCAAATAATAAAAGCAATCAAGCCAAATATTGAATAAAATGGAAGTATCAAAAGGTATCAATTACTATTGAGCATCAGGGTTTGAAAAACCTCTTTTAAAAAACATCACTGTCATATCTTGCGAAAAACTAAATTTTTACATAAATTCAAACTCTGTGTATATAGGTGCGATCGAGGCCTCTCACTACTTCCAAATAACAGCACATTGACCCAAACACACACACACACACACACATTTAGATAACAGTTTCTTGAAAAATGGCGGTCACCGTGGTAACACGGATGTCGGGGGGTACCTAACACCTTCCCTCCGCATAATCAAGTCCCCGGACCCTAATGAATCTCGGTTTCGTCAACCCGTTTATTAGTGTCACATCACTGGGTCAATGTGCAAACCTTTTCTCGGTTGTGTTGGTACAACCATTTAAAAAATCAACTGGCGACTCTTAACAGTCCATCATCGACATTATACATGTCGGAACTTTTTCACTTGTTTTTGCAAACAAATCTCACCTAAAATGAGAACACCAAAGAACAAGTAACGAAAAGGGACAACTAAAAATCCCTACGTCAACAGGTGGCGACTCTGTTGGGGAGTTCCAGTAAGAGGACTTTAGCCGCTATTGCAATCTTTTCAAAACTATTATCTTCTTGTGTGTGGATGTTGCATTTGTCTTATTGCACTTAGTGCTTCGCACCATATCTGCTTGTGATATTAGTGCTTTGCACATGTCATCATTTCCATACAGTGAGACGCGATGTATGTGAATGTATGTTGTGTGGTCCCTCCACCAGGAGGCTATCCTGTCGGTGTTTGATTACTCGACTCGTAGGAAGACTAATTCCCGCGAGGCTCAGGAAAGGCACCACCCAAATTCGCTCCAGTTGAAAGACCGGATTAATTTTCCGTTGAGTAAATTACGATGATTTGAGAACCTTCATGCCAAAAAGCCGTGAGAATAACCTAAGATAAGTCAGCCTCTGATAAACCCAACACGGAGGAAAGTCTCTTCATGCTTTTCATTACTTGTAAAGACAATTACTTGTAATTTCATTCCATATTCATCTCCATGTAATGAGAAATATGAAGAAATGTATACATATACATATTTAACATGATATCCATGTATTACAAACAGCTGACATCCGTTTTGCAGGATAAAATTCCTAAAACGGACACAATCATATAGCATGTTAATATTTACACATTCCTTAAAGACTAAACTATGCAAGTCTTTCGCAGGGAACCAATCGGACCTACTACCCGGTCAAAGTCCAAAAAGGCTACAGGCCTACAGTCAATCATGTCGTCATCTGACCAGACTGACCTTAATCCAGTTTCTCGCAAAGAATTCGATGGATTAAGCAAGTAAATTATAGATTTGGTTGTTCTGCTTAAAGAACTACACCAGTCTACTCAGGGTCCAAAGATAGTTGTACATGCTGAATCCCCTGCACAAGGGGGAACCCAGGTCATTACGATACCTGAACTGTAGTTGGATATGACTAACAAAATTCATGATGCCTCCCATCTCACAGGAGATCCAGATACCGGTGACATCAGAAAGAAAGTCCTCCAAATGGAAGAAACCCTTCGTGCTATCAAAGGAATTGGAACACACGGGAGTGTTTTATATGCTGACCTATGTGTATTCCCTAGTGTTCATTATCCAGAAAAGTTTAAGACAGTTGACTTCAAAAAATATGATGGGTTAGGGGATCCTTACACACATTTGAAGGTGTTTATTGGAGAACTTGGATATTATGCAGAGGACGAGAAGCTCAGAATGCAGCTTTTCCAGAAAAGTCTGACTGGAGAAGCCCGTTCATGGTATACCAAATTAGACAATTCAAAGATATATAGCTGGGAAGAGCTAGCACACGCCTTCCTCACACAGTACAACTTCCAGTCTCAAATGGCTCCTGACCGGTATCTGGTTACCAAGGTCAAGAAACAGTCTATCGAGTCTTTTAGAGAGTATACTCAAAGGTGGAGGCGCCTAGCTGCTCAAGTTATTCCTTCTATGGCAGAATCAGAAATGGTCATGACTTTCATAGACATACAAGAAGCTCATTTCTATGAAAGAGTATTAGCCGGCATCGGTAAACCATTTTCTAAAATGGTCAAACAAGGGGAGATGGCTGAGATGGGATTGAAGTCAGGAAAGATTCAAGACCTAGCTGCCCTTAAAGTTGTCGCTGAGCACATCCAATCCAGAAATTATAGAAACAACCTCTGGAGGGTCCATAAAAAGAAAGAGGAAGATGTTTCCCTGATACTACAGGGTCAAAAGGGCAATCATAACATGCCTATCCAAAGGAGAAACTACACTCCCTTTCAAGCACAGCCTTCAAACCCTCCAATGCCAAAAGGTGGAAAAGTCAAATGCCCTCAAGTGTTCACACCCTTAGGGGACTCACTCGAGAATATTCTAACTCTTCTAACAACGCAGAAGAAAATCACGCATCTTCTTCCACCAGCCAGCTCTAATGGACGGGGTTTCAATGCTGCTCAAAAATGTGCTTATCATGTCAGGGCAGCTGGACATGATACTAAAGATTGTTGGGCCTTAAAACACAAGATCCAAGATCTGATAGACAATGGTGAGATCGTGGTCACCGAACTAGATCAGCTTCACGTTCAAGACAACCCTCTTCCTCAACACAAAGAAGAAGAGGTCAACATTATTAATTGGAGCAATGGACAGAGTTCCAATTTCAACTGCGAGTCCTCCCAGATCCCCAAAGACAGTGTTGACAAGTAAGATTATGCCAAGTTCCAGTTTGTAATGGAAGGTAAGATGAAAGCTCTATGCAAGCAGATTGAGCAATTGGCAGAACTGGTGACTTATCAGCATCAAGATTCATTCCAGTTAGTCAGCCAGGAGTATGCTAGTCTCCTTCCTATTGTCATGAATATTCCCTCGTCACCTTCAGAAAATGAAATGCTGGAGGACAAAGTGACAAAGAGAGCGAATGCCAAAGCCCATCGGGATTTTGCCAATAGAAGGGAATTTACATACCTGGGCCAACCTATGGAGGAAATCCTTCAGATGCTAATCAATGAAGGAAGGATCACTTCCCTTCTACCTCCAATCAATCCCCGCTTAGGACGATATAATTCTGATGGAGTATGTCAATATCACTCCCATTCTCGCTGTCACAACACAAAAGAATGATGGGCACTCCGCCACCTTATCCAGAATCTAATTGACAGTGGTATCCTGCAACTAGCAGATGATGATACCGTGCTACGGGAGAGTAAGAATACCTGCCCCACTAAGTGGAAGGGATTGGTAGCAGTTATATCTGCTGAGGCCGATGACATTGGCAAACCGCTCACTATACCAGCAATTCAACTCAGAGGAAGCAACAATCCTTTGAAAGTGGCAGCTCCAAAGCCAATCAATTTATCATGCAGAGCACAATATCCTATTGTTAGCTTGCACAAAGTTCCATGGAATTATGGAGAAGGTGAAGGATCCACCTCACATACGACTGCTACAGTGTCGAAGGAGAATCCACTGTATCTTCCCCAACGGGTGATGAAGTCTACCATCAAGTCAAAGGGGAAAATACCCATGGAGAAGATTGAAAAATTCCTCTGCACTATGGGTCATAACGAAGCCAAGGTGGTTTTAAGCTTAAGGGAAGCTCCACACCAAATTTCAATCCTGGACTTGGTTTTAACTTCCGAGGATCACAGGAAAATATTGATAAAGGTTTTGGAAGAAGCCTACTTACCGACATCAGTGGATACGGAAAATTTTTAACACTTGGTTGATCACATTTTTAACAACAATGTGATATCCTTCATTGATGGTGATATACCGCCCGAAGGGACCGATCATTGCAAGCTGTTACACATTGCGGTCTTGTCCTCTGGATACATGTTAGCTGAAGTCTTGACAGATGGAGGCTCATCTCTAAATATATATCCTTACGCTACATTGTTAAAGATGAATATCAATCTCAACAGAATTCGGAGCAGCCATACGGTTATCAAAGCTTTTGATGGAGCCCACCAGAATTCGGCCAGAGTAATTGAGTTGCCAATCGAAATTGGTCCCCATACATTCTGCTTATCTTTCCATGTGCTCAAGATAGATTTAGGATATAACCTGCTCTTGGAACGACCATGGATTCATATGGCAGGGGCAGTTCCCTCCACCCTTCATCAATAACTGAAATACATTATCAATGATAGCCTATTCACGGTCAACACTGAACCTAAGTGTCCTCAACACGGGGACATGCCATTCATCAATGCTAATGTAGATGTTGAACCGGTCAGTTTTCATGCCTTGGAAGTAATCAATACCCAATACCATGCAATTGGAACGACATTTCCCGAACCCAAGATTTCTGCCGAGTTAATGTCGACTACTCAAGAAATGATGTCATTGGGTCATCAGCCGGGACAAGGGCTGGGTAAAGATCACCAGAGTATTAAGAATCCCATTCGAGTATACAATCAAACTGGGACAGCTGGACTAGGCTATTCTGCCAGTTCCAGTCATAGGAATCCTCATAATCATCAACAGATTCCTTCAGTTCCAGCCACATGGCGATTATCTTCACCTGCGAATTCTGATTCTGCACAACCTCCGGTAAAGGTGCCAACCAATGTAATGGCTATATTATTTCCCAAATCCGTGTCGGTGCAGGTGAAAGAAGTCTTTATTCTAGATCCAGCAGTGGAAGAGGAGGAACGAAGAATCAAGCAAGATGTCATCCGGATGATGTCAGGCATATGCATCATCGTTTATGATGAACATACAAACAGATACACCCCAGACGATGATTACCCAGACATAATGGCCATCATTCGGGATTAGGAGGAAGATGAAAACCCCTCCATCACTGCAGTCCACCCGGATTTTGCCCTTGCCAATTGGAGCAGCACACCTTGTATTGGTCAACAAGGGTAAAACGGGCAGGAGATCTTTCTGCCCTGTAGATATCATTACTGTTTACTTTTCTATACAGTACCATCAGTTTATTTAGTCAGTATATGCTAACACTGTGTATGATCAAACTCTTTCATATATACTAAGTGAAAGCATATTTTGTTTCAGGACCCTGAATTTAGATGTGCTTGTACTTATTGATACGGTGCCTCTTCTCCATAACGATTGTACTTATGATGTAGAGATGAATTCAGCCTTGATGAAAATACAGGAGGACATTGAGATGCCTCCAGAAATTCAAGAATAGGTCAAAGACAAACCTAAACCCAAGCTTAATCAAACCACTTCCTTCAATCTCGGAACCTTAGAAAATCCTAAGTTAATCCAGATTGGTTCAGACCTTACCCCAAACCAAAGGAATGACATGGTTACGCTACTAACCCAATTCCAGGATGTGTTTGCATGGTCTCATGAAGACATGGTGGGTTTTTCCACTGACATTGTCCTTCATCGCCTTCCCATTAAAGAGGGATTCAAGTCAGTCAAGAAAAAACTCAGGCGACTGAAACCTAAGTGGAGTTTAAAGGTGAAAGAAGAAATTGTGAAACAGTTTCAATCTGGCATCATCATGGTGTCCACATATCCTGAGTGGATATCCAACATCGTTCCCGTGCCTAAACCTGGGGGAAAGGTGCGAGTTTGCGTGGATTACCAGGACTTGAACAAAGCTTGCCTTAAAGATAGCTTTCCCGTGCTATTTATCCACATTCTCATTGACAATACTGCTCAATACTGCATATACTCCTTTACTGATTGCTTTGCGGGGTACCATCAGATCATGGTTGCTGAGGAAGATTGTGAGAAAACTGCTTTCATCACGCCTTGGGGAACTTTTTGCTATAAACGGTTGTCATTCGGCCTCATCAATGCTGGAGCCACCTATCAGCGAGCTATAATGGCTCTTTTCCACAACTTAATGCACAAAGAGATAGAGATCTACGTGGATGACATCATTGTCAAATCCTGGAAGGAGGAGGACCACTTAGACCATCTCAGGAAGCTATTCAACAGGTTGTGTAAGTACAACTTGAACTTGAATCCAGCCAAGTGCGCCTTTGGCGTTAAATCAGGCAAGTTGCTAGGATTCCTAGTCGGCCACAAAGGGATTGAGCTGGATCCTACCAAAATCTAGGCCATCACGGAAATGCCCATTCCTCAGACATAGAAGGAAATACAGAGATTTTTGGAAAGAATCAACTTCATTAGCAGGTTCATCTCTCAACTCACAACAACCTGTGAGCCAATCTTCAAGCTGTTAAGGAAGAACTCCTCCATAAAATGGAACGACGAGTGCCAGAAGGCCTTCCTTACAATCAAAGAGCAGCTAGTCAAAGCTCCCATTTTGGTACCACCCAGGGATGATGTTCCCCTATTCATATACATGTCCATAAGTGACAATGCCATGGGCTGCATGCTGGGATAGAAGACGATAGAGGCCAAGAACGAGGTATCTATTACCTCAGCAAAAGATTCAGCAGCAGTGAACACAAGTACACTCTGATTGAGAAGACTTGTTGCGCTTTAGCATGGACGTCCATCAGGTTACATCATTACCTCCATGGTCACACACCCCATCTCATATCTCGCGTGGATCTTCTCAAGTACGTGTTCAATAAACCCATGTTAAATTGCCGGCTGTCCAGATGGCAGTTGATCCCACAATAATTTAACATCGTATATGTGACTCAAAAGTCCATCAAAAGTCAAGGAATTGCGGATCAACTAGCCGCCGCACCTTCAGGGGATTTCAAACCCTTGGAGACATACTTCCCTGATGAAGGGGTAAAAACAGTTCAGCAACACCATCAGTACGATACACGCTAAACATGGAAGATGTATTTTGATGGAGCTGTTAATATGGAAGGTTCTGTAGCTAGAGCAGTTCTACTATCTGGTACGTGGGAGCAGTATCCCGTCGTCGTCAAATTGTAGTTTATTAGCACCAACAACACAGCTGAGTATGAAGGTTGTCTCATAGGGCTAAAACTATCCCAGTCAATGGGCATCAGGCGGTTAACTGTCTTTGGAGATTCAGAGTTAATGTTCAGACAATCCACGTGAATCTATCAAACCAAAGAACTTCATTTGCTGCCTTACCATCGGTAAGTTTTACAGATGGTTTTGGAGTTCGAAGAAATCTCCTTTCTAAACATTCCTCATAATAGGAATGACTTTGCCGACGCATTAGCAACCTTGGCCTCCTTGATTCACATACCTGACAAGGGTCACTTTCCACGAGTCACAATTGCCCTGCACAAGGCACCAGCCTATGGGAACTACGTTGGAGAAGTATTGGATGAGCTACCTCCCATCCAGCATCCTTGGTATCAACATATCAAGGAATACCTACGAGATGGATCTACGCCCGCTGAGGTGATCCAGACAGAGAAAAGGCGGATCCATCGACTTGCTATAAAATTCTACCTGAGTGGAGATGCTCTCTATAAGAGAGATATAGGACAAGGTCTCCTCAGATGTTTAGACAAAGACCAAGGTTAAAGGCTTATGGATGAGATCCATGGTGGAGTCTGTGGCCCACAAATGAGTGGCCCCCTCCTTGTTAAGAAGATCCTCAGGACAGGACATTACTAGCTCTCTCTCAAAGCTGACTACAATGACCACGTCAGGAGATGTTATCAGTGCCAAATTCATGGGAATGCTATCCACGCCCCTCCACGGGAACTCCACAATATGAGTTCTCCTTGGCAATTCTCAATGTAGGGAATGGACGTTATTGGGCCCATTGAGCCTAAAGCCAGTAATGGACATTGCTTTATCTTCACCATGATCGACTACTTCACCAAGTGGGTAGAAACAGCCTCCTTCCCCAAGGTTACCAAAGAAGTCATCATTGCTTTCAGCAGAAACAATGTCATTTGTTGATATGGACAACCAGAGGTAATTGTGTCAGACAATGCTAAGAATCTCAACAACAAGATGATGGAGGAGTTATGAAGTAAATTCCACATCAAACATCTTAACTCTATCATGTACCGTCCAAAGATGAATGGTGTTGTTGAAGCGGCTAACAAAAACATCAAGAAGATCATGCAAAAGATGTCCTCCAACCACAAAGATTTGCCTGACTTATTGCCTCTTACTCTGTTAGCCTATAGAATCTCAATGCGTACTTCCACTAGGGCAACTCCCTATGCATTAACCTATGGGATGGAAGCAGTGCTCCCCATAGAAGTTGAAATGGAATCCCTCAGAGTGTTGATAGATGCTCAGCTGGAGGAAGACCAATGGGTACAAGACAGGTATCACCAATTGTCTCTAATAGACGAAAGACAAACCACGGCTATCTTCCATGATCAGTTATATCAACAAAGGATCGCCAGATCCTACAACAAAAAAGTCCGGCTATGGCAGTTTAAACAACATGACTTGGTTTTGAAGAAGATCATTGACAACTAAGATCAATCTAAGGGAAAATTTGCTCCTAATTGGGAAGGGCAATTTGTTGTCAAGGAAGTATTGACAGGAGGCGCTCTCAGATTGCAAGAAATGGACGGCGATGAATTTCCACAACTCATCAACTCGGACGCCGTGAAATGGTACTATGTCTGAAGTTACTATCAAGCAAACATTCTGGTGTTGGATCATCAGATCACCAGTCATTCCGGTTCTTTAACCCCTTTACCACATATAACTCTTTTCCATACTTTGCCCTTCAGGGAAACATACTTTTCAAGCTAGCAGCCTGGCTTCACTACGCTCATACAACCTAGGTCATCCCACTATGGATTGAACCTCTCGCGTTTGTAGTTTGGCTACCCATATATGGGATCAAACTTTTCATACCTGCAGTTTATACTCAACCTACGATCAAAACTTTCTCATCCCCGCAGTCTGACCTGCACATGGGATCACACTTTTCAACTCGTCCTGAGGGGCGAACTACGCCGACCTTATCTCCTCCTCAATAGGAGTATGTAGGCAACCATTTCATATAGCCTGGTCGCAATAAAACAAAAACAACAAAAACATTTCCACCCCTTTCCTTACAAAAACAAACACAACAAAAACATTTCTACCCCATCTTCCTTACAAAAACAAAAACAAAAAAAATTCCTACACCATTCCTGCCACATACAGCGTTGAACCTCTTACACCAGGTTCGAACTACGCAGACGTGATCTCCTCTTCAATAGGAGTACGTAGGCAGCCAGTCACGGTTCGGTCTTACCCCTACCAAAACACAAAAACTTATCACCTAGTACTGGGATCAAACTTCAATCCACTACATTTCATTTGGCTTCAGACCAAAGGGATGAAATTACCTGAACTCCTCCAAAATAGGAGATTCGGCGACCATCTAAGCTGCGGTTGTACCTTGAAGAGCAACACCAATCCATAAGAGATGGAATTAACTATGCTCTTCCTGAATAGGGGTACTGGCGACCATCTGTGGTGTGCTTAATCTCAGAGAGGAAAGCCACACTCCTCTCCATATTTCTATACAGAAACCAGTCCCAAGACACCAAAGATGGTAGGGATACACACATATCAATGATCAATTCTGAACTGTCCAGAGACAACTTAATGTCCATCCATCTAGGAGGAATTAAGAATACATCAAGATCACAAGCCCTGGAGGAGCAGGCAAAATATCAAGCAAGTATCAGAGCGTATCTAAAAGGAAAGTGATCAAAAATATATTTTTCTGCTGTATATAATGTTGTTTGATATACATAATGTAAACTATACATGACAAAATGGCTAAGCTAGTCTGTGTAGGAAAATACAAGCCTATCTACAAGTCAGGGTATATGCGAGCTAACAAGCCCAACATAGAATCCCTCTCGGAAGAAGGAGGCGAAGCTGTGATCTCCTGTACGAGAGTATCCACACGACCCAACAGATCTGCAGCCATCTGCATGGTAACCATATGCTCATCAATGTAAGTGTTCATCTCTGCGATCATGCCAGTGGTAAGGGACATCACTGTAGTACTATATGTAACGGCTACATCCCGGGCAGATATGGCACTATCCCACTCAACTATCGATGCATCTCTGGCAGATCTGGCCTCATCCCGCTCAATAACAGCGACATCTCTGTGAGCTAATGCATCGTCTCTCTTTAATAGAGTTGCGTCTCTCCCATCAAGGGAAGTCAACATCAAGGATCTAGCTTGGTCTCTCTCAAAAGTCATCAGATGAAGACTCTGCTCAAAGTACTATGTTGAATGCTGAATCACAACAGTACTAGTACTGGGAGAATCTAAAGAAAATACTGGCAACCCAGCAACAAGCTCCTCCTCGATGTGGGAATCAATGTCCTCCATGGGCTCTCCATCATCTGTCTCACTATCCGGTACTGTGGATACTGCCGCAGCCGATGAAATATCTGTCTCCATCGACACAGAATACTCTGATGAACAACATGATGGCTCATAGAGAAAGCAGCTATCTCACGCTAATCCCAACATGCATACACACGGGATCGGTCATATGCTGAAAGATAGCGAGAAGCTAAACGCTGACCTAGCGCCCCCTCGAAAGGATGAAAATCTTGAAACTAGTCAAACTGCGACATCACGACTAGTGGGTGGTAGGTAGTCATGCCCCTTAAACCAGCCAGAGGGAGATAATCCATGCCCGGAGCATGAGTAATAAAGCTGTAAGGTGAGCTAAGTCCCGAACACGGCAATATGCTAAACGGATCACTGATATCCGCCAAGAACACAGACCAAGACATAGCATCCGTACACTCCGTTGGCTAAAAGGAGTATGACATGGCTATGTCATGGGTGAAACAATACTCATGCCGTCTAAAAGTGCCAATCGGTCTCAAGTGTGACATAAACCACAAGTATAGCATGACCGAGCTGCCCGTAAATACTCCTGTCGGATAAGTGCAATAGTATGTAGCCGACCTCAGAGTCTCTGCTATAATCATCGGTATGATGGTACGACCCTCCCTGAGAGCTCTCACTGCCATGATGACTCCAATGTCTATCTCATCCATGTACTGTGGCATATAGACATACGATAGTATGCACAATAGCAATACATCCACCCTGGCTAGACGCCAGTGATTCTCCGGTGTGGTGAAATTCCCGGAATGTCGTGTATAACTATCCTCAGAGCCAAATCTGTCAAACAGAAAATGATGGGATATAACGTGGCTAGATGTAAGCTCATCATGCACCACCCTACACCTTAATCCAGTGAGGGTCATGAACCGTCGACTCATGTCCCCTAAAGCCATATGCACGCAAGGTTTGTCCAGCGGCAGCATCGTCAACCGTGCATACTCCTCTAGAGTGGGAGTCAACTCCTGGGTCTCAAATCGGAAAACCTGCCTCTCTGATACCCTGTGCTCCAGTATGCCATCCACGAATCCTGTGGGAACCTGAAACATCAACAGGGTCATAGTATGCTGCAGCAAATGATCTACGGTCACCCTGTCTGATGGTGACATGGTATCATACCATGATCGCATACAATGATGGTGGGGTATGATCAATACGGCTAAATGTCATAAGACCATCCAGGGGTCAATGCTGAATATCTCTGGACATACATACATACGCGTAACATGATACATGCATTGCAGATAATATATGGAAATATGATATAGGCAATAAAAATCTGTGCATACATTCCTAAAGTATATCAACATCTAATACATCATCTCTGTACAGCTACAAATACAGGGAAATGGGGCACAGACGCCCTACTACTAACAGAGGCCTATCAAAAGATATAGCAAGAGTGGGGCACAACCACCCAATAGCTAACAGAGGCCTATCAAAAGAGATAATGAGAATACACATCAGAAGAAGACAATGGTGTCAATGTCTACATCATCAATCCTGTCCACCTGACGTAACTCCTCTGAGTTACTGGATCTTTATCAACAGGGATGTTAGGCCTATACAAAGGAGGATCTGCAGTGGCAAAACCAAATGGGTCATTGTTGGGTAAAATCTAATTACACACAACACGCAAGTATACGTGGTCAACAAGTAGTAAAGTGAAAGTATATTATCGTTCCCACGAGGAATTATTAATAAAAATTACCAAGTACTAATCCTTAATCAACTCAATCTTATTTAAACGAATAAATTTAAAATTATATAAATTAAACTACTATTAAATTCCACTAGTTAAATTAAGATTACGGAGATTTAAGATCACAACTTCACTTATTGCTTCATTTAAGTTATCACACTTCTCATCAATTATTCTCTATCATGAATTGTTAATCAAGAACACTAAAGTAGATAAAACCATCTCTCGATGCATAATACCCATACTCACTTAAATCCACAGTTGATAGAATTAAGCAAGATACCCTAATTAACTAATCCACTATATCTCTATGTGAATTTCAATTAAAAAGGATTTAAAGCATAAGTTCTCTATAAGATTACATATGGCATAAAGGCATATCTCAATCTTAAACACGAATCATGAATTCAATCTATGCAAAAATCACAAACACATGTTATCATGATAAGATCTAAATCAATATTTCATCTCTCGAGTTCATATAGATTATCACGATAATTGTTAGCTATGCAATTAAGTAATTAAGTCCAAATCACAATAGACAATCCTCACGATAGAACATAATAATTGATATCGAAGCATATTAAAATAAACTACACAATAAGATCCATTGTAATCTCAAACAAAGAATTAGTTCATGATTATTGAATTAAAACTAAGAATCCACAATTGAATAATCATTAAAAGACAAAGATAGAAGAAGATAAGAAGATAGAATCAATTGTATGTAGATTTGAAGCTCCCTCCTTGCTCCTACTTTGAATCTTCAATGGTCTCCAAATTGCTTCAATCTCCAAATCTAACAAGAATTAGTGTTTTGATCTAATTTACTCTAATCTAATCTAATGGAATCCTCCAAAACTAATCTAGATCTCTCTTCTTTTATGCCTCTCATCATGTATTTATAGTTTTAATGGATACCTTAGCAAGTTAGGCAACTAAGAATCATATTATAGCTCAAATTGGACATCAAATAATCCAATTCAGCTATTTTCTAGCCGACTAGCGTGCCCCGCGCTCTTCCTAGGCTATTTTGGGAGCGTCCCGCACTACTGTAGCAGAGGAACTAATGGACTAGCGCGCCCCTAGCGCGGTCCGTGCTACTCTATTTTTTGCTGTAATGTCATTTGGTAAAACAGGCATAACTTTTGATCCGCTTGAAGTTACGGGGCCTTCCACCTATCAAATCGAAGATAATGACAAGATCTACAACTTTCATTCTTTAACAATTGAAAGATTTAGGCTGGAGCAAGGCGGAAATCGACCTTGAAGTAGATGTTGTGTAAATGGCAAACATGACAACTCTTAGCTTTGATCTTTGTTGATAAAAAGGCCATAACTCTCGCATCCGAACTCCGATTAGGATGATTCAAGATGTTCCGGAAAGCTAAGAAGCAGATCTACAATAAATTCCATGCTAAGAACATGCATCCAACTTGGTGTTAAAAGTCCTTCAATATTCCCTTCTTGCATTTACTTGCGTATTTTAGTCCAAAAGATTTCCGAATTGCTTTCCTTTGCTTCTTCATGCCAATGTCGTGTCATCACATATAAAATAACATAAAATGTATGAAAAGTAACTAAGAAACATGAGATTAAGCAAATAATTCAAGTAATAGATACCGGATAAGTAGGTAGAAAACCTACTTATCAAATACCCCCAAACTTAAACATTTGCTTGTCCTCAAGCAAAAATACAAAACAATAATGCAATGCAACTAATGTGAATCCCCCAAAATAGGTATACATCACCCATCTTGAGTCGCCAGATACATGGTACAGAATTTAAATACAACTTAATAATACAACTGTCGTGTATAATACTACAAAACATAAGTTATGAGTTTAAATACAAATATTGTCTACTAGAGATTATACAAACCCAAAAGGAGTCCTCATTATAATTATTATCACACTATTTCACAGAATAGTGAGGACTACTAATGCTATCATCTGGCCCGTCACTCTGTTCCCCGACTAGTCCCTGCTACGTTCTCATTTCCTGAAGAGAACAATGAAAGTAAAAGGGTGAGCTCAACTATTCCAGTAGGAAATATTATGACTAAGATAATGCAGAATATATTATTGTTAGCCTTTAACAGTGTTAAACCGATACAATATAACAACCATCAAGTTTAACTGTAGCGGAACAAACAATCCATTTAAAGAGTCAAGTAGAGAATAAAATCTACTATCTTTTATGATTTAAAAGGTTTTTCATCACTTTTATCGCTGAGACTCAGCTTAATAAATAATCCACATCATCGAACCACCCCTGCACTACGACCAAGGATATTCTTTAGTATCACGACCATAATTATCCATACACTACGGGCCAAGAATATTTTTGTATTCAATAATGGTCATGGTCATGCCAACAACTGTCCATCAATGCACTACGGGCCAATGAGGACTTTTACCAAATCATTTGTAATATTACGGTCATGATTACACCGAATAATCCCTGGTCATAATCATACCAAGTCCATCTATGCACTATAGGCCACAGATGACTTTAAAGAAAATATAAACATGAGGATGATGATAACGATATAAAAATTCAATAAAATAAGTTCAAGAATTATTTTATCCAGAAACTGTAGAACCCCCAAATTTGGGTACTTGAAACCCGAACTCGGTGCTTTACGATACCATTTCTATGAGCGAAATAAAACTAATAATAATAACAATAATATAAAGATCAACTTAATTTACATATCATCAGAGTCTGAATCCCAAGTACGTAACCTTTAAACATTTATTACAACCCATGATAGATAATATATATTATACTTGTCTTAATAAAGTTAATTATTACATAAAATAGCATTTCTCTTATTCAGCAACCTTTCCCTTTTCCTTGTTCTTAACAGAGCTCTCTGGTCGTTCACACTTAGCTAAAAATATTTAAATTAAGCAAGGTTGAGCATTTGAGTGCCCAGCAAGTAATAGCAATTATATATATATATATATATATATATATATATATATATATATATATATATATATATATATATATATATATATATATATAAGCTGAAAGAATTTAAATATTTTCTTTATACTACCCTTCTACAACGATTCAATAGTTGTGAAGTAATCTGTACCAATGATAATAATATATCAATTCTATACCAAATCTTTAAAACTACGTACTGACTATAAATAGGGTTTATGTGACATACTATGAACATTATTTTCATTTTCGAAAAGGTTAAACAGAAATTCATCTGCAAACCGTCATAACTTACAGACACGGGGGTGATCATCCCGTTATGCCCTGCATTGATCAATACTACGTGTAAGAACGAGGGTATCGTTCACTCTGTCCACCTTGGGTGCATAAACAGTTTTCCCGTGTAGGGATGTTCATATTTGTCTGGTTTCCAAATCAAAGGTTTTATTTTGTTCAATAATAATCTATAATTCAACATATATATACGGGTAATTGACAAAGGTATATCAACATGTGATTAAATACAATGATTATTCAAGTGGGGACACTTGTATAACCATTTATAGAAATTAACGAACAGAATATATATCTGAATTATCATATACTAACATGTTGATAATTAATGAGCTTATATAATATAAGGTTAATAATCTGTACAGTAACAATATAATTCGTAAATATTCTTACTCATGTCCATTGCATAAAGAAAATTCAAAGGTAAGATACTTGCATGATGCGCTGCTTACAATTTGTAACTTAGTTTTATCTTTTATATAACCACCTATCAGTAATAAGATCATTTTACTGATTAGAATATCATATTATAACACATAACACTGCTTATTGCAGCCAGCACATACCCTAATCACATTGGCACATATGTTTAATAACCATTGAATCACAAATAATCACTTATATCTAATCAATTTATCTAAGTCCATATCAATTTCTGAAATATGTCGGTGTACCGACAGCTTTATCGGGTAATTATCGAGTCTAAGACTCTATTCTGTAACTTAATATCAGTCATACTAATTTTAAATGACTTAATATAATTTTAAAATATTTATTATAATTTATCATGAATTTTCAAACATCGGAATCATTATTAAATAATTTAAATATTAATCAATCCTATTATCATTAATATTTAATTAATTTTAAACTATTAATGAAATCATTCTCAAAATGTTAAAGTTATTTATAATAACTTGAAATACTTTTAAAGTATTAATATTACCCTTAAATGATTTTTAAATAATTTAAAATTATTTTTAAATAATCATCATTAATATTAAAGTATTAATGTTTTATTTATCAAAATATTAAAAGTCTTTAATCATTACTTAAAATATTTTTAATTCATTTATACCCTTTTCAAATGATTTTTAAATTAATAAAACTATTTTTAAACTATTTATTTAATATAATTATTAAATAAATTTAATATCATTAATAATAAATTAATAATCATTATTATTAAATTATTAATGAAATTATCCTTTAAATATTAAAAGTTATCTTTTATAACTTAAAATATCTTTAAACACTTTATTTTTATTTAAAATGATTATTGTAATATTAAAATTATTTTTAAACTAAATTATTTAATATACTCCCTCCGTCCCATAGTTATAGGCTGATTTTCTTTTTTGGGATGTCCCAATATATAGGCTACTTACTAATTATAAAATTTAGTTGGTTCATTGTTTTACTTTTATGCCCTTATAATAAATATTCAACCATTACTTTTTTTTTGGTTGAAGAAACAACATTCAATGTCATTATTGTTATCATCACATTTAATGTTGTTGTATTCTCAATAAAATATTTCAACTTTTTAGGCTCAATAAATGAATTTGGAATAACAAGCGTTTTGTGATTGGTTGAAAGTTTATATAGATTAAAATGATCAATTAAGTTGAGAGTTTTAATGTGATAAGTAATGAGTAATTAATTTATTCATTAATTTCATATTAAGGGGTATATGTGGAAAATTTTTGTTAAAATTGCCACTTAAACTGATTTTCTTAAACTATGTGCCAAAAGAAATCAGCCTATAACTACGGGACGGAGGGAGTAATTATTAAATAACTTTAATATCATTAATAATAATTAATTAATGAAATTTACCTTTAAATATTAAAAGTTATATTTTATAACTTAAAATATTTTTAATTACCTTATTACTATTTAAAATGATTTTTAATATAATAAAATTATTTTTAATTAATTTATTTAATTTATTTAGTAAATAACTTAATGATCATTAATTTTAAATAATTAATGAAATTTGCTTTAAAATAGTAAAAGTTATATTTTATAACTTAAAATACTTTTAAATAACTTATTATCATTTAAAATGATTTTTAATATAATAGAATTATTTTTAATTAATTTATTTAATGTATTTAATAAATAAATTAATTATCAATAATATTTAAATAAATACTAATATTTATGAAAAATATTTCAAATTATTAATATTTTGTTTTTATAACTTAAAAATAATTTTTAAAATAATTTTTGTAATTTTCAAAAATTAATAACTATTTTTAAATAATTTTCGAAAATAATTAATTAATTTTAATTAAGTCTGTCGCTGAAGACTGCCTATAGCGACAGAACCGTCGCTATAGGTGTTCTTCGTGTTCTTGGCTAAACCCAGAACATTCATGCCAGTTTCCGAGTTGCTTAGTATGATCAATTCTATTTTAGTGTGTGTTGTGTTTCTGGGGCTGTTATTTGTCAGATCATGTAGTATAAATACAAGACTACACAATTCAACAATAAACATCATCATAACTTGCATAAACAACGAGATATGAGCCTTTAAAGTGGCTGTCAGACCTGTTCTTCATTTCTGGGTTACCCAAAAATGAAGAACAGTTCGTGATGCCTACTTCGGGCTTCCACAACTTGCTTTACATGAAATCTTTTTGTGATATAAAGGTTTCAGGTTGTAGCTAGCATGCAAGAGAGTAGATCTATTTCATAAAATACAAATAACATGAACATAATCAAAAGTTACGACTCAGTCAAACCATGTCAGTCGACATGTTCATATGTTTTCTGGGTTACCCAGAAAACAGAGAACATGCTCGACCTTGGTAGTTTGACCGTCCATCAAATCCAACCCGTTTTACGAAATAAGTGATATTAAGGCATGATGATGTAGTCTAACATACATACTACAACTTAGATGCAAGAACCATAACGATACATCAAACCACTGTCAGATCCAAGCCCTTGAAGAACTTGTCAGAGCTTTCTGGGCTCATTTTGGGTTAACCAGAAATGTCCCGGTCAATTCCGGTCAACGACCTTTGACCGGTTATAACTTACAATATACACATCTAATGGCCCTGATTCCACTTGCAGACTAAAGACCACATACATGACTACAACTACAAGCTTTCAAAACACAAAAATCTTTACAGATCACATAAATATAAGGACTGACATTCGTTGTCAGAAGACAAAAATTTATTTTTCCAGATTTTGTAAAATGCCTAATCCGAGCCTCTAGTTGTTATGGATCTAACATCTAGCAACCCAGATCATCATTAGACACTATAAACAACATATTTTAACAATCAAACATAACATCTAACACAAATTTATGGACAGAAATCTTGCTAAGGTTTTATACATTTTCTTTGAACAATCTTGATCTTAGGATACTGATTTGTTATGGCTGATTGTGGGGCTTGTTTATGGAACTGATTTAGCTAATATTTTCGGAGGTTAGAGAGAGAGAGAGAGATAGAGCTTAGGTTGAGAGTTTGTGCAAAATAAGTGAGCAAATGAGATTTTTCTCGCTCCAATTCTATTTATATAATGTTATTTATATAATGCTAGATGCAATGTAATGGCTGATTGAGTGGCTTGTTGCCGGAGTTTTGTGTCTCAATTGTCAAATAAGTTGGTCACCCACACATCCTATTGTCAAAACCTAGTTTGTAGCCTTAATAATGTAAAGGGCAAAATGGTCATTTGTATTTTCTATTTAATGGCATTCTTGTCATTTGGCAAACCCTTAGGGTTTAACCCTAAGGTTTAGCACAAATCAATTATAGAATTTAGCGATTAGGGTTTGTACAAAAAAAATAAAAAATAAATAAATTTTAGTTTCTTAAATTTTGAAATTAGGATTTCCTAATTATGATTAATTTTCTAATTACACTATACATGAAAATTAGGGTTTAACATCTCTAATTATAATTAACTTTGCTAATTTAGCAATTAGGATTTATATTTTTGGTAATTAGGGTTACCAAATTAAAATTAGGGTTTCTAATTACTAAATTAGGGTTCTAGAATAATTATGGTTTAACAATTTAGGGTTTCTATAATTAACAATTCTAATTTTAATACTGGTTAATTAATCATCTTATCACAATTACCAATAATCTCGAACTCTAATTTGAATTTCAAATTAGGGTTTCTCATTTCCAAAAATTAGGGTTTTATTAGGGTTTTCTAAATATTAGGGTTTCTAGAATTTTAATTCGGGTTTACCTAATTAATACATTTAATACACGACATAAATTATATTACACACTTATAAAACAATCTTGCACTCTAATTTGGATCTCAAATTAGGGTTTAACATTATTACTAGGGTTTGGTCAAAATACATCGTAATTGACCAACCATTATCAATACGGACATACCGTACATATTCATAGTACTGAAAAATCAAAATATAATTAATATTATATTATTATTCTCATACCTTGACAATAATCTAAAATTAGGGTTTGGATTCCATATTTGATTTATTCTTCAAATTTAACCTTAATAATTAAGGTAAAATAATTAACTTAATAATCTATACTAAAATTCATATAATAAAATAATTATTATAATTATTCTAAAAATCACTCCATATATTATTTAAATAATACATGATTATATTTTCATAGAAAATAATTAATAAAAATATTTCTGCTATAAATTAATTATTATTAGAATATACTTTATAAAAATCAATAATTCTAAAATAAATTTATTTGTAAATATTTATGTAATAAATATATTTTTATTTACCACATAAATACATATACACATTATCTTGTACAACTCCTCATCCTTAAAATAAAAAAAAATTTATACGCAAAATTTCTTATTTATTTATATAGAAAATATCGGGTTGTTACATTCACCCTCCCTTATAAAGATTCCGTCCCCGGAATCACCGTTTTAAAACCTATACATACACGGATACATAGCATACACAATCATTGCCAGTAGATCTCGATCATAATTTGATCGAACTGATCTTTAACTATTCACATAAAGTTTGTCTTTCTGATTCAACGGAAATTTGATTTCTAAAAGGACTCATATTCCTCTCTCAAAATTTCTTTATATAATAATTTACTATATATAGGAAAATCATGTATAATAAAATAAAAGTTGTATGAATAATACCTGGAGTTCCACTGCCGGCTGCTGCCGTATCCTGGACTGCCATTTTGTAGACCCTCGTAGTAGATTTCGTTGGCTTGTTCGATGATGTAGATCCCGTAATTGCTAAAGTTCCGCTTTTAGTGCCAGTATTCACACTACCTGCCTCCACCCTCCTCTTCGGACAATCTTTCACCGTGTGCTCAGTCGATCCGCATATAAAACATCCATTATTCATCCTAGGATTGGGGCAGTTGGGAGAGATATGGCCCTCCTGTCCGCACTTGTAGCAAACGAATTTTCCTTTCAAACACTCTCCATAGTGGTTCTCTCCACATGTCTTGCATTGCACAATCTGTTTCTTTACACCTTCTTGCTTCACTTGTACACTTCCAAAACTGCTCCCCTTCCTCTTGCTACTACCACCCCTACTTCCACTATTAATTTCCACCATCACGGCTCCTTCAGTCTTACCCTTATTCTTCCTCTCTTTGTTGTAGAGGCTCATGGCCTCACTCCCCTCCTCAGCTATAATCGATTTCTCCATGAGTGGTGCAAATGTAGGAATTTGCAACACTGCCACCTTGTTGTAGAGCCAGGGTTTTAATCCTAGCTCAAACCTCCTTGCCATTCTAGCCTTCGTATCAACTGGATGCGGAGCAAACCTAGCTAACTCGTTAAATTTGGCGGCGTATTCTGACACCGTCATGTTCTCCTGCTTCAATTCAAAAAATTTAACCTCCATCCTCGCCTGTATACTAGGTGAAAAATAATTTTCGAAAAACAAAGTTTTGAACCTATCCCATGTAACTATACCTTCTCTTGCCCTCGCCTGGTTCGCTTCCCACCAAAAGTTTGCCTCACCCTTCATCATGTAGGTGGCAAAATCAGTCTTCTGCCCTTCAGCTACTCTAGCTACCATAAACGCCTTTTCAATCTCTTTAACCCAAGTTTGGGCTTCAACAGGGTCAGTTGTACCTTTGAATTCTGGTGGTCCTACAGCTTTGAAATCTATAAAGTTCGCTAAGCGGTTGTCCGGCTGGTTTCCAGTGACTGGTATCCCTTGTTGCATAGCTTGTGCTACCATGTTGGCAAAGTGCTGCACGGGGTCGGCTTGTTGTTGTCCCTCAACGTTATTGACAGATTTTTCTGCCCTTTGATTGCGAGTTCGTCGTCTTGGCGGCATTATCTGATTAAATGAAATTATAAATTTAACTTATATTCTAAACCTTATTGCATAAGTTTAATATGTTAAACTTGTTTCATTACTCAAACATAGATTCATATTCATTTAAAGAATATTTTACATAGCATGGCACATAATGCTTTGAACTTAAGCTATCCCTTTATGATCACAAAAGTCAGAATTTAGAAGCTTGCTCATTACAAAAGTTGAGAACATTACATTACACAGACATACTTATTATATATATTACATTAAACACCTACATCACAAAACCTCTACTACTTATTTATTACACCTCTTCCTTGGACAACTTTTCGTCTGATGACCTTCTATCCCACAGATAAAACATGCTTCTGGTTTGTAGTTGGGACAATATAGAGTGGTATGTCCCTCATAACCGCAAAGGAAACAAATTCTTTTCACTTTTCTTCTTATCAGGTTTTCCTAAGTCATGGTCTTCTATCTTTCTTTTCCCATTCTTGTTCGGAGCTGCACACGATGTGTTGCTTGTGGCTCCCATCTGATCAATTTGGATTTTAAGCTTATCTTGTTCTTCCATTATTTCTATTAACGCTTGAAGCAACTGACTATTTAATAACTTTTCTATCTTCCACAGCCTTTCCAGAGAAGAAACCTTATTCCTCAGATCATGCACCTCTGTTGACGCTTGATCAGCTTCAACTTTAGTGTCTGAATCACTATCTGCCAGCTCCACCATCTCCGGATCCGGTATTACATTTTCTATAATAACCACCTCGTCTGAGTTGTTTGCATCGTGAGCCTTTATTTCAGCTATTGGCTTCGATATCAGCTCGGGTGTATGGGTTTGACCCTTCTTCATGCTATATGCATACAACAAGCCTTTTCCACCAAACATCTACACATATAAATTATTCTGATTAGCATATAGTATATACATAAAATAATTAAGAGTTTTATATAAGTTATCTTTTATTTTATTTGACGATGAACTTAGTCAATTCATCTCTTTTTAAACTCTATATGAGTTATTTGTATTTTTAACGTTTTCCTCTGTTCTTAGGTTATAGCGTAAGGTCTAACCCACTTAAGGTTTTTAACCCTAAGTTCTGATACCAACCTGTAGAGCCCCCAAATTCGGGTACTTGAAACCCGAACTCAGTACTGTACGATACCATTTCTATGAGCGAAATAATAGTAATAATAATAACAATAATATAAAGATCAACTTAATTTATATATCATCAAAGTCTGAATCCCAAGTACGTAACCTTTAAACATTCATTACAACCTATGATAGATAATATATATCATACTTGTCTTAATAAAGTTAATTATTACATAAAATAGCATTTCTCTCATTCAACAACCTTTCCTTTTCCCTTGTTCTTAGCAGAGCTCTCTGGTCGTTCACACTTAGCTAAAAATATTTAAATTAAGCAAGGATGAGCATTTGAGTGCCCAGCAAGTAATAGAAATTATATATATATAAGCTGAAAGAATTTAAATATTTTCTTTATACTACACTTCTACAACGATTCAACAGTTGTGAAGTAATCTGTACCAATGATAATAATATATCAATTCTATACCAAATCTTTGAAACTACGTACTGACTATAAATAAGGTTTATGTGACATACTATGAACATTATTTTCATTTTCGAAAAGGTTAAATAGAAATTCATCTGCAAACTGTCATAACTTACGTGCACGGGGGTGATCAGCCCGTTATACCTTGCATTGATCAATACTACGTGCAAGAACGAGGGTATCGTTCACTCTGTCCACCTTGGGAGCATAAACAGTTTTCCCGTGTAGGGATGTTCATATTTGTCTAGTTTCCAAATCAAAGGTTTTATTTTATTCAATAATAATCTATAATTCAACATATATATACGGGTAATTGACAAAGGTATATCAACATGTGATTAAATACAATGATTATTCAAGTGGGGACACTTGTATAACCATTTATAGAAATTAACGAACAGAATATATATCTGAATTATCATATACTAACATGTTGATAATTAATGAGCTTATATAATATAAGGTTAATAATCTGTACAGTAACAATATAATTCGTAAATATTCTTACTCATGTCCATTGCATAAAGAAAATTCAAATGTAAGATACCTGCATGATGCGCTGCTTACAATTTGTAACTTAGTTTTATCTTTTATATAACCACCTATCAGTAATAAGATCATTTTACTGATTAGAATATCATATTATAACGCATAACACTGCTTATTGCAGTCAGCACATACCCTAATCACATTGACACATATGTCTAATAATCATTGAATCACAAACAATCACTTATATCTAATCAATTTATCTAAGTCCAGATCAATTTTTGAAACATGTCGGTGTACCGACAGCTTTATCGGGTAATTATCGAGTCTAAGACTCTATTATATAACTTAATATCAGCCATACTAATTTTAAATGACTTAATATAATTTTAAAATATTTATTATAATTTATCATGAATTTTTAAACATCGTAATCATTATTAAATGATTTAAATATTAATCAATCCTATTATCATTAATATTTAATTAATATTAAACTATTAATGAAATCATTCCCAAAATGTTAAAGTTATTTATAATAACTTGAAATACTTTTAAAGTATTAATATTACCCTTAAATGATTTTTAAATAATTTAAAATCATTTTTAAATAATCATCATTAATATTAAAGTATTAATGTTTTATTTATCAAAATATTAAAAGTCTTTAACCATGACTTAAAATATTTTTAATTCATTTATACCCTTTTTAAATGATTTTTAAATTAATAAAACCATTTTTAAACTATTTATTTAATATAATTATTAAATAAATTTAATATAATTAATAATAAATTAATAATCATTAATATTAAATTATTAATAAAATTATCCTTTTAATATTAAAAGTTATCTTTTATAACTTAAAATATCTTTAAACACTTTATTTTCATTTAAAATGATTATTATAATATTAAAATTATTTTTAAACTAAATTATTTAATATAATTATTAAATAACTTTAATATCATTAATAATAATTAATTAATAAAATTTACCTTTAAATATTAAAAGTTATATTTTATAACTTAAAATATTTTTAAATACCTTATTATTATTTAAAATGATTTTTAATTTAATAAAATCATTTTTAATTAATTAATTTAATTTATTTAGTAAATAACTTAATGATTATTAATTTTAAATAATTAATGAAATTTGCTTTAAAATATTAAAAGTTATATTTTTATAACTTAAAATATTTTTAAATAACTTATTATCATTTAAAATGATTTTTAATATAATAAAATGATTTTCAATATAATAAGATCATTTTTAATTAATTTATTTAATAAATAAATTAATTATCAATAATATTTAAATAAATACTAATATTTATGAAAAATATTTCAAATTATTAATATTTAATTTTTATAACTTCAAAATAATTTTAAAATTATTTTTGTAAATTTCGAAAATTAATTACTATTTTTAAATAATTTTCGAAAATAATTAATTAATTTTAATTAAGTGTGTCGCTGAAGACTGCCTATAGCGACAGAACCGTTACTATAGGTGTTCTTCCTGTTCTTGGCTAAACCCAAAACATTCATGCCAGTTTCCGAGTTGCTTAGTTTGACCAATTCTATTTTAGTGTGTGTTGTGTTTCTGGGACTGTTGTTTGTCAGATCATGTAGTATAAATACAAGACTACACGATTCAACAATAAACATCATCATAACTTGTATAAACAACGAGATCTGAGCCCTTAAAGTGGCTGTCAGACATGTTCTTCATTTTTGGGTTACCCAGAAATGAAGAACAGTTCGTGATGCCTACTTTGGGCTTCCACAACTTGCTTTACATGAAATCTTTTTGTGATATAAAGGTTTCAGGTTGTAGCTAGCATGCAAGAGAGTAGATCTATTTCATAAAATACAAATAACATGAACATAATCAAAAGTTACGACTCGGTCAAACCATGTCAGTCGAGATGTTCATATGTTTTCTGGGTTACCTAGAAAACAGAGAACATGCTCAACCCTGCTAGTTTGACCGTCCATCAAATCCAACCCGCTTACGAAATAAGTGATATTAAGGCATGATGATGTAGTCTAAGAAACATACTACAACTTACATGCAAGAACCATAACGATACATCAAACCACTGTCAGATCCAAGCCCTTGAAGAAATTGTCAGAGCTTTCTGGGCTCATTCTGGGTTATCCAGAAATGTCTCGGTCAATTTCGGTTAACGACCTTTGACCGGTTATAACTTATAATATACACATCTAATGACCCTGATTCCACTTGCAAACTAAAGACCACATACACGACTACAACTACAAGCTTTCAAAACACACAAATATTTACAAATCACAGAAATATAAGAACTGACATTCGTTGTCAGAAGACAAAAATTTATTTTTCCAGATTTTGTAAAATGCCTAATTCGAGCCTCTTGATGTTATGGATCTAACATCTAGCAACCCAGATCATCATTAGACACAATAAACAACATATTTTAACAATCAAACATAACATCTAACACAAATTTATGGACATAAATCTTGCTAAGGTTTTATACCTTTTCTTTGAACAATCTTGATCTTAGGCTACTGATTTGTTATGGCTGATTGTGGGGCTTGTTTATGGAACTGATTTAGCTTATATTTTCGGAGGTTAGAGAGAGAGAGAGAGAGCTTAGGTTGAGAGATTGTGCAAATAAGTGAGCAAATAAGATTTTTCTCTCTCCAATTCTATTTATATAATGATAGATGCAATGTAATGGCTGATTGAGTGGCTTGTTGCTGGAGTTTTGTGTCTCAATTGTCAAATAAGTTGGTCACCCACCCATCCTATTGTCAAAACCTAGTTTGTAGCCTTAATAATGTAAAGGGCATAATGGTCATTTGTATTTTCAATTTAATGGCATTCTTGTCATTTGGAAAACCCTAGGGTTTGACCCTTAGGGTTTAACCCTAAGGTTTAGCACAAATCAATTATAGGATTTAGCAATTAGGGTTTGCACAAAAAAATAAAATTAAATAAATTTAGTTTCTTAAATTTTGAAATTAGGGTTTCCTAATTATGATTAATTTTCTAATTACACTATACATGAACATTAGGGTTTAACATCTCTAATTATAATTAACTTTGCTAATTTAGCAATTAGGGTTTATATTTTTGGTAATTAGGGTTACCAAATTAAAATTAGGGTTTCCAATTACTAAATTAGGGTTCTAGAATAATTAGGGTTTAACAATTTAGGGTTTCTATAATTAACAATTATAATTTTAATACCTGTTAATTAATCATCTTATCACAATTACCAATAATCTCGAACTCTAATTTGAATTTTAAATTAGGGTTTCTCATTTCTAAAAATTAGGGTTTTATTAGGGTTTTCTAAATTATAGGGTTTCTAGAATTTTAATTAGGGTTTACCTAATTAATACATTTAATACACGACATAAATTATATTACACACTTATAAAATAATCTTGCACTCTAATTTGGATCTCAAATTACGGTTTAACATTATTACTAGGGTTTTGTCAAAATACACCGTAATTGACCAACCATTATCAATACGGACATACCGTACATATTCATAGTAGTGAAAAATAAATATATAATTGATATTATATTATTATTCTCATACCTTGACAATAATCCAAAATTAGAGTTTGGATTCCATATCTGATTTATACTTCATATTTAACCTTAATAATTAAGGTAAAATAATTAACTTAATAATCTATACTAAAATTCATATAATAAAATAATTATTATAATTATTCTAAAAATCACTCCATATATTATTTAAATAATACATGATTATATTTTCATGGAAAATAATTAACAAAAACATTTCTGCTATAAATTAATTATTATTAGAATATACTTTATAAAAATCAATAATTCTAAAATAAATTTATTTGTAAATATTTATGTAATAAATATATTTTTATTTACCACATAAATACATATAAACATTATCTTGTACAACTCCTCATCCTTAAAATAAAAAAAAAATCATACGCAAAATTTCTTATTTATTTATATAAAAAATATCGGGTTGTTAAAGGAACTAATAACGTCGAAATTGTCAACATGATACTGCTTTGTAGAGTAAAATTCAAGAATGCTCAGAAGAATATTTTCATGAAAAGATGCTGGATGAAGCGCAAATATCAATGATATTCCACTAATTTTTTGGAGTATAGAAGTTAAAACTTTAACCAACTGAGTATAATAAGGAATGTAATAACAAAAAAAATCAACAGGCATGCGATAGACTGTACAGGCAGGTTATTCCAACAGAATAATAAATAACGAAATCAGGTCCGGCATAAAACGCACAGACAGGATATTCCAACAGAATAATAAAGACAAAATCAGGTCCGGCGTAGAACGCACAGACAGGATATTCCAACAGAATAATAAAGACGGAATCAGGTCCAACATAAGACGCACATACATGATATTCCAACAGAATAATAAAGACGAAAACAGGTCCGGTGTAGAACGCACATACATGATGTTCCAACAAAATGATAAAGAATGGAACAACAGAAGAATTTCACTAAGTATTGGGTAGCCCGCGTATACAGGTTATTCCAACAGAATAATAAAGAATGGAATAACAGAAGTTCTCTTCATAGATAAGAAAGAAATAATATTCCCTACCTTTAGAAAAACTGGATACTGGAATAGTGAGGTAGCAGACTTCTCTTCTTTTTTCTATAATTTCTCTCTATAATAATCGCTCTAAAGCTTTTGTGAATTGATGATAAATGAAGGAAGAATGAGCTTCTATTTATAGAAAAATATAGTTTCGATAATTGCACGTTTTGGGGCTCGAAAAATTTCAGTACAATACCTCCAATTTTTTCTTTATTTTTAATTTAGTCATGGAAGTATTATCAAACTTGCACCACCTCCCCTAATAGTAAATAATGTGATTCAATAGTAAATTATGTGAATCAATAGTTCTAGACATTTGAAAATACGAAATACAGTATAGTACCTCCATCTATACCTCCATTTTTAACTTAGTCATGCAAGTATTATCAATCTTGCACCAACTCCCCTAATAGTAACAAGAATGTGAAACAATAGTATACACATGCGAACAAATAGTTATAATCATGTGAAATAATAGCAATCAATTGCTCATTTATCTGGTTAAATACCCGATTGGTCAATATAACCTCCAGACATCAATTATTATCGAAATAATTGTCGATTTTCACTAACACGAATAATTTCAACACAATGAAACCATTTTTATCAAAAATATAAATTCTAAAATTTCGAAGTTTGACCTTTCCCGAAAAAGTCAAGTGTTGACTTTTTGACCAGATAGTGATTTCTGGAAAATTTTGTGTTTATAGACTATATTTACTAATTTCATCGTTCCTGACTCAAATATCACGTCCGCGTCTCCAAATTCAACTCCGAACACAACATCAATTTTAATAACGTTCATCATTAATATTATAACTCACAATATTTATCAACTAGGTCGTTCCTAGGAAAGAGGGGGCTTTCCAATAAGGATTTCTCCCTATTGGCGCGCAATTAGGTGACCAAACCTCTCCTTGACAGAACTTCTAGACATTGTAAATATTGCAATTTAATAATATGAATAACTTTGTTGTCTCAATTATTGATTTAATAAAATAATATATTATGCAGATGATACTATGACAATGATTGAATCAATAACATGAGAGATATGATGAAATAATTACTGTAGCAATAATTGATTATAACTGAGTGACTTCTCACGTAAGCATCAATAATCAATACTGTGTGCTACTATGAAACCACACGTATTACTGTATTTTTACTACCGGGTAGTTCAACAGTTAACGGTAAAACTTCCGCCGTTATTTTCATAAAGTATTTTTGTCGTTTTCTCAATCAAACAATAATTCCGTTGTGGGGGGTCCACCAATGATTGTGCCATTGTATGAATATTCCCTGTTAAAATGAATTTTCCCCGATCAATCGAATATTATATAACAACTTACGTACTTTGCAAAATTTATAAATATTACCCACAACTATAACATTATATCAAATCCACACCATAATATTCAAAAATATATTTCGAGAAGATTTAATCTTTATTCAAAAAGTTAGGGTCTTACAACCTCCCCTTCTTATGAAATTTCGTCCTCGAAATTAGGGAGCGTACCTGGAATGTCGAAGAGGTGAGGATACTTTGATTTCATTTCAGATTCTAACTCCCAGGTCATTTTCTCAACATCGTTGTTTCTCCACAAAACTTTAACTTGAGGTATAACCTTGGAGCGTAGAATATGTTCCTTCTTATCAAAGATTTTAACAGGAACCTCTTCATACGTTAAGTCTTCCTCTATTTCGTCCGGTTCTAACTCAATAATGTGGTTCAGGTCTTTCACATATTTACGTAACATGGACATGTGAAAAATGTTATGAACACGAGACATACTTGGCGGTAACGCAAGTCTATATGCCATAGCTCCTACTCGATCGAGGATTAAAAATGGGCCAATGAATCGAGGATTGAGCTTTCCTCTCTTTCCAAATATTGTAATTCTTTTCCATGGAGCAACACATTACAACACATGATCTCCAATATCGAATTCTACGTCCTTTCAATGAAGATCAGCATAACTCTTTTGTCGATCTTGTTAGGTTTTTATACGTTGTCGGATCAGTTGAATCTTTTCCGTAGTCATACGTACCAACTCTGGTCCCAACAACGTTACTTCACCCACCTCATCCCAGCATACTGGAGAATGACACTTTCTTCCATACAACGCCTCGAATGGAGCCATGTCAATACTTGCTTGATAACTGTTGTTGTAGGAAAACTCCACCAATGGTAAGAACTTGTCCCAACTTCCCTTGAAGTCAAGGACACAGAGTCTTAATAAATCTTCAAGAGTTTGAATCGTCCTCTCCAACTGCCCGTCCGTCTGAGGATGATATGCCGAGCTAAATCGTAAATTCGTGCCCATAGCTTTTTACAAACTAACCCAAAATCTTGAAGTGAATCTTGGGTCTCAATCAGAAACTATGGATACTAGCATACCATGACATCTTACAACCTCGTTTATATACATACGAGCAAGACGTTCAAGTGTATAAGTTTTTCGTATCGGTAAGAAATGAGCAGACTTGGTCAATCTATCAACAATGACCCAAATCGCATCTATGCCTTGAGAAACAATGGGAAGACCAGTAACGAAATCCATGGTAATGTGCTCCCACTTCTATTCTGGAATTTCAAGTGGTTGCAATGGACCTTTTGGTATTTGATGCTCCGCTTTAACTCGTTGACAAATTAGACACCTTGAGATAAATAGCGCTATCTCTCTCTTCATATTGCTCCACCAAAATGTATGACGAAGATCACGATACATTTTGGTACTCCCGTGATGGATTGCAAATGGTGTGTTGTGCGCCTCCATCATGATTTTATACTTTAAATCAGGGTCGTTAGGAACACAAAGTCTGGAGTTGACTTGAAGTATTCCTTCTTCATCGATTCTTACTTCCGGCATAGCACCTTCTTGCACTTTCTTCCTCATACGCATCAGCTCTAGATCTGTAACTTGAGCAACTTTAACTTTATCAATTAAAGTCAATTCCACTCGTATATTCGCCATCATCACATGGGTCCATGGAGTCTTTAACTCTATCTCCATCCTTTGTAAGTCACACAAAATGGGCTTTTGTGTTGTGAATATTGCACTCGTACCCGCATATGATCTTCTACTCATTGCGTCAGCTACCACGTTCGCTTTTCCAGGATGGTATTGGATGGTATGATCATAATCTTTCAACAGTTCCAGCCAACGTCGTTATCGCATGTTGAGTTCCTTTTGAGTGAAGAAATATTTGAGGCATTTATGATCCATAAAGATCTCCACTTTCTCTCCATACAAGTAATGCCTCCAAATTTTAAGTGCGAAGACAACAGCTGCCAACTCTAGATCATGAGTAGGAAAATTCCTCTCATATTCTTTGAGTTGTCTTGAGGCATAGGCTACGACTTTCCCATGTTGCATGAGAACACATCCTAACCCTTTGCCCGAAGCATCACTATAGATGACAAATCCCTCCGAATCAGATGGTATTGTCAGAACAGGTGCTGAAATGAGTCTCCTTCAGAGTTCTTGAAAACTCTTCTCACAATCCTCGCTCCAACCGAACTTTGTATCTTTCCAAGTCAGCTGAGTTAATGGAGTAGCGATTCGAGAAAATCCTTCCACGAATCTCCGATAATAACCAGCTAAACCGAGAAAGCTACGTACTTCGGTCACTGATTTGGGTTGCTCCCAGCTTTGAATAGCTTCAATCTTTGTCGGGTCAACGGATATTCCATGACTTGATACTACGTGCCCAAGGAATGCTACTTCCTTAAGCCAGAACTCGTATTTCTTTAACTTGGCATAAAACTTATATTCACGAAGCTTTTGGAGTATCAGCCTCAAGTGTTGCTCATGATCTTCAAGGCTTTTGGAATAAATAAGGATGTCATCAATAAAGACGACCACAAAGTGATCCAAATATTCCTTGAATACTCGGTTCATCATATCCATGAAGGCAGCAGGAGCATTAGTCAATCCAAAAGACATGACTACTAATTCATAATGCCCGTACCGAGTTCTAAAGGCAGTCTTTGGAATATCCTCAGTTTTAACATTCAGCTGATGATATCCAGAACGAAGATCGATCTTTGAAAAAAATTGTGCTCCTTGTAACTGATCAAATAGGTCATCAATACGTGGCAATGGGTACTTATTTTTGATGGTGACATGATTCAACTCCCGATAATCAATACAAAGTCGCATACTCACATCTTTCTTCTTCACGAATAGAATAGGAGCACCCCAAGGAGACGTACTAGGACGAATGAAACCAATGTCTAACAATTCTTGTAATTAGGTCTTTAACTCCTGAAGTTCAATAGGACCCATTCAATATGGGGCTTTGAAAATGGGTTTTGTACCGGGTTCAAGGTCGATACAAAATTTAACTTCACGCTCTGGGGGTAGGCCATGAAGTTCTTCAGGGAATACATCAGGAAATTTATTAACAATAGAAATATCCTTCAAATCTGACGTATTTTTGTTTAAATCCGTGACATGAGCTAAGAAAGCTTGACATCCGTTTTTCAATAAACGAATAGCTTTATGGCTTGAGATGAGCGTGATTGATTTTAATGGTTTGGTCCCTTGAATTCGCATAATTGGTTTATTAGGAATATGAAAGCTAACAACCTTACGAAAACAATCAATTTTAGCATGATGAGTAGTTAACCAATGAATCCCTAGAATCACGTCAAATGCAAGTATTTTTAAGGAGATAAGATCGACAGGTAACGTGCGGTTACCGATTTGAATCAAACAAGACTTATAAACAGTGGATGTAATGAAGGTTTCTCCTAATGGAGTTGCAATAGATAAGTCAAAGTCTAATTTCTCCGGAGTCAAATTTAAACGTTGAGCGCATGTAGGAGAAATAAAAAAATGGGTAGAACCGGTATCAAATAAGGTATAGACTTCACTAGAGTTTATGATAAGCTTACCCGTGATAACCTCGTTCGGATTCCTTGCTTTCTGGGAGGTCACAACAAACGCTCTCCCTTGCACTACCGGCTTTGACTTTTCTGGGACGACCTTTGGTGCCTCCATCCTAGCTGAATTTGTCTTCGGTTAATGACAAAATCGAGCTAAGTGACCTTCTCTTCCACAATTATAACATGCTTTGGATGGCATCGCGCAGTTTGGACTGATGTGTCCCTCCCCTCCGCATTTGAAGCATATGCTAGGTGGTCGTTCTCCTTCCTTAACAACGGGTGCTGGTGCTGATGTCTTTCCATCAATGTTGAATTTCCTTTTCTTGAAATGTCCATTTTTATTGTCTTGGCTATGATTACCACCGAAGTGGTTACCATTTCTAGCATGTTGATTCTCTCCACATTTGTTGTCACCGCTTCGATGACTGTTACAACTGGTATTTTCATTCTACCGGCTGCTTTCTCTTGGTTGCGTTGACTCGTTATCGCGCTCCAACAACTGAGCCGTATTTACAATATCTGAATACAAACACAGTTTATGAGAAATAAGATATTGTCGTATCTCCGGTTTCAAATCCCTTAAAAACATTCGGGTCATTCGTTCCTCGTTATCAACCAAATGGGATGCAAATCGGGATAACTCTGCAAATTTAGCCTCGTATTGTGACGCGGTCATATTGTTTTGTTCCAACTTGATAAACTCCACCTCCTTCATGTGACGAATACTTTCGGAAAAGTACTTGTCGTTGAACAGATCTTGGAACTTCTCCCAAGACGTCTTGAGTGCGTTAGGCTGGGTACGTTTTACAGATTTCCACTAGTAATCTGCCTCTTCACGCAACATAAAGGTGGCGAAGAGAACCTTTTATTCCTCGGAGCATCCCAAGACATCAAATATCTTGGTTATCTTCTTTATCCATGCTTTCGCCTTAAGTGGTTTTGGCTCTCCAATAAACTCCGGTGGTCTCAGCTCCTTGAACTGTTTGACGATGACCGTCCGAGAGTTCCCAATGTTTCCACCTGCATTTTGGATAGGAGCCGCTCTCGCCTGATGTTGCATGAATTGCATGAAGCCTCAGAATATTCCATCGTTCATCATTTGGTTAGTGTTGTTGTTTGCATGAGGATTGTCGCCTTCCTGATGCACATTGTCCTGGTTATTGATCTGTGGAGACTCAATGGTCTCCTGTGCTCCATTGATGTTTTCAACATTCTCGGATACCATTTTCAAATACTGCCACAAAATAAGGGTTAATTGACATGAAACATATTATCCCTACACTCTGACTGACCAATTAAATACCAAATAAACTTAGGTAGGTCATAGTAGCAAAGGAATTCCCTGTCTCTCCCCTCCTAGTTCTAGTCTCACATCTTAGCCAGGGATCATATCCCTAAGATTTGATACCAACTGTGACTCCCCCAAAATAGGTATACATCACCCATCTTGAGTCACCAGATACATGGTACAGAATTCAAATACAACTTAATAATACAACTGTCGTGTACAATACGACAAAACATAAGCTGTGAGTTTGAATGCAAATATTGTCTACTAGAGATTATACAAACTCAAAAGGAGTCCTCATTACAATTATTATCACACTATATCACAGAATAGTGAGGACTACTAATGCTATCATCTGGCCCGTCACTCCATTCCCTGACTAGTCCCTGCTACGTTCTCATTTCCTGAAGAGAATAATGAAAGTAAAAGGGTGAGCTCAACTAGCCCAGTAGGAAATATTATGACTAAGATAATACAGAATATATTATCGTTAGCCTTCAACAGTGTTAAACTGATACAATATAACAACCATCAAGTTTAACTGCAACGGAACAAGCAATCCATTAAAAGAGTCATGTAGAGAATAAAATCAACTATTTTTTATGATTTAAAAGGTTTTTCATCACTTTTATCGCTGGGACTCAGCTTAATAAATAATCCACATCATCGAATCACCCCTGCACTATGGCAAAGGATATTCTTTAGTATCACGACCACAATTATCCATGCACTATGGGCCAAGAATATTTGTGTATTCAATAATGGTCATGATCATGCCAACAATTGTCCATCAATTCACTACGGGCCAATGAGGATTTTTACCACATCATTTGTAATATTACGGTCATGATTACACCGAATAATCCATGGTCATAATCATACCAAGTCCATCTATGCACTATAGGCCACATATGACTTTCAACAAAATATAAACATGAGGATGATGACAATGATATAAGAATTCAATAAAATAAGTTCAAGAATTATTTTATCCAGGAACTAATAACGTCCAAATTGTCAACATGATACTGCTTTGTAGAGTAAAATTCAAGAATGCTCAGAAGAATATTTCCATGAAAAGATACTGGATGAAGCGCAAATATCAAGGATATTCTACTAATTTCAAGGAGTATAGAAGTCAAAACTTTAACCAACTGAGTATAATAAGGAATGAAATAATAAAAGAAATCACCAGGCATGCGATAGACCGCACAGGCAGGTTATTCCAACATAATAATAAATAACGGAATTAGGTCCGGTGTAAAACGCACAGACAGGATATTCCAACAGAATAATAAAGACGGAATCAGGTCCGGCGTAAAACGCATAGACATGATATTCCAACAGAATAATAAAGACGAAATCAGGTCCGGCGTAAGACGCACAGACAGGATATTCCAGCAGAATAATAAAGACGGAACCAGGTCCGGCGTAGAACGCATAGACAGGATGTTCCAACAGAATGATAAAGAATGGAACAACAAAAGAATTTCACTAAGTATAGGGTAGCCCGCGTATACAGGTTATTCCAACAGAATAATAAAGAATGGAATAACAGAAGTTCTCTTCATAGATAAGAAAGAAATAATACTCCCTACCTTTAGAAAAACTAGATACTAGAATAGTGAGGTAGCAGACTTCTCTTCTTCTTTCTATAATTTCTCTCTATAATAATCACTTTAAAGCTTTTGTGAATTGGTGAGAAATGAAGGAAGAATGAGCTTCTATTTATAGAAAAATATAGTTTCGATAATTGCACGTTTTGTGACTCAAAAAATTTTAGTACAATACCTCCAACTTTTCCGTTATTTTTAATTTAGTCACGGAAGTATTATCAAACTTGCACCACCTCCCTTAATAGTAAATAATGTGATTCAATAGTAAATTATGTGAATCAATAGTTCTAGACATGTGAAAATACGAATTACAGTATAGTACCTCCATCTATACCTCCATTTTTAACTTAGCCATTCAAGTATTATCAATCTTGCACCAACTCCCCTAATAGTAACAAGAATGTGAAACAATAGTATACACATGTGAACAAATAGTTATAATCATGTGAAATAATAGCAATCAATTGCTCATTTATCCGGTTAAATACCGATTGGTCAATATAACCTCCAGACATCAATTATTATCGAAATAATTATCGATTTTCACTAACACAAATAATTCCAACACAATGAAACCATTTTTATCAAAAATATAAATTTTGAAATTTCAAAGTTTGACCTTTTCCGAAAAAGTCAACTATTGACTTTTTGACCAAATAGTGAATTCCAGAAAAATTTGTGTTTATAGACTATTTTTACTAATTTCATCGTTCCGGACTCAAATATCACGTCCGCGTCTCTAAATTCAACTCCGAACACAACATCAATTTTAATAACATTCATTATTAATATTATAACTCACAATATTTATCAACCAGGTCGTTCCCAAGAAAGAGGGTACTTTCCAATAAGGATTTCTCCTTATTGACGCGCAATTAGGTGACCAAACCTCTCCTTGTTAGAACTTCTAGACATTGTAAATATTGCAATTTAATAATATGAATAACTTTGTCATCCCAATTATTGATTTAATAAAATAACATATTATACAGATGATACTATGACAATAATTGAATCAATAATATGAGAGATATGACGCATCAATTACTGTAGCAATAATTGAGTATAACTGAGTGACTTCTCACGTAAGCATCAATAATCAATACCGTGTGCTACTATGCAACCACGCGTATTACTGTATTTTTACTACCGGGTAGTTCAACAGTTAACGGTAAAACTTTCGCCGTTATTTTCATAAAGTATTTTTGTCGTTTTCTCAATCCGATAATAATTCCGTTGTGGGGGTCCACCAATGATTGTGCCGTTGTACGAATATTCCCTGTTAAAATGAATTTTCCCCGACCAATCGAATATTATATAACAACTTGCGTACTTTGCAAAATTTATAAATATTACCCACAACTATAACATTATATCAAATCCACACCATAATATTCAAAAATATATTTCGAGAAAATTTAATCTTTATTCAAAAAGTTGGGGTCTTACAACTAATCTACAGGCCTACGAATCCAGCGGTAATGACATAAACAAGTCTATTCAACCGGCCTTAGAGAAATTAAATAAACACGATAATACATCATATCAAAACCAATCAATAACTTCTCAATCAATCATCAAATCTTAGACTGTTATCACTAATATAGTGTGTGTGTGCTCCACAACAATGTTAACTGATATAAAATCAAATTTAACACATAACAAGTCTCTTCGAAGGCATCATACAGTGTAAACTCAAGAAATCCAAAAACAAGTTAGATCCAACTAAAATCAAACAATTACCAAAATCGAGGGTTAACATGGGATACTTATGCTTTATTTTTCATCTACGGGGGCTTTTTGCTCTTATTTCTCGTTTTATTTCTTCTTATTTTTATTTTTTTTTATTTTTGGATAGTGAGTGCGTTTTACGCTCCATCTCACGCCTGTGTTTATGAGGAGTGCATTTCACGCTTCTTTTCGACCCACCACATGAATCAATTTATTCAACTCAATATCTTTTTTTTAGAAGCTTATATACCCCACTTTTTCCCCCAAACATAGGTTCTTGCCTAATTCATCGCCTTCACTGCCTATTATTGTCACTCTCTTATTTAAACTAGCATTATCCTTTAGAGGTCCTTTATGTATCAATTTAAACTCAATTATTCAACAAGTTGTTTTTACTGTGTTATCCTTATTATACCAGTTTCAAACAGAAAAAGACTCAATTCATAACAAGAAATCACATCAAAGCTCTAATGGTCAGTACTATAATTGTCTACCCAATTTCAATCTCATCATTGGCCAAAACAAACTTAAACTATCAAACAGCTGGACTCATGCAAGATGAACATAGTAACTAACTATTATTTTTGATTTTTTTTAAAGAAAGTGAATGCAAACACTAAATGTAACTATATGAACTACAATGTAAATAACTAACTATATGCAATACGACACTAAAATGCCCCCAAACTTAAACTAGACATTTTCCTCAATGACTAAGATAGGAAAAATTAAAAGAGAGGACTTCCCTGAAAATATAGCATTTTCCTCGTTGTCTGCTAAGTCTGAAGAATAGGTGTCGACGTCTGGATTTTTGGATGTCCCTTTCCGTTACTTGTTCTTTGGTGTTCTCATTTTAGGTGAGATTTGTTTGAAAAAATAAGTGAAAAAGGTCCGACATGTATAATATCGACGATGGAACTGTTAAGAGTCGGCAGTTGGTTTTTTAAATGGTTGTACCAACACAACCGAGAAAAGGTTTGCACATTGACCCAGTGATGTGACACTGATATACGGGTCGGCGAAACCGAGATTCATTTAGGGTCCAGGGACTTGGTTTTGCAGGGGGAAGGTGTTAGGCATCCCCCGACATCCGTGTTACCACGGTGACCGCCTCTTTTCAAGAAACTATTATCTGAGTGTGTGTGTGTGTGTATGTGGGTTAATGTTCTGTTATATGAAAGTTGTGCGAGGCCTCTTTAGAACCTATATACACAGGATTTGAATTTATGTAAAAATTCAGTTTTTAGCAAGATATGGCAATGATGTTTTATAAAAGAGATTTTTCAAACCTTGATGCTCAATAGGAATTGAGACCTTTTACACCTCCATTTTTATTGAGTGAGCGGCTGAATTGATTTTATTTGACGAATGCGAAACATCCTTACGAAAAATAATATATATATACAAAAATAATGCCGACTTCCTCGTGGGTATGGAAACCATCTGAGAAAATACAGACATCGCAGAATAATTTACAAGCTGCTTACAGCTGAAAATGTCCATCACGGGAACCGAATCTAGATCCAATGAGATGAATCTGTGATCACATGATTCCTAGGCGCACATAATATTGCAATTTGTATAAAAGCAATAAGCAGGTATATATATAAAAGCGGTATATATATATATATATATATATATATATATATATATATATATATATATATATATATACAGACATTATCACCAACCACGAAGCACCTCCATGGGGGATCAGAAATATAAATAAAGCTGTAGATACGGTCAACCGCCACGAAGGAAACTCCAGGCGGGACAGAATGTAAATAAAGCTGTAAATGCGGTCAACTGCCACGAAGTAAACTCCAGGCAGGACGAAATGTAAAGAAAGCTTGTAAAAACTATCAACTGCCACGAAGGGAACTCCAGGCAGGACAAAAAATATATATATATATAGGTGTGTGTGTGTATATATATATATATATATATATATATATATATATATATATATATATATATATATATATATATATATATATATATAAGAAAGCAATAAACGCACCAGACCGAAGTCTAGGCTCATCGAACAAAGTCTGACACACAGTTGATATATATAAGTATATATATATATATATAAACGAATAAACGCACCAGACCGAAGTCTAGGCTCATCGAACAAAGTCCGACAGACAATTAATATATATATATATATATATATATATATATATATATATATATATATATTAAAGCAGTAAACGTTCTGGACCGAAGTCTAGGCTCATCGAACAAAGTCCGACAGATAATTAATATATATAAGTATATATATATATTAAAGCAGTAAACGCTCCAGACCGAAGTCTAGGCTCAATCGAGGCATAACTCGATAATGTTAGTCAATATATATATATATATATATATATATATATATATATATATATATATATATATATATATATATACAGACTAGAAGGAAACCACGGACCGAAGTTCGGGCAAAAGCAAGCAACACGACTCTCAACGTGTAGAAGGTTGTGTGCAAAGATGAAGAGAAAGACTCTAAAGTATATAAGAAGGCTTACAGCTGACTGATAAAAAGGGCTTTTATATCTTAAGAGTGGGTAAACACTGGGCTTTTGTGGGTACAAAAGAGGCTATATATGAGCTCACAGGTGTTTGAAAGTGGGAAAATACACTGTATGGCGAGTGCAGAGAAAATTGTGCAGGGTTTCCCTGTCTTTTTTCTCTTAAAAATCAGCACCCCAAGCCTCTTATTTATAGGCAAAGGATGCCGCAAGTGTACCTGTGGCTCAGCCGCAGGTGTACCAGAGCCAGGTCGGGTCGACCCGATTCTGTCGGGTCTGGTCGTTTCGAAGTATGTGCACTCAGGCACTTTAATGTCCACTCAAATTTTGAGAAGTGCAATCCAGGCATCCGTTTGGAGGTATTCAGGACCTATTTTGGACCGCCGTTGTTGAGAGCTGTACGATGGCATGTGATTAGAGTTTGTACGAAGTCTTTGAAGATGGGACGATGCCCTCCGGTCTTCAAGCTTAAACTTTCATCCGTTACCCCGCATAATAGTCACTCGGGATTGGTTAGCCTTGTTGGACATTATTGCGCAGAGACGAGACGTGGCATCGTGTTGGACGAGATGGCGATGTTGCCCCTCACCAGTGTTACTGCCGGATTGGGTCGATAAGCAGACGTTGCTCAGACTTCGCTGAGATTAGACTGCTGCTTTTGTTGAAGGTCCTCATTGTCATCTTTGAGGTGTGCCTGTCTTCTCGATGTTATTTCTGGGTTGGTACAGTGTATCTCATTGTGAGTGCCGAGATTTGAAGCTGATGGCATTTGAAACACGCATTTCTGGGGTTATCTCCGAAACTGCATTCCTTGGGGTTATCACCAAGGTTGTTGGCTATTCTCATGATTAGGACTGAGACTGGATACCTCGGGGTTATCTCCGAGATTAATCGTTCTTTTCCGATGTGTGTTCCGATATTATATCTGCAGGTCTCGGGGTTAAATTTGAGGTTGAAACCGTTACTCCTAGATTGCGATCCGGGGTTAATGCTGAACTTCCGGTAGTATCCGGTATGGATTTAGATTGTCTTTCAGGATTCTCTCTTAAAAGACGAATCTATCCTCCTGCAATGTTAGTAGCAGTAATACAGAAAATTTTGAGAGTCTACAGATGCCCCTCTTTATCATACTCATGCATGGCGATGCATGGGTAGGATAAAGAATCCTAGACACTTGAAACGCAACAAGATAAATATGGTGCTAAGGGTAGCAACATGATGCAAATGTATAATGCATGTGTACGGGGTTGTGGCCCAACATGCTGGGGATGATTGCTGGTTCCCTGTTGCTTCAACTGGGGATTGGCAATACCGACCAGATCTGATGTGCAAGCCGAATCTGTTAGGATATTGGTGTTGGAGTTATCACCAAATTCCTGTGTTCTTGATAACGACTTGATGTTGAAGGGGTATCTCTTATGTGTAAGAGATCTGTGGGGATAAAGCTTGATCTATTTGAGGATGTGTATAACATATTCCATCATTTATCCTCTTGGATAATGTTGACCTCTCCTGGTTAGTAACGCCAGAATACGTCACGATTCTGTTGGATTTACTGCCAACAACAAATGCTGTCAGGGATGCCTGACCTTCGTTGACGTGTGAATCAACGGCTGAAACATCATGTGGGATATACTGTCAAGGTTGCTTGACCTTCGCTGACATGTGAATCAACTGCTGAAACTCTGTGAGGAGATCGTCAAGGTTACTTGACCTTCGCTGATGTGTAGATCAATGGAGCATTGCGTTGTGACCCCCGCGGGGGATCCGCTGGGGAATATGAGCAGCTGGGTATGAGAACCTCGAACAACTCTATAGCTCTGATAGGTTTAAACACTATCAGCTGAAATGATGTTAAGGTTGCTTGACCTTCGTTGATAGAGTTGTCAACGGATGAACGTGTTGTAATCCCCACCGGGGATCTATTGGGGACACATGAGTACGTACGCAACTATCAAACAGTTCTCAATGCTTCGATGGGTTTACTTGCCATCGGCTGAATTAATGTCAAGGCTGCTTGACCTTCGTTGATAGAATCGTCCACGAATGAACGTGTTGTAACACCCACCGGGGATCTACGTTGTAACCCCCGTCGGGGACTCACATTGTAACCCCCGTCGGGGACTCATGTAGGGTAACGACCCGGAGTCGGCGGCATCAGACCTATATAAGGTATTGCCGAATGTGATTTGAGACAACTGAGATCATTGGCAGAGTATACCTTGTATTCAGGCGACTACCAATGAGTTATGTGCAGATTCAAAGTCTCATATGAGAAGACCAGGATTGTATGTTATTTTGCTCAATCGCATGGCATTTTTGGGCCTATGAGAGGCTTCTATGTTTGCGTCCTGTGAGTGTGTTAGGCTTAGATACCTATCCACGAGGACGACAATGGCACCATTCTATCTTGCCAGAGGTCCCTGTATCTGAGGGTTTCGCTCATTGTCGTATGCAGCTGGAGTTGCTGACAGCTGACGCCATCACATGGCTTCCATACTCAGGGGATCATTTGATCATCGATTTTCAGGATGGACACCCTACTGGAGTAGAGTATTTGATTTCTACCCAGAGATTTTCTCTCTTCACAGATGGAGGCTGGGAGCTCTATTTAGGAGAGCGTGCTATTAGGAGCACCACAGGGGAGATTCGTATACTGATCTTGCTTCCTGTTAGGCGTCATTGGCCTGTATCACAGTCACCCGCCACTGATATTGTAAGACCCCGAATTTTATGAAATAAAAGTATTCAATTTTCCTATTTAGTAAATGGTTAAACTGATAAAAGGTTAAAGTTAAGGGTGATATATGAATTTTTTTTCAAAATACACAAGTGGTAATAAAATATTCATTATTGTCGGGGAATATTCGTTTGGCCGTGGAATATTTTTTCTGTCGGGGAATATTCGTACAACGGCGCAGCCATTTGTGGGCCCCATAACAGAATAACTGTCGGATGAAGAAAATGATAAAATTAAGTTTTTATAAATAACGGCGTAATGGTTACCGTTAACACTGTTGGAATACCCGGTGGTTAAAATACAGTAATACGCGTTGTTGCACAGTAGCACATAGTTTTGCACAGTATTTTTGAATTATTGATTCTTACGTAAGAAGGCACTACTCAATAATGGTTACAGTAATTACTGTTCAATATTTTATTTTATTGATTCATTAATTGCTACGTTGATATTTTATATTATTGTTGATTCAATAATTATCACTGCACAGTATTTCTCATTATCAGATCAATAATTCATATTATTTGAATAATATTATTAGATAGCATTATTGGCAATGTCTAGAAAGTTCTGTCAAGGAGAGGTTTGGTCACCTAATTGTATGCCAGTAAGGAGAAATTCTTATTGGAAAGCCCCCTCTTTCTTGGGAACTGCCTGGCTGTCATTATTGTGATTCTGTAATATTATTTGTGAATAATTAATTATTGATTTATATGATAAGGAACTATTTATTTGACATGGATATAAATGATGGGTTTATTTATGTGGTTATAAATGAAGGAGTTAATGTTGAGGTGTTTTATCAGTATTTTGTCGGATTGGAGGTATTAAAAGATAAAATCGGTGTTATTACAGCTTTATTGTGTGAGTTATAATATTTAATCCGACCGTTCGATCGTTGTAATTTTTGGATATGTTATACATATATAAATTGAGTATATGTCCACAAATTTTGAACCGTTAAAAATGAGCGTATAATTTGTTATGAATTTTAAGAGGTGAATGGTTCAGAAATTGTTGAAGTATTCGAATTTAGCATTTTGTGGAAAATTTTAGAATGGAGTGGACCCCACTTGTGGTTGGTGAAGAAATGTGCTGAATTTTATTTCAAATATGGTGGGTGGGAATAGTAGCAGGTAAAACCATCAGTTTGCAGGTCAAGTCTGGTAAAATTTTCCTACAAATAGAGGGCTAAGTTAGAATTGAAAATCACACCAGAAACATAAGCTTTCTCTATTTCTCTCTCTAGATTATTGAGTGTATTTTATGAGTATTTAGATACTTGGTGAGTTGATATTCATCAGCGCAAGTTTCCTTCAGCGTCATATCCGATATCCAGTCAGAAGTGATGTTCTTTTGAGATAGGGGATTTTAAGGGATTGTAAGGGATTGTAAGGAATGTTATTTTCTTTATAATGATGTTATTCTTTCAATATCATTATACTGCAATATTGGTATAAATTTTATTGTGGAATTTCTACCTTTTTGTGGTGGAGTTACTATTCACGTATACGGTACTATTCACGTATACGGTATTATTCACATATACGGCACTATTTATGTATGTGACACTATTTATGTATATGACATTATTTACGTATACGGTACTATGTACAAATACGGAGTACTATTCATGAGTTACTATTCACAAGTTACTATTCATGAGTTACTATTTACGAGTTACTATTCATGAGTTATTATTCATGAGTAACTATTGACGAGTTACTATTCACGAGTTACTATTCATGAGTTACTATTCATGAGTTACTATTCACGAGTTACTATTCATGGGTACTATTCACAATAAAATTAGTTTCTTTTTCTGACCAAATTATCGTTGATTTATGAATCGTACTCTTGAAATTAAATCCATGTTTTGATGTTATTGTTTTTATTATCATATATAACATTTTTATAATCTTGGTGAAGAAATTTGTCTTTGACTTGAGTGTAAAGATGGGTAGATTATTGGTATAATCATGACAATGGGTTCTCTTTGGCCAGTAGTGCAAAGATGAATTGTGACTAGTATGATCATGACCATTGAATTTACAATTGAATATTTTTAGCTTAAGTGCAAAGGTGAATTGATCAACATGATTATAATTATGGTTTATATAGATTTTTAAATGATTATATATTTATTTGAGATATGAATATCTTTAGCCTGTAGTGCAAAGATGATCTGTTGTTGAATATCTTTGGCCCGTAGTGCAAAGATGACCTGTTGTTGAATATCTTTGGCCTGTAGTGCAAAGATGAACTGTTGACGAATATCTTTGGCCCGTACTGCAAAGATGAATTTATTAGTATGATTATGAACATGAACTGTGATTTGGTATAACCATGATCTTTGATGTTTCAGGTAAAGACATGTAATAAAAATTATCTTCGTTTTGGATGCGAAGAGGAATTTAGAATTATAATTATGATTATGAGTTATTCATATAATTGTGGAAAGGAACTGTTGATTGATGTTACAGGAATAAAACATTGTTGGTGGACTTTTAACATGGAGAAGATAATAGACTGTATTGTCTATTTGACTCTTCTAATGGATTGCTCGTTCCGCTGTAACTATGGTTGAAATTTTTATCATCTACCATATGTTCTAAATCTCTGATTTGTTATTGATGAAGGCTATTGATAATTTAATTATCTTGAGTCATGATATTCTTTACTGAGCTAGTTGTGCTCACCCTTTTGCTTCACAATTCCTTTCAGGTAATAAAAGTGTAGCTGGGTCGAGCGGGGGTAACAAGGGAATAGAACTGTGGTCTCTAGCTATGGAGTTCTCCCTAAACAGTATAGACAAGTGTGTTGTATACATCTTTTAGTAGTTATATTTGGTGAATCATATAGGGAGAGGCGAACCCAAAGTTGCAAGGGTGTTTGCCACTATCACACAAGATGTCTAATGACATACAACCTCGTGTCATCATAAGATAAGGTTGTGCTCATCCACTTGCTGAGTATATTTACGAGCACTACCTATATAATCTTAGTGTTTATTTGAAGTATAATTCTCAATTTGAGACAGTGGAGATAATAATAAATCAAGAGAAGACTCACCATTTGGAAGAATATGATAGTAATCTTCTCGTTTTTCTTTGGGGTCTATTGGGTCAACCAAGGATAATTCTGTGGCCATATGATATCTATCATAACCTAGAAGCATGGCCTCCCATGTACGAAGGTTTTCCTGAGCACTTCCCAAAGATTTTAGTTTCTAAAACAGTTTTTGACTGTACCTTTATGTAAGGTGTCACTGTGAGGTGCTGTCCACGGTTGGGACATGTGTCACATTTGGTATATATTTGTATCCAAACTCACAGTATGTGTTGTTATATTTTACACGACAATTGTTGTAATAAAGTTGTAGTTATTTTCTGTACCATGTATTTGGCGACTCAGAATGGGTTGGATGGAATGGACCTATTTTGGGGTTGTCATAGTTGGTATCAGAGCTTAGGGATATGATCTCTGGAGGAGATCAGGAAATAGAACTAGGAGGGGAGAAATGAATAAATCCTTTGCTAGTGTGTCCTACCTAAGCTTATTTGTTGGTCAGTCATAATATCGGGATATTATGTGATATGTTAATTTGTTCAATTAACCCTTGTTTTGAAGCTGTATTCTAGAATGATATCTGAAATACAGGAGATGAGCAATGGAGAAATCATGAGGCCAGGGAAGATGGAATCTGAAATGAAAGCAAGGTATTCTCAATTCTTGAAATACCAGGTACGTAAATTTCGGGGACAAAATTTCATAAGGAGGGGAGATTGTAAGACCCTTAATTTTATGAAATAAAAGTATTCAATTTTCCTATTTAGTAAATGGTTAAACTGATAAAAGGTTAAAGTTAAGGGTGATATATGAATTTTTTTTCAAAATACACAAGTGGTTATAAAATATTCATTGTTATCGGGGAATATTCGTTTGGTCGTGGAATATTCTTTATGTCGGGGAATATTCGTACGATGGCGCAGCCATTTGTGGGCCCCATAACAGAATAACTGTCAGATGAAAAAGTGACAAAATTAAGTTTTTATAAATAACGACGTAATGGTTACCGTTAATATTGTTAGAATACTCGGTGGTTAAAATACAGTAATACGCGTTATTGCACAGTAGCACACGGTTTTGCACAGTATTTTTGAATTATTAGTTCTTACGTAAGAAGGCACTACTCAATAATGGTTACAATAATTACTGTTCAATATTTTATTTTATTGATTCAATAATTGCTACGTTGATATTTTATATTATTGTTGTTTCAATAATTATCATTGCACAATATTTCTCATTATCAGATCAATAATTCATATTATTTGAATAATATTATTAGATAGCATTATTGGCAATGTCTAGAAAGTTCTGTCAAGGAGAGGTTTGGTCACCTAATTACGCGCCAGTAAGGAGAAATTCTTATTGAAAAGCCCCCTCTTTCCTGGGAACTACCTGGTTGTCATTATTGTGATTCTGTAATATTATTTGTGAATAATTAATTATTGATTTATATGATAAGGAACTATTTATTTGACGTGGATATAAATGATGGGTTTATTTATGTGGTTATAAATGAAGGAGTTAATGTTGAGGTGTTTTATCAGTATTTTGTCGGATTGGAGGTATTAAAAGATAAAATCGGTGTTATTACAGCTTTATTGTGTGAGTTATAATATTTAATCCGACCGTTGGATCGTTGTAATTTTTGGATATGTTATACATATATAAGTTGAGTATATGTCCACAAATTTTGAACAGTTAAAAATGAGCGTATAATTTGTTATGAATTTTAAGAGGTGAATGGTTCAGAAATTGTTGAAGTATCCGAATTTAGCATTTTGGTAGAAAATTCTAGAATTGAGTGGACCCCACTTGTGGTTGGTGAAGAAATGTGCTGAATTTTATTTCAAATGTGGTGGGTGGGAATAGTAGCAGGTAAAGCCATCAGGTTACAAGTCAAGTCTGCTAAAATTTTCCTATAAATAGAGGGCTAAGTTAGAATTGAAAATCACACCAGAAACATAAGCTTTCTCACTCTAGATTATTGAGTGTATTTTATGAGTATTTAGATACTTGGTGAGTTGATATTCATCAGTGCAAGTTTCTTTCAGCGTCATATCCGATATCCAGTCAGAAGTGCTGTTCTTTTGAGGTAAGGGATTTTAAGGGATTGTAAGGGATTGTAAGGAATGTTATTTTGTTCATAATGATGTTATTCTTTCAATATCATTATACTGCAATATTGGTATAAATTTTATTGTGAAATTTCTACCTTTTTGTGTCGGGATTACTATTCACGTATACGGTACTATTCACGTATACGACACTATTTATGTATGTGGCACTATTTATGTATATGACATTATTTAGGTATACGATACTATGTACAAATACGGAGTACTATTCATGAGTTACTATTCACGTGTTACTATTCACGTGTTATTATTTACGAGTTACTATTTATGAGTTACTATTCACGAGTTACTATTCACGAGTTACTATTCACGAGTTACTATTCATAAGTTACTATTCACGAGTTACTATTCACGAGTTACTATTCACGGGTACTATTCACAATAAAATTAGTTTCTTTTTCTGACCAAATTATCGTTGATTTATGAATCTTACTCTTGAAATTAAATCCACGTTTTGATGTTATTGTTTTTATTATCATATATAACATTTTTATAATCTTGGTGAAGAAATTTGTCTTTTACTTGAGTGTAAAGATGGATAGATTATTGGTATAATCATGACTATGGGTTCTCTTTGGCCAGTAGTGCAAAGATGAATTGTGACTAGTATGATCATGACCATTGAATTTACAATTGAATATGTTTAGCTTAAGTTCAAAGGTGAATTGATCAACATGGTTATAATTATGGTTTATATAGATTTTGAAATGATTATATATTTATTTGAGATATGAATATCTTTAGCCTGTAGTGCAAAGATGATCTGTTATTGAATATCTTTGGCCCGTAGTGCAAAGATGACCTGTTGTTGAACATCTTTGGCCTGTAGTGCAAAGATGAACTGTTGACGAATATCTTTGGCCTGTACTTCAAAGATGAATTTATTAGTACGATTATGAACAGGAATTGTGATTTGGTATAACCATGATCTTTGATGTTTCAGGTAAAGACAGGTGATGAAAATTATCTTCGTCTTGGATGCGAAGAGGAATTTAGAATTACAATTATAATTATGAGTTATTCATATAATTGTGGAAAGGAACTGTTGATTGATGTTACAGGGATAAAATATTGTTGGTGGACTTTTAACATGCAGAAGATAATAGACTGTATTGTCTATTTTACTCTTCTATTGGATTGCTCGTTCCGCTGCAACTATGGTTGAAATTTTTATCATCTACCATATGTTCTAAATCTCTGATTTGTTATTGATGAAGGCTATTGATAATTTAATTATCTTTAGTCATGAAATTCTTTACTGAGCTAGTTGTGCTCACCCTTTTGCTTCACAATTCTTTTCAGGTAATAAAAGTGTAGATGGGTCGAGCGGGGGTAACAAGGGAATAGAACGGTGGTCTCTAGCTGTGAAGTTCTCCCTAAATAGTATAGACAAATGTGTTGTATATATCTTTTAGTAGTTATATTTGGTGAATCATATAGGGAGAGACGAACCCAACGTTGGAAGGGTGTTTTACCACTATCATACAAGATGTCTAATGACATACAACCTCGTGTCATCATAAGACAAGGTTGTGCTCATCCACTTGCTGAGTATATTTACGAGCACTACTTATATAATCTTTGTGTTTGTTTGAAGTATAATTCTCAATTTGAGACAGTGGAGATAATGATAAATCAAGAGAAGACTCACCATCGGAAAGAATATGATAGTAATCTTCTCGTTTTTCTTTGGGGTCTATTGGGTCAACCAAGGATAATTCTATGGCCATATGATATCTATCATAACCTAGAAGCATGGCCTCCCATTTACGAAGGTTTCCTTGAGCACTTCCCAAAGATTTTAGTTTGTAAAACAGTTTTTGACTATACCTTTATGTAAGGTGTCACTGTGAGGTGCTGTCCACGGTTGGAACATGTGTCACATTTGGTATATATTTGTATCCAAACTCACAGTATATGTTTTGTTGTATTTTGCACGACAATTGTTGTAATAAAGTTGTAGTTATTTTATGTACCATGTATTTGGCGACCCAGAATGGGTTGGATGGAATGGACCTATTTTGGGGTTGTCACAGATATTCCATTGTTGGGAGTTGACGGTTTTGATTTATCAGAGGGTCAATGTACTCAGGAGATATTCCAGCGCTGGTGGCTCCCTCGCACTATTGGGGCCCAGTCCCGTGCCACAAAGTTTATGGGGGACATGGTTCCTGGATCATTGATGATGACTGATTAGATAGCTTGTGTTTGAGCTCTTACCCATATGACCCAGATTGATAGCTTGAACTGGCAGTTGGATCGGGCACAGATATTTATTCGGCATTTGGGCAGAGATCCAGCAGAGGCGGAGACATTTGTTCCTTCCAGCTCAGGTGCTGGCCCCTCAGACGACCCATTTGGTTTTTCCGGCGCAGATCCTCCCCTTTATAGGCCTGACATCCCTGTTGATAGAGATCCAGTGACTCAGGAGGAGTTACATCAGGTGGACAGGATTGAGGATGTGGACATCGAGACCATTGTCTTCTTCTGATGTGTATTCTCGCTATATCTTTTGATAGGCCTCTGTTAGATATTGGGTGGCTGTTCCCCATTCTCGCTATATATTTAGATAGGCCTCTGTTAGTAGTAGGGCGTTTGTGCCCCATTTTCATGTATTTGTAGCTGTATAGAGCTGATGTATTAGATGGTGATATATTTAGGAATGTATGCACCATTTTTTCCATTCCCTATATCATGTTGCCATCCATTATCTGTTATGCATGTATCATGTTATGCATATGTGTGTATGTTCAGAGATACTCGGTATTGACCCCTGGATGGTCTTATGACACGGCCCGCACAGATGTCTTCTTCGACAGTTAGCCGTATAGATCATACCCCACCGTCAGTGGTGGCATTGGATATGCGCTCGTGGTACGATAGCATGTCACCACCAGATAGGGTGACTGTAGATCTATTATTGCAGCATACCATGACCCTTTTGGCATTTCAGGTTCCTGCAAGATTTGTAGATAGGATGCTAGAGCATTGGCTAGCTGATAGGCAGGTATTTCGCTTTGGTACCCATGAGTTGACTCCTACTCTAGAGGAGTATGCCCGTTTAACGATGCTGCCCCTAGACCGACCTTGCGTACACATGGATTTGGGAGACATGAGTACACGATTCATGACTCTCATCGGATTGAGGCGCAGAGTGGTGCAGGATGAGCTGACATCTGGTCATGTGATCTCTCAGCGTTTTCTGTATGACAGATTTGGTGCGGAGGATAGCTTTTCCCGACATTCAGGGGATTTCACCGTGTCGGAGGATCATTGGCGTTTGGCCAGAGTTAATGTACTGATACTATGTGTACTGTCATACATGGATGAGATAGATATAGGCGTTATCATGGCGGTGAGAGCTCTCAGGGAGGGTCGTACCATTGTACATATGATCGTGGCAGAGACCTTACGATCGACGTCCTACAGCCATACTTATCCGTTAGGCGTGTTTACTGGGAGTTCGGTCATGCTGTACGTGTGGTTAATGTCACACTTGCGACCAGTTAGTACCTTTAGTCGGCACGGGTATTGTTTCTCCCATGAGGTGGCTATGTCGTATTCCTTTCAGCCATCGGAGTGTATAGATGCTCAGTCCTGGTCCGCATTTTTGGCAGATATCCGAGTTCCATTTAGCATATTGTTGTGCTCGGGGCTTTACTCACCATACAGCTTCATTACTCATGCTCCGGGCATGGATTTCCTCCCTTTAGCTAGCTTGAGGGGCGTGACGACTTATCATCCATTGGTCGTGATGTCGCAGTTTGACCAATTCCAGGATTTTCATCCTTTTGAGGGGGCGGCAGGTTAGCGCTCAGCTTCTCGATACCTCTCAGCCGAGGATCGATCTCGTGTATACGCTTGCTGGGATCAGCGTGAGCTAGCTGCTTTTCCTGCCAGTCATCCCGGTTATTCCGCAGAGTACTCCGCATGGATGGAGACGGAGGTTTTATCGGCTGTAGCAGTATTTACAGTACCGGAGATTGAGTTAGACGACGCAGAGCCTATAGAGGACATTGATACCTACATCGACGAGGATACTGCTGTTGGGTTGCCAGCATTTCTTCCGGATTTTCCTAGTACCAGTACTTTTGTGATCCAGCACTCGACACAGTATTTAGAGCAGAGTCTTCATCTGATGACCTTTGAGAGAGACCAGATTCGATCTATGATGTCGACTGCTCTTGATGTGAGGGACACCACCCTATTAAAGAGAGACGAGGCATTAGCTCGTAGAGATCCCGCTGTTGTTGAGCGGGATGAGGCCAGGTCAGAAAGAGATGTAGTGATAGTTGAGCGGGATAGTGCTATATCTGCCCGGGATGTGGCTGTCACAGATAGTACTGTAGCGAGGTCTCTTACCACTGGTATGATCGCAGATATGAGCGCTTACATCGATGAGCATATGGTCATCATGCAGACAGCTTTTGATCTATTAGGTCGCGTGGATATTCTCATGCAGGAGACCACAACTTTACCTCCTTCTTCTGAGAGGGATGCCATGTTGGTCTTGCTATCTCGCATGTACCCTGATCCGTAGAAGAGCTTGTATTTACCTGCACAGACTAGCTTAGCCATTTTGTCATGTATAGTTCACATTGTATATATATCAAACAGCATTATATATGACAGGGAAAAATATATTTTTGGATCACTTCCCTTTTAGATATGCCTTGCTATTTGCTTGATATTTTTCCTGCTGCCTCAGGGCTTGTGATATTAATGAATTCTGAATTCTTCCTTGGTGGATGGACATTGAGCTGTCTCTGGATAGTTGATAATGGATCATCGATCTATGTATATCCCTACCATCTTTGGTGTCTTGGGACTTGTTTCTGAATGGAAATGTGGAGAGGAATGTGGCTTTCCTCTCTAAGATTGATCACACCACAGATGGTCGCCAGTACTTCTATTTAGGAGAAGCCTAGTTAATTCCACCTCTTATGGTTTAGTATTGCTCTTCGAGGTATGACCACAGCTTAGATGGTCGCCAAATCTCCTATGGGAGGAGTTCAGGTAATTCCATCCCTTTGTTCTGAAGCCGAATGAAGTGTAATGGATTGAAAGAGAATCCCAATACCCGATGACAATGGTTTATATTTTGGTAGGGGGTGAGACCGCACCATGAATGGCTGCCTACGTACTCCTATTGAAGAGGAGATTAGGTCTGCGTAGTTCGAACCTGGTGTAAGAGGTTCAACGTTGTATATGCCTGATATGGTGTAGGAATGTTTTTGGTTATTTTTGTTTTTGTAAGGAGAAAAGGGTAGAAATGTTTTGGTTGTTTTTGTTTTATTGCGACCGGGCCATGTAACATGGTTGCCTACGTACTCCTATTGAAGAGGAGATTAGGTCGACGTAGTTCGCCCCTCAGGGCGAGAAAAAAAGTGTAATCCCATGTGCAGGTCAGAGTGCGGGGAAGAGAAAGTTTTAATCCTATGTTGAGGATAAACTGTAGCCAGAAGAAGTTTGATCCCATGTATGGGTAGCCAAACTGCGAACGCAAGAGGTTCAATCCGCGGTGGGATGACATAAATAGTATGAACGCAAAGGAGAAAGCCAGGCTGCTGGCTTGAAGAGTATGTTTCCCTGAGGGGCAAAGTGTAGCAAGTTGTAGGTGGTAAAGGGTTAAAGAACCGGAATGACTAGTGACCTGATGATAATGCACCAGGGTGCTTGCTGGTATTTCAAACATAATACCGTTTCACGGTGTCTGAGTTGATGAGTTATAGAAATTCATCGCCGTCCATTTCTTGTAATCTGAGAGCACCTCCTATCAATACTTCTTTGACAATAAACGGGCCTTCCCAGTTAAGAGCGAATTTTCCTTTGGCCTGATCTTGGTTGTCAAGAATCTTCTTCAGAACCAAGTCATGTTGTTTAAACTGCCGTAGCCGAAATTTTTTGTTGTAGGATCTGGCGATCCTTTGCTGGTATAGCTGACCATGGAAGATAGCCGCGGTTCACCTTTCGTCTATCAGAGACAATTGGTGATACCTGTCTTGTACCCATTGGTTTTCATCCAGCTGAGCGTCGATCAACACTCTGAGAGATTCCATCTCAACTTCTATAGGGAGCACTGCTTCCATCCCATAGGTTAATGCATAGGGGGTTTCCCTAGTTGAAGTACGCATTGTGGTCCTGTAGGCTAACAGAGTTAGAGGCAATAGGTCAGGCCAATCTTTGTGGTTGGCTGACATCTTTTGCATAATCTTCTTGATATTTTTGTTAGCCGCTTCAACAGCACCGTTCATCTTCGGACGATAGATGACAGAGTTAAGATGTTTGATGTGGAATTTACTGCATAACTCCTCCATCATTTTGTTGTTGAGGTTTTTGGCATTGTCTGACACAATCACCTCTGGTTGTCCATATCGACAAACGACAATGTTTCTGATGAAAGCAATGATGACTTCTTTAGTGACCCTGGGGAAGGAGGCTGCTTCTACCCACTTGATGAAGTAGTCGATCATGGTGAAGATAAATCGGTGGCCATTACTGGCTTTAGGCTCAATGGGCCCAATAACGTCCATTCCCCACATTGAGAAGGGCGAAGGCAAACTCATATTGTGGAGCTCCCGTGGAGGGGCGTGTATAGCATTCCCATGAATCTGGCACTGATAGCATCTTTTGACGTGGTCATGACAATCAGCCTTGAGAGATAGCCAATAATGTCCTGTCCTGAGGACTTTCTTGACAAGGAGGGGGCCACTCATGTGGGGGCCGCAGACTCCGCCATGGATTTCATCCATAAGCCTTTGGGCTTGATCTTTGTCTAGACACCTGAGGAGACCTAGTCCTGCATCTCTTTTATAGAGCGCATCTCCACTCAAGTAGAACTTCATAGCAAGTCGATGGATCAGGTTTTTCTCAGTCAGGCTCGCCTCAGCGGGTGTAGATCCATCTCATAGATATTCCTTGATATGCTGATACCAAGGAGGTTGGATGGGAGGTAGCTCATCCGATACTTCTCCAACGTAATTCCCATAGGCTGGGGCCTTGTACAGGGAAATTTTGACGCTTGGCAAGTGTTCCTTGTCTGATATGCGAATCAAGGAGGCCAAAGTTGATAATGCGTCCGCGAAATCATTCCTATTACGAGGAATGTGTAGAAAGGAGATTTCTTGGAACTCCAAAGCAATCTTCAAAACCTGTCGATGGTAAGGCAGCAAATGTAGTTCCTTTGTTTGATAGACTCCGGTGGATTGTCTGATTACCAACTCCAAATCTCCAAGGACAGTTAATCGCTTGATGCCCATTGAACGGGCAAGTTTTAGCCCCATGAGACAGCCTTCATACTCAGCCGTATTGTTGGTGCTGACAAACTGTAATTTGACGGCAACGGGATACTGCTCCCCCGTATCAGATACTAGAATTGCTCCAGCTCCAGAACCTTCCATGTTAACAACTCCATCAAAATACATCTTCCATGATTGGCGTGTATTGTACTGATGGTGTTGCTGCACTGTCATTACTCCTTCATCGGGGAAATATGTTTCCAAGGGTTTGAAATCCCCTGAAGGTGCAGCGGCCAGTTGATCTACGATTCCTTGACCTTTGATGGACTTTTGAGTCACATATACGATGTCAAATTGTTATAGGATCAACTGTCATCTGGACAGCCAGCAATTCAATATGGGTTTGTTGAACACGTACTTGAGAGGATCCATGCGGGATATGAGATGGGTTGTGTGACCATGGAGGTAATGTTGTAACCTCATGGAAGCCCATGCTAAAGTACAACACGTCTTCTCGATCAGAGTGTACTTGTGTTCACTGCTGCTGAACCTTTGGCTGAGGTAATAGAGAGCTCGTTCTTGGCCTCTATCGTCTTTCTGCCCCAGCATACAGCCCATGGCATTGTCACTTATAGACAGGTACATGAACAGGGGAATATCATCCCTGGGTGGTACCAAGATAGGAGCTTTGACTAGCTTTTTCTTGATTGTAAGGAAGGAATTCTGGCACTCATCATTCCATTTAATGGAGGAGTTCTTCCTTAATAACTTGAAGATTGGCTCACAGGTTGCCGTGAGTTGGGAGATAAACCTGCTGATGAAGTTGATCCTTCCCAAAAATCCACGTATTTCCTTCTTTGTCTGAGGAATGGGCATTTCTGTAATGGCTTGGATTTTGGTAGGATCCAGGTCAATCCCTTTGGGGCTGACTAGAAATCATAGTAACTTGCCTGATTTGACGCCAAAGGCACACTTAGCTGGATTCAACTTCAAGTTGTACTTACCCAACCTGTTGAACAACTTTTTGAGATGGTCTAGATGGTCATCCTCCCTCCGGGACTTGAAAATGATGTCATCCACGTAGATCTCAATCTCTTTATGCATTAAGTAGTGAAAAAGAGCCATCATAGCTCGTTGATAGGTAGCTCCGGCATTGATGAGGCCGAATGACAACCGTCTATAGCAAAAAGTTCCCCAAGGAGTGATAAAAGCAGTCTTCTCACGATCTTCCTCGGCAACCATGATCTGATGGTACCCCACAAAGCAATTAGCAAAGGAGTACATGTCGTATTGCGCAGTATTGTCAATGAGAATGTGGATAAATGGCACAGGAAAGCTATCTTTTAAGCAAACTTTGTTCAAGTCCCGGTAATCCACGCAAACTCGCACCTTCCCTCCAGGTTTAGGCACGGGTACAATGTTGGATATCCACTCAGGATATATAGAAACCATGATGATGCCGGCTTGAAATTGTTTCACAATTTCTTCTTTCACCTTTAAAGTCCACTCAGGTTTCAATCGCCTGGGCTTTTGCTTAACTGGCTTAAATCCCTCTTTAATGGGAAGGCGATGAAGGACAATGTCAGTGGACAAACCCACCATGTCTTTATGAGACCATGGAAACACATCCTGGAATTGGGTTAATAGCGTAACCATGTCATTCCGTTAATTTGGGGTAAGGTCTGAACCAATCTGGATTAACTTAGGGCTTTCTAAGGTTCCGAGATTGAAAGAAGTGGTTTGATCAAGGTTGGGTTTGGGTTTGTCTTTGACCCATTCTTGAATTTCTGGAGGCACCTCAATGTCATCCTGGAGATCCATCAAGGCTGAATTCATCGCTACATCAAAGGTACAATCTTTGTGTAGGAGAGGCATCGTATCTGCAAATACAGGCACATCTAAATTCAGAGTCCTGAAAAAAAATATGCTTTCATTTAGTATATATGAAATGCGTTGATCATACACAATGTTAGCATATACTGGGAAAATAAACTGCTAATACTGTACAGAAAAGTAAGCAGTTATTGTATCTACAGGGCAGAAAAGAATTTCTGCCCGCTTTACGCTTGTTGACCAAAGCAAGGAATGCTGTTCCAATTGGTAAGGGTAAAGTCCGGGTGGACCGCAGTGATGGAGGGATTGTCATCATCCTCCTTGTCCCGAATGATGGCCGTTACGTTAGGGCAATCATCATCTGGGGTGTATATGTTGGTATGTTCATCATGAACGATGATGCGCATGCCTGACATTATTCAGACAATGTTTTCCTTAATTCTCCGCTCCTTTTCTTCGATTGCGGGATCTGGAATAACAATTTTCTTTTCCTCCACCGGTTTCGGCTTAGGAAATAACATGGCCATGACATTGGATGGCACCTTTACTGGAGGTTGTGCGGACTCGGAGTTTGAAGGCGAAGCCAAACGCCACATGGTTGAAGTTGAAGGAATCTGCTGATGCTTATGAGGATTCCTATGACTAGAGCTGGCAGAATAGCCTAGTCCAGCTGTTCCAACTTGCTTGGTTAATTGAATGGGGTACTGGATACCCTGGCCATCTTTACCCAACCCTTGTCCTGGCTTATGACCCAACGACATCATTTCTTGAGTGGCTGACATCACCTCATCAGAAATGTGGGGTTCTGGCAGTGGTGCTCCAATAGCGTGGTATTGGGTTTTGCTTCTTTCCAAAGCATGAAAACTGACTGGTTCTACATCTGCATTGGCATTGATGAACGGTATATCCCCATGCTGAGGAATCTCTGGTTTAGCGTTGACCGTGACCAGGCTATTGTTGATAATGTACTTCAGTTGTTGGTAAAGGGTGGAGGGGACTGCCCCTGCCATGTGGATCCATGGTCGTCCCAAGAGCAGGTTGTATCCCGAATCTATCTTGAGCACATGGAAGGATACGCAGAATGTATGAGGGCCAATTTCGATTGGCAGCTCAATTATTCCAACCGAGTTACGGCGGGCTCCTTCAAAAGCTTAGATGATAGTATGGCTACTCCGAATTCGGTTGAGATTGATATTCATCTTCACCAAGGTGGCATATGGGCAGCATATATCCGAAGGACAAGACCGCAATGTGCAATGGTATGTCATCATCAGTGAAGGATATCACATTAGTGTTGAAAATGTGATCAACCATGTGTTGAAATTTTTTTGTATCCACTGATGTCGGAAGATAGGCTTCTTCCAAAACCTTTAACAAGACCTTCGGGTGATTCTCGAAAGTTAGGACCAAGTCCAAAATTGATATTTGTGGTGGAGCTTCCTTCAAGCTTAAAACCACCGAGGCTTCGTTATGACGCACAGCGTGGAGGAATTTTTTAGTCTTCTCCGTGGGTATTTTCCCTTTTTATTTGGTGGTGGGGTTCATCACCCGATGGGAAAGATACAGTGGATTTTCCTTCGACACTGCAGCAGTGGTATGTGAGGTGGATCCTTCACCTTCTCCATAATTCCACGAAACCTTGCGCAAGCTAACAATAGGATATTATGCTCTGCATGGCAAGTTGATTGGCTTGGGAGTGACCACTTTCAAAGGATTGCTTTCTCCTTTGAGTTGAATTATCGGTGTTGTGAGAACAGTATTAATCCCTTCACCTTCAGTAGATATAACTGCTACCACACTTTTCCACGTAGTAGGGCTTGCATTCTCACTTGCTCGTAACACAGTGCCGTTATCTGCCAAGCGCAGTACACCACTATAGATTAGATTTTGAATAAGGTGGCGGAGTGCCCAGCATTCTTCTGTGCTGTGACCGCGAGACTGGGAGTGGTATTGACATACTCTATCAGAGTTGTACCGTCCCGAACGGGGGTTGATTGGAGGTAGAAGGGAACTGATCCTTCCTTCATTGATTAACATGTGAAGGATTTCCTCCATGGGTTGGCCCAAATAATTGAATTCCTGTTTGTTGCCGAAATCCCGACGGGCTTTGGCATTTGCTCTCTTCGTCACTTTGCCTTCCAGCACTTCATTTTCTAAAAGGGACGAAGGAATATTCATGACGATTGGTAGGAGACTGGCATGCTCCTGGTTGATTAATTGTCGAGTCACTTGATGCTGATAAGTTACCAGCTCCGCCAATTGCTCAATTTGTTTGCAGAGAGCTTTCATCTTTCGCTCCATTGTGAACTAGAACTTAGCATAATCCCATCTGTCATCACCGTCTTTGATGGTCGGGGGGAATCACAGCTGAAGTTGGAACTCTGTCCACTGCTCCAATTAATCATGTTGACATCTTCTTCTTTGTGTTGAGGAAGAGGGTTGTATTGTACGTGAGGCTGATCGGGTTTGGTGACTATGATCTCTCCATTATCTATTAGATCCTGGATCTTGTGTTTCAAGGCCCAACAATCCTGAGTATCATGTCCAGGTGCCCCGGCATGATAAGCACATTTCCTAGCAGCATTGAAACCCCGTCCATTAGGGCTGGCTGGTGGAAGAAGATGCGTAATTTTCTTCTGTGTTGTCAGAAGATTAAGAATGTTCTCGAGGGTATCCCCTAAGGGTGTAAACACTCGATGGCGTTTGAGTTCTCCACCTTTTGGTACTGGAGGGTTTGTAGTCTGTGCTGGAAAGGGAGTGTAGTTTCTCCTTTGGATGGGCATACTTTGATTGCCTTTTTGTCCCTGTAGTATCATGGAAACAACTTCCTCTTTCTTTTTATGAACCCTCTGGGGGTTGTTCCCATAATTTCCTGATTGGATGTGATCAGAAATAGCTTTGAGTGTGGCTAGGTCTTGAATCTTTCCTGACTTCAACCCCACTTCAGCCATCTCCCCGTGTTTAACCATTTCAGAAAACAGTTTGCCTATGCCGGCTAAAACTCTCTCATAGAAGGGAGCTTCTTGTATGTCTATGAATGTTATGACCATTTCCGATTTTGACATGGCAGGACTAACTTGGGCAGCCAGGCATCTCCACCTTTGGGCATACTCTCTGAAAGACTCATTATACTATTTTTTGATCTTGGTAATTTGATACCGATCGAAAGCCATCTGAGTTTGAAAACTGTATTGAGTGAGGAAGGCACGTGCTAGCTCTTCCCAACTGTGAATTTTGGAGTTGTCTAATCTTGTGTACCACGAATGGGCTTCTCCAGTTAGACTCTTTTGGAACAATTGCATTCTGAGTTTTTCATCCTCTGCATAGGATCCCAGTTCTCCAATAAATACTTTTAAATGTGTATAAGGATCCCCTAACCCGTCATATTTTTCAAAGGAGTTTTGAATTTTTCTGGATAGTGAACACCAGGAAAAATACATAGATCAACATATGAAACACTCCCGTGTGTTCCAATTCCTTTGATAACGCGAAGGGTCTCTTCCATTTGGAGGACTTTCTTTTTTATGTCACCATTGTCTAGATCTCCAGTGGAATGGACAGCATCCTGCGTTTTGTTGGTCGTATCCAATTGTGGCTCTAGTATGGTAATGACCAGAATTCCTCCTTGTGTGGAGGGCTCAGTATGTACGGGTATTTTCTGACCTTGTATAGACTGGTGTAATTCTTTTAATAGAACAGCCAAATCTGTAATCTGTTTGCTTAATCCGTCGAACTCTTTGTGAGAAACCGGATTAAGTTCAGTCTGGTCGGATGACGACATGATTAACTGTAGGCCTGTTGCCTTTTTGGACTTTGACTGGGTAATAGGTCCGATTGATTCCCTGCGAAAGACTGGCATAGTTTAGTCCTTAGGGAAGGTGTATAATGACATGCTATGTGATGTGTCCATTTTAGGAATTTTATCCTGCAAAACGGGTGTCAGCTGGTTGTAGCATATATGTGGACATATTGCTTCATATTACTCATTATATGGAGATATATATGGAATGTAATTACAAGTAATTGTGTTTACAAGTAATTGAAATGAGAGCATGAAGAGACTTTCCTTCGTTTTGGGTTTATTAGAGGCTGACCTATCATAGGTTACTCTCGCGGCTTTTTGGCATGAAGGTTCCCAAATCATCGCAATCTACTAGACGGGAAGTTAATCCGGTCTTTCAACTGGAGCGAATTTGGGTGGTGCCTTTCCTGAGCCTCGGAGAATTAGTCTTCTCACGAGTCCAGTAATCAAGCACCGACGGGATAGCCTCCTGGTGGAGGGACCACACAACATACATTCACATACATCGCGTCTCACCGTATGAAATGATGACATGTGTGAAGCACTAATATCATAAGCAGTTTATAGCGCGAAGCACTAACATTGCACGCAGATATGATGCGAAGCACTAAGCTTAAACAAGACATGCATTCGTACACATACATCCAATGTAAATGCAACATCCACACATAAGCAGATAACAGTTTTGAAAAGATTGCAATAGCAGCTTAAGTCCTTTTACTGGAGATCCCCAGCAGAGTCGCCACCTGTCGACGTCGGTATTTTTGGATGTCCCTTTCCATTACTTGTTCTTTGGTGTTCTCATTTTAGGTGAGATTTGTTTGAAAAAACAAGTGAAAAAGGTCCGACATGTATAATGTCGACGATGGGACTGTTAAGAGTCGCTAGTTGGTTTTTTAAATGGTTGTACCAACACAACCGAGAAAAGGTTTGCACATTGACCAAGTGATGTGACACTGATATACGGGTCGGCGAAATCGAGATTCATTTAGGGTCCGGGGACTTGGTTATGCGGGGGGAAGGTGTTAGGCACCCCCCGACATTCGTGTTACCACGGTGACCGCCTCTTTGCAAGAAACTATTATCTGAGTGTGTGTGTATGTGTGGGTCAATGTGTTGTTATATGAAAGTTGTGCCAGGCCTCTTTAGAACCTATATACACAGGATTTGAATTTATGTAAAAATCCAGTTTTTAGCAAGATATGGCAATGATGTTTTATAAAAGAGGTTTTTCAAACCCTGATGCTCTATAGGAATTGAGACTTTTTACACCTCTATTTTTATTGAGTGAGCGGCTGAATTGATTTTATTTGACGAATGTGAGGCATCCGTACGAAAAATAATATAAATATACAAAAATAATGTCGACTTCCTCGTGGGTATGGAAACCATCTGAGGAAATACAGACATCGCAGAATAATTTACAAGCTGCTTACAGCTGAAAATGTCCATCACGGGAACCGAATCTAGATGCAATAAGATTAATCTGTGATCACATGATTCCTAGGCGCACAGAATATTGCAATTTGTATAAAAGCAATAAGCAGGTATATATATAAAAGCGGTAAATATATATATACAGACAGGATCACCAACCACGAAGCACCTCCATGGGGGATCAGAAATATAAATAAAGCTGTAGATACGGTCAACCGCCACGAAGGAAACTCCAGGCGGGACAGAATGTAAATAAAGCTGTAAATGCGGTCAACTGCCACGACATAAACTCCAGGCAGGACGAAATGTAAAGAAAGTTTATAAAAACTATCAACTGCCACGAAGGGAACTCCAGGCAGGACAAAACAAATATATACATATAGGTGTGTGTGTATATATATATATATATATATATATATATATATATATATATATATATATATATATATATATATAAGCGAATAAACGCACCAGACCGAAGTCTAGGCTCATCGAACAAAGTTCGACAAACAATTAATATATATAAATATATATATATATATATATATATATATATATATATATATATATATATATATATATATATATTAAAGAAGTAAATGCTCAAGACCGAAATCTAGGCTCATCGAACAAAGTCCGACAGATAATTAATATATATAAGTATATATATATATTAAAGCAGTAAACGCTCCAGACCGAAGTCTAGGCTCAATCGAGGCATAACTCGATAATGTTAGTCAATATATATATATATACAGACTAGAAGGAAACCACGGACCGAAGTTCGGGCAAAAACAAGAAACACGACTCTCAACGTGTAGAAGGGTGTGTGCAAAGATGAAGAGAAAGACTCTAAAGTGTGTGAGAAGGCTTACAGCTGACTGATAAAAAGGGCTTCTATATCTTTAGAGTGGGTAAATACTGGGCTTTTGTGGGTACAAAAGAGGCTATATATGAGCTCACACGTGTTTGAAAGTGGGAAAATACACTGTATGGCGAGTGCAGAGCAAATTGTGCAGGGTTTTCCCGTCTTTTTTCTCTTAAAAATCAGCACCCCAAGCCTCTTATTTATAGGTAAAGAGTGCTGCAGGTGTACCTGCGGTTCAGCCGCAGGTGTACCATAGGCGGGTCGGGTCGGCCCGGTTCTGTCGGGTCGGGTCGTCTCGAAGTACGTGTACTCAGGCACTATAATGTCCACTCGAATTTTGAGAAGTGCAATCCGGGCATCCGTTTGGAGGTATTCAGGACCTATTTCGGACTGCCGTTGTCGAGAGTTGTACGATGGCATGGGATTAGAGTTTGTACGAAGTCTTTGAAGATGGGACGATGCCATCCGGTCTTCAAGCTTCAACTTTCATCCGTTACCCCGCACAATAGTCACTCGAGATTGGTTAGCCTTGTGGGACATTGTTGCGTAGAGACGAGACGTGGCATCGTGTTGGACGAGATGGCGATGTTGCCCCTCACCGGTGTTACTGCCGGATTGGGCCGATAAGCAGACGTTGCTCAGACTTCGCTGAGATTGGACTGCTACATTTGTTGAAGGTCCTCATTGTCATCTTTGAGGTGTGCCTGTCTTCCCGATGTTATTGCCGGGTTGGTACAGTGTATCTCGTTGTGAGTGCCAAGATTTGAAGCTGATGGCATTTGAAACAAGCATTTCTGGGGTTATCTCCGAAACTGAATTCCTTGGGGTTATCACCAAGGTTGTTAGATATTCCCATGGTTGGGACTGAGACTGGATACCTCAGGGTTATCTCCGAGATTAATCAGTCTTCTCCGATGTGTGTTCCGGTATTGTATCTGCAGGTCTCGGGGTTAAATCCGAGGTTGAAACCATTACTCCCAGATTGCGATCCGGGGTTAATGCTGAACTTCTAGTAGTATCCGGTATGGATTTGGATTGTCTTTCAGGGTTCTCTCTTAAAAGATGAATCTGTCCTCCTACAATGTTAGTAACAGTAATACAGAAAATTTCGAGTGTCTACAATAGGCAAGACACATTGGAATAAATCGGGAACCACACTTGAGTTGGACTGGACTAATATTGCAATTAAAACACTTTTAATGCCTGGGAATTCCGAGCGGTGCAGCCCGCGCTGTGGATATGCAGGAGATAACGCGCCCCGCGCTAGGAGGGCAAGAGGTACTGGAGTATTAGCGCGCCCCACGCTGTGTCTGTGTATCGGGTAGTGCAGCCCGCGCTAGGGGGTCAGTAGCTTGGTGACTCTCTTTTTCTTGCCTTACCTACGAGCATACCATTATGGAGTCATTATGCTTTGAAAACTAAATATTTGAGCTAGACTATAAACTAAAATATAAAGAATAAATAAGGAAGAAAAGGTTTAGAGCTTGGGTTGCCTCCCAATAAGCGCTTGATTTATAGTCCTTCAACCAGACTTTATCTGGTCAACGCTATCCAATTCCTCTTCGAAAGTTGAGGAATCCTTCATCCATCGGAAATAATATAGCTTTTGGTAGGTTCCCATTTGTGATGGCCAATGCATCAAAGTCACCTAGCATGCTCTGATTTGGTATGCTCTTAATCAAGAACGTCCCACATCTAGGTGTTTTCTTCATTGTGTATGTGATCACTTTAGGGCATGGAGTCTTGTCACACACAATGGGCTCTTCGTCTATCTTCTTTTTCTTATCTCACCTTGGATTCAAAATTGTACTCGCTCCTATGTCATCAAGAGCTTCACCGACGACGTGACTACCAAATGGGCATGATTTTACAAATCTGGCTGACTCTTTGATCGTTGGTGGAGACCCATTTAGATCTTCGTTAACCTCTATTTCATTATCCCCAATTGTCTCTACACTTTTGATATCTTGTGGCTCATCCAGTCGCAGATTTGGTTCGGGTTCTCCGTCAATTTCGTCATCCATGTCATAAGGCCAAGTGTTTAGAGGAAGGTTGTTTACGGCTTTGGTCATTTGCTCTGTCTGATCTGTAAGATTTTGATTTGGCTTTACTTGATTACTCATCTTCTCCTCATCTGCTATGAACTTGGACAATAATTCTCCCAGCCTTGAATTTTCTATTTCAATCTCGGAAGCCATGTATTGAGGACCATTGGTTGAGGTAGTGACTAGTTGTTCCATCCAATTATTAAAATTTTGGGTTGACATCTCTTGGCTAATACTCATCTCCTCTAGGTTTGCTATGCCCTTCAATATTACATCCCTCAGATTTGGCTTTTCTTCTTGTGGCAATGGAGGTGGACATGAAAATTCTAGTGTGTATGATGGATTTGGAGCTTAGTATTGGTCTTCATAAGTATCTCTCCATGACGAATCCGGGTAATACCCCCAAACTTGATGATAATTTGCATATGTATAATCGTTGAGGTATTCACCACCGTGGTGTCCCGGCCCAACCTAACGGTGCATTGATGACTCGGATGATTACTGGCACAATAATTGTAATTAACTGCTATCCTTCGATTACGTTGGGCTGCAATAACGTCCAACCTCCTCAAAAGTGTCTCAAGTTGCACTGATAATGCAGAAAATGCATTGAGACCATCAATCCCCGCTCCCCTTGGCTGAGTCATTCTCGTATACGGCCATTGATAATTAAATTCCGCCATGGTACCTAAAAAGAAAGAAAAAATAGGAGAGAATTAAATAAAAAAATGTTTAAATTAAGACTAATTTGACTGAAGCTAATATTGGCAAAAATATATTAACTAATTCCTCGACAACGGCGCCAAAAACTTGTTGGGTAAAATCTAATTACGCACAACACGCAAGTATACATGTTTAACAAGTAATAAAGTGAAAGTAGAGTATCGTTCTCACGAGGAATTATTAATACAAATTACCAAGTACTAACCCTTAATCAACTCAATCTTATTTAAACGAATGAATTTCAAATTATATAAATTAAACTACTATTAAATTCCACTAGTTAAATTAAGATTACGGAGATTTAAGATCACAACTTCACTTATTGCTTCATTTAAGTTAACACACTTCTCATCAATTATTCTCTATCATGAATGTTTAATCAAGAACACTAAAGCAGATAAAACCATCTCTCGATGAATAATACTCATACTCACTTAAATCCACAGATGATAGAATTAAGCAAGACACCCTAATTAACTAATCCACTATATCTCTATGTGAATTACACTTAAAAAGGATTTAAAGCACAAGTTCTCTATAAGATTACATATGGCATCAAGGCATATCTCTATCCTAAACACGAATCATGAATTCCATCTATGCATAAATCACAAACACATGATATCATGATAAGATCTAAATCAATACTCCATCTCTCGAGTTCATATAGATTATCATGGTAATTGTTAGCTAGGCAATTAAGCAATTAAGTCCAAATCACAATAGACAATCCTCACGATAGAACATAATAACTGATAGCGAAGCATATTAAAATAAACTGCACAATAAGATCCACTGTAATCTCAAACAAAGAATTAGTTCATGATTATTGAATTAAAACTAAAAATTCACAATTGAATAATCATTAAAAGACAAAGATAGAAGAAGATAAGAAGATAAAATCTATTGTATGTAGATTTGAAGCTCCCTCCTTGCTCTTATTTTGAATCTTTAATGGTCTCCAAGTTGCTTCAATCTTCAAATCTAACAAGAATTAGTGTTTTAATCTAATTTACTCTAATATAATCCAATGGAATCCTCCAAAACTAATCTAGATCTCTCTTCTTTTATGCCTCTCATCATGTATTTATAGTTCTAATGGATACCTTAGCAAGTCAGGCAACTAAGAATCCTATTCTAGCTCAAATTGGACATCAAATAACCCAATTCAACTGTTTTCCCGCCGACTAGTGCACCCCGCACTCTTCCTAGGCTATTTTGGGCGCGGCCCGCGCTACTGTAGCAGAGGAACTGATGGACAAAAGCGCCCCAAGCGCGGTCCGTGCTACTCTATTTTCTACTGCGACGTCCTTTGGTAAATTAGGCATAACGTTTGATCCACTTGGAGTTACAGGGCCTGAAACCTATCAAATTGAAGATAACGACGAGATCGACAACTTTCATTCTCTAACAATTGACAGATTGGGGCTGGAGCAAGGCGGAAATCGAGCTTGAAGTAGATGTTGTGTAAATGGCAAACATGACAACTCTTAGCTTTGATCTTTGTTGATAAAAAGGCCATAACTCTCGCATCCGAACTCCGATTGGGATGATGCAAGATGTTCCGGAAAGCTAAGAAGTAGATCTACAATTAATTTGAAATTCCAAGCCAAGAACATGCATCCAACTTGGTGTTAAATGTCCTTCAATATTCCCTTCATGTATTTGCTTGTGTATTTTAGTCCAAAAGATGTTTGAATTGCTTTCCCTTGCTTCTTCATGCCAATGACGTGTCATCGCCTACAAAATAACATAAAATGTATGAAAAGTAACTAAGAAACATGAGATTAAGCAAATAATTTAGGTAATAGATACCGGATAAGTAGGTATAAAACCTACTTATCAGTCATCTGAGGGGCCAGCGCCTGAGCTGGAAGGATCAAACGAATCTGCCTCTGCCGGATCTCTGCCCAAATGTCGGATAAAGAAATGTTCATGGTCTAGTCGTCGGGTCAAACTGTGTCAAATGAGTCGGATCTCGGACACAAGCTATCCAATCTGTCATCATTATAGATCCTGGAACCATATCCCCAATGAACTGAGTGGCGCGAGACTGGGCTCCAATAGTACGAGGGAACAACCAACGCTGGAATATCTCCTGAGTGCAAGGACCCTCTGATAATGCAAATCCGTCAACCCCCAACAATGGGATATCAGTGACGGGTGACTGCAATACACACCAATGACGCCTGGCAGGTGGCAAGATCGTCATACGGATCTCCCCTATGGTGCTCCTAATAGCACGCTCTCCTAAATAAAGCTCCCATCCTCCATCTGTAAAAGAGAGGAACTCTCCGGGTGGAAATCACATACTCGACGCCAGTCGGGTACCCATCCTCAAAATCAATGGCCAAATGTTCCCCAGAATAGGGAATCCCTGTGATAATATCAGCTATCAACAACTCCAGCTGCAGGTGGCAGTGAGTGAAACCCTCAGCTACAGGAACCTCCGCTAATATGGATTGATGCCATCGTCGTCCTCATGGATAGGTATCTAAACCTAACACACTCATAGGACACAAGCATGGGAGCCTCTCATAGGCCCAAAACTGCCAACACAATGACAAAACATCTGCGGTCAGTAAACACTCTTAACCTATAAATGGGAAATGACAAGAGAACCCCGACGGGGGTTATAACGCATTCCCCGACGGGGGTCACCACGCGTTATCATCCATTAGTGTACGTATCAATGAAGGTCAAGCAACCTTGACGTTATTTCAGCCGATGACAAGTAAACCCATCGATGCATCGAAAGCTATTCGATGATTTCGTCCGTTGGTATTCATAGTCCCCAGTGGATCCCCGGCGGGGGTCACAACACAATGTTCCGTTGATTCACACGTCAGTGAAAGGTCAAGCAGCCTTGACAATCTGCCCCACAAGGTTTTTAGCTATTGATTCACACATCAGCGAAGGTCAACTAGCCTTGACAATCTGCCCCACAGGGTTTCAGCCGTTGATTCACACGTCAACGAAGGTCAAACAGCCTTGACAGTCTACCCCACAGGGTTTTTCATCCGTTGATTCACTCGTCTGTGAAGTACACATCAACGAGGGTCAGGCAGCCCTGACAAAATATGTTGTTGGCAGTAAATCCAGTAGAACCTTGACATATCCTGGCGATACAAACCATGAAAGGTCAACGTCATCAAAGAGGATCGATGATGGAATATGTTATACACATCCTCAAAACAGACAAAGTTGTATCCCCACAGATCTCTTACATATAAGAGGAATCTCTTCGAAATTAAGTCTATATCAAGGATTAAGGACTTTGGTGATAGCCCCAACGTCAACATCCAATCTAGTCATCATTGCCAATCCCCAGTAAAATCAATATGGAGTCGGCAATCATCCCCAGCATGTTGGGCAACAACCCCGCACACATGCATCATACATTTGCATCATGTTGCATTTCTAGTGTATACGATTCTTTATCCTACACATGTATTGCATTACATGAGTATGATAAAGAGGGGCATATGTAGACACTCAAAATTTTTTGCACACCTGTCACTGACATTGTAGGAGGGTAGATTCGCCTTTCAAGAGATAACCCTAGAAGGCAGTTCACATCCAGTTCGGATACTACCGGAAGGTCAGTACCAACCCTGGAACACACACCGGCAGTAACAATTCCAACCTCGGAGATAACCCCGAGGCATGCAGTTCCTGTGACGCCCCTAAATCCGAGTATCTTCCAACCCGATAGATGGTGCTCCACGATACTACAATCCATACAATCATTCTATTGAGATAACAACAAAATGAGTGTAATTACTATCTTTATATTACATTTGTAATAAATCCTTTCCCAGGTTCATTAACCGAATACATTCGTTGTTCTTCATGAGTATATTACATACAAATACACTAGTCTATTACAGGACGATTATTTGTCCATCTTAGCCTTGCCTTTATCTCTCTTAGAACTCTCAGTTCGTTTGGCTTTAGCTGCAAACATATGGTTCAAGTAAGAATGAGCATAACTGTGACAACCCCAAAATAGGTTCATTCCATCCAACCCATTCTGAGTCGCCAAATACATGGTACAGAAAACAACTACAACTTTATTACAACAATTGTCGTGCAAAATACAACAACACATATACTGTGAGTTTGGATACAAATATATACCAAATTTGACACATGTCCCAACCGTGGACAGCACCTCACAGTGACACCTTACATAAAGGTATAGTCAAAAACTATTTTAGAAACTAAAATCTTTGTGAAGTGCTCAAGGAAACCTACGTACATGGGAGGCCATGCTTCTAGGATATGATAGATATCATATGGCCACAGAATTATCCTTGGTTAACCCAATAGACCCCAAAGAAAAATGAGAAAATTACTATCATATTCTTCCCAATGGTAAGTCTTCTCCTGACATATCATTATCTCCACTGTCTCTAATTGAGAATTATACTTCAAACAAACACCAAGATTATATAGGTAGTGCTTGTATATATACTCAGCAAGTGGATGAGCACATCCCTGTCTTATGATGATATATACGAGGTTGTATGTCATTAGACATCTTGTATGATAGTGACAAAACACCCTTCCAACTTTGGGTTTGCCTCACCCTCAACAGCTATAGACCACCGTTCTATTCCCCTGTTATCCCCCACTCGACCCAGCTACACTTTTATTACTTGAAAGGAATTGTGAAGCAAAAGGGTGAGCACAACTAGCTCAGTAAAGAATATCATGACTAAAGATAATTTAATTATCAATAGCCTTCATCAGTAATAAATCAGAGATTTAGAACATATGGTAGATGATAAAATTTTTCAACCATAGTTGCAGCGGAACGAGCAATCCATTAGAAGAGTCAAATAGACCATAAAGTCTATTATCTTCTCCACATTAAAAGTCCACCAACAATGTTTTATCCCTGTAACATTAATCAACAGTTCCTTTCCACAATTATATGAATAACTTATAATCATAATTGTAATTCTAAATTCTTCTTCGCATCCAAGACGAAGATAATTTTCATCACCTGTCTTTACTTGAAATATCAAAGATCATGGTTATACCAAATCATAGTTCCTGTTCATAATCATACTAATAAATTCATCTTTGCACTACGGGCCAAAGATATTCGTCAACAGTTCATCTTTGCACTACAGGCCAAAGATATTCAACAACAGGTCATCTTTACACTACGGGCCAAAGATATTCAACAACAAATCATCTTTGCACTACAGACCAAAGATATTCATATCTCAAAGAAATATATAATCATTTCAAAATCTATATAAACCATAATTATAACCATGTTGATCAATTGACCTTTGCACTTAAGCTAAAAATATTCAATTGTAAATTCAATGGTCATGATCATACTAGTCACAATTCATCTTTGCACTACAAGCCAAAGAGAACCCATTGTCATGATCATACCAATAATTTACCCATCTTTACAGTCAAGTCAAAGACAAATTTCTTCACCAAGATTATAAAAATGTTATTTATGATAATAAAAACAATAACATCAAAACATGGATTTAATTTCAAGAGTGAGATTCATAAATCAACGATAATTTGGTCAGAAAAATAAACCAATTTTATTATGAATAGTACCCATGAATAGTAACTCATGAATAGTAACTCGTGAATAGTAACTCGTGAATAGTAACTCGTGAATAGTAATACATGAATAGTAACTCGTGAATAGTAACTCGTGAATAATAACTCATGAATAGTAACTCGTGAATTGTACTCCGTATTCGTATATAGTACCGTATACGTAAATAATGTCATATACGTAAATAATGCCATATACATGAATAGTGCCGTATACGTGAATAGTGTCATATACGGGAATAGTAGTCCCGACTCAAAAAGGTAGAAATTCTACAATAATATTCATATCAATATTTTTGGTACAATGATATTGAAAGAAATAATATCATTTTACGAAGAATATAACACCCCTTACTATCCCTTACTATCCCTTACCTCAAAAGAGCAGCACTTCTGACTGGATATCGGATATGACGCTGAAGGAAACTTGCACTGATGAATATCAACTCACCAAGTATCTAAATACTCACAAAATACACTCAATAACCTAGAGAGAGAAAGAGAGAAAGCTTATGTTTCTGGTGTATTTTTCAATTCTAACTTAGCCCTCTATTTATAAGAAAATTTTAGCAGACTTGACCTGCAACCTGATGGCTTTACCTGCTACTATTCTCACCCACCACATTTGAAATAAAATTCAGCACATTTCTTCACCAACCACAAGTAGGGCCCACTTAATTCTAGAATTTTCCACCAAAATTATTTATAAACCTAATTTTTGAATCAGTCACCTCTTAAAATTCATAACAAATCATACGTTCATTTTTAACGGTTCAAAATTTCTGGACATATACTCAACTTATATATGTATAACATATCCAAAAATTACAACGATCCAACGGTCGGATTAAAAATTATAACTCACGCAATATATCTCAAAAACACTGATTTAATTTTTAATACCTTCATTCCGACAAAAATACTGATAAAATACCTCAACATTAATTCCTTCATTTACAACCACATAAATAAATCCATCATTTATATCCACATCAAATAAATATTTTTCTTATCATATAAATCAATAATTAATTATTCACAAATAATATTACAGAATCACAATTATGACAACCAGGTCGTTCCCAGGAAAGAGAGGGCTTTCCGATAAGGGTTTCTCCTTACTGGCGCGTAATTAGGTGACCAAACCTCTCCTTGACAGAACTTTCTAGACATTGTCAATAATGTTATCTAATAATATTATTCAAATAATATGAATTATTGATCTAATAATGGAGATACTGTGCAGTGACAATTATTGAAACAACAATAACATAAAATATCAACGCAACAATTATTGAATCAATAAAATAAAATATTAAACAGTAATTACTGTAACAATTATTGAGCAGTGCCTTCTCACGTAAGAATCAATAATTGAAAAAAATAATGTGCAATGCCGTGTGCTACTGTGCAACTAGGCGTATTACTGTATTTTAACCACCATGTATTCCAATCGTGTTAACGGTAACAACTACGCTGTTATTTATAAAAACTCAAATTTGTCATTTTCTTCATCCGACAGTTATTCTGTTATGGGGCCCACAAATGGTTGCGCCGTCGTACGAATATTCCCCGACAGAAAGAATATTCCACGACTAAACGAATATTTCCCGATAACAATGAATATTTTATAACCACTTGCGTATTTTGAAAAAAAATTCATATATCACCCTTAACTTTAACTTTGATCAATTTAACCATTTACTGAATAGTAAAATTGAATACTTTTATTTCATAAAATTCAGGGTCTTACAATCTCCCCTCCTTATGAAATTTCGTCCCCGAAATTTACGTACCTGGTATTTCAAAGCTTTGAGAATACCTTGCTTTCATTTCAGATTCCATCTTCCATGTCATCATGATTTCTCCATTGCTCATCTTCTGTATTTCAGATATCATTCTAAAATACAGCTTCAAAACAAGGGTTAATAGAACAAATTAACATATCACATAATATCCCGATATTATAACTGATCAACAAATAAGTTTAGGTAGGAAACACTAGCGAAGGATTTACTCATCTCTCCCCCCTAGTTCTATTCCCCGATCTCCGCCAAAGATCATATCCCTAAGCTCTGATACCAACTGTGACAACCCCAAAATAGGTCCATTCCATCCAACCCATTCTGAGTCGCCAAATTTATGGTACAGAAAACAACTACAACTTTATTACAACAATTATCGTGCAAAATATAACAACACATATATACTGTGAGTTTGGATACAAATATATACCAAATGTGACACATGTCTCAACCGTGGACAGCACCTCACAATGACACCTTACATAAAGGTATAGTCATAAACTGTTTTAGAAACTAAAATCTTTGGGAAGTGCACAAGGAAACCTTCGTACATGGGAGGCCATGCTTCTAGGTTATGATAGATATCATATGGCCACAGAATTATCCTTGGTTGACCCAATAGACCCCAAAGAAAAACGAGAATATTACTATCATATTCTTCCCAAAGGTAAGTCTTCTCTTGACATATCATTATCTCCATTGTCTCTAATTGAGAATTATACTTCAAACAAACACCAAGATTATATAGGTAGTGCTCGTATATATACTCAGCAAGTGGATGAGCACAATCCTATCTTATGATGATACGAGGTTGTATGTCATTAGACATCTTGTATGATAGTGACAAAACACCCTTCCAACGTTGGGTTCGCCTCACCCTCAATAGCTATAGACCACCGTTCTATTCCCCTGTTATCCCCAACTCGACCCAGCTACACTTTTATTACCTGAAAGGAATTGTGAAGCAAAAGGGTGAGCACAACTAGCTCAGTAAAGAATATCATGACTAAAGATAATTAAATTATCAATAGCCTTCATCAGTAATAAATCAGAGATTTAGAACATATGGTAGATGATAAAAATTTTCAACCATAGTTGCAGCGGAACGAGTAATCCATTAGCAGAGTCAAATAAACCATAAAGTCTATTATCTTCTCCACATTAAAAGTCCACCAAAAATATTTTATCCCTGTAACATTAATCAGCAGTTCCTTTCCACAATTTTATGAATAACTCATAATCATAACTGTAATTCTAAATTCCTCTTCGCATCCAAGACGAAGATAATTTTCATCACCTGTCTTTACCTGAAACATCAAAGATCACGGTTATACCAAATCATAGTTCCTGTTCATAATCATACTAATAAATTCATCTTTGCACTACGGGCCAAAGATATTCGTCAACAGTTCATCTTTGCACTACAGGCCAAAGATATTCAACAACAGGTCATCTTTACACTACGGGCCAAAGATATTCAACAACAAATCATCTTTGCACTACAGGCCAAAGATATTCATATCTCAAAGAAATATATAATCATTTCAAAATCTATATAAACCATAATTATAACCATGTTGATCAATTGACCTTTGCACTTAAGCTAAAAATATTCAATTGTAAATTCAATGGTCATGATCATACTAGTCACAATTCATCTTTGCACTACAAGCCAAAGAGAACTCATTGTCATGATCATACCAATAATCTACCCATCTTTACAGTCAAGTCAAAGACAAATTTCTTCACCAAGATTATAAAAATGTTATTTATGATAATAAAAACAATAACATCAAAACATGGATTTAATTTCAAGAGTGAGATTCATAAATCAACGATAATTTGGTCAGAAAAATAAACTAATTTTATTATGAGTAGTACCCGTGAATAGTAACTCATGAATAGTAACTCGTGAATAGTAACTCGTGAATAGTAACTCGTGAATAGTAATACATGAATAGTAACTCGTGAATAGTAACTCGTGAATAATAACTCATGAATAGTAACTCGTGAATTGTACTCCGTATTCGTATATAGTACCGCATACGTAAATAATGTCATATACGTAAATAATGTCATATACATGAATAGTGGTATACGTGAATAGTGTCATATATGTGAATAGTAGTCCCGACTCAAAAAGGTAGAAATTCTACAATAATATTTATATCAATATTTTTGGTACAATGATATTGAAAGAAATAATATCATTTTACGAAGAATATAACACCCCTTACTATCCCTTACTATCCCTTACTTCAAAAGAGCAGCACTTCTGATTGGATATCGGATATGACGCTGAAGGAAACTTGCACTGATGAATATCAACTCACCAAGTATCTAAATACTCACAAAATACACTCAATAACCTAGAGAGAGAAAGAGAGAAAGCTTATGTTTCTGGTGTATTTTTCAATTCTAACTTAGCCCTCTATTTATAAGAAAATTTTAGCAGACTTGACCTGCAACCTGATGTCTTTACCTGCTACTATTTTCACCCACCACATTTAAAATAAAATTCAGCACATTTCTTCACCAACCACAAGTGGGGCCCACTCAATTCTAGAATTTTCCACCAAAATCATTTATAAACCTAATTTTTGAATCAGTCACCTCTTAAAATTCATAACAAATCATACGTTCATTTTTAACGGTTCAAAATTTGTGGACATATACTCAAGTTATATATGTATAACATATCCAAAAATTACAACGATCCAACGGTCGGATTAAAAATTATAACTCACGCAATATATCTCAAAAACACTGATTTAATTTTTAATACCTTCATTCCGATAAAAATACTGATAAAATACCTCAACATTAATTCCTTCATTTACAACCACATAAATAAATCCATCATTTATATCCACATCAAATAAATTTTTTTTATCATATAAATCAATAATTAATTATTCACAAATAATATTACAGAATCACAATTATGACAACCAGGCCGTTCCCAAGAAAGATGGGGCTTTTCGATAAGGGTTTCTCCTTACTGGCGTGCAATTAGGTAACCAAACCTCTCCTTGACAGAACTTTTTAGACATTGTCAATAATGTTATCTAATAATATTATTCAAATAATATGAATTATTGATCTAATAATGGAGATACTGTGCAGTGACAATTATTGAAACAACAATAATATAAAATATCAACGCAGCAATTATAGAATCAATAAAATAAAATATTGAACAGTAATTACTGTAACAATTATTGAGCAGTGCCTTCTCATGTAAGAATTAATAATTAAAAAAAATAATGTGCAATACCGTGTGCTACTGTGCAACTATGCGTATTACTGTATTTTAACCACCAGGTATTCCAATCGTGTTAACGGTAACAACTACGCCGTTATTTATAAAAACTCAAATTTGTCATTTTCTTCATCCGACAGTTATTCTGTTATGGGGCCCACAAATGGTTGCGTTGTCGTACGAATATTTCCCGACAGAAAGAATATTCCACGACTAAACGAATATTCCCCGATAACAATGAATATTTTATAACCACTTGCGTATTTTGAAAAAAAATTCATATATCACCCTTAACTTTAACTTTTATCAATTTAATCATTTACTGAATAGTAAAATTGAATACTTTTATTTCATAAAAGTCAGGGTCTTACAATAACTAGCTCAGCAAGTCTTAACAAAGAATCATATGAATATCACAATAACATTTACTTGCTTTAATTCCATATTTGAACAATTATCTATGAAACACTACGAAGCATTTGACTAGTACTTCTCATGTCATAACAATAATTTCAAAGTATATATAATAGCTTAGGAATGATGAACCGGTCAATAGACCATGAACATACTCTTTTCGTTTTCCTACTTGAAAAGGATATCCGGCACTAAGGCCATCCACCCGTTTTTACTTACGAGTACTTCTAGGTGATCAGCCTATTGTACTCTATGTTGATCAACACTCTTACGTTAAACGTATTTACGTTCAATATTTGGCAACCTCACGTGCCCATCGAATAATCGATGAAAAATACTTTTGTTTGTACATAGACAAACTTGCCTTTACATCCGTACCAAATACTTGGCATAGGATAGCGTTAACAGTTCTATATCGAAAGACTTGTAAATAAATCAATCAACTCTTCAGTATTAGTCTAGCCGAGTTAAACCAGGCATCGACTCTTTCTTTAAAATCATTCATGCATTGTATAACATGCATCACGTAAAAACTTGGCTAACTCGAAGGTTAGGCAAACGTTTAAGAAATACTTGCCTTCAAGCGTCTTCGAATATACAATTCAACTATTCTCAGTCTTTACAGGATCTACATGAGATATTCATATAGCACACTGTAATTAGTTATCAAATAAACTAACTTTACGGTTCTAACCAACTTCTTTCTCTTCTATGTCTTATTTGAATTAACTTCATTATTAAAGTCGATTCGACTTTCTATACTTCGTTACGTTTTATTAACGTCCTTACGTCCTTAACCGACATTCGATCATTATTGGTTAAATACCAACGTTGAACGTCATTCACGGTTCACTTATTACGTCTTCGCGTTCTTCGTTTTATTTCTATTAAACCTTACTAGATCTTCTTCCATTAACACCTTATAAGTAATTTAAGGTAAGTCTTATCATGTACATAAAGTACCTTCAATGTCTTACTTTAGGTCACATTCAAAATGGAACAAAACCTAACTTGGTCAACATTTTTCTACTGTCGGCGCTGCGGCGCGGCATCCTTTGTATTTTAGTGGCGCTGCAGCGCGAGTTAGCAGGGTACTCGGCCGAGTCTGGCGCTGCGGTGCCACCACTTTGTACTGGTTTTGGCGCTGCGGCACCGAGTTTGTGCACTAGTTGGCCAAAACAGTTTGGTTTCTAAACGAAACTCCTGACTTTCTTATTTGTTCGTTTTACATCCGAATTGACCCATTCGAAAGCCTACAAGTCACAAATCACATCCTTTACGTGTTTATATAAGAATTTCATATTTTTGAATTCGTTAACTCGAAATTCACCTTTAAGTTCATTTTTCAGCGTTCGTTTAACGTTTTCGTCCGTCCAATGCTCGTTTTCTTCGTTATAAGTCAGAATGCGATGATTCTTTCGCCAACGACTCTTAATTACCTTATCTCATGTGTTGACATTAGAAACCAATGTTTTTAAGTCACACAGCAATGTTTGACCTTTAATTCGGGATTTTTACGTTTTCGACATTTAACGTCTATTTCCGTAAAATTCGCCATAACTTCGTTACTAATGTTCTCTAAGCCAAATCATATGGAATACTCCATGGACTTCATATCTACACCCTAACCAAGCAAGATGCACATATTAACGTATTGATGGAGTTCAATTATTTATCAACAATCAATCTCAACATTCAACAATTTCATGATTTTAAGCTATATCAAACCTTATGATTTTTATGATCTCATGACTTATAGAGATTGAATCTATGTTAAGTCACTCTAATTCCACCATACAAGCCATACCCCACCCATTTATGATTCTCCATGATAAAAGAAAACCAAAAGAGATGGAATTAGAATTGAAGTGTATTACCTTAAGAACTCTTAGTGTTCTTGTTGAACTTCTAATGAAAAAGCTTCAAGGTAGAAGAATGGTTTAAGTCTAGCTCTCTTTCTCCCTCAAATATGTTGGTTTAGTCTTGAAAAAAACATCAAATGGCCAACTCCAGCTTTCTATTTAAGCAATTGAAATGGAGGCAAAATAGGCATTAAACCCCAACCTCCTTACTATTCAACACTTTGTCACCAAGTAAAATACTTGGTGACCAAGTGATATGCTTGCCTTGCACACCAAGTGGCCGGCCGCCCATGCTCATGGGTCATTCCCATGGGTTGCCCCCATGGGTTTTACACATTCGGTGACCCACCAGTTCGATCCACGGTTCAGTTTTCTTGCATTGGGCTTAACCAATCTAATATTGGGCCTTGACTTGGGCTTAACACTTAATCCCTTGGGCTTGCTTATTCAATTGATTGGACTAAACATAATCCAACCAAATGAATTAACATTAAGTCTTAACTTAATTCTAAAATACAAATCGTATTTCCTACGTATAATCCACGTATTCTTTCTGTATAATACTAGTATGATAATCGTATTGTACTCCGTATTAACTCAGCATATTATACATAGATACTAAATAGTCTCATAATTGTATAACATATGCCTTAACCATAACGCAATTCCTTCTACGCATTTCATTTCCTTCTCGGAAATCAATATACTCAACCCTTAGGTTTTAAGTTCGCAGGCGAAAACTTCGTTTTCCATAACGGAATTATTATTGAATATTCCATACTATCTTTGTATTCTATCATTACGCGTTTCTCAGAATCTCAAACCCTAGCTCCCAACGAAATCGGATGAATAGTGTTTTTACGCAAACATTCTCGAAAAACCTTCGTTCTCGTCTTGATAATTCACAACAATTAATTCTAGCACAAAGCCAGAATACTAACCACATCCGTACATTCTAGGTCATATAACGACCTTCGAACATCATACTCACATAATAACTCAATTAAATTCATTTAATCCACATAATCAAATAAAAATTTAATTCATTAAAAATTCGAAATTCTTGGGCGTTACAGTTCCAATACCGGAATTTCCACTGGAGAAGACCGATTAATCTCGGAGATAACCCCGAGGTATCCAGTCTTAGCCCCAATAATGGGAGTAGCAGCTACCAACTATGACGACCCAAAAATTCGGATCATCCAGAATTCAGGTTTAAAGAATTAGTTATTAATAAAAAGAATTTTTATTAATACTATTATGTGCTATGTGTTTATTAATCGTTCTATAACCTAGGATAATTATAAATTGGGAACATTCTGGCTGCGAGCTAGATTAAGCGAATAAGAATTTTCAAGACGAAAATAGAAGTTTTCCGGGAACAAAATAATTTTGGGAAAAAAGACGAAATATGCACTACTCACCCGACGAAACCCTAAGGGTTAGGGTTTGAATAACCCAGGCCGTTTCGAGAGTTCGGTATATCAAAATGACATTCCGTTAAAAGATTTGACGATAATATATTGTGAAAAGTTAAGTAAGCCGATAAAAGTTTTTCTCGAAAAACGCGCAGAAATCGGACGAAATAAAAACGACGAAAAGTACTGCTTTGTACTTTTCACTCATTTAGCTACGTTAGGGTAAAACTTGAAGGAAAACGCTTAACGTCAAAAAGTGTTTTTGTAGTTTATCGAAGATCTGAAGAATACGTAATAATTAGTCGGTAAAGGAAAGACGAAATATCCAAAAATATTTGGATTCTGGGAATCGCAGTTTTCGAACTGTCGGACGAAAATTGAAAGACGGAAGCACGAAGCTTCCAAGGGAAGCTACGTGAATAGTAAGGAGGTGTGAATAGTAAGGAGGTTGGGGGGCAAAATGACTAAAATACCCTTAGCCTTGATTTTCTATAAATAGGAAGCTTAATTCATTATTTTGAGATTTTGAAAATCCTACACTTTGAGAGAGAGAGAGAGAGAGAGAGAGAGAGAGAGAGAGAGAGAGTTTGGATGGGAGATAGAAGAGGAAGAGGAAGAGGAGAAGCTTGCTCGTGAGCAACCTTTGTCCGACGGAAAGAGATTAAAGGAGAACGGTATTCCGGAACCTAATCTCTTATAAATTTTCTTTAAGTTTTTATGTTTAAAAACATAACTTAATGAAGATAAGAAGTAGAAAAGGTGAGAGATGAGTTCATATGGTTGAAATCATAAGAAAATGAAGAAATAAAAATTTAAAGTTTACTAAATAAATTTCTTAAGGAAGTATAAGATTCGTAGCGAATTTGAACGATCCGAGTGGATTATATGAATAAGTAGGTTAAATAAGTAAGGAATAATGTTCTATAACATCAAATTCCAATAAAAAGTGGAATCGTAATCCAAAATATCGATTAAAATGAAGAACGAACGAAGAACACGAAGAACACGAAGAACGTTGTTGATGGATAAATTTAAAACCATCGTAGGATAATTGTTGTTGATGGACAAGTTTAAAACCATTGTGTATAAGTCAGTTGCTTCTTGCTTGGTTAGGATCAGTAGAAACGTTCATGAAGAACGGATTAAAACTTAGCTATAACGAAGTTATGGCAAAAAATTCGTAAAAGACGAACAAAAATTTGAAAGTTAGTAAATGAACCTGAACGTATAGAGTTTCATAAGAAAGTAAGAAAATATAAAAAATGTGAGTCGTAGACTCAAGAACGAATGAGTTTCGAGTTCGGATGACCGAATTACGGATGAACAAACGAAGAGCGTTAAAAGCGTAAAATGAACAAAGGGTGAAGATCAAGCAAATCGAATGGCACGTTAACATATTCATAACGAAGTTCTATCCAAGAGGTATTGAAGTACGTAAGATAAGGAAGAGAATTGCTTTAGAACGACCTCGTTCTGAGTTATAACGAAGGAGTTATGAGATCGGGAAGTGAGCGTCTCAAAGAATTTATTTTACACTTAGAAAAATTTTTAGGGTTTTGCCTCGGCGCCGCAGCGCCGGATAGACTGTGGGAAGTGGCACCGCAGCGCGAGCTCGGCCATAATCTTCTAGAGAGTGGCACCGCAGTGCGAGAGATAACAAAGGACTTGGCACCGCAGCGCCAGCCCGGGAAGAGAGGAGAGAGAAGTAGGTCGTGCTGCAGCGCGAGAGGAAAGGAAGGGGCACGGCACCGCAGCGCCGGTGCAGAGCAATGCCCAGAAATGAGATTTTATTGCTCAAGTACTGGGGGAATGTGCAAGAAAGAAATAGGAACATGTAGATCACGTAACATAACACTTATGCAAGTGATGTAAACCTTTATTAAAGATTGAACGTAAAGATTAAACGAGATTAAATAAGAAAGAATATAAATCACGAGTTACGTAACCGATGTCCGGGGACCGTAGTCGGGATGAACGAACGCGAGGAATTGCTATGGTTGTGATTCCTTAGGCGTTGTGTGACGGGGTAATGAATAATAGTTCGATGTTATATCATGATAATGAGAGATACATGTGAAGCGTATAGACACTATGAACGCAACGTTGTTGCGATGAACGATCGGTCTTAGCATACAACAATTGGTATGGCTTCGAAACTAAGAACGAGTAATGAACATGGGGTTCATGTAATGAATAATGAAAGTATTAAATAAGATAAGAATATAAATCATCCAAGATGATGAACGTTTTGAGTAAGACATCTCCGTATGTCATAAAGCCGTAAACTGGTAAAGGAAGTTAGTCGCGTAAATTCATATTACAAGAACGCAAACCCTGAGAAGTAAAGTTAAGTAAACCAATGCGTAAATTCAACATATGACTAATTGGTGTTTATGTTTTCTCCATATATGTGATATAGGAATTGAAATGAGCAGTTCAACATAAGCTGTAGCTGTGCGTAAGGCAAGTTTTCTAACTTCATTCATATTACATGAATGCTAGTTTTTTAAACTTCTCAGATGTTGTACTTGAGAAGTTCTGTTTATGTGCGAATGTGCGATATTTGTATAATGTGGTAGAACGTATGAGGCCTTGAGCCACAACTTGAACACTTTGGTATTTCTATGATATGAATTGTTCTGTGTTTGAACTGTTCAATACAAGTATGTTCTGTTTATACATGAACCGTTATTATTAAGTTTGTACTAATGATTCTAGCCAGACAGGATGTGTATGAAAAATGTAGAGGAATGAAAGTATTTCAAGGTGAAAATGATTGATGTTTTAAGATGATAGGAATCGAGACTATTCCTATTATTCAAGCTGCTTCATAACCTTTGTTCGGTTATAGAAGTTCTAAAGAAATATTTTAATTATGAAGTTATTTGTTCAATTGTTATGACTTGTTGGGCAATTGAATGCTCACACTTGCTTTAAATGAAAAATAATTTTCAGCGAACAAGGTTAGCAGAACTTAAGGATCCCGTAAAGATCAAGCTGACGGTATCCAAACGAATTGTCATTCAGAATATGAATGAGCGAGAAGATCAAGTGAAGACTTATAATATAAAAAGATGAAATTGAATTATAGACTAGTTTAATGAATTGTTATGTATCCTTTGTGGCGGATAAAAGTCACTCTTGTAAGATGGAATGAATAATGTATTTATTAATATTTATAATGAAAAAGGTTATAAGGTTTCGAGAACCTGGGATTTGAGAGTGTATGTTGTTATATTTCGGTATATAATGATGTATGTTGGATGAAGGATGTACTCGTGATGTACGAAATCTGGGATTGAAGATAGACCGGATTTTCGGGCGTTACAAGTTGGTATCAAAGCTGATAGGTTATAAATGTGACACCCCCAAATCCGGGTACTTGAAACCCAAACTCGATGATGCACGATATCATTTCTATAAGCTGAATAATACTACTAATAATAACAATAATATAAAATTCAAACTTAATTTACATATGCATCAAAGTTTACTCCCAGGTACGAGACCTTTAAACATTCATTACGTCATAGATAATAAGTATCATTGTGTTAAGAAACTATAACTATTACACAACATAATATAAATCTCATTCGAATAGCTTTCCTTTCCCCTTGTTCTTGTCTGAACCTTCTGGTTGATCATACTAACTGAAAACATTTAAATTTAAATCAAGAATGAGCATTGGATTGCCCAGCAAGTAATAACAACAATATATATTAGCTGAAAGAATTAAATGTTTTCTTTGAAAGACACTTCTACAACGAATCAACAATTGTGACGTAAATTGAACTAATAATAACAACATATCACTTCCATATGTAATCTTTGAAACTACGTATAGACTATAACTGGAGATCAGTCGACAGACTATGAACCTTATTTTTTCATTTTCGCTAGGGTTTAGCAGAACTTCATCCGCAAACCGTCATAACTTACAGGCACGAGGGTGATCATCCCAATGTGCCCTATATTGATCAATACTACATGCAAGAACGATATTATCGTTCACTATATCCACCTTAGGTGCACAAAAGTTTTCCCATATTCGGGATGTTCATACTTAGTCGGGAATCCGAACTAAAACAATTTGGTTGGATACAATAACGTTCTATCTTGTTCAACAATATTTTTATGTCTAGCTGAATCAAATAGCTTAGACGGCTTTTAAGTAAACGTATACATACTTGAAATCAATAAGTATGTATCAACATATGATTAAATACAATGGTTATCCAAGTGGGGACACATGTCTAACCCTATATACGAATTAACAAACAGAATAAATATCTGAATTATACAATAATACATTGATCGGATAATGTAAGAACTTGTATGAATACAAAGATTGGATACATAATGAATAATAATAGAGTTAATAATCTGGCACAATAATAATATAATTCTGAAACTTTCTTACTCATGTCCATTGCATAAAAGAAATGCAAAGGTAGGATACTTACACAATGTAAATAATAGATTAGATACTTGCTCAATAATAATTGGAGTAAGTTTAGAAAACTTGCATAACATGATATACCCGTTTGCACGAAATAAAAGTAGTGCATAAGGTTTAGATATTTGTCTGAACTGCTGCTTACAATAACGTAACTTAGATTAATCTTTTATACAGCGACCTATCAGTAATAAGATCATTCGTTCAATTAGAATAATATATCATATCACGTAGTACTGCTAATTTCAGTCAACACATAACCTAATCACATTATCACATGTTTAACGGTCATTACATCATAAACAAACACGTATCTAGTTAAATTATCTAAGTCTAAATCAATTTCTGAAATATTTCGGTGTACCGACGGCTTTATCGGATAAATATCGAGTCTAAGACTCTATCCTGCAGTTCAATAGTCGTTTAGATATTTTAAATATCAGTCATATTATTTTTCATAGCCTTATAATAATTTTTAAAGAATTATTATACTTTATCATGAATTTTCAAACACTAAAATCATTATTAAATGATTTAAATATTAACTAATTCTATTATCATTAATATTTAATTAATATTAAACTATTAATAAAACTATTGCCAAAATATTAAAGTTATTTATAATAACTCAAAATATTTTTAAAGTATTAGTATTACCCTTAAATGATTTTTAAAACATTTAGAATCATTTTTAAATAATTACCATTAATATTAGAATATTAATTTATTATTTATCAAAATATTAAAAGTCATTAATTATAACCTAAAATATTTTTAATTCATTTATTTCCTTTTTAACTGATTTTTGATTCAATAAAACTATTTTTAAAATATTTATTTAATATAATTATTAAATAAACTTAATATCATAAATATTAAATTATTAATGAAATTTACTGTTAAATATCAAAAGTTATATTTTATAACTTCAAATATTTTTAAACTATTTATTTTCATTTAAAATGATTTTTATAATATTAAAATCATTTTTAATTTATTTATTTAATATAATTACTAAATAAATCTAATATCATTAATATTTAATAATCAATGAAACTTATCTTAAAATATTAAAAGTTATGTTTTATAACTTAAAATATTATTAAATACCTTATTATTATTTAAAATAATTTTTAATACAATAAAATCATTTTTAATTAATTCATTTAATACATTTATTAAATAATTTAAATACCAATAATATCCAAATAAATATTAATATTTATGAAAAATATGTCAAATTATTAAAAGTTAATTTTTATAACTTAAAATAATTTTTAAAACTATTTTTGTAATTTTTAGAATTTATTTACTATTTTTAAATGATTTTTAGAAATTAAATTAATTAATTTTACTAAGTCTATCGCTAAAGCCCTTTGGCGACAGTAAGTGTCGCCTTAGGTGTTCTTGAGAAACTCAGGCATTCAAAGTCAGTTTCGAGCTTGCTAGTTTGACTATCAATCATTCCTTGTGTAATGTGTTTCTGGTCGAGGTAATGGTTGGATATTATAGTACGGATGTAATACTACACATTATAACAACAAACATGGTCAAAACATGCATCATATGCAAGATCTAAGCTCAAGAACAAGCTGTCAGAGCTGTTCTTGACGTTTCTGGGCTGCCCAGAAAACAAAGTCGTGGCCGGTCAACGATTTGGATGGCCTTAAATCTGTCAATTTGTTCATGTTAAGTGTTTTCTGCTCGTCGGGTTGTCTAGACAAACTATCAGAGAACATGTTGCAATCCATGGTAGAGTCTAAACATAATTAATCAAAACGCGTTGGGGCTCACAAGTTCGTGTCAGAGTCTGTTCTTCATTTCTGGGTTTTCCAGAAATGAAGAACAGATCGAGTATGCTACTTTGGATCCTTATATCTCGCGTTGTGTGTTTGCTCTATGTGATCTATTGATTCCAGGTTGTAGCTAACATGTAATACTACATATCCATTACATAAAAACAGTATAAAAACAATAGAGCATGCAGATCTAGGCCGGTCAAACCATGTCAGAAGACATGTTCTTGAATTTTCTGGAATTTCCAGAAACAGGTTTCATGGATTAGTAAGCTAGTTTGACCTTCCACTGTGTTCAATACAATGATGATATAAGGGATCTAGAGACCTATATCCATAGTAAACATAACAAGCTACAATGTAGTTACCATAACAGAATAAAAACAACAACACACTAGCAAATCTAGTCGCTTGAAAAAGTTGTCAGGCCCTGTCTGGGCACAATCTGGGTTTTCCAGATTTGTAAAGTCATGCTCGGTCAACTAGGTTTGACCAGCTATAACTTTTAACATGTTCATGATCTGGGCTAGATTCCAGTTTCAGATCAAAGATCTCATAGCACACTATATGTTCAAACATTAAAAACACTAAACTCATTAACAGCCAGAGATCTACTAGACCTGACATTCGATTGTCAGTCACAAAAATAAAGTTTTCCATATTTTTAAAAACATCAAATCCGAGCCTCTAGATGTTATGGATCTAACATCTAGCAACCCAGATCATCTATGTACACTATAAACAACATGTTTTAACATTAAATCATAACATCTAACATGGCCTTCAAGATCAGATTGTAAATTAGGATTTTGTACCTTTCTTTAAAAAATCTTGATTCTTAGCTTCTGATTCGTTTGTGGATTTCGTGGGGCTTGATTAGTGACTGAATTAACAAGGAAATTTCGTGGGTTTGAGCGTGAGAGAGAATGGCTAAGTGTAGGTTGCATAAATGAGCTTTGTTTTGCTTTTCTCTCTCTTGAATCATACAAATAATGGTACAAGGCACATGGCTGGTGCATTGAATCTGATTGTTGGCAATGTTATAGATCATAGGTAGGTCTAGGGTGGCTGGCCAGATCTTGGATAAGATTTGGCTAGCAATAATTCAACTAATGGGATAAAAGGGCAATTTTGTAATTTCATTTTAATCTCAAGGATATTCTTGTCCAAGGTGCTTGAATCTAGGGTTTAATCACTAGTTTTTACATTTTAAAGTTTCCCAAATAATTACTAGGGTTTAAAAAATTAAAATTAAAGTGTAATAAAATTTTAATTAAAAACACTAATTTAAAATTAGGGTTTTAATAGGAAATTATGATTTTTAAATTAGGGTTCCTTAATACTATTAGGGTTCCCAAATTAACAATTAGGATTTCTTAATTATCATTATAATTTACTAAAACAGTAATTAGGGTTTCTAATTTTTAGCAAATTAGGGTTTTCAAATAATAATTAGGGCCTAATTATAGAAATTATATAATACACGGTAAAATTCATATAGCACAATTACTACACAGTCTCGAACTCATAACCGAGTTTAACAATTAGAGTTTAATAACACAATATGAGGGTTATGACATAATTCACCATATTTGGCCCACCATTATCAGTCTACGCATTTACAGTACATATTTATAGCACTGAAAAATTAAAATATAATTAATATTATATTATTATTCTCATCCTTTGATCAATACCCAAATTTAGGGTTTGGATTCCATATCTGGTTTATCTGTCATATATAACATTATTAATTAAGTTAAAATAATTAACTTAAATATTCTGAACAAATTCATATAATAAAATAGTAATTATAATAATTCCAATAATTATTTCATATATTATTTAAATAATATAAAAATCATATTTTCATAGAAAATAAATAATAAAGGCATTTCTACTATAAAATTAATTATTATAAGTATATACTTTATAATGATCAATAATTCTAAAATAAAATTGTTTGAAATTTTTCATGAAATAAATAATTTTATTTATCACATATATACATACACATGACTTGGCACATATTCTCATCTTTAAAATAAAAAAAAATTAATATGCAAAATTTCTTATTTATTTATATAGAAAATATTCAGGTTATTACATTCACCCTCCCTTATAAGGATTCCGTCCCCGGAATCACCGTTTTAAAACTCATACTTACAAGGGTACATAGCATACATAGTCATTTCAAATAGATCTCGATCAGATTTGATCGAACCGATATTTAACTATTCAACATAAATCTTGTCTATCTGATTAAACGGAAGTTCGATTGCTAAGAGAACTCAAATTCCTTCTTCAAAACATCTTTATAAAATAATTTATTATATATTGGAAAATCGTATATATCGAAACATACAAGTTATACGAATAATACCTGGAGTTGCATTCTCAGCTGCCACCGTATACTGGACCGTCATATTGAAAACTCTTGCGGTTGATTCTGTTGGTTTGTTTGTTGAAGTAAGTTCCGTTGTCAGTAGAGTCCCGCTGCCTTTTCCTTTACTAGCGCTCCCTGTATCCCCTCCCTTTTTCGGACAGTCTTTCCCATTATGCTCCATTGATCCACACTTGAAACACCTCTTGTTCATCCTTGGAATGGGGCAGTTAGGAGATATATGTCCCTCCTGTCCACACTTGTAACACACAAACTTACCCTTAAGATACTCTCCCGAGTGATTCTTTCTATAATTCCCACACTGCGCAACCTGTTTCTTTCCACCTCCTGGCCTACTTCTGGTATTCCCGAAATTATCTCCTTTTCTTTTCCCAGTCTTACTGCCACTATTTTCTTCTCCGGCTCTAGCTTTATTTTCTTCCCACCAAAAATTTGTCTCCCCTTTCATCGTATAGGTGACAAAAGCTGTCTTTTGCCCATCCGTTACTCTAGCTGTCACAAACATCTCTACAGGGTCAGTTGATCCTCTAAATCCTGGTTGTTCGATTGCTTTGAAGTCTTTGACGTTTGCTAATCGATTACTTGGTTGATTTCCCGCGGCTGGTATTCCATTCTGTATAGCTTAAACGTCCACATTCGCCAAATTTTGTGTTGGGTCTAGTCGTCCTTCAGCTTTGTTGACAGGTTCTTCTGCCTTTTGGTTTCGTTTTCATCTTGGCAGCATTATCTGATTAAATAAGATCATGTTCATCTAACTAATTCATCGTACTTTCCATAGCATAACACATACTACTTTAAACATCTGTTATACCCTTTGTGACATAATAGTCGTGAATCGTTGCCACAACTTATAAAAAAGTTGATAATACTACTTTACACAGACATACTTATCATATACGCATCATAGAATCATACATATTCAAATAACACTAATACTACTCATTTCATACGCCTTCACTAAGGATCAATAACTTAGCATTCTATATATTTCTATTATCCTCAATAATCCATTCTCACATAACTATACCTAGTTCGTCAAACCTTCCACACATTATGAGTTTAGGAGCTCACCACAAACATATGAGTTCAAGAACTCGAGCTTGATCTTTTATTCTGTAACTATACTCTACCTATCAGTCATACTATCATTTATGGGTCCGGTACTACACCTTCCTGTATAATCACCTCATTGAGGTAGCTTTCAATGTGAGCCTCTATTTCAGCTATTGGCTTTGATATTGGTTCGGTTATGGAGGTTGACTCCTTCTTTACGACCTGAGGGTATCCTAATCCTTATCTCACATAACATCTGCACACTAACTATCTTGATTATAGTATATACACACAGCAATTAATAGTTTTATAAGAGTTATCTTTTATTTTATTTAATGATGAATTTATTCAATTCATTTCCTTTTAAACTCTAAATGAGTTATTTATATTTTCAACGTTACCCTCTGTTCCAGGGTTATAGCCTAAGGTCGATCCCACCTAACGTTTCTAACCCTAAAGCTTTGATACCAACCTATGACGCCCCCAAATCCGGGTACATGAAACCCGAACTCGATGCTTCACGATATCATTTCTATAAGCTGAATAATACTAATAATAATAACAATAATATAAAATTCTAACTTAATTTACATATGCATCAAAGTTTACTCCCAGGTACGAGACCTTTAAACATTCATTACATCATAGATAATAAGTATCATTGTCTTAATAAACTATAACTATTACACAACATAATATAAATCTCATTCGAACATCTTTCCTTTTCCCTTGTTCTTGCCTGAACCTTCTGGTTGATCATACTTAACTGAATACATTTAAATTTAAAGCAAGAATGAGCATTGGATTGCCCACCAAGTAATAACAACAATATATATTAGCTGAAAGAATTAAATGTTTTCTTTGAAAGACACTTCTACAACGAATCAACAGTTGTGAAGTAAGCTGAACCAATAATAACAACATATCACTTCCATATATAATCTTTGAAACTACGTATATACTATAACTGGTGTCAACATCGGGATTTTTGTATATCCCTTTCCGTTACTTGTTCTTTGGTGTTCTCATTTTAAGTGAGATTTGTTTGAAAAAATAAGTGAAAAAGGTCCGACATGTATAATGTCGATGATGGACTGTTAAGAGTCGTCAGTTGGCTTTTTAAATGGTTGTACTAACACAACCGAGAAAAGGTTTGCACATTGACCCAGTGATGTGACACTGCTAAACGGGTCGGTGAAACCGCGATTCATTAGGGTCCGGGAACTTGATTATGCGGGGGGAAGGTGTTAGTCACCCCCCGACATCCGTGTTACCACGGTGACCGCCTCTTTCCAAGAAACTATTATCTGTGTGTGTGTGTGTGTGTGTGTGGGTCAATGTGCTGTTATATGGAAGTTGTGCGAGGCATCGTTCGAACCTATATACACATGGTTTGAATTTATGTAAAAATTCAGTTTTTATCAAGATATGGCAGTGATGTTTTATAAAAGAGGTTTTCAAACCCTGATGCTCAATAGGAATTGAGACCTTTTACACTCTCATTTTATTAAGTGATCGGCTTGATTGATTTTATTTGACGGATGCGAGGCATCCGTACGAAAATAATATACAAAAATAATGTCGACTTCCTCGTGGGTATGGAAACCATCTGAGGAAATTCGGACACCGCAGAATAATTTACAAGCTGCTTACAGCTGAAAAATGTCCATCACGGGAACCGAGTCTAGATTAAATGGGATGAATCTGTGATCACATGATTCCTAGGCGCACAAAATACCGCAATTTGTATGAAAGCAGTAAGCAGGTATATATATAAAAGCTGTAAATATATATATACCGACATGATCACCAACCATGAAGCACCTCCATGGGGGATCAAAAATATAAATAAAGCTGTAAAAACCTATCAACTTCCACGAAGGAAACTCCAGGCAAGACGAAAATAAATAAATATATATATGTATATATATATATATATATATATATATATATATATATATAAACGAGTAAATGCACCGGATATAAAACCTAGGCTCATCGAACAGAGTCCGACCACAATTCATATATATATATATATATACAGACTGAAACAAAACCACGGACCGAAGTTTGGCAAAAGCAAGCAACACGACTCTCAACGTGTAGAAGGGTGTGTGCAAAGATGAAGAGAAAAACTCTAAAGTGTGTGAGAAGGCTTACAGCTGACTGATAAAGAAGGCTTCTAAATCTTTAGAGTCGGTAAACACTGGCTTTTGTGGGTACAAAAGAGGCTATATATGAGCTCACAGGTGTTTAAAAGGTGAAAATACACTGTATGGGCGAATGCGGAGCGAATTGTGCAGGGTTTCCCCGTCTTTTTTCTCTTAAAAATCAGCACCCTAAGCCCTCTATTTATAGGCAGATTAGCCGCAGGTGTACCTGCGGCTGAGCAGCAGGTGTACCTGCGGCTGAGCAGCAGGTGTACCAGAGGCAACCCGGGTTGGCCCAGGTTTTTGGGTCGGGTCGTCTCGAAGTACGTGCACTCAGGCACTGTAATGTCCACTCGAACTTTTAGAAGTGCAATACGAGCATCCGTTTGAGGTATACAGGACCTATTTCGGACCGCCGTTGTCGAGAGTTGTACGATTGCATGGGATTAGAGTTTATTCGAAGTCATTAAAGATGGGACGATGCCCTCCGGTCTTCAAGCTTCAACTTTCATCCGTTACCCCGCACAATAGTCACTCGGGATTAGTTAGTCTTGTGGGACATTGTTGCATAGAGACGTGATGTGGCATCGTGTTGACGAGATGACAATGTTGCCCCTCACCGGTGTTATCGTCGGATTGGGCTGATAAAGCAGACGTTGCTCAGCCTTCGCTGAGATTGGACTGCTGCAATTGTTGAAGGTCCTTATTGTCATCTTTGAGGTGTGCCTGTCTTCCCGATGTTATTGACGGGTTTGTGCAGTGTATCTCGTTGTGAGCGCCGGGATTGAAGCTGGTTGCATTTAAAACAAGCATTTTCGTGGTTATCTCCGAAATTGCATTCCTTGGGGTCATCACCAAGGTTGGTGGCTATTCCCATGGTTGGGACTGAGACTGGATACCTCGGGGTCATCTCCGAGATTAATCGGTCTTCTCCGATGTGTGTTCCGGTATTGTATCTGCAGGCCTCGGGGTTATCTCCAAGGTTAGATTTGGTTACTCCCAGACTGCGATCTGGGGTTTGATGTTGAACTTCCAGTAGTATCCGATACAGGCTTGGATTGTCTTTCAGGGTTCCCTCTTAAAAGATGAATCTATCCTCCTGCAATGTTAGTAACAGTAGTACATAAAATTTTGAGTGTCTATAACTGGAGATCAGTCGACAGACTATGAACATTGTTTTTTTCATTTTCGCTAGGGTTTAGCAGAACTTCATCTGTAAATCGTCATAACTTACGGGCACGAGGGTGATCATCCCAATGTGCCCTTAATTGATCAATACTACATGCAAGAACGATATTATCGTTCACTCTATCCACCTTAGGTGCACAAAAGTTTTCCCATATTCGGGATGTTCATACTTAGTCGGGAATCCAAACCAAAACAATCTGGTTGGATACAATAACGTTCTATCTTGTTCATACTCATGCATGGCGATGCATGGGTAGGATAAAGAATCCTAGACACTTGAAACGCAACAAGACGAACATGGTACTATGGATAGAAACATGATGCAAATGTATGATGCATGTGTATGGGGTTGTAGCCCAACACGCTGGGGATGATTGCTGATTCCCTGTTGCTTCGACTGGGGATTGGCAATGCTGACCAGATTCGATGTGTAAGCCGAATCTATTAGGATGTTGATGTTGGAGTTATCACCAAATCCCTGTGTTTTTAATTATGACTTGATCCTGAAGATGTACATCTTATGTGTAAGTGATCTGTGGGGATAAATCTTGATCTGTTTGAGGATGTGTATAACATATTCCATCATCTATCCTCTTTGATAACGTTGACCTTTCCTGGTTAGTATCGCCAGCATATGTCAAGATCTTCCTGGATTTACTACCAACAACAAATGTTGTCAGGAATGCCTGATCTTCGTTGACGTGTACTTCACCGACATGTGAATCAACTGCTGAGAAATCCTGTGGGATATATTGTCAAGGCTGCTTGACCTTCGCTGACATGTGAATCAACGGCTGAGGCTCTATGAATAGATTGTCAAGGTTGCTTGACCTTTGCTATCGTGTAGATCAACGGAGCATTGCGTTCTGACCGCCGCTGGGGATCCGCTGGGGAATACGAGCAATTGGGTATAAAAACCTCGAATAGCTATAGAGCTCTGATATGTTTAATCGCTATCGGCTGAAATGACGTCAAGGTTGATTGACCTTCGTTGATATGTGTGTCAATGGTTTGAATGTACGTTGTAATCCCATGCCGTGACTTCACGTTGTAATCCCCGTCGGGGATCTACTGGGGACTCATGAGTACGTACGCAACTATCGAACAGCTCTCAATGCTTCGATGGGTTTACTTGCCATCGGTTGAAATAACGCCAAGGCTGTTTGACCTTCATTGATATACGTGTCAACGGATAAACGTGTTGTAACGCCCACCGGAGATCTACGTTGTAACCCCCGTCGGGGATATGCGTTGTAACCCCCGTTGGGGACGTACGTTGTAACCCCCGTCGGGGACTCATTTAGGGTAACGACCCGGAGTTGGCGGCATCGGACCTGTACGAGGTATTTTTGGATGTGACAAATGAGATCATTGGCATGGTATACCTCGTGTTCGGGTAACTACCAATGAGTGATGTACAGATTCAAAGTCTCATCTGAGAAGACCAGGATTGCATGCTGTTTTGCTCAATCACGTGGCATTTTTATTCCCGATTTGACCTTTCTAGTCCGTAAGAACTCCTTTGCAACTTGAACTGGACCGAGCCGGAGGGGTGGGACCCATATAGGGGTATCGTAGGTGCACCTACAATAGCAGCAGGGGGGCCTGCGGCCAGGCGCGGATCATAAATCCTGCAGGCTGGTCTTCACAAGTCATTTTTAACTCGCTTCGCATAGAGAAAACCGCGAGCCATCTTCAGATCTGCTGAGTTCAGGCTGCTTTCTGCAAATTCTGTCACCGTACAAGTGTTCTACACTATCCTGGTAACGTATGCATGTATTTTTTCCAGTTTCTGTCCGTTAGATTGGGAATTATCGCACGAAATGCATCTAAACACATAGTAGTGATTATGTATGCACAAATGACTTGATAAAAAATATTCAACATAGTAAATGTTAGTATTAAACCATGCTGAATATAATGATGTGAAAAAATTTGACTTCTGAGATAGTCAAATTGGCACCTTTTCCTGCTATTTTTTGTCCTATTTGAGGTCCAATGAGCAAAAGGTAGAAAGGCAAAGTACTCCTAGCATTGAGGTTGGCCTTATGCATGATGATTTTGATTTTTAATGCATATATTATGTATATGACTTTGGGGTAGGTGTGCTACTGAATGGCCACCTATACATGCATACGTGCATGGGGATAGTCCTATTTTTAAAGAGGACTATGGCAAAAAATTTCCAAAATGTAGGCATTGGGTAGTCATGCATTTTAACTCTTTTAAATATTAAAGTAAATGCATGCATGCATATAGTCATAAATGTATTTTAAAAAAGCTCCAGGTAAGGAAATACCACACCCTTTCTGAGGTGATTTGGAGAATTGTTGTCTAGATATTATGGATCCGGATCAGCCGAGCAGTTCTTACAGGACCGTTTCTGGCGTATGGCGGAGGGCTTCTGAAGTGCCTTGTCCTCGTTCTGTCAGACAGCCTCGTCGGTTGGTGGAGGCCGTGATACGTCCTGTCCAGGTAGATATTCCAGACATTGAGGACGAGGAGACAGATATTCCAATTGAGGATCCCGCTGCTGCTGCACATGTCCCTCCCAGGGAGCTTCCGAGCATTCAGGTGGTGAACCCAGAGTTGCTGGGTGATTTGGGCAGACATCCATCGATGTATTTGCATGCTAACGAGGTATGGCGTTAGACTTTGATCTTCCTTTTTTCCTATTAATGAGGATTAAAGGGTTCTAATGTTGATCTGCATTTCATGCAGGTTCCAGGATTTACACAGCCTCGAGGGAACTGGTTTAGCATTCACTCCATGTACCAGGCGCTTCATCCTGACTACAGAGCGGTAGTGCATGAGTGGGGATTCGAGGCATTCTTCTCCATCCTTCCCCGTCGCTGTCCCTGGGGTTATCTCAGGGCATTGTCTGAGCGATGGTTTCTTCAGACTCAGTCACTCCATTTATTGGATTACGAGGTGATGATGACGCCTATGGATTGGCGATTTATCACAGGTATGGAGTTTGGAGGGGATCCAGTGCCTTGCATTCCGAAAATTACCCCTACTGCCGTCAGATCCTTATTAGGAGTTCCGGCAGAGGCGCTCAAAGGCAGGACTGTCCGTTCAGGTCCTTTAAGCATAGATGCTATGAGCGGGCTATTGAGTGAGCCCATGCCTGATGACGTCAGGATCAGGGATCGCGTTCTGCGGCGATTGTTCCTGATGATCATTTTAGGCTGCTTTATAGCAGATAACTCTTTTACGGTATCCTTTGCTTTGATCAGCGCCACACGTGATGTGAACCGTATTGGAGAGTATGATTGGGGTTCCTATACCTTTGCCTATTTCCTCCGGGGCATGCGTATACGCTCACAGGGTTTGACCGAGGCTTGGCTAGGATTTTACCCATTTCTGCTGGTGAGTATTTCTCTTGTCTTTTCCCATTCATAGGTTAAGAGTGTTTACTGATAGCAGATGTTTTGCCATTGTGTTGGAAGTTTTGGGCCTATGAGAGGCTCCCATGTTTGCGTCCTGTGAGTGTGTTAGGTTTCGATACCTATCCACGAGGATGACGATGGCACCATTCTATTTTACCAGAGGTCCCTCTAGCTGAGGGATTCACTCACTACCGCATGCAGCTGGAGTTGCTGACGGCGGGTACCATTACATGGGTTCCCTATTTAGGGGAGCATTTGACCATTGGCTTTGAGGATGGACATCCTACCGGAGTCGAGTATTTGATCTCTACCAGGAGAGTTCCTCTCTTCACTTATGGAGGCTGGGAGCTCTATTTAGGAGAGCGTGCTATTAGGAGAACTACAGGAGAGATCCGTGTACCGATCTTGCCTCCTGCCAGGCGTCATTGGCCCGTATCACAGTCACCCGTCACTGATATCCCATTCTTGGGGGTTGACGGTTTTGCATTATTAGAGGGTCCATGTACTCAGGAGACGTTCCAACTGTGGTGGTCCCCTCGCACTATTGGAGCCTAGTCCCGCGCCACGGGTTCCAGGATCTTTGATGATCCCCTCGCACTATTCATGGGGGATACGGTTCCAGGATCTTTGATGATGACGGATTGGGTAACTTGTGTCCGAGCTCCGACTCATATCACCCAGATTGATAGGTTGTCCCGGCAGTTGGATCAGGCACATATATTTATACGGCATTTGGGCAGAGATCCAGAAGAGGCGGAGTCATTTGTTTCTTCCTGCTCAGGTGCTGGCCCCTCAGACGACCCATTTGGTTTTGCCGACGCAGATCCTCCTCTTTATAGGCCTGGTATCCCTGTTGATAGAGATCCATGACTCAGGAGGAGTTATATCAGGTGGACAGGATTGAGGATGTAGACATCGAGACCCTGGTTTTCTTCTGATGTATATTCTCGTTATATCTTTTGATAGGCCTCTGTTAGATATTGGGTGGTTGTTCCCCATTCTCGCTATATCTTTTGATAGGCCTCTGTTAGTAGTAGGGCGGCTGTGCCCCATTTCCCTGTATTTGTAGCTGTACAGAGCTGATGTATTAGATGGTGATATACTTAGGAATGTATGCACTGTTTTTCATTCCCTATATCATATTGCCATCCATTATCTGTTATGCATGTATCATGTTATGCATATGTATGTATGTCTAGAGATATTCGGCATTGACCCCTGAATGGTCTTATGACACGGCCCGTACAGATGTCTTCTTCGACAGTTAGCCGTATAGATCATACCTCACCGCCAGTGGTGGCATTAGGTATGCGATCGTGGTACGATAGCATGTCACCCCCAGATAGGGTGACCGTAGATCAGTTGCTGCAGCATACCATGACTTTATTGCCTTTTCAGGTTCCTGCAGGATTTGTAGACGGGATGCCAGAGCATTGGCTGCCTGATAGGCAGGTATTCCGTTTTGGCACCCATGAGTTGACTCCTACTCTGGAGGAGTATGCACGTTTGACGATGCTGCCTTTAGACAGACCTTGCATGCATCTAGCTTTGGGAGACATGAGTAGACGATTAATGACTCTCACAGGATTGAGGCGCAGAGTAGTGCAGGACGAGCTGACATCTAGCCATGTGATCTCCCAGCGTTTTCTATACGACAGATTTGGCTCAGATGATAGCTATTAACGATATTCCGGGGATTTCATCGCACCGGAGGACCATTGGCGTTTGGCCAGAGTTGATGTACTGCTGATGTGCGTACTGTCGTATGTCTATATGCCACGATATATGGACAAGATAGACATCGGTGTTATTATAGTTGTGAGAGCTCTTAGAGAGGGTCGCACCATTATACCTATGATCGTAGCAGAGACCCTACGGTCAGCATCCTATTGTTGTACGTATCTTACAAGAGTATTCACAGGGAGTTCGGTCATGTTGTACGTGTGGTTTATGTCACACTTGAGACCGGTTGCTACCCTTAGACGACATGGGTATTGCTTCTCCCATGATGTGGCCATGTCATACTCCTTTCAGCCATCTGAGTGTACAGATGCTCAGTCCTGGTCCGCATTTTTGGCAGATATCAAAGATCCATTCAGCATATTGTCGTGCTTGGGGCTTTGCTCACCATACATCTTCATTACTCATGCTCCGGGCATGGATTTCCTCCCTCTGGCTGGATTGAGGGGCGTGACTACTTATCACCCACTGGCTATGATGTCGCAGTTTGACCAGTTCCAGGATTTTCATCCTTTCGAGGGGGCGATAGGTCAACGTTCAGCTTCTTGATATCTCTCAGCAGACGACCGATCCCGTGTATATACTTGTTGGGATCAGCATGAGATAGCTGCTTTTTCTGTCAGTCATCCAGGTAGTTCTGCAGAGTATTCCGCATGGATGGAGACAGAGGTTTTGTCGGCTGCAGCAGTATCTGTAGTACCGAATAGCGAGTCAGACGATGTAGAGCCTATGGAGGACATTGATACCTACATCGAGGAGGAGCCCATTGCTGGGTTGCCAGCATTTCTTTCGGATTCTCCTAGTACTAGTACTTTTGTGATTCAGCACTCGGCACAGTACTTAGAGCAGAGTCTTCATCTAATAACCTTTGAGAGAGACCAGATTCGATCTATGATGTCGACTGCTCTTGATGTGAGGGACGCCGCTCTATTGGAGAGAGACGAGGCATTAGATCGCAGAGATGCCGCTGTTGTTGAGCGGGATTAGGCTATATCAGCCAGAGATGCAGTGATAGTTGAGCGGGATAGTGCTATATCTGCCTGGGATGTTGCCGTCACAGATAGTACTGCAGTGAGGTCCCTTACCACTGTCATGGTTGCAAAGATGAGCGTATATATTGATGATCATATGGTCACCATGCAGATGGCTATAGATCTTTTGGGTCGTGTGGATATTCTCATACAGGAGACCATAGCTTCGCCTCCGTCTTCTGAGAGGGACACCATGTTGGGCTTGTTAGCTCATATATATCCTGACTTGTAGATGAGCTTGTATTTACCTACACAGACTAGCTTAGTCATTTTGTCATGTACAGTTTACATTGTATATATATCAAACAACATTATATATGACACGGAAATATATTTTTGGATCACTTCCCTTTTAGATATGCCTTGCTATTTGCTTGATATTTTGCCTGCTACTTCAAGGCTTGTGATCTTTCTGAATTCCTCCTGGGTGGATGGACATTGAGTTACCTCTGGATAGTTCAGAATAGATCATCGATCTATGTGTATCCCTACCATCTTTGGTGTCTTGGGACTGGTTTCTAGATGGAAATGTGGAGAGGAGTGTGGCTTTCCTCTCTGAGATTGACCGCACCACAGATGGTCGCCAGTACTTCTATTTAGGAGAAGCCTAGTTAATTCCATCTCTTATGGATTGGTGTTGCTCTTCGAGGTATGACCGCAGCTTAGATGGTCGCCGAATCTCTTATTTGGGAGGAGTTCAGGTAATTCCATCCCTTTGGTCTGAAGCCAAATGAAATGTGGTGGATTGAAGGATGATCCCAGTACCAGTTGACAAGGGTTTGTGTTTTGGAATGGGTCGCACCATGAATGGCTGCCTACATACTCCTATTGAAGAGGAGATCAGGTCTGCGTAGTTCGAACCTGATGTAAGAGGTTCAACGCTGTATATGGTTGACATGGTGTAGGAATGTTTTTGGTTGTTTTTGTTTTTGAGAAGAGGGTAGAAATGTTATTGTGGTTTTTGTTTTATTGCAACCGGGCCATGTAACATGGTTGCCTACATACTCCTATTGAGGAGGAGATCAGGTCGACGTAGTTCGCCCCTCAGGGTGAGAAGAAAAGTGTGATCCCATATGCAGGTCAGAGTGCGGGGAGGCGAAAGTTTAATCCCTGGTTGAGGATAAACTGCAGGTATGAGATGTTTCATCCCAGGTATGGGTAGCCAAACTGCGAACGCAAGAGGTTCAATCCGCGGTGGGATGACCTAAGTTGTATGAGCGCAAAGGAGAAAGCCAGGCTGCTGGCTTGAAGAGTAAGTTTCCCTGAGGGGCAAAGTGTAGAAAAGTTGTATGTGGTAAAGGGTTAAAGAACCGGAATGACTGGTGACCTGATGATTATGCACCAGGGTGTTTGCTGGTTGCTTCAGACATAATACCGTTTCACGGTGTCAGAGTTGATGAGTTGGGGAAATTTATCGTCGTCCATTTCTTGCAATCTGAGAGCGCCTCCTGTCAATACTTCTTTGACAATAAACGGGCCTTCCCAGTTAGGAGCGAATTTTCCTTTGGCCTTATCTTGATTGTCAAGAATCTTCTTCAGAACCAAGTCATGTTGTTTAAACTGCCGTAGCCGGACTTTTTTGTTGTAGGATCTGGCGATCCTTTGTTGATATAACTGACCATGGAAGATAGCCGCGGTTTGCCTTTCGTCTATTAGAGACAATTGGTCATACCTGTCTTGTACCCATTGGTCTTCATCCAGCTGAGCGTCGATCAACACTCTGAGAGATTCCATCTCAACTTCTATGGGGAGTACTACTTCCATCCCATAGGTTAAAGCGTAGGGGGTTGCCCCAGTTGAAGTACGCATCGAGGTTCTGTAGGCTAACAGAGTCAGAGGCAATAGGTCAGGCCAGTCTTTGTGGTTGGCGGACATCTTTTGCATAATCTTCTTGATGTTTTTGTTAACCTCTTCAACAGCACCGTTCATCTTCGGACGATAAATGAAAGAGTTGAGATGTTTGATGTGGAATTTACTGCATAATTCCTCCATCATTTTGTTGTTGAGGTTCTTGGCATTGTCTGACACAATCACCTCTGGTTGTCCATATCGACAAACGACATTGTTTCTAATGAAAGCAATGATGACTTCTTTAGTAACCCTGGGGAAGGAGGCTATTCTACCCACTTGGTAAAGTAGTCGATCATGGTGAAAATAAACCGATGACCATTACTGGCTTTAGGCTCAATGGGCCCGATAACGTCCATTTCCAAAATTGAGAAGGGCCAAGGCAAACTCATATTGTGGAGTTCCCGTGGAGGGGCATGTATAGCATTCCCATGAATCTGGCACTGATAGCATCTTCGGACGTGGTCATTGTAGTCAGTTTTGAGAGATAGCCAATAATGTCCCATCCTGAGGACTTTCTTGACAAGGAGGGGGCCACTCATGTGGGGGCCACAGACTCTGCCATGGATTTCATCCATAAGCCTTTGGGCTTGATCTTTGTCTAAACATCTGAGGAGACCTAGTCATGCATCTCTTTTGTAGAGCGCATCTCCACTCAGGTAGAACTTCATAGCAAGTCTATGGATCCGCCTTTTCTCAGTCGGGCTCGCCTCAGCGGGTGTAGATCCATCTCGTAGATATTCCTTGATATGTTGATACCAAGGATGTTGGATGGGAGGTAGCTCACCCGATACTTCTCCAATGTAATTCCCATAGGCTGGGGCCTTGTGCAGGGAAATTGTGACGCTCGGCAAATGTTCTTTATCTAATATGTGAATCAGGGAGGCCAAAGTTACTAATGCGTCCGTAAAATCATTCCTATTACGAGGAACATGTAGAAAGGAGATTTTTTCGAACTCCAAAGCCATCTTCAAAACCTGCTGATGGTAAGGCAGCAAATGTAATTCCTTGGTTTGATAGATTCCGGTGGATTGTCTGATTACAAACTCCGAATCTCCAAAGACAGTTAACCGCCTGATGCCCATTGAATGGGCAAGTTTTAGCCCCATGAGACAGCCTTCATACTCAGCCGTATTGTTGGTGCTGACAAACTGTAATTTGACGGCGACGAGATACTGCTCCCCCGTATCAGATACTAGAACTGCTCCAGCTCCAGAACCTTTCATATTAACAGCTCCATCAAAATACATCTTCCATGATTGGCGTGTATTGTACTGATGGTGTTGCTGCACTGTCATTACTCCTTCATCGGGGAAATATGTTTCCAAGGGTTTGAAATCCCCTGAAGGTGCGGCAGCCAGTTGATCCGCGATTCCTTGACCTTTAATGGACTTTTGAGTCACATATACGATGTCAAATTGCAGTAGGATCAATTACCATCTGGACAGTCGGCAATTTAACATAGGTTTGTTGAACACGTACTTGAGAGGATCCACACGGGATATGAGATGGGTTATGTGACCATGGAGGTAATGTTGTAACCTCATGCAAGCCCATGCTAAAGCACAACACATCTTTTCGATCAGAGTGTACTTGTGTTCACCTTTTGCTGAGGTAATAGATGGCTCGTTCTTGGCCTCTATTGTCCTTCTGTCCTAGCATGCAGCCCATGGCATTGTCACTTATGGACAAGTACATGAATAGGGGAACATCATCCCTGGGTGGTACCAACACATGAGCTTTGACTATCTGTTTCTTGATTGTAAGGAAGGCATTCTAACACTCTTCATTCCATTTCATGGAGGAGTTCTTCCTTAATAGCTTGAAGATTGGCTCACAGGTTGCTGTGAGTTGGGAGATAAACCTGCTGATGAATTTGATTCTTCCCAAAAATCCCCGTATTTCCTTCTCTGTCTGAGGAATGGGCATTTCAGTGATGGCTCTATCCCTTTGTGGCTGACTAGAAATCCTAGCAACTTGCATGATTTAACGCCAAAGGCACACTTAGCTGGATTCAACTTCAAGTTGTACTTACGCAACCTGTTAAACAACTTTCTGAGATGGTCTATATGGTCATCCTCCTTCCGGGACTTGACAATGATGTCATCCACGTAGATCTCGATCTCTTTGTGCATTAAGTCATGGAAAAGAGCCATCATAGCTCGTTGATAGGTAGCTACGGCATTGATGAGGCCGAATGACAACCGTCTATAGCAAAAAGTTCCCCAAGGAGTGATGAAAGCAGTCTTCTCACGATCTTCCTCGGCAACCATGATCTGATGGTACCCCGCAAAACAATCAGCAAAGGAGTACATGTCGTATTGCGCAGTATTGTCAATGAGAATATGGATAAATGGCACGGGAAAGCTGTCTTTCTGTGACAACCCCAAAATAAGTCCATTCCATCCAACCTATTCTGAGTCGCCAAATACATGGTACAGAAAACAACTACAACTTTATTACAATAATTGTCGCACAAAATACAACAACACATATGCTGTGAGTTTGGATACAAATATATACCAAATGCGACACATGTCCCAACCGTGGACAGCACCTCACAGTGACACCTTACATAAAGGTATAGTCAAAAACTGTTTTAGAAATTAGAATCTTTGGGAAGTGCTCAAGGAAACCTTCGTATATGGGAGGCCATTCGTCTAGGTTATGATAGATATCATATGGCCATAGAATTATCCTTGGTTGACCCAATAGACCCCAAAGAAAAACGAGAAGATTACTATCATATTCTTCCCAATGGTGAGTCTTCTCTTGACATATCATTATCTCCACTGTCTCTAATTGAGAATTGTACCTCAAACAAACACCAAGATCATATAGGTAGTGCGCGTAGATATACTCAGTAAGTGGATGTGCACAACCCTGTCTTATGATGACACGAGGTTGTATGTCATTAGACATCTTGTGTGATAGTGACAAAAAACTCTTCCAACGTTGGGTTCGCCTCACCCTAGTTGATTCACCAAATATAATTACTAAATGATGACCACCGTTCTATTCTCCTGTTACCCCCGTTCGACCCAGCTACACTCTTATTACCTGAAAGGAATTGTGAAGAAAAAGGGTGAGCACAACTAGCTCAGTAAAGAATATCATGACTAAAGACAATTAAATTATCAATAGCCTTCATCAGTAATAAATCAGAGATTTAGAACATATGGTAGATGATAAAAATTTTCAACCATAGTTGCAGCGAAACGAGCAATCCATTAGAAGAGTCAAATAAATCATAAAATCTATTATCTTCTCCATGTTAAAAATCCACCAACAATGTTTTATCTCTGTAACATCAATCAACAATTCTGGTCCACAATCATATGAATAACTCATAATCATAACTGTAGTTCTAAATTCCTCTTCTCATCCAGGACGAAGATAATTTTCATCACCTATCTTTACCTGAAACATCAAAGATCATGGTTACACCAAATCACATTTCCTGTTCATAATCATACTAATAACTTCATCTTTGCACTACGGCCAAAGATATGCATTTCTATCACCAGTTGGTCATGTTCATCTCAACACATGTTCATCTTTGCACTACTGGCCAAAGATATTCAACAACATGTCATCTTTGCACTACAGGCCAAAGATATTCATCAACAATTCATCTTTGCACTACAGGCCAAAGATATTTTTCAAAAATTCAGCTTTGCATTACAGGCCAAAGATATTCCTCAAAAATTCATCTTTGCACTAATATCTCAAAGAATATATAATCATTACAGAATTTATATAAACAATAATTATAACCATGTTGATCAATTCACCTTTGCACTTAAGCTAAAGATATTCACTTATAAATTCAATGGTCATGATCATACCAGTCAACAATTCAACATTGCACTACTGGCCATAGAGAACCCATAGTCACGATCATACCAAAATCGACCCATCTTTACACTCAAGTCAAATAGAAATATCATCATTAGGGTTATAAAAGTGTTATATATGATAATAAAATCAATATAATCAATATATAATTTTAATCTCCAAAGTAATATTCATAAATCAACTATAATTTGGTTAGAAAAAGAAATTAATTTTATCATGAATAGTAACTCATGAATAGTAACACATGAATAGTAACTTCATGAATAGTAACTCATGAATAGTAACTCGTGAATAGTAAACCCGACACAAAAAGGTAGAAATTTCACAATAAAATTCATACCAATATTTCGGTATAATGATATTGAAATAACATTTCTTAAATTTATAAACAATTTATTTTAATTGTTTACACTTTACTAAATAATGCATTTAATCATCCTAAAATTCTAAACTCATAAGGTTTCATCACCAATAACCAAATCCCTCATCAAAAATCTGCATATACCTCATATAGGATTCTCAAGCCATAAAATCCTATTTTTCAATTTTCGTACTTCACATAACATATTTAATTCATTTACTTATAACTAGTTTATTTTCATAAAAAATACCAAATCAGTTCCAAAAATATTTATTTTCTGGGATTTAGCAGAATATAGTCCCATATTGAACATATATTTTTCTTAGAATTTTTAAAATTCATTTACTATTTTTCATATGGCCAAAACCGGCGAATATTTAGACATTTATCATAAATTATACTTTTATCTAAAAATTCTGAAATTCACAGAGTACACTGACATTATATAGATATACTCCCAATTAAAATTTCATCAATTTTGGAGTTAACCACAAGGAGTTATAAGCGGTTACTTTTAAAATAGTCATTTCCCGTAAAATTCATAATTCTTAATCTGTACATCCAAAAATCATCATTTTTGGACACAATCAATAAAACTCATCAAATTATCATTTCAAATTTTTTCAGAATTTTTTGAAGGACGAAAGAAGTACGAACTGAAAATATAATAACCCTTAAAATCCCTTACCTCAAGAGAACAATACTTCGGATGAAAAATCGGAGGAAACTTCTACTAAATAGCAACTCTCAAAGTATCTAAATACTCTAAAAAATATGCTTGTTAATATAGAGAGAAAGAAAACTTGTTTCTGGTGTGATTTTCAATTCTAACTTAAGCTTCTATTTATAGGAAAATGCTAGAACGCCAAAGGAGACTAAAATAATAAAATATTATTATTATTTTCTTTTTCTCTACGCATGCCAGCCATCCAAGACTAGCATGCCAATTCTGAAAATCAATTTTGCAGCCCACATGTGTTCAACAACCAAAGTGGGTCCCACCCATAAATTAATAAAAATTATTTTATTTTCTGAAACTTCAACAATTCATAGAAAATAGCCCGGATATAAGAAAAATTCGAAACTCACGTGTTTTCGTAGGAAATTTAATTCTCTACAACTTTGAAAGTTTAAGTTTTTCCAAATTCCAGACCGAAAATATCCGAAATCCACAAACGGATGATTTTAAACATCGTTTCAACACCTTTTAAAATTCATAACAAATCATGCGTTAATTTTTAACGGTTCAAAATTTGTAAATTAATACTCAACTTATATATATATAACATATCCAAAAATTATAACGATCCAACGGTCAGATCAAAATTATAACTCACGCAATAGAGTTTTAAGAACACCGATTTGATCTTTTAATACTTCTAATCCGACAAAATACTAATAAAATGCCTCAACATTAATTCCTTCATTTATAACCACATAAATAAATCCATCATTTATATCCACATCAAATAAATATTTCCTTATCATATAAATTAATAATTAATTATTCACAAATAATATTACAGAATCACAATAATGACAATCAGGCAGTTCCCAGGAAAGAGGAGGCTTTTCGATAAGGATTTCTCCATACTGGCGCGCAATTAGGTGACCAAACCTCTCCTTGACAGAACTTTCTAGACATTGCCAATAATGTTATCTAATAATATTATTCAAATAATATGAATTATTGATCTGATAATGGAGATACTGTGTAGTGACAATTATTGAACAACAATAATTTAAAATATCAACGCAACAATTATTGAATCAATAAAATAAAATATTGAACAGTAATTACTGTGACAATTATTTAGTAGTGCCTTCTTACGTAAGAATCAATAATTTCAAAAATACTGTGTAATACCATGTGCTACTGTGCAATAACACGTATTACTGTATTTTAACCACCGGGTATTCCAACAGTGTTAACGGTAACAACTACGCCGTTAATTATAAAAACTCAATTTTTGTCGTTATCTTCATCCGACCATTTTCCGTTATGGGGCCCATAAATAGCTGCGCCGTCGTACGAATATTCCCCGACAGAAAGAATATTCCACGACCAAACGAATATTCCCCGACAACAATGATTATTTTATAACCACTTGCTTATTTTGAAAAAATTTCACATTTCACCCATAACTTTAAACTTTTATCAATTTAACCATTTACTGAATAGTAATTATAAGAAAATTGAATACTTTTATTTCATAAAATTCTGGGTCTTACAATCTCCCCTCCTTATGAAATTTCGTCCCCGAAATTTACGTACCTGGTATTTCGAAGAGTTGAGAATACCTTTCTTTCATTTCAGATTCTATCTCTCAGATCATCATGATTTCTCCATTGCTCATCTCCCATGATAACTTCATTTGGGTTCCTCATTTGTTGGAAAGTCATGACAACCGCCATCCCTCGAACTACCCGACTTTTACTTGTCTGGGGTAGCATTTGGCGTCATCACTACCATTGGAATATACTTTTCTATAGGACATATTCCTCCCTCAACTGCCTCTTCGTACGACTAATTCATGATCTGAATCATCAATCTTCGATCCATATCGAATTCAGGTTGACCGCTCTGTACAGGATAATTCAAAACTCGATGTTGGGTACTCCCAATTACTTTCTAAAAAGAGAAATTCATATCATCTATCTTAGATTTCTTAGATCGGACATCTCTTTCCACAATATCCACGTGTCGTGCGGCTTTTGCCCATGCATCACTTATTCTCACTCGTTTAGTTTTTTCTTCTTTCAGCTCAGATTCCATCTTTATCATCTTATACTCTGCCAAAGAATGCTTCTGCTCAAGCATTACATATCGGGTAACACAAGCTTGAATTGTTGCATCCTTTTGCTCCACGACCGCCTGTCGTTCTTCAGCCTGTTCTTCTAACTCATGAATACGATTTTGAAATTCTACATTTTGATCATATAATACCTCTAATAAACTCTCCTCAGGTGCTTCTTCTTCCTCACTCTCAGCTGCTACCTCTACGACTATCTCGGGTGCAACTATCAATTCTTCACTCACTACATGAATATCTCTAATTCCTTCTTCGTTTGAAATCACATTATCATGGTTAGTGATTAGAGGTATCCCCACAGTCTCATTCACTCCATTGTTAGCATTCTCAGCAGCCATTCTCAAATACTGCCATAAAACAAGGGTTAATTAAACAAATTAACACATCACATAATATCCCGATATTATGACTGACCAACAAATAAACTTAGGTAGGACACACTAGCGAAGGATTTACTCATCTCTCCCCTCCTAGTTATATTCCACGATCTCCGCCAGAGATCATATCCCTAAGCTCTGATACCAACTATGACAACCCCAAAATAAGTCTATTCCATCCAACATATTCTGAGTCGCCAAATACATGGTACAGAAAATAACTATAACTTTATTACAATAATTGTCGTACAAAATACAACAACACATCTGCTGTGAGTTTGGATACAAATATATACCAAATGTGACACATGTCCCAATCGTGGGCAGCACCTCACAGTGACACCTTACATAAAGGTATAGTAAAAAATTGTTTTAGAAATTAGAATCTTTGGAAAGTGCTCAAGGAAACCTTTATACATGGGAGGCCATGCGTCTTGGTTATGATAGATATCATATGGCCACAGAATTATCCTTAGTTGACCCAATAGACCCCAAAGAAAAACGAGAAGATTATTATCATATTTTTCCCAATGGTGAGTCTTCTCTTGAAATATCATTATCTCCACTATCTCTAATTGAGAATTATACTTCAAACAAACACCAAAATCATATAGGTAGTGCGCGTAGATATACTCAGTAAGTGGATGTGCACAACCCTGTCTTATGATGACACGAGGTTGTATGTCATTAGACATCTTGTGTGATAGTGACAAAACACTCTTCCAACGTTGGGTTCGCCTCACCCTAGTTGATTCACCAAATATAACTACTAAATGATGACCACCGTTCTATTCTCCTGTTACCCCCGTTCGACCCAGCTACACTCTTATTACCTGAAAGGAATTGTGAAGAAAAAGGGTGAGCACAACTAGCTCAGTAAAGAATATCATGACTAAAGACAATTAAATTATCAATAGCCTTCATCAGTAATAAATCAGAGATTTAGAACATATGGTAGATGATAAAAATTTTCAACCATAGTTGCAGCCGAACGAGCAATCCATTAGAAGAGTCAAATAGACCATAAAGTCTATTATCTTTTCCATGTTAAAAATCCACCAACAATGTTTTATCCCTGTAATATCAATCAATAATTCTGGTTCACAATCATATGAATAACTCATAATCATAATTGTAGTTCTAAATTCCTCTTCTCATCCAGGACGAAGATAATTTTCATCACCTATCTTTACCTGAAACATCAAAGATCATGGTTACACCAAATCACATTTACTGTTCATAATCATACTAATAACTTCATCTTTGCACTACGGCCAAAGATATTCATTTGTATCACCAGTTGGTCATGTTCATCTCAACACCTGTTCATCTTTGTACTGCTGGCCAAAGATATTCAACAACATGTCGTCTTTGCACTACAGGCCAAAGATATTCATCAACAATTCATCTTCGCACTACATGCCAAAGATATTCCTCAAAAATTTATCTTTGCATTACAGGCCAAAGATATTCCTCAAAAATTCATCTTTGCATTAATATCTCAAAGAATATATAATCATTACAGAATTTATATAAACAATAATTATAACCATGTTGATCAATTCACCTTTGCACTTAAGCTAAAGATATTCACTTATAAATTCAATGGTCATGATCATACCAGTCAACAATTCAACTTTGCACTACTGTCCATAGAGAACCCATAGTCATGATCATACCAAAATCTACCCATCTTTACACTCAAGTCAAACAGAAATATCATCATTATGGTTATAAAAGTGTCATATATGATAATAAAATCAATATAATCAATATATAATTTTGATCTCCAGAGTAATATTCATAAATCAACTATAATTTGGTTAGAAAAAGAAATTAATTTTGTCATGAATAGTAACTCGTGAATAGTAACATATGAATAGTAACTTCATGAATAGTAACTCATGAATAGTAACTCGTGAATAGTAACTCATGAATAGTAAACCCGACACAAAAAGGTAAAAATTCCACAATAAAATCCATACCAATATTTCGATATAATGATATTGAAATAACATTTTTTAAATTTATAAACAATTTATTTTAATTGTTTACACTTTACTAAATAATACATTTAATCATCCTAAAATTCCAAACTCATAAGGTTTCATCACCAATAACCAAAACCCTCATCAAAAATTTGCATATATCTCATATAGGATTCTCAAGCCATAAAATCCTATTTTTCAATTTTCTTACTTCACATAACATATTTAATTCATTTACTCACAACTAGTCTATTTTCATGAAAAATACCAAATCAGTTCCAAAAATATTTATTTTCTGGGATTTAGCAGAATATAGTCCCATATTGAACATATATTTTTCTCAGAATTTTTAAAATTCATTTACTATTTTTCATATGGCCAAAACCGCCGAATATTTAGACATTTATCATAAATTGTATTTTTATCTAAAAATTCTGAAATTCACGGAGTACACTGATATTATATAGATATACTCCCAATTAAAATTTCATCAATTTTGGAGTTAACCACAAGGACTTATAAACGGTTACTTTTAAAATAGTCATTTCCCATAAAATTCATAACTCTTAATCTGTACATCCAAAAATCGTCATTTTTGGACACAATCAATAAAACTCATCAAATTATCATTTCAAATTTTTCCAGAATTTTCTAAAGGACGAAAGAAGTACGAACTGAAAATATAATAACCCTTAAAATCCCTTACCTCAAGAAAGCAGTACTTCGGATGAAAAATCGGAGGAAACTTCTACTAAATAGCAACTCTCAAAGTATCTAAATACTCTAAAAAATATGCTTGATAATATAGAGAGAAAGAAAACTTATTTTTGGTGTGATTTTCATTTCTAACTGAAGCTTCTATTTATAGGAAAATGCTAGAACGCCAAAGGAGACTAAAATAATAAAATATTATTATTATTTTCTTTTTCTCTATGCATGCCAGCCATCCAAGACCAGCATGCCAATTCTGAAAATCAATTTTACAGCCCACATGTGTTCAACAACCAAAGTGGGTCCCACCCATAAATTAATAAAAATTATTTTATTTTCTGAAACTTCAACAATTCATAGAAAATAGCCCGGTTATAAGAAAAATTCGAAACTCGAGTGTTTCCATAGGAAATTTAATTCTCTACAACTTTGAAAGTTTAAGTTTTTCCAAATTCCAGACCAAAAATATCCGAAATCCACAAACGGATGATTTTAAACATCGTTTCAACACCTTTTAAAATTCATAACAAAGCATGCGTTAATTTTTAACGGTTCAAAATTTGTAAATTAATACTCAACTTATATATATATATATATATATATATATATAACATATCCAAAAATCATAACGATCCAACGGTCAGATCAAAAATATAACTCACGCAATAGAGTTTTAAGAACACCGATTTAATCTTTTAATACCTCTAATCCGACAAAATACTAATAAAATGCCTCAACATTAATTCCTTCATTTATAACCACATAAATAAATCCATCATTTATATCCACATCAAATAAATATTTCCTTATCATATAAATGAATAATTAATTATTCACAAATAATATTACAGAATCACAATAATGAGAACCAGGCAGTTCCCAGGAAAGAGGGGGCTTTCCGATAAGGATTTCTCCTTACTGGCGCGCAATTAGGTGACCAAACCTCTCCTTAACAGAACTTTTTAGACATTGCCAATAATGCTATATAATAATATTATTCAAATAATATAAATTATTGATCTGATAATGGAGATACTGTGCAGTGACAATTATTGAACAACAATAATTTAAAATATCAACGCAGCAATTATTGAATCAATAAAATAAAATATTGAACAGTAATTACTGTGACAATTATTCAGTAGTGCCTTCTTACGTAAGAATCAATAATTTTAAAAATACTGTGCAATACCGTGTGCTACTGTACAATAACGCGTATTACTGTATTTTAACCACCGGGTATTCTAACAGTGTTAACGGTAACAACTACGCCGTTAATTATAAAAACTCAATTTTTATCGTTATCTTCATCCGACCATTTTCTGTTATGGGGCCCACAAATAGCTGCACCGTCGTACGAATATTCCCCGACAGAAAGAATATTTCACGACCAAACGAATATTCCCCGACAACAATGATTATTTTATAACCACTTGCTTATTTTGAAAAATTTTCACATTTCACCCATAACTTTAAACTTTTATCAATTTAACCATTTACTGAATAGTAATTATAAGAAAATTGAATACTTTTATTTCATAAAATTCGGGGTCTTACACATTCAAGCAAGCTTTATTCAAATCCCGATAATCCATGCAAACTCGCACCTTCCCTCCAAGTTTAGGTACGGGCACGATGTTCGATATCCACTCTGGATATGTAGACACCATGATGATGTCAGCTTGAAATTGTTTCATAATTTCTTCTTTCACTTTTAAACTCTATTCTGGTTTCAATCGCCTGAGTTTCTGCTTGACTAGCTTAAATCTCTCTTTAATGGGAAGGCGATGAACGACAATGTCAGTGGACAAACCCACCATGTCTTCATGAGACCATGCAAACACGTCCTGGAATTGGGTTAATAACGTAACCATGTCATTCCGTTGGTTTGGGGGTAAGGTCTGAACCAATCTGGATTAACTAAGGGCTTTCTAATGTTCCGAGATTGAAAGAAGTGGTTTGATCAAGGTTGGGTTTAGGTTTGCCTTTGACCCATTCTTTAATTTCTGGAGGCACCTCAATGCCATCTTGTATATCCATCAAGGATGAATTCATCTCTACATCAAAGGTACAATCCTTGTGTAGGAGAGACATCGTATCAGCAAGTACAGGCGCATCTAAGTTTAGAGTCTGAAACAAAATATGCTTTAACTTAGTATATATAAAATGTGTTGATCATACACAGTGTTAGCATATACTGGCAAAATAAACTACTAATATTGTACAGAAAAGTAAGCAGTTATTATATCTACAGGGCAGAAAGAGTTCTGCCCATTTTACCCTTGACGACCAATGCAAGGGATGCTGTTCCAATTGTCAAGGGTAAAGTCCGGGTAGACCGCAGTGATGGAGGGATTGTCATCATCCTCCCTGTCCCGAATGATGGCCATTACGTCTGGGCAATCATCGTCTGGGGTGTATTTGTTGGTATGTTCATCATGAACAATGATGCGTATACCGGACATCATCCGTATAACGTCTTGCTTGATTCTTCGTTCCTCTTTTTCCACTGCGAGATTTGGAACAAAGATTTCTTTTCCTTTCACCGGTATCGGCTTGGGACACAACATAGCCATTACATTGGCTGACACCTTTACAGGAGGTGATGCGGACTCAGAGTTTGAAGGCGAAGATAAACGCCACATGGTTGAAGCTGAAGGAATCTGCTGATGTTTATGAGGATTCCTGTGACTAGAACTGGCAGAATAGCCTAGCCCAGCTATTCTAGCTTGCCTGGTTAAGCGAATTGGGCGCTTGATACCCTGGCAATCTTTACCCAACCCTTGTCCCGGTTTATGACCCAACGACATCATTTCTTGAGTGACCGACATTACCTCGGCAGAAATCTTGGGTTCGGGCAATGGTGCTCCAATAGCATGGTATTGGGTGTTGCTTATTTCCAAAGCATGAAAACTGACTGGTTCTACATATGCATTGGCATTGATGAACGACATGTCTCCGTGCTGAGGAATCTCCGGTTCAGCGTTGACTGTGACCAGTCTATTGTTGATAATGTATTTCAATTGTTGGTGAAGAGTGGAGGGGACTGCCCCAGCCATGTGAATCCATGGTCGTCCCAAGAGCAGGTTGTATCCTGAATCTATCTTGAGCACATAGAAAGATATGCAGAATGTGTGAGGATGAATTTCGATTGGCAGCTCAATTACTTAGACCGAATTTCACCGGGCTCCATCAAAAGATTTGATGATAGTAGGGCTACTCCAAATTCGGTTGGGATTGATATTCATCTTCACCAAGGTAGCGTATGGGCAGATATTCAGAGAGGAACCTCCATCTATTAAGACTCCAGCTACCATATATCCAAAGGACAAGACCGCAATGTGCAACGGCTTGCAATGACCGGTCCCTTTGGATGGTATGTCATCATCAGTGAAGGATATCACATTATTGTTGAAAATGTGATCGACCAGGTGCTGAAACTTTTCCGTATCCACTGATGGCGGAAGATAGGCTTCTTCTAAAAACTTTAACAAGACCTTCCGGTGATTCTCGGAAGTGAGGACCAAGTCCAAAATTGATATTTGTTGTGGAGCTTCTTTCAAGCTTAAAACCACCATGGCTTCGTTGTGACCCATAGTGCGGAGGAATTTTTCAATCTTCTCCATGGGTATTTTCCCCTTCTATTTGATGGTAGGTTTCATCATCCGTTGGGGAAGATACAGTGGATTTTCCTTCGACACTGCAGCAGTTGTATGTGAGGTGAATCCTTCACCTTCTCCATAATTCCACGGAACCTTGCACAAGCTAACAATAGGATATTGTGCTCTGCACGGAAAGTTGATTGGCTCGGGAGCAGCCACTTTCAAAGGATTGTTTCCTCCCTTGAGTTGAATTGTTGGCACTATGAGCAATGTATTAATCCCATCAGTTTCAGTGGATATGATTGCTACCACGCTTTTCCACTTAGTAGGGCCTGCATCCTCGCTTGCACGTAACACCGTCTCGTTGTCTGCTAGCCGCAGGACACCACTGTCGATTAGATTTTGAATAAGGTGGTGGAGTGCCCAGCATTCTTCTGTGCTGTGACCACGAGACTGGGAGTGATATTGACATACTCCATCAGAGTTGTACCGTCCTGAACGGGGGTTGATTGGAGGTAGAAGGGAATTGATCCTTCCTTCATTGATTAACATATGAAGGATTTCCTCCATAGGTTGGTCCAAATAGGTGAATTCCCTTTTGTTGGCGAAATCCCGACGGGCTTTGGCATTTGCTCTCTTCGTCACTTTGTCTTCCAGCATTTCATTTTCTGAAAGTGACGAGGGAATATTCATGACAATGGGTAGGAGACTGGCATGCTCCTGGCTGATTAACTGACGAGTCACTAGATGTTGATAAGTCACCAGTTCTGACAATTGTTCAATTTATTTGCAGAGAGTTTTCATCTTCCGTTCCATTGTAAATTGGAACTTGGCATAATCCCATCTGTCATCATCGTCTTTGATGGTCTGGGAGGAATCACAGCTGAAATTGGAACTCTGTCCACTGCTCCATTTAATCATGTTGACCTCTTCTTCTTTGTGTTGAGGAAGAGGATTGTCCTGAACATGAGGCTGATCTGGTTTGGTGACCACGATCTCCCCGTTGTCTATTAGGTCTTGGATCTTGTGTTTCAAGGCCCAACAATCCTGAGTATCATGTCCAGGTGCCCCGGCCTGATAAGCACATTTCCTAGCAGTATTGAAACCCTGTCTATTAGGGCTGGCTGGTGGAAGAAGATGCATAATTTTCTTCTGTGTTGTCAGAAGATTAAGAATGTTCTCGAGGGTATCCCCTAAGGATGTAAACACTCAAGGGCGTTTGACTTCTCCACCTTTCGGTACTGGAGGGTTTGTAGACTATGCTGGAAAGGGAGTGTAGTTTCTGCTTTGAATAGGCATGTTATGACTACCTTTTTACCCCTGTAGTATCAGGGAAACATCTTCCTCTTTCTTTTTGTGGACCCTACGGGGGTTGTTCCCATAATTTCCAGATTGGATGTGATCAGCAACAACTTTGAGTGCAGCTAGGTCTTGAATCATTCATGACTTCAATCCCATCTCAGCCATCTCCCCATGTTTGACCATTTCAGAAAATGGTTTGCCGATGCCGGCTAAAACTCTCTCACAGAAGGAAGCCTCTTGTATGTCTATGAAAGTCATGACCATTTCTGACTCTGTCATAGCAGGACTAACTTGGGCAACCAGGCATCTCCACCTCTGGGCATACTCTCTGAAAGACTCGTTAGACTGTTTCTTGATCTTGGTAATTTGATACCGATCAGGAGCCATCTGAGTTTGAAAGCTGTATTGAATGAGGAAAGCATGTGCTAGCTCTTCCCAACTATAGATTTTAGAGTTGTCTAATCTTGTGTACCACGAACGGGCTTCTCCAGTTAGACTCTTTTGGAATAATTGCATTCTGAGTTTTTCATCCTCTGCATAGGATCCAAGTTCTCCAATAAACACTTTTAAATGTGTGTAAGGATCTCCTAACCCATCAAATTTTTTAAAATCAGGAGTTTTAAATTTTTCTGGATAATGAACACCAGGAAAAATACACAGATCAGCATATGAAACACTCCTGTGTGTTCCAATTCCTTTGATAGCGTGAAGGGTCTCTTCCATTTGGAGGACTTTCTTTTTGATGTCACCAGTGTCTGGATCTCCAGTGGGATGGACAGCATCAAGAGTTTTGTTGGTCGTATCCAACTGTGGTTCAGGTATAGTAAAGACCTGGATCCTCCTTGTGTGGGGGGCTCAGTATGTATGGGTATTTTTTGACCCTGTGTAGACTGGTGTAATTCTTTGAGTAGAACAGCCAAATCTATAATTTGTTTGCTTAATCCGTTGAATTCTTTACGAGAAACTGGATTAAGTTTAGTCTGGTCGGATGACGACATGATTGACTGTAGGCATGTTGCCTTTTTGGATTTTGAACGGGTAGTAGGTCCGATTGATTCCCTGCGAAAGACTAGCATAGTTTAGTCTTTAGGGGATGTATATAATAACATACTATGTGATGTGTCTATTTTAGGAATTTTATCCTGCATAACGGATGTCAGTTGTAGCATGTATGTGTACACATTTCTTCATATTTCTCATTATATGGAGATATATATGGAATGAAATTACAAGTAATTGTGTTTACAATAATTAAAATGAGAGCATGAAGAGACTTTCCTCCGTTTTGGGTTTATCAGAGGTTGACATATCTTAGGTTACTCTTGCGGCTTTTTGACATGTAGGTTCCCAAATTATCGCAATCTACTAGACGGGAAGTTAATCCGGTCTTTCAACTGGAGCGAATTTGGGTGGTGCCTTTCCTAATCCTCGAAAAATTAGTCTTCTCACGATTCCAGTAATCAAACACCGACGGGATAGCCTTCTGGTGGAGGGACCACACAACATACATTCATATACATCGCGTCTCACCACATGAAAATGATGACATATGCGAAGCACTAATATCACAGGTAGATATGGTGCGAAGCACTAATATCACAAGCAGTTATGGTGCGAAGCACTAGCAGCACAAGCAGTTATGGTGCGAAGCACTAACATCACAAGCAGTTATGGTGCGAAGCACTAAGTGCAATAAGGAAATGCATTCGTACACATTTATCAAATGTAAATGTAACATTCACACACAAGCAGATAATAGTTTTGAAAAAGATTGAAATAGCGGCTTAAGTCCTCTTACTGGAGTCCCCAGCAGAGTCACCACCTGTCGACATCGGGATTTTTGGATGTCCCTTTTCGTTACTTGTTCTTTGGTGTTCTCATTTTAAGTGAGATTTGTTTGAAAAAACAAGTGAAAAAGGTCTGACATGTATAATGTCGACGATGGATTATTAAGAGTCGTCAGTTGGTTTTTTAAATGGTTGTACCAACACAACCGAGAAAAGGTTTGCACATTGACCCAATGATGTGACACTGCTAAACGGGTCGGCGAAACCGAGATTCATTAGGGTCCGGGGACTTGATTATGCGGGGGGAAGGTGTTAGGCACCCCCCGACATCCGTGTTACCACGGTGACCGCCTCTTTCCAAGAAACTATTATCTGAGTGTGTGTGTGTGTGTGTGTGTGCGTGCGTGGGTTAATGTGCTGTTATATGGAAGTTGTGTGAGGCCTTGTTCGAACCTATATACACAGGGTTTGAATTTATGTAAAAATTCAGTTTTTAGCAAGATATGGCAGTGATGTTTTATAAAAGACGTTTTCAAACCCTGATGCTCAATAGGAATTGAGACCTTTTACACTCCCATTTTATTAAGTGATCGGCTTGATTGATTTTATTTGACGGATGCGAGGCATCCATACGAAAATAATATACAAAAATAATGTCGACTTCCTCGTGGGTATGGAAACCATCTGAGGAAATTCAGACACCGCAGCTAAAAAATGTCCATCACGGGAACCGAATCTATATTCAATGGGATGAATCTGTGATCACATGATTCCTAGGCGCACAAAATACCGCAATTTGTATGAAAGCAGTAAGCAGGTATATATATAAAAGCTGTAAATATATATATATATATATATATATATATATATATATATATATATATATATATACAGACATGATCACCAACCACGAAGCACCTCCATGGGGGATCAGAAATATAAATAAAGCTGTAAAAAGCTATCAACTGCCACGAAGGAAACTCCAGGCAGGACGACAATAAATAAATATATATATATATATATATATATATATATATATATATATATATATATATATATATATATATATATAAGCAGTAAACGAACCGGATGTAAAATCCAGGCTCATCGAACAGAGTTCGACCACAGTTCATATATATAAGTATAAATATATATATATATATATATATATATATATATATATATATATATATATATATATATATATATAAAAGCGAGTAAATGTACCAGATATAAAATCCAGGCTCATCGAACAGAGTCCGACCACTGTTCATATAATATATATATATATATATATATGAACTGTGGTCAGACTTTGTTCGATGAGCCTAGACTTCGGTCTGGTGCGTTTACTCGCTTTTATATATATATATATATATATATATATATATATATATATATATATATATATATATATATATATATATAAGCGAGTAAACGCACCAGACCGAAGTCTAGGCTCAATCGAGGCATAACTCGATAATGTTAGTCAATATATATGTAAATATATATATATATATATATATATATATATATATATATATATATACAGACTGAAACAAAACCACGGACCGAAGTCCGGGCAAAAGCAAGCAACACGACTCTCAATGTGTAGAAGGGTGTGTGGAAAGATGAAGAGAAAGACTCTAAAGTGTGTGAGAAGGCTTACATCTGACTGATAAAGAAGGCTTCCATATCTTTAGAGTGGGTAAACACTGCCTTTTGTGGGTACAAAAGAGGCTATATATGAGCTCACGGGTGTTTAAAAGGTGAAAATACATTGTATGGGCGAGTGCGGAGTGAATTGTGCAGGGTTTCCCTGTCTTTTTTTTCTTAAAAATCAGCACCCCAAGCCCTTTATTTATAGGCATATTAGATGCAGGTGTACCTGCGGCTGAGCCGCAGCTGTACCAGAGACAACCCGAGTTGGCCCGAGTTTTTCGGGTCAGGTCATCTCGAAGTACGTGCACTCAAGCACTGTAATGTCCACTCAAACTTTTAGAAGCACAATCCGGGCATCCGTTTGAGGTATACAGGACCTATTTCGGACCGCCGTTGTCGAGAGTTGTACGATGGCATGGGATTAAAGTTTGTTCGAAGTCATTGAAGATGGGACGATGCCCTTCGGTCTTCAAGCTTCAACTTTCATCTGTTACCCCGCACAATAGTCACTCAGGATTAGTTAGTCTTTTGGGACATTGTTGCATAGAGACGTGACGTGGCATCATGTTGACGAGATGACGATGTTGCCCCTCACCGGTGTTATCGCTAGATTGGGCTGATAAAGCAGACGTTGCTCAGACTTCGCTGAGATTGGGCTGCTGTAATTGTTGAAGGTCCTCATTGTCATCTTTGAGGTGTGCCTGTCTTCCCGATGTTATTACCGGGTTGGTGCAGTGTATCTCGTTGTGAGCGCCGAGATTGAAGTTGGTTAGATTTGAAACAAGCATTTCCGGGGTTATCTCCAAAATTGAATTCCTTGGGGTCATCACTAAGGTTGGTGGCTATTCCCATGGTTGGGACTGAGACTGGACACCTCGGGGTCATCTCCGAGATTAATCGATCTTCTCCGGTGTGAGTTCCGGTATTGTATCTGCAGGCCTCGGGGTTATCTTCGAGGTTGGATTTGGTTACTCCCAGACTACGATCCGGGGTTTGATGTTGAACTTCCGGTAGTATCCGATACGGGCTTGGATTGTCTTTCACGGTTCCCTCTTAAAAGACGAATCTATCCTCCTGCAATGTTAGTAACAGTAGTACAGAAAATTTCGAGTGTCTACAACTGGAGATCAGTCGACAGACTATAAACATTGTTTTTTTCATTTTCGCTAGGGTTTATCAGAACTTCATCCGCAAACCGTTATAACTTATGGGCACGAGGGTGATCATCCCAATGTGCCCTGTATTGATCAATACTACATGCAAGAACGATATTATCGTTCACTCTATCCACCTTAGGTGCACAAAAGTTTTTCCATATTCAAGATGTTCATACTTAGTCGGGAATCCGAACCAAAACAATCTGGTTGGATACAATAACGTTCTATGTTGTTCAACAATATTTTTATGTCTAGCTGAATCAAATAGCTTAGACGGCTTTTAAGTGAACGTATACATACTTGAAATCAATAAGTATGTATCAACATATGATTAAATACAATGGTTATCCAAGTGGGGACACTTGTCTAACCCTATATACGAATTAACGAACAGAATAAATATCGGAATTATACAATAATACGATGATCGGATAATGTAAGAACTTGTATGAATACAAAGATTGGATACATAATGAACAATAATAGAGTTAATAATCTGGCACAATAATAATATAATTCTGAAACTTTCTTACTCATGTCCATTACATAAAGGAAATGCAAAGGTAGGATACTTGCACAATGTAAATAATAGATCAGATACTTGCTCAATAATAATTGGAGTAAGTTTAGGAAACTTGCATAACATGATATACCCGTTTGCACAAAATAAAAGTAGTGCATAAGGTTTAGATATTTGATTGAACTGCTGCTTACAATAACGCAACTTAGATTAATCTTTTATACAGCGACCTATCCGTAATAAGATCATTCGTTCAATCAGAATATTATATCATATCACATAGTACTGCTAATTGCAGTCAACACATAACCCAATCACATTGTCACATATGTTTAACAGTCATTACATCATAAACAAACACATATCTAGTCAAATTATCTAAGTCTAGATCAATTTCTAAGATATTTCGGTGTACCGACGGCTTTATCGGGTAAATATCGAGTCTAAGACTTTATCCTGCAGTTCAATAGTCGTTTAGATATTTTAAATATCAGTCATATTATTTTTCATAGCCTTATAATAATTTTTAAATAATTATTATACTTTATCATGAATTTTCAAACACTAAAATCATTATTAAATGATTTAAATATTAACTAATTCTATTATCATTAATATTTAATTAATATTGAACTATTAATAAAACTATTGCCAAAATATTAAAGTTATTTATAATAACTCAAAATATTTTTAAAGTATTAATATTACCCTTAAATAATTTTTTAAAACATTTAGAATCATTTTTAAATAATTACCATTAATATTAGAATATTAATTTATTATTTATCAAAATATTAAAAGTCATTAATTATAACCTAAAATATTTTTAATTCATTTATTTCCTTTTTAAATGATTTTTGATTCAATAAAACCATTTTTAAACTATTTATTTAATATAATTATTAAATAAAATTAATATCATAAATTAATATTATAACTTAAAATATTTTTAAACTATTTATTTTCATTTAAAATGATTTTTATAATATTAAAATCATTTTTAATTAATTAATTTAACGTAATTACTAAATAAATCTAATATCATTAATATTTAATAATTAATGAAACTTATCTTAAAATATTAAAAGTTATGTTTTATAACTTAAAATATTATTAAATACCTTATTATTATTTAAAATAATTTTTAATACAATAAAATCATTTTTAGTTAATTTATTTAATGCATTTATTAAATAATTTAATAACAATAATATCCAAATAAATATTAATATTTTATGAAAAATATGTCAAATTATTAAAAGTTAATTTTTATAACTTCAAATAATTTTTAAAATTATTTTTGTAATTTTCAGAATTTATTTACTATTTTTAAATGATTTTTAGAAATTAAATTCATTAATTTTACTAAGTCTGTCGCTAAAGCCCTTTGGCGACAGTAAGTGTCGCCTTAGGTGTTCTTGAGAAACTCAGGCATTCAAAGTCAGTTTCGAGCTTGCTAGTTTGACTATCAATCATTCCTTGTGTAATGTGTTTCTGGTCGAGGTAATGGTTGGATATTATAGTACGGATGTAATACTATACATTATAACAACAAACATGGTCAAAACATGCATCATATGCAAGATCTAAGCTCAAGAACAAGCCGTCAGAGCTGTTCTTGACGTTTCTGGGCTGCCCAGAAAACAAAGTCGTGGTCGGTCAACGATTTGGATGGCCTTAAATCTGTCAATTTCTTCATGTTAAGTGTTTTCTGCTCGTCGCGCTGTCTAGACAAACTATCAGAGAACATGTTGCAATCCATGGTAGAGTCTAAACATAATTAATCAAAACGCGTTGGGGCTCAAAAATTCGTGTCAGAGTATGTTCTTCATTTCTGGGTTTTCCAGAAATGAAGAACAGATCGAGTATGCTACTTTGGATCCTTATATCTCGCGTTGTGTGTTTGCTCTATGTGATCTATTGATTCCAGGTTGTAGCTAACATGTAATACTACATATCCATTACATAAAAACAGTATAAAAACAATAGAGCATGCAGATCTAGGCCGGTCAAACCATGTCAGAAGACATGTTCTTGAATTTTCTGGAATTTCCAGAAACATATTTCGTGGATTAGTAAGCTAGTTTGACCTTCCACTGTGTTCAATACAATGATGATATAAGGGATCTAGAGACCTATATCCATAGTAAACATAACAAGCTACAACGTAGTTACCATAACAGAATCAAAACAACAACACACTAGCAGATCTAGTCACTTAAAAAAGTTGTCAGGCCTTGTCTGGGCACAATCTGGGTTTTTCAGATTTGTAAAGTCATGCTCGGTCAACTAGGTTTGACCAGCTATAACGTTTAACATGTTCATGATCTGGGCTAGATTCCAGTTTCAGATCAAAGATCTCATAGCACACTATATGTTCAAACATTAAAAACACAAAACTCATTAACAGCCAGAGATCTACCAGACCTGACATTCGATTGTCAGTCACAAAAATAAAGTTTTCCAGATTTTTAAAAACATCAAATCCGAGCCTCTAGATGTTATGGATCTAACATCTAGCAACCCAGATCATCTATGTACACTATAAACAACATGTTTTAACATTAAATCATAACATCTAACATGGCCTTCAAGATCATATTGTAATTTAGGGTTTTGTACCTTTCTTTAAAAAATCTTGATTCTTAGCTTCTGATTCGTTTGTGGATTTCGTGGGGCTTGATTAGTGACTGAATTAACAAGGCAATTTCGTGGGTTTGAGCTTGAGAGAGAATGGCTAAGTGTGGGTTGCATAAATGACCTTTGTTTTGCTTTTCTCTCTCTTGAATCATACAAATAATGGTACAAGGCACATGGCTGATGCATTGAATCTGATTGCTGGCAATGCTATCATAGGTAGGTCTAAGGTGGCTGGCCAGATCTTGGATAAGATTTGGCTAGCAATAATTCAACTAATGGGACAAAAGGACATTTTTGTAATTTCATTTTAATCTCAAGGGTATTCTTGTCCAAGGTGCTTGAATCTAGGGTATAATCACAAGATTTTACATTTTAAAGTTTTCCAAATAATTACTAGGGTTTGAAAAATTAAAATTAAAGTGTAATAAAATTTTAATTAAACACACTAATTTAAAATTAGGGGTTTTAATAGGAAATTAGGGTTTTTAAATTAGGGTTTCTTAATACTATTAGGGTTCCCAAATTAACAATTAGGGTTTCTTAATTATCATTATAATTTACTAAAATAGTAATTAGGGTTTCTAATTTTTAGCAAATTAGGGTTTTCATATAATAATTAGGGTTTCTCCTAATTACAAAAATTATATAATACACAGTAAAATTCATATAGCACAATTACTACACAGTCTCGAACTCATAACCAAGTTTAACAATTAGGGTTTAATAACACAATATGAGGGTTATGACATAATTTACCATATTTGGCCCACCATTATCAGTCTACGCATTTACAATACATATTTATAGCACTGAAAAATTAAAATATAATTAATATTATATTATTATTCTCATCCCTTGATCAATACCCAAATTTAGGGTTTGGATTCCATATCTGGTTTATCTTTCAAATATAACATTATTAATTAAGTTAAAATAATTAACTTAAATATTCTGAACAAATTCATATAATAAAATAGTAATTATAATAATTCTAATAATCATTTCATATATTATTTAAATAATATAAAAATCATATTTTCATAGAAAATAAATAGTAAAGACATTTCTACTATAAAATTAATTATTATAAGTATATATTTTATAATGATCAATAATTCTAAAATAAAATTATTTTAAATTATTCATGAAATTAATAATTTTATTTATCACATATATACATACACATGACTTGGCACATATTCTCATCTTTAAAATAAAAAAAAAATTAATATGCAAAATTTCTTATTTATTTATATAGAAAATATTCAGGTTATTACAATAAACCTTAGGTAGGAGTACCTAAGACTATAATCGTAGAGAGAAGGATAAGAAGATCATCACGTGATCATAGTGACTCGTAATAACAGATGGGTTGTTAAACAATGAATGATTTATAGCTAGTGCTATGAATGAAGGGTACTATGAAGTAGTACGGGAAGAAGAACTTAGATTGAGTTATGAAGGATAGTATATGTGAGACCCCGAATTTTATGAAATAAAAGTATTCAATTTTTCTATTTTGGTAAATAGTTAAATTGATAAAAGTTTAAAGTTAAGGGTGATATGTGAAAATTTTTCAAAGTAGACAAGTTGTCATAAAATACCCGGTTACTATTTACTCTAGTATTGTTTACTCAAGTATTTGGGGCACTTTTTGTGTCGGGGTACTATTCATAGGGCACTATTCCCGAAGTACTATTCACGGGGTACTATTCACCCGAAAAACAGAATATTTTTATAAAGTTATTCTATAAATAGAATATATTATATTCTATTATGCATAGTATTTTGCATAGTAAAATCTTTTTATATAAAACAGAATACTTTATTAAAGTTATTCTATAAATAGAATATATTATATTTTATTATGCATAGTGTTTGCATAGTGCCCGCATAGTGTTTGCATAGTAAAAATCTTTTTATATAAATAGAATATATTATATTTTATTTAAAATATTTTTCTTTAAATATGGACCGTCAGATTAAAGTAAATCAATCTGGACCGTTCATGGATTAGTTACTATGCATTCCATTTTCCTATAAATAGAAGCTCATTCCTTCATTTTTTTCTTACGAATTCACTAAACTCTAGAGAGAGAAACTATAGAGAGAAACTATAAAGAGAGACTATAGAGAGATAGAAGAAAAGTTTTTTGCTACTTCACTGCTCTTATATCAAGTATTATTTTACGGTAAGGGATGTTATTCTTTTGTATTCAAGAAGAGAACTTCTGTTATTTCATTTCTTTATTGTTCTTTTGGAATAACCTGTATACGCGGGCTACCCTATACTTGGTGACATTCTTCTATTATTCTGTCGGAATATCCTGTCTGTGCTATACGCCGGACCTGGTTCCATTTTTATTATTCCGTCTTTATTATTCTGTCGGAATATCCTGTCTGTGCTATACGCCGGACTTGGTTCTATCATTTATTATTCCGTATTTATTATTCTGTTGGAACATCATGTCGGTGTGAATTTCAACTGACCTGGTTCCATTATTATTATTCTGTTGGAATAACTTGTCTATGCGAAGTACCGCATGCATGGTGATATCTTTTGTTATTCCATTCGGTATTATACTCAGTTGATTAAAATTTTGACTTCTATACTCCATGAAATTAGTGAAATATCATTGATATTTGCGCTTCATCCAGTATCTTTTCATGAAAATATTCTTTTGATCATTCTTGAATTTTATTCTACAAAGAAGTATCATGTTGACAATTTGGACGTTATTGGTTCATGGACAAATTAATTCTTCAACTTGTTTAATTGAATTCTTATATCATTGTCATCATCCTCATGTTTATATTATGTTGAACGTCATCTGTGACCTGTAGTGCATAGTTGGACTTGGTATGATTACGACCAGGGATTATTCGGTATAATCATGACCGTAATATTACAAATGATGTGGAAAAAGTCCTCATTGGCCCGTAGTGCATTGATGGACAGTTTTTGGTATGATTATGGTTATGAATTCTCTTCGGCCAAGGGTGCAAAGATGAATTGTTTTATGGCATGATCAGGACCGTTGATGAAAACACGATTATCTTTGGCCCGTAGTGCATGGATATTCTGTGATCGTGATACTAAAGAATATCCTTGGCCGTAGTGCAGGGGTGATTCGATGATGTGGATTATTTATTAAGCTGAGTCCCAGCGATAAAAGTGATGAAAAACCTTTTAAATCATAAAAGATAGTAGATTTCATTCTCTACTTGACTCTTTTAATGGATTGCTTGTTCCGCTGTAGTTAAACTTGATGTTGTTATATTTTATCAGTTTAACACTGTTGAAGGCTAACGATAATTTATTCTGCATTATCTTAGTCATAATATTTCTTATTGGGCTAGTTGAGCTCACCCTTTCTTTCACTGTTCTCTTCAGGAAATGAGAACATAGCAGGGACTAGTCGGGAAACGGAGTGATGGTCCTAGATGGTGCATTAGTAGTCCTCACTATTCTGTGAAATAGTGTGATAATAATTGTAATGAGGACTCCTTTTGAGTTTGTATAATCTCTAGTAGACAATATTTGTATTCAAACTCACAATTTATGTTTTGTCGTATTGTACACGACAGTTGTATTAGTAAGTAGTATTTGGATTCATGTACCACGCAAGTGGCGACCCAAGATGGGTGACGTATACCTAATTTTGGGGGCGTCACAGTTGGCATCAAAGCTTAAGAATATGATCCCTGGCTAAGATGTGAAACTAGAACTAGGAGGGGAGAGGCGGAGAATTCCTTCGCTAGTATGACCTACCTAAGTTTATTTGGTATTTAATTGGTAGGTCAGAGTATAGGGATAATGTGTGATATGTTAATTAACCCTTATTTTGAAACTATGTTCTAGAATGATATTTGAAACACAAGAGATGAGAAATGAGAAAATCATGATAGCGAGGAAATTATCGGGAAGGTACGATCTGAAAAGAAAGCAAGGTATTCTCATCTCTTCAAATATCAGGTACGTACGTAAATTTCGAGGGCGAAATTTCATAAGGAGGGGAGATTGTGAGACCCCGAATTTTATGAAATAAAAGTATTCAATTTTTCTATTTTGGTAAATAGTTAAATTGATAAAAGTTTAAAGTTAAAGGTGATATGTGAAAATTTTTCAAAGTACTATTCATAGGGTATTATTCTCGAAGTACTATTCACGGGGTACTATTCACCTGAAAAATATATTTCTTTTCGGTCCAAATTATTTTTGAGTACAATATTATTTCAAGAAGAGATGTGCTAATTTTTTAGACCGTTGGTTGAAATTATAATAAAGGTGATAAGTTTTGTTTTATTGGTATTATTAATGTAATAAAACAGAAAAGTTTTTTATATAAAACAGAATACTTTTATAAAGTTATTCTATAAATAGAATATATTATATTCTATTATGCATAGTGTTTTGCATAGTAAAATCTTTTTATATAAAACAGAATACTTTATTAAAGTTATTCTATAAATAGAATATATTATTTTTTATTATGCATAGTGTTTGCATAGTGCCCGCATAGTGTTTGCATAGTAAAAATCTTTTTATATAAATAGAATATATTATATTTTATTTAAAATATTTTTCTTTAAATATGGACCGTCAGATTAAAGTAAATCAATCTGGACCGTTCATGGATTAGTTACTATGCATTCCATTTTCCTATAAATAGAAGCTCATTCCTTCATTTTTTTCTTACGAATTCACTCAACTCTAGAGAGAGAAACTATAGAGAGAAACTATAAAGAGAGACTATAGAGAGATAGAAGAAAAGTTTTTTGCTACTTCACTGCTCTTATATCAAGTATTATTTTACGGTAAGAGATATTATTCTTTTGTATTCAAGAAGAGAACTTCTGTTATTTCATTTCTTTATTGTTCTTTTGGAATAACCTGTATACGCGGGCTACCCTATACTTGGTGAGATTCTTCTATTATTCTGTCTTTATTATTCTGTCGGAATATCCTGTCTGTGCTATACGCTGGACCTGGTTCCATGTTTATTATTCCGTCTTTATTATTCTGTCGGAATATCCTGTCTGTGCTATACGCCGGACCTGGTTCCATTTTTATTAGACAGAATATCCTGTCTGTGCTATACGCCGGACCTGGTTCCATTTTTATTATTCCGTCTTTATTATTCTGTCGGAATATCATGTCTGTGCTATACGCTGGACCTGGTTCCATCATTTATTATTCCGCATTTATTATTCTGTTGGAACATCCTGTCGGTGTGAATTTCACCTGACCTGGTTCCGTTATTATTATTCTATTGGAATAACTTTTCTATGCGAAGTACCACATGCATGGTGATATCTTTTGTTATTCCATTCGGAATTATACTCAGTTGATTAAAATTTTGACTTCTATACTCCATGAAATTAGTGAAATATCTTTGATATTTGCGCTTCATCCAGTATCTTTTCATGAAAATATTCTTCTAATCATTCTTGAATTTTATTCTACAAAGAAGTATCATGTTGACAATTTGGACGTTATTGGTTCCTGGACAAATTAATTCTTGAACTTATTTAATAGAATTCTTATATCATTGTCATCATCCTCATGTTTATATTATGTTGAAAGTTATCTGTGACCTGTAGTGCATAGTTGGACTTGGTATGATTATGACCAGGGATTATTCGGTATAATCATGACCGTAATATTACAAATGATGTGGAAAAAGTCCTCATTGGCCCGTAGTGCATTGATGGACAATTTTTGGTATGATTATGGCTATGGATTCTCTTCGACCAAGGGTGCAAAGATGAATTGTTTTATGGCATGATCAGGACCGTTGATGAAAACACGATTATCTTTGGTCCGTAGTGCATGGATAATTCGTGGTCGTGATACTAAAGAATATCCTTGGTCGTAGTGCAGGGGTGATTCGATGATGTGGATTATTTATTAAGCTGAGTCCCAGCGATAAAAGTGATGAAAAACCTTTTAAATCATAAAAGATAGTAGATTTTATTCTCTACTTGACTCTTTTAATGGATTGCTTGTTCCGCTGTAGTTAAACTTGATGTTGTTATATTTTATCAGTTTAACACTGTTGAAGGCTAACGATAATTTATTCTGCATTATCTTAGTCATAATATTTCTTATTGGGCTAGTTGAGCTCACCCTTTCTTTCACTGTTCTCTTCAGGAAATGAGAACATAGCAGGGACTAGTCGGGGAACGGAGTGATGGTCCTAGATGGTGCATTAGTAGTCCTCACTATTATGTGAAATAGTGTGATAATAATTGTAATGAGGACTCCTTTTGACTTTGTATAATATCTAGTAGACAATATTTGTATTCAAACTCACAGTTTATGTTTTGTCGTATTGTACACGACAGTTGTATTATTAAGTTGTATTTGGATTCATGTACCATGTAAGTGGCGACTCAGAATGGGTGACGTATACCTAATTTTGGGGGCGTCACAGTACATGAATTAAAGAAAATTCGTATTAAGTAAAGAGAGATTGAGGAGTTGTAAAATTGCAATTGAGGACTCATATCAGCAGTTGAGTTGTATGATTCCTTGTATGGGCGGGAAAATTATACGTGGTTTTAGAACCACTTAGCATCTTATGTGATATAGTTGTTAAGTTGAACAATTATTTGTATGGGCGGAGAATTGTTCTTGGTGTAACAACCGCTTAGCTTCTTATATCGGTAAGAAGCTGAGTTGACCAATTTTCTGTATGTGCAGGGAATTGTGTTTGGTTCTACAATCACTTAGCTTCTGGTAGTGATAATCATTGTGATTGGTCGCGTTATCAAGATGTATATGATGAGAAGGTGAATCTTTTCTCATGTATATACTTGATAGGTAGAGAACGATAAGGTAGGTGCGAGTTCTTGAAACTCATACTTATGGTAAGTTCGTGACTCATAATAATATGGTATGTTTTCGAACGTTTCAGTGAATGGACGCCTATGGTCTGTCTGGATGTTCTTAAACTCATATTATTGTGGAAAGTTCCTGAACTCATAATGTGTGGTAAGTTGATGGACTGTACTAAGGTATAGGAATGTTTAGACTGAAAATGAGTTGTTTTCAGTAGGTTTAGTATTTAAGGCGCTAGAGAAGATTAAGTATTATCGCAGTTAGACAATGAAGGAAGATGGAGAAATAGGATATTCCAAGTCATCTAGCTATGCTAGATTTCGAACTTTATTGAACTCGTGCTGAGATGTACATTTTAAAAAGGAAAGAATTGGTTCAACTTTTGGAACGAATAGAATTTTTAAAAGAACTATTCTTGGTATGTGTTGGGTAAAAATCTAATTACGCACAACACGCAAGTATACGTGGTCAACAAGTAATAAAGTGAAAGTAGAGTATCGTTCCCACGAGGAATTGTTTAATAAAAATCACCAAATACTAACCCGTAACCAACTCAATCTTATTTAAACGAAGGAATTTCAATTTATAAGTAAACTAATTCTAATTACCACTAGTTAAATTAAGATAACGGAGATTTAAGATCACAACTTCACTTATTGTTTCTTTTAAGTTAACACACTTCTCATCAATTATTCTCTATCCTGAATTGTTAATCAAGAACACTAAAACAGATAAAACCACCTCTCGATGCATAACACCCATATTAACGTCAATCCACAATTAAGATAGAAATCTGTTAAACACCTTAATCAACTAACCCACTATATCTCTATGTGAATTACAATTGAAGAAGGTTGAAGAAAAAATTCTCTATCCGATTACATGCGATGTAAAGCATATCTCTACCTTAACAATAATCAAAAATCTGCTATTGACAAAATTCATGACATATGCTATCATGATAAGATCTAAATCAATACTTCATCTCTCGAGTTCATATAGATTATCACGGTAATTGATGGCCAATCAATTAAACAATTAAGTCCAAATCACAATAGACAATCCTCACAATAGAATATAATAATTGATAGCGAAGGATATTAAAATAGACTACACAATAAGATCCATTGCAATCTCAAACAAAGAATTAGTTCATGATTATTGAATTAAAACTAAGAATCCACAATTGAATACACATTGAAAGATAAAAATAAGAGTAGAGTAAAGAATAAATCTGTTGTCAGTAGATCTCCATCTTCCTCAAACTCCTGCTCTTGATCTTCAATGGTCTTCAAGTTGCTTCAATCTCCATAACTATTTAGAACTAGTGTTTTGATCTAATTAACTATAATCTAATCTAATGGAATCCTTTATCTAGTCTCTAATCTCCCCTAATCCTTGTGATTCTCCTCCTTTTATAAGTCTCTTCGTATGTCTTTAAGTCCTCTTGGAAGTCCTTGTGTAAATCGGATCGAAACAATCCTTCCCGGACTCAAATTGGACCAAAATTCGCACTTTTCGCGTATTTTCTGGGCTACCCCCGCCCCGACGGGGGTTTATGCTTGATTTGGGCCCACCCCGGTGGGCTAGCGTTCTGACTTGTGGCTGGTACGCCCACCCCGGCGGCGGTTTTGTGACGAAAAAGTTTCTACTCTGAATAACACTTGGATTCCTATCTACTAAATAAACTAGGAAATCATATAAATAAATAAATAAAAAATCCTGGGTTGCCTCCAAGTTAGCGCTTGAATTATAGTCTTTCAGCCTGACTTTGTCTGGTCAACGCTATCCAATTCTTCTTCGATAAATGAGGAACCCTCCATCCATCGGAAATAATGTAGCTTTTGGTAGGTTCCCATTTGTGATAGCCATTGCATTAAAGTCACCTAGCATGCTCTGATTTAGTATGCTCTCAATCAAGAACGTCCCACAGCTAGGTATTTTCTCCATTGTGTATGTGTTCACTTTGGCGCATGGAAGTTTGTCACACACAATGGGCTCTTCGTCTATCTTCTCTTTCTCGTCCCACCATGGATCCAAAATTGTACTCGCTCTTATGTCATCAAGAGCTTCGCCGGCGACATGACTACCAAGTGGGCATGATTTTACAAATTTGACTGACTCTTTGATCGTTGGTGGAGACCCATTTAGATCTTCGTCGACCTCTATTTCATTATCCCCAATTGTCTCCACACTTTCGATATCTTGTGGCTCATCCAGTTGTAGATTGGGCTCGGGCACTTCATCAATCTTGGAATTCTCATCATAACATCAATTGTTTTGAGGACAGTTGTTCAAGGCTTTGAGTATTTGATCTATCTGGTCATGCAGATTGTGACGTGATATCTCTTGATTCTGCATTGACCGCTCTTGATTTATCCTCCTCTCCTCATTTGATACTTGGGTAAAAATCTAATTACGCACAACACGCAAGTATACGTGGTCAACAAGTAATAAAGTGAATGTAGAGATCGTTCCCACGAGGAATTGTTTAATAAAAATCACCAAGTACTAACCCGTAACCAACTCAATCTTATTTAAACGAAGCAATTTCAATTTATAAGTAAACTAATTCTAATTACCACTAGTTAAATTAAGATAACGGAGATTTAAGATCACAACTTCACTTATTGTTTCATTTAAGTTAACACACTTCTCATCAATTATTATCTATCCTGAATTGTTAATCAAGAACACTAAAGTAGATAAAACCACCTCTCGATGAATAATACCCATATTAACATCAATCCATAATTAAGATAGAAATTCGTTAAACACCTTAATCAACTAACCCACTATATCTCTATTTGACATACAATTGAAGAAGGTTGAAGAAAAAATTCTCTATCCGATTACATGCGATGTCAAGCGTATCTCTACCTTAACAATAATCAAAAATCTATTATTGACAAAATTTATGACACATGCTATCATGATAAGATCTAAATCAATACTTCATCTCTCGAGTTCATATAGATTATCATGGTAATTAATGGCCAATCAATTAAACAATTAAGTCCAAATCACAATAGACAATCCTTACAATAGAACATATTAATTGATAGCGAAGCATATTAAAATAAACTACACAATAAGATCCATTGTAATCTCAAACAAAGAATTAGTTCATGATTATTGAATTAAAACTAAGAATCCACAATTGAATACACATTAAAAGATAAAAATAAGAGTAGAGTAAAGAATAAATCTGTTATCAGTAGATCTCCATCTTCCTCAAGCTCCTGCTCTTGATCTTCAATGGTCTTCAAGTTGCTTCAATCTCCAAAACTATTTAGAACTAGTGTTTTGATCTAATTTACTCTAATCTAATCTAATGGAATCCTTTCTCTAGTCTTTAATCTCCCCTAATCCTTGTGATTCTCCTCCTTTTATAAGTCTCTTCATATGTCTTTAAGTCCTCTTGGAAGTTCTCTTGGAAGTCCTTGTGTATATCGGATCGAAACAATCCTTCCCGGACTCAAATTGCACCAAAATTCGCACTTTTCGCGCATTTTCTGGGCTACCCCCGCCCCGACGGGGGTTTATGCTTGATTTGGGCCCACCCCGGCGGGCTAGGGTTCTGACTTGTGGTTGGTACGCTCACCCCGGTGGTGGTTTTGTGACGAAAAAGTTTCTGCTCTGACGTCCCTTGGGAAAACGGCCATAACGTTTGATCCAGGAAGAGTTACGAGGCCTGCCACCTATCAAATCGAAGATATCGACGAGATCTATAACTTTAATTCTTTAAGAGTTCAGAAATAAGGAACGGAGGAAGGTCGAAAGTGGGCTGGAAGCGACTGCTATGTAAATGGCCCCCGAAAACAGTGACGTTCGACGTCCGTTGGTACAAATATCATAACTCTTGCATCCGAACTCCGATTTTGATGATTCAAGATGTTCCGAAAAGCTAAGAAGAAGCTCTACAATGTAATCCAAGTTCTAAACCAAGAACATGAAATAAACATAAAAGCCCAAACGATGTCCGGATTGCTTTTCTTTGCGTTTTCATACCAATTCTTTGCGATTTCAACTCCCAAGCATATAATCTACAAAACAAACACAAAATGCATGAAAAGTAACTAAGAAATAAGAGATTAAGAAAATAATCAAGCAACTGATACCGGATAAGTAGGTATAAAACCTACTTATCAGTATGTCTATGCTAATTGCTTCGGCTAGACAGAAATTGATTTGAAATATCAAAATGAATTTTATATCATCAGTACATTTGATGCAAGGATGGTAAAAAGATGGAGTTATTAATTCAATTGAACCTGGTGTTGGATGTGATCTTAGGATCAACAACCCGCTATGGTATGATGTATAATGACAAAGTCACAAACTGACGAAGTCCTCAACGTATTGTAAAAAGTACAGTATCATGACGTCATAAAATGTTTTGATGTATTGCGAAAAGAATTTAAAGAAATAGTTGATGTCAATTGAATTGACTAGACGAATGTTTCCAGTTAATATCCAAAATTTTTGGTATGGTCTAAGCTACTTGATTCAGCTAGACAAATGGTATGTCATCGAGCTTTCTTTGAGAACTTGTGTCAAACCAAATTATTTTGGTGCGAAATCTAATGATTTAGTCTGAGGAGAACATGGAAGAGGTAGTTATTTTCTTTGTGATTGTAAACTGACCGTTAAAGAAGAGCTTACGGCGAAATGATGTTTAACCTAGTAAGAGTTCATGGTCGACTTGACCTCTCAGCAAAAATATGAAACATTTTAAGAGGAAATTTAATATTCCTCGTTATTCCTTCTACTTCATGATTCTTGATAGGTTATGGGGGTTAGGAATGAGGGAAAGATAAGAACTCCGTCCAGAATTTAGGTTTAAAGAATTAGTTATTAATAAAAAGGAATTTTTATTAATACTATTATGTGCTACGTGTTTATTAATCGTTCTATAACCTAGGATAATTATAAATTGGGAGGATTCTGGCTGCGAGCTAGATTAAGCGAATAAGAATTTTCAAGACGAAAATAGAAGTTTTCCGGGAACAAAATATTTTTGGGGAAAAAGACGAAATAGGCACTATTCACCCGACGAAACACTAAGGGTTAGGGTTTGAATAACCTAGGCCGTTCTGAGAGTTCGATATGTCGAAATGACATTCCGTCGAAAGATTCGACGATAATATATTGTGAAAAGTTAAGTAAGCCGATAAAAGTTTTTCTCGAAAAACGCACAAAAATTAGACGAAATAAAAATGACGAAAAGTACTGCTATGTACTTTTCACTCGTTTAGCTACGTTATGGTAAAACGTGAATGAAAGTCCTTAACGTCAAAAAGTGTTTTTTAGTTTTTCGAAGATCCGAAGAATACGTAATAATTGGTCAGTAAAGGAAAGACGAAATATCCAAAAATATTTAGATTCTGGGAATCGCAGTTTTCGAACTGTCGGACAAAAACTGAAAGACTGAAGCACAAAGCTTCCAAGGGAAGCTACGTGAATAGTAAGGAGGTGTAGTAAGGAGGTCGGAATAGTAAGGAGGTGTGAATAGTAAGGAGGTTGGGGGTCGAAATGATTAAAATACCCTTAGCCTTGGTTTTCTATAAATAAGAAGCTTAATTCATTATTTTGAGATTTTGAAAATCCTACACTTTGAGAGAGAGAGAGAGAGAGTTTGGATGGGAGAAAGAAGAGGAAGAGGAAGAGGAGAAGCTTGCTCGTGAGCAACCTTTGTCCGACGAAAAGAGATTAAAGGAGAACTGTAATCCGGAACCTAATCTCTTATAAATTTTCTTTAAGTTTCTCTATTTAAAAACATAACTTAATGAAGATAAGAAGTAGAAAAGGTGAGAGATGAGTTCATATGGTTGAAATCATAAGAAAATGAAGAAATAAGAATTTAAAGTTTACTAAATAAATTTCTTAAGGAAGTATAAGATTCGTAGCGAATTTGAACGATCCGAGTGGATTATATGAATAACTATGTTAAATAAGTAAGGAATAATGTTCTATAACATCAAATTCCAATAAAAAGTGGAATCGTAATCCAAAATATCGATTAAAATGAAGAACACGAAGAACGTTGTTGATGGACAAATTTAAAACCATCGTAGGATAATTGTTGCTGATGAACAAGTTTAAAACCATTGTGTATAAGGTAGTTGCTTCTTGCTTGGTTAGGATCGTATGAAACGTTTATGAAGAACGGATTAAAACTTAGCTATAACGAAGTTATGGCGAAAATTTTGTAAAAGACGAACGAGAATTTAAAAGTTATTAAATGAACCCGAACATGTAGGGTTTCATAAGAAAGTAAGAAAACATAGAAAACGTGAGTCGTGGACTCAAGAACGAACGAGTTTCGAGTTCGGATGACCGAATTACGGACGAACAAACGAAGAGCATTAAAAGCGTAAAATGAACAAAGGGTGAAGATCAAGCTAATCGAAGGGCACGTTAATAGATTTAGAACGAAGTTCTGTCCAAGGGGTATTGAAGTACGTAAGATAAGGAAGAGAATGGCTTTGGAACGACCTCGTTCTGAGTTATAACGAAGGAGTTATGAGATCGAGAAGTGAGCGTCTCAAAGAATTTATTTAACACTTAGAAAAATTTCTTGGGTTTTATCTCGGCGCCGCAGCGCCGGATAGACTGTGGGAAGTGGCGCCGCAGCGTGAGCTCAGCCATAATCTTCTAGAGGAGAGATAAGTAGGTCACGCCGCAGCGCGAGAGGAAAGGAAGGGGCACGACGCCGCAGCGCCGGTGCATGGCAATGCCCAGAAATGAGATTTTATTGCTCAAGTACTGGGGGGATGTGCAAGAAAGAAATAGGAACATGTAGATCACGTAACATAACACTTATGCAAGTGATGTAAACCTTTATTAAAGGTTGAACGTAAAGATTAAATGAGATTAAATAACAAAGAATATTAATCACGAGTTATGTAACCGATGTCCGGGGACCGTAGTCGGGATAAACGAACGTGAGGAATTGCTATGGTTGTGATTCCTTAGACGTTGAGTGACGAGGGTAATGAATAACATTTCGATATTATATCATGATAATGAGAGATACGTGTGAAGCGTATAGACGCTGTGAACGCAACGTTGTTGCGATGAACGATCGGTCTTAGCATACAACAATTGGTATGGCTTCGAAACTAAGAACGAGTAATGAACATGGGGTTCATGTAATGGATAATGAAAGTATTAAATAAGATAAGAATATAAATCATCCAAGATAATGAACGTTTTGAGTAAGACATCTTCGTATGTCATAAAGCCGTAAACTGGTAAAGGAAGTTAGTCGCGTAAATTCATATTACAAGAACGCAAACCCTAAGAAGTAAAGTTAAGTAAACCGATGCGTAAGTTCAATATATGACTAATTGGTTTTTATGTTTTCTCCATACGTGTGATATAGGAATTGAAATGAGCAGTTCAACATAAGCTGTAGATGTGCGTAAGGCAAGTTTCTTAACTTCATTCATATTACATGAATGCTAGTTTTTTAAACTTCTCAGATGTTGTACTTGAAAAGTTCTGTTTATGTGCGAATGTGCGATATTTGTACAATGTGGTAGAACGTATGAGGCCTTGAGCCACAACTTGAACACTTCGGTATTTCTATGATATGAATTTTTCTATGTTTGAATTGTTCAATACAAGTATGTTCTGTTTATACATGAACCGTTATTGTCAAGTCTGTGCTAATGATTCTAGCCAGACAGGATGTGTATGAAAAATGTAGAGGAATGAAAGTATTTCAAGGTAAAAATGATTGATGTTTTAAGATGATAGGAATCGAGACTATTCCTATTATTCAAGCTGCTTCATAACCTTTGTTCGGTTATAGAAGTTCTAAAGCAATATTTTAATTCTGAAGTTATTTGTTCAAATGTTATGACTTACTGGGCAATTGAATGCACACACTTTCTTTAAATGAAAAACAATTTTCAGCGAATAAGGTTAGAAGAATTTAAGGATCCCGTAAAGATCAAGCTGACGGTATCCAGAAGAATTATCATTCAGAATGTGAATGAGCGAGAATATCAAGTGAAGACTTGTAATGTAAAAAGATGAAATTGAATTATAGACTAGTTTAATGAATTTTTATGTATCCTTTGTGGCGGATAAAAGTCCCTCTTGTAAGATGGAATGAATAATGTATTTATTAATATTTGTAATGAAAACGGATATAAGGTTTCGAGAACCTGGGATTTGAGAGTGTATGTTGTTATATTTCGGTATATAATGATGTATGTTGGATGAAGGATGTACTCGTGACATACGGAATCCGGGTGTGCAGATAGACTGGATTTCGGGGCGTTACACCAACCTTGGTGATAACCCCAAGAAGTGCAGTTCCGGCGATAACCTCGAAAATGCTTGTTTCAAATGAATGCGATCAGCTTCAACCTCGGCACTCACACCGAGGTGCTCAGTACAAAGCCCGAGATAACACCGTGAATACAGGTGCACGTCAAAGATGATACTATGAACCTCTAACATTTGCGGCAGTCCAATCTCAGTGATAACCCTGAGCAACGTCTGCTTTATCAGCCCAAATCGGTGATAACTACGGTGAGGGGAAAAGGCATCATCTCGCCACTCTAGAGCCACATCACACCGTCTCAACATTTCATACACGCATTTCTACAACACAATGTCCCACAGAATCAAGGAAAACCAATCCTGAGTGACTATTATGCAGGGTAACGGATAGAATTTGAAGTTTGAAGACCGGAGGGCACCGTCCCATCTTCATGACTTCGTACAACCTCTAATCCCATGCCATTGTATAACTCTTGACAACGGCGGTCCAAAATAGGTCCTACATACCTTAGTCGGATGCCCGAATTGCAATTCTGAAAGTTTGAGCGGACAATGCAGTGCCTCTGTGCACGTACTACGAGACGACGTGACCCGAGAAACCCGGGGCAACCCGGGCAGCCTCAGGTACACCTGCGGCTGGCCGCAGGTACACCTGCGGCTCCCCCCTCTATAAATAGAGGTCTTGGGGTGGCCATTTTAAGAAAGGAAAGTGTGACGCCCCCAAATCCGGGCATCTTCCAACCCGACAGATGGTGCTTCACGATACAATTCATATATTTATTCCATTGAGACAACAACCAAATGATTGTATTTATTATTGTTGTATTACAATAATAATAAATCCTTTCCCAGGTTCATAACCGAATACATTCTTTGTTCTTCATAAGTTTATTAAATACAAATACACTAATCTATTACAGGATGATTAATTGTCCATCTTAACCTTGCCTTTATCTCTCTTAGAACACTCAGTTCGTTTGGCTTTAGCTGCAATCATATGGTTCAAGCAAGAATGAGCATAACTAGCTCAGCAAGTCTTAACAAGGAATCATATAAATATCACATTATAAATTACATGCTTCTCTTCCATAACTGAACAATTAACTATAAAGCACTAAGAAACATTAAATAGTACTTCTCATTTCATAACAACAATTCCAAAGTCTATATAATAACTTAGGAATTCTGAACCGGTCAAAAAACCATAAACATACTCTTTCCATTTTCATACTTGAAAAGGACATCTGGCATTAAGGCCATCCATCTGTCTTTACTTACGAGTACTTCTAGGTGATCAGCCTATTGTACTCTATGTTGATCAATACTCTTCCGTTAAACGTATTTACATTCAACATTTGGCAACCTCGCGTGCCCATCGAATAATCGATGAAAATACTTTTTTTTGGTTCATAGATAAACTTATCTTCTCATCTGTACCAAATACTTGGCATAGGATAGCGTTAACAGTATTATATCGAAAGACTTGTAAATAAATTAATCAATTCTTCAATGCTTGTTTAGCCAAGTTAAAACAGGCATCAACTTTTTCTTTAAAACCATTCATGCATCTCATAACATGAATAATAGAAAACTTGACTAACACGAAGGTTAGGCAAGCGTTAAGAAAGACTTGCCTTCAAGCGTCTTCGAATATATTATTCAATCAGTTCTCAGTCTTTACAGGATCTATATGATATATTCACATAGCACACTGTAATCAGTTAACAAACAACTAACTTTATCATTCTAACCAACTTCTTTCTCTTCTATGTCTTACTTGAATTTATCTCATTAATAAAGTCAATTCGTCTTTCTATGCTTCGTTACGGCTTGTTAACGTTCTTACGTTATTAACCAACATTTGATCATTATTGGTGAAGTACCAACATTTGAACATCATTCACGGTTCACTTATTATGTTATTTCATTCTTCATTTAATTCTTATCAAACCATATTTAATCTTCTAACGTTATCACTTCATAAGTGATTTAAGGTCAGTCTTATTATGTACCATAAGTACTTTCATTGTCTTCCTATTAGTTTACCTTCACTTGAAACTAAAATCTAACTTGGTCAACTCGTTTACACTACCGGTGCTGTGGCGCGACATCTCCTTTGTATAGTGGCGCTGCAGCGTTACTCTCCAGGGGTTTTGTCCGGACTCGGCGCTGCGGCGCGAGTCCATGCACAAATTCTCGCGTTGTAACGTGAGTCTCCAGACATTTTTATTTTCTCTCAGCCATACATGGCGCTGTAGCGTGTCATATTTACACTGGGTTGGCACTGCGGCGCCGCCCCTGTGCACCAGTTGGCCAAAACAGTTTGCTTTTCTAACGAAACTCCCGGCTTCATAACTTCTTCGTTTTACATCTGAATTGACTTATTCGAAAACCAACAACTCACAAATTACCTCCTTTACGTGTTCATATAAGAATTTTACACTTTCGAATCCGTTAACTCAGAATTCACCTTTGAGTTCATTTGTGTGCGTTCGTTTATCGTTTTCGACCATTCAATACTCATTTTCTTCGTTATAAGTTAGAATTCGATGATTCTTGCGTCCACGAATCTTAAATACCTTATCTCACGTGTTGACATTGGAAACCAATGTTTTTAAGTCACACGATAACTTTTGACCCTTAATCCGAGAATTTTACGTTTTCGACGTTTAACGTCTATTTTCGCAAAATTCGACATCACTTCGTTACTCGTGTTCTATAAGCTAAATCAAATGGAACACTCCATTGATTCATCATATACATCCTAACCAAACAATATGCACATACCCTAGCTATGACGATTTTAAAATCGTCCTATCATAACTAAGTTCACGTTCCTAACTTTCTACGGTTTTTAACTCACGTAAACACTTACGATTTCTATTTGGTCATAACTTATCAATGATTTGATCATTAATAGACATCCTTATACCTCCTCAATAAACATGCTCCACCAATCTACGATTCTTCTATGAGAAATAAATCGAAAAAGATGAAGACTACGGTTTATGAGAATTTACCTTTGTCGTTTTTCACGTTCTTATAAAAACGTCTTACAGTTTGCTTGAAAGTAACTTGATTACTTGTTTCTAACTTTTCTCTCTCTCAATATAAGTTGGACAATGTTTACAAAACATCAAAATAACCAACACAAGCCTTGTATTTATAGGAAATCAATTGGAGGGCAAAAAGGTCCAAAAGGCCACCTCTTTACTATTCGCTACTTTATCACCAAGAAAAATACTTGTTGATCAAGTAGTTCACTTTACTTGGCCATCAAGTGGCCGGCCCACATCCCTCCCCATGGGTTTTACCCATCATGTGACCTGTCGGTTCGACCCGCGATTTAACTTCTTGGATTGGGCTTGTCTTTAATTAATAATGGGCCTTGACTTGGGCTTGCTTACTTAATTCGTTGGGCTTGCTATTAGTCCAAGTCTAATTGGATTATACCCAAAATCTTTAACTCATAATCCATTAAAACTTCTCATATTCTATGTGTATAACTTCTGTATTCTCTTCGTCTAATACTCATACCATATTCATATTATACGTCGTATTATTCTTCGTACCATACTCGTATTCAGACTAGTATAATACCCGTATCTCATACGTATAATAATCGAAATGACTATACGCATTGTATTTCCCTTTCAGAAATCACTTTTATCAACCCTTAGGTTTTAAGTCCGCAAATGAAAACTTTGTTTGCTATAACGGAAATATTTTTGGATATTCCATAATATCTTTATATTCTATCATTACATTTTTCTTAGAATTTCAAACCTAAGCTCCAAAAGAAATTGGATGAATAGTGTTTTTACGGGAAACTTCTCGGAAAATATTCATTTTCGTCTTGATAATTCAAAACAATTACTCCTAGCACATAGCCAGAATACTAACCACATTCACACATTATAGGTCATAGAACGACCTTCAAATAACTCACTCACATAATTAATACATTAAATTCATTTAATCCACATAATCAAATAAAAATTTAATTCATTAAAAATCTGAAATTCTCGGGCGTTACATTCTTCCCTCCTTATATGAATTCTGTCCCCAGAATCTCGTTATTCTTACATAAACAAATGAGGAAACTTTTCCTTCATTTTGCTTTCGAGCTCCCACGTTGCTTCTTCAGTATCGTGGTTACTCCGTATTACCTTTACTGAAGGTATTACTTTATTTCTCAAGACTTGTTCCTTCCTATCAACAATTTGAATTGGAAGTTCTTCATACGTTAAGTCTTTTTCTGCTTGAATAGACTCATATTCTATTACGTGCTTGTAGTCCGGTTTATAAGGACGTAACACTGACACGTGAAACACATTATGTATTCTTTCCATCTCTTGAGGTAAAGCTACTTCATAAGCTACCTCTCCTACCCTTCTTAAAATTTCAAAAGGTCCTACAAACCTTGGACTTAACTTCTCTTTCTTCCCAAAACATATCTTTCCTTTCCAAGGCGACACTTTTAGAAAGACATATGATCCTACTTCAAATTCCTTCTTCTCTCGATGAGGATCTGCATACTTCCTTTGTCTATCTTGAGCCGCTACTAACCGAGTTCTTATCAGCTTAACCATGTATGTCGTTTGTTTTACCATCTCAAGTCCCAACATTCGACGTTCACCTACTTCATCCCAGCAAAGTGGTGTTCTGCACTTCCTCCCATACAACGCTTCGTAAGGCGGCATGCCTATACTAGCGTGAAAACTATTGTTGTAAGCGAATTCCACCAAAGGCAGATGTTCATCCCAACTCCCCTTGAAATCCATATTGCATGATCTTAACATATATTCTAGCGTTTGAATTGTCTGTTCACTTTGTCCATCCGTTTGTGGATGATACGCCGTACTCAATCTCAAATGCGTTCCCATTTGCTCTTGCAAACTTCTCCAAAAGTTCGACGTGAATCGTGGATCACGATCAGACACAATCGAAATAGGTACTCCATGTCTAGAAATGATTTCCTTGACATAAAGCTTAGCTAACTGCTCTAGGTTATACCTATCTCCTATTGGTAGAAAATGAGCTGATTTGGTTAACCGGTCCACTATTACCCAAATAGCATCGTATCCTTTTCTCATTGTTGGAAGTCCCACCACAAAGTCCATGGTGATATGCTCCCATTTCCACTCCGGAATCTCTAGCGGATGCAACAACCCACTCGATCTTTGGTGTTCATCCTTAACTTTCTAACAAGTTAAGCACTTACTAACATATTCTGCGATCTCCCTTTTTATGTTCGGCCACCAAAAGTTCTGACGAAGGTCTTGATACATCTTAGTACTACCAGGATGTATCGAGTACCTCGAACTATGAGCCTCACACAAGATCTCTTCTTTTAAATCGGAATTATTTGGAACCCAAATTCTTCCTTCAAATGAAGTAAACCTTCTTTATCAAGGTTATACTTAGTCTTCACATCATTCTTCATTATCTTTTTCATTCGCTCACATTCTTCAGTACTTATCTGTACTTCTTTAACCCGTTCCACTATCGTTGGTCGAGTCTCTATTGAGAATAACATCTCCACCGTTTCACTTGATAACTTAACTTCTAACTCCATCCTTGCCATCTCCGTTATTAACTCATTCTGAGTCGTTAACTTTGACAGTTTTTCCCTCCCTTCTGACTTAACGCGTCGACTACTACGTTCGCCTTCCCTGGATGATATAGGATATCACAATCGTAATCCTTTATCAACTCTAACTGTAAGACCCCAACTTTTTAATGAATAAAATCGAATTTCCTCTATTTATTATTGTGAATAATAAGGTGTTAATTTGATATAATGCTTTGGTTATGGGTGAAATGTGCAAATTTTTCAAAATACGCAAGTGGTTATAAAATATTCATTTTTGTCGGGGAATATTCGTTTGGTCGTGGAATATTCTTGTTATCGGGGAATATTCGTACGACGGCGCAGTCATTTGTGGGCCCCATAACAGAATAACTGTCAGATGAATAAAACGACAAAATTGAGTTTTTATAAATAATGGTGTAATCGTTACCGTTAACACTGTTGGAATACCTAGTGGTTAAAATACAGTAATACGCGTAGTTGCACAGTAGCACACGGTATTACACAGTATTTTTTTTAATTATTAATTCTTACGTGAGAAGGCACTACTCAATAATTGTTACAGTAATTACTGTTCAATATTTTATTTTATTGATTCAATAATTGCTACGTTGATATTTTATATTATTGTTGTTTCAATAATTGTCACTGCACAGTATCTCCATTATCAGATCAATAATTCATATTATTTGAATAATATTATTAGATAGCATTATTGGCAATGTCTAGAAAGTTCTGTCAAGGAGAGGTTTGGTCACCTAATTGCGCGCCAGTAAGGAGAAATCCTTATCGGAAAGCCCCCTCTTTCTTGGGAACTGCCTGGTTGTCATTATTGTGATTCTGTAATATTATTTGTGAATAATTAATTATTGATTTATATGATAAGGAAATATTTATTTGATGTAGATATAAATGATGGATTTATTTATGTGGTTATAAATGAAAGAGTTAATGTTGAGGTATTTTATCAGTATTTTGTCGGATTGGAGGTATTAAAAGATCAAATCGGTGTTCTTACAGCTTTATTGTGTGAGTTATAATATTTAATCCGACTGTTGGATCATTGTGTTTTTTGGATACGTTATACATATATAAGTTGAGTATATCTCCACAAATTTTAAACCGTTAAAAATGAACGTATAATTTGTTATGAATTTTAAGAGGTGACTGATTCGGAAATTAGGTTTATAAATAATTTTGGTGGAAAATTCTAGAAATGGGTGGGCCCCACTTTTGGTTGTTGGGGAAGATGGCTGATTTTTGGTGGGTAGAATAGTAGCAGGTAAAGCCATCAGGTTACAGGTCAAGTCTGCTTCGGCGTGCTAACATTTTCCTATAAATAGAGGGCTAAGTTAGAATTGAAAATCACACTAGAATTCATAAGTTTTCTCTCTTTTTCTGTCTAGATTATCGAGTGTATTTTGTGAGTATTTAGATACTTGGTGAGTTGCTATTCATCGGTGTAAGTTTCCTTTAGCGTCATATCCGATATCCAGTTAGAAGTACTGCTCTTTTGAGGTAAGGGATAGTAAGGGATTGTAAGGGTTATTATGTTTTTCAGTTTCGTAATTTTTCTGACCTTCAAAAATTCTGGAAAAATTTGAAATGATAATTTGATGAGTTTTCTAGATTGTGTCCAAAAATGGCGATATTTGGATGTATAGATTAGTAGATAATGATATGTCAAGAGAAGACTCACCATTAGAAAGAATATGATAGTAATCTTCTCGTTTTTCTTTGGGGTCTATTGGGTCAACCAAGAATAATTCTGTGGCCATATGATATCTATCATAACCTAGACGCATGGCCTCCCATGGACGAAGGTTTCCTTGAGCACTTCCTAAAGATTTTAATTTCTAAGACAGATTTTGACTATACCTTTATGTAAGTTGTCATGGTGACGTGCAATCCAAGTTGGTGTCAAGAGTCACAGTTGATATATATATTTGTATCAAAACTCACAACACATGAGTTGTTGTATTTTGTACGATAATTGTTGTAATAAAGTTGTAGTTGTTTTCTATACCATGTATTTGGCGACTCAGAATGGGTTGGATGGAATGGACCTATTTTGGGGTTATCACACTAACCACCTTCTCTGCCTCATATTCAACTCCTTATGTGTGACGATATATTTCAGACTTTTATGGTCCGTGTATATCTCACACTTCTCCCCGTATAAATAATGTCTCCATATTTTTAAGGTAAAGACTACAGCTGCTAATTCCAGGTCATGAGTAGGATAGACCTTCTTATAATCCTTTAACTGGCGTGACGCATACGCAATGACCTCGCCATGCTGCATGAGCACGCAACCAAGTCCTCTATGCGAAGCATCGCAATAAACTACAAAATTCCCTGTATCATCTGGTAAAGATAATACATGTGCCTCACTCAACCTCCTTTTTAGTTCTTGGAAACTATTCTCACACTTTTCTGTCCACTCATACTTCACCGACTTTCTCGTCAGATTCGTCAACGACGTAGCTAATTCTGAAAAGTCCTGAATGAACCTTCTATAGTATCCCGCTAACCCCAGAAAACTCTGAACCTCGGTTGGCATTTTCGGTTACTCCCACTCAATTACTGCCTCCACCTTTGCTGGATCTACGGATATGCCATTTTTATCTATAACATGTCCTAGAAACTGCACTCGTTCAAGCCAAAATTCACACTTAGTGAATTTCGCATATAACTTCTCCCTTCGTAGTGTTTCTAACACTATTCTTAAATGTTCAACATGATCTTCTGGCATCTTAGAATAGACTAGAATATCATTAATGAACACTACAACGAACTTGTCCAAATACTGTTTGAACACTATGTTCATCATATCCATAAATGCGGCTGGCGCATTTGTCAACCCAAACGACATAACCAGAAACTAATAATGCCCGTAACGAGTTCTGAACATCGTCTTAGGTACGTTCTCCTTCCTCACTTTTAGTTGATGATACCACGTGCGCAAATCTATCTTAGAAAAATACTTTGCTCCTTTCAACTGATCAAATTGATCATTGATTATGGGCAACGAATATTTATTCTTAATTGTTAACTTGTTCAACTCTCGATAGTCGATACAAAGTCGTGACGACCCATCCTTCTTCTTTACAAATAATATGTGCGCTCCCCACGGAGACACACTCGGTTGAATATACTTTATGTCTAATAGTTCTTGTAATTGAACCATTAACTCCTTCATCTCTTTTGGCGCCATCCTATATGGTGCCTTTGAAACTGGTGTCGTACCCGGCAACAAATCAATTACAAACTCTACATCCCTATCTGGCAGAATATCAGGTAACTCCTCCGGAAATACATCCGCGAACTCTTGAACTACCGCTATCTGTTCCAATGATGCTCCCAATCGTTGGGTATCCACAACATGGCACATGTAACCCTTACACCCCTTCTTCAACATCTTCCTAGCTTGTGTCATGGTTAGACAACAAGAACGTCCCGGTGATTTATTACCATAAAACACAATCTCAGGTTTCTTTGAAAGCCTTAGGTTTACACTCTTTGTATGACAATCTATAATCGCTCTATGGTTAATTAACCAATCCATACCTAGAATCACATCAAATTCTCTTAACCTTATCGGTAAAAGATCTACCGATAACCTGTTACCCCTAATATCTATGAAACAATTCCTATGAATATATTCAATGAGAATTATCTCTTCGTTTGCTACCTTAACGTATAAAGGTATTTCTAACTTTTCATGACTTAATCCCAGTTGCTTAGCAAATCTATATGCTATAAACGAACAAGTAGCACCCGAGTCAAATAACACATAAGCATTTATTTTGTTGACTGGAATGATACCTGCTACTACATTCGTTGATGCAACCGCATCTTAGATAGTCATATTAAACATTCGGGCTGAGGGTCTACCCAATGATAGTGTTGGTCCAGTAATGGCCAAATTACCACTACCAGAACCCTTACTAACCTTCGCCCCCTTCTTCGGGCAATTTCTTGCCATGTGGTCCATCGACCCACAAATAAAATAGCCTCGTCTTTTCTTAGGATTAGGACAGTTGGGAGATATGTGATCCTCCTGCCCATAATTATAACAACTCGTTTTCCCTTTTAGATAGACTCCCAGATGAGTCTTGCCGCATGTCTTTCATGCCTCCATCCTACGTTTAGGATCCCCTTGTTTTACCCCAGTATTCCCAGGGTTAAAATTCTTCCTTTTAGGTATATTGCCACTACCACTGGCAACCTCTGCCTTATTTCCTCCCTCTCCCTTACTTTTATTCTTTCGTTCCTTGTGGTATTGGGTCAACGCCTCACTACCACCCTCTGCTATTATCGCATTTTCCAGAATGGTCCCATAGGACGCACTCTAAAAAATCGAAATCATACTATAGTGTCAGGGTTTCAGGCCCTGCTCAAACCTACGAGCCTTCCTCTCCTCCGTGTCCACTTGGTGTGGAGAAAACCTTGCCAATTCATTAAATTTGGCTGCATATTGGGGAACCGTCATGTCCCCTTATTTAAGTTCTAGGAACTTAATCTCCATTCGCCCTTGCATGCTAGTAGGGAAATAGTTCTCGAAGAATACCTTCTTGAACTGTTCCCATTTCACCGCATCTGTTCCAGCCCCACCTTGGTGAGCCTCCCACCAGTAGTTGGCTTCCCCCTTCATCATGTAGGTCGCAAAAGAAGTCTTTTGCGCCTCAGCTACGTTTGTAATAACAAACGCCTTTTTTATTTCCTTGACCCAGGTCTGGGCCTCCATTGGGTCCTTCATTCCCTTGAACTCAGGTGGACCTACACTTTTAAATTCTTTAAAGGTAGTGGTTCGGGCTACCCTAGGTCTTGCGGGTGCTCTACCCCCGGCTTGGGTAAATGTAGTTGTTAATAAATTATCAAATTCTTGCACAGGGTTATATGGAATTGACAATGATCATTCAAGTATGGATTGTAATCATGATAGCATGCGTATATGGGGCTGTTTTATATGGCTTGTGTATTTCGTGAATCAGATAGACATATACTATTTCACCATATGAGTTAGAATAAGAGCTTGTACTTAATTTCAATATAATTGCAATTTCACCTAGACATATTGTGATTTTGGTTATATTCATGATTACATAGAGTCTATCGCTTGTGGATGATGTGTAAGTAGGTCATAGTGCATTGAAAAATGGCTATGACTCTTTTAGTGCTCTTGGCTACTTTCTTATGATATGTGAACAAGTCTTGCATGATAGTGGTGATTAAATGAAATATTAAATGAAGTAAGGATCCCATTACTTTCAGATTTGATTTATTACATCTTTACTCTTGTTTTAGTTGTTATTTGCGATTAGATTAACAAACCAATCATATTCATTAGTTTGAGCATATTAATATAGGTATTTAGTTGATGCATAGTAATTTTAATTAAACAACTTTCCCTGTGGGATCGATACTTTACTTGCTCTGTATTACTTGTTGACATATGTATGCTTGCATGAGTTAGAGCTCTTTTGTTAGAACTAAAAAAGAGGCAACAGGACCCTCGTGGTTATCGTTATGCGATTCCGCCTCTTGGTTACGTTGTCTTCTTCTTGGCGGCATTTCTGATTAAATAAATAAAGTTTCGTTATTACTTATTTACTTATTGAGTTATTAGTCGTCAAACAATTAAACCATAAATCATACACAACAAGGCACATTAAAATAAAAACTTCCTTATATTAAGATGCTTCTTTATAGTTCAAAACTATTTACAAGTTGTTTTCCTTAGCCAAAAGATATTACATATGTATCCCGCGATTGACTTTCACAAAAATTGGGATTTACAAAAAGACTACCCTTTTATTATACACAAGAGGGTTTTACGTCACTAAATAAAAGTATTTACGATACTACTTCTAATACTGTCTAACAGCATTCTCATGTTTCTCGTTCGCTAGAATCGACACAATATCTCGACTTATAGTATGTCGAGTCTGTCCCGACTCAATAGAATAACAAGCTAATTTAAGCTTGAAATCCTCGTGCGCACTGTCATTTATATATGACATTCGTGCTATCTTCTAGTCTTTCTCAGCCAGTTTCTTACGAAGTTCTACGACCTCGTTCTTATAGTCCCTAGCCTTGTCAGTCATGAGCACTTTCTCATCATGCTCTATCTAATAGTCTGACTCTGCAGACTCCTTGGCCCCATAGAGATCATTGATCTCCTCTTTCTGGTGTTGCACCATATTATGCAGTTGCACGTTACGGTCAAGCACTGAGAGGTACATTGTCCTCATCGTCTCTGTAGGTGTTGACTCTAAGGCAGGCATCACCGTATTAACCGATGTTACCTCCATATCATCCTCCACGTCTATCATCATATTCAAATATGATGTCAATCCCATGGTCTCCTCCGAATAGTCCTCCTTTGAGAAATACTCCTCGGGCTCTGATTCTTCTAGAATTACTAAAGGTATCTCCGCTACAGGCATAGGTACTGGCTCTACTCTGTTCACGGACTCCTCGCTTATCACATGTATATCCCTATACATCAAGCTATCGATTGACATCTACAAAAAAAAAACAAGTTGATTAGTACATAATACACAATAATATAAGCACAAATCACATTTAATCCATTTAGGGTTACTTTTCATCTTTTAAATCTTTCGGTACTGAGTTCCCTCAATACCTTATTAACTCATTTGACTCGAGTTAACTTTCTTCGGACCTTTCCTTTCCTAACGAGGTTATTAGCCTAAGGTTCTTCCCCCCTTAAGTTTTATAACCTAATGCTTTGATACCAACCTGTGACGCCCCCAAATCCGGGTATCTTCCAACCCGACAGATGGTGCTTCACGATACTATAATTCATACATTCATTCCATTGAGACAATAACAAAATGATTGTATTTACTATCTTTGTATTACAATAATAACAAATCTTTTCCTAGGTTCATAACCGAATACATTCTTTGTTCTCCATAAGTATATTACATACAAATACACTAATCTATTACAGGACGATTAATTGTCCATCTTAGCCTTGCCTTTATCTCTCTTAGAACACTCAGTTCGTTCGGCTTTAGCTGCAATCATATGGTTCAAGCAAGAATGAGCATAACTAGCTCAACAAGTCTTAACAAGGAATCATATGAATATCACATTAAAAATTACATGCTTCACTTCCATAACTGAACAATTAATTATAAAGCACTAAGAAACATTAAATAGTACTTCTCATTTCATAAAAACAATTCCAAAGTATATATAATAACTTAGGAATTCAGAACCGGTCAAAAGACCATGAACATACTCTTTCCGTTTTCATACTTGAAAAGGACATCCGGCACTAAGGCCATCCATCCGTCTTTACTTACGAGCACTTCTAGGTGATCAGTCTATTGTACTCTATGTTGATCAACACTCTTCCGTTAAACGTATTTACGTTCAACATTTGGTAACCTCGCGTGCCCATCGAATAATCGATGAAAATACTTTTGTTTGTTCATAGACAAACTTATCTTCTCATCCGTACCAAATACTTGGCATATGATAGCATTAACAGTTCTATATTGAAAGACTTATAAATAAATCAATCAATTCTTCAATGCTTGTTTAACCGAGTTAAAACAGGCATCGACTCTTTCTTTAAAACCATTCATGCATCTCATAACATGAATCACAGAAAACTTGACTAACACGAAGGTTAGGCAAGCGTTAAGAAAGACTTGCCTTCAAACGTCTTCGAATATATTATTCAATCAGTTCTCAGTCTTTATAGGATCTACATGATATATTCACATAGCACACTGTAATCAGTTAACAAACAACTAACTTTATCGTTCTAACTAACTTATTTCTCTTCTATGTCGTACTTAAATATATCTCGTTAATAAAGTCTATTCGTCTTTCTATGCTTCCTTAAGGCTTGTTAACGTTCTTACGTTATTAACCAACATTTGATCATTATTAGTGAAGTACCAACATTTGAACATCATTCACGGTTCACTTATTACGTTCTTGCATTCTTCATTTAATTCTTATCAAACCATATTTAATCTTCTAACATTATCACTTCATAAGTGATTTAAGGACAGTCTTATTATGTACCTTAAGTACTTTCATTATCTTCCTATTAGTTTACCTTCACTTGAAACTAAAATCTAACTTGGTCAACTCTTTTACACTATCGGCGCTGCAGCGTGGCATCTCCTTTGTATAGTGGCGATGTAGCGTATTCTCCATGGGTTTTGCCCGGACTCGGCGCTGCGGCGCGAGTCCATGCACAAATTCTCGCATTGAGGCGTGAGTCTCTAGATGTTTTTATTTTATCTCAGCCATACATGGTGCCGCGGCATGTCATATTTACACTGGGTTGGCGCTGCGTCGCTGCCCCTGTGCACCAGTTGGCCAAAACAGTTTGTTTTTCTAACGAAACTCCCGGCTTCATAACTTCTTCGTTTTACATCCGAATTGACTCATTCAAAAGCCCACAACTCACAAATTACATCCTTTACATGTTCATATAAGAATTTTACACTTTCGAATCCGTTAACTTGGAATTCACCTTTGAGTTCATTTTTCTGCGTTCGTAAATCGTTTTCAACCATTCAATACTCATTTTCTTCGTTATAAGTCAAAATTCGACGATTCTTACGTCCATGACTCTTAAATACCTTATCTCACATGTTGACATTGGAAACCAACGTTGTTAAGTTATACGACAACTTTTAACCCTTAATCAAGATTTTTACGTTTTCGACATTTAACGTCTATTTCCGCAAAATTCGACATAACTTCGTTACTCGTTTTCTATAAGCCAAATCAAATGGAACATTCCATTGATTCATCATATACATCCTAACCAAACAATATTCACATACCCTAGCTATGACAATTTTCAAATCGTCCTATCATAACTAAGTTCACGTTCCTAACTTTCTACGATTTTTAACTCACGTAAACACTTACGATTTCTATATGGTCATAACTTATCAATGATTTGATCATTAATAGACATCCTTATACCTCCTCAATAAACATGCTCCACCAATCTACGATTCTTCTACGAGAAATAAATAGAAAAAGATGAAGACTACGGTTTATGAGAATTTACCTTTGCATCACGTTCTTATAAAACGTCTTACGGTTTGCTTGAAAGTAACTTGATTAATTATTTCTAACTTTTCTATCTCTCAATATAAGTTGGACAATGTTTACAAAACATCAAAATTACCAACACAAGCCTTGTATTTATAGGAAACCAATTGGAGGGAAAAAGGGTCCAAAAGGCCATCTCCTTACTATTCACTACTTTATCCCCAAGAAAAATACTTGTTGATCAAGTAGTTCACTTTACTTGGCCATCAAATGGCCGACCCACCTCCCTCTTGGGTCATCCCATGGGTTGCCCCATGGGTTTTACCCATCCCGTGACCCGCCTGTTCGACCCGCGATTTAACTTCTTAGATTGGGCTTGTCTTTAATTAATAACGGGCCTTGACTTGGGCTTGCTTACTTAATTTGTTGAACTTGCTATTAGTCCAAGTCCAGTTATATTATACCCAAAATCCTTAACTCATAATCCATTAAAACTTCTCGTATTCTATGTGTATAACTTCTATATTCTCTTCGTCTAATACTCATACCATATTCGTATTATTCGTCGTATTATTCTTCGTACCATACTCGTATTCAAACTAGTATAATATCCATATCCCATACGTATAATAATCAAAATGACTATATGCATTGCATTTCCCTTTCGGAAATCACTTTTATCAACCCTTAGGTTTTAAGTCCGCAAATGAAAACTTTGATTGCCATAACGGAAATATTTTTGGATATTCCATAATATCTTCATATTCTATCATTACGTTTTTCTCGAAATTTCAAACCTAAGCTCCAAACAAAATTGGATGAATAGTGTTTTTACGGGAAACTTCCCGGAAAACATTCATTTTCGTCTTGATAATTCAAAACAGTTACTCCTAGCACATAGCCAGAATACTAACCACATTCACACATTCTAGGTCATAGAACGACCTTCATTCAACTCACTCACATAATTAATCAATTAAATTTATTTAATCCACATAATCAAATAAAAATTTAATTCATTAAAAATCCAAAATTCTCGGGCGTTACAGAAAAAGCGAGGAAGCCCTGTTGAATTTGCTCCGTACTTGCAATATACTGAGTGCTTTCTCATTTTAAACACTTGTGAGCTCACATATATCTACTCTTGTACCGGCGGGAGCCGAGTTTCATCCACTTTAAAGATATAGAAATCTTCTTTGGCAGCCCACTGTAAGCCTTCTCACACACTTTAAAGTCTTTCTCTTCATCTTTGCACACACCTTCTTCACGTTGAGAGTCGTGTTGCGTCTATTTGCCCGAAATTTGATCCGCGGTTTTATTTCAGTTTATATATATATATATATATATATATATATATATATATATATATATATATATATATATATATATATATATATATATATATATATATATATGGACTAACATTATCGAGTTATGCCTCGATTGAGCCTAGACTTCGGTCTGGAGCGTTTATTTGCTTTAATATATATATATATATATATATATATATATATATATATATATATATTTCGTCCCACCTGGAGTTTACTTCGTGGTGGTTGATCGCTTTAAAAACTTTCTTTACGTTTTGTCCCGCTTAGAGTTTTCCCGTGGTGGTTAATCGCTTTTACAGCTTTCTTTACGTTTCGTCCCGCCTGGAGTTTCCTCCATGGCGGTTGATAGCTTTTACAACTTTATTTACATTTCTGATCCCCCATGGAGGTGCTTCGTGGTTGGTGATCATGTTTGTATATGTATATTTACAGCTTTTATATATATACCTGCTTACTGCTTTTATACAAATTGAAGCATCATGTGAGCCTAGGAATCATGTGATCACAGATTCAGTCTACTGAATCTAGATTCAGTTCCCGTGATGGACCTTTTTCAACTGTAAGCAGCTTGTAAATTTATCTACGGTGTCTGAATTTCCTCAGATGGTTTTCATACCCACGAGGAAGTCGGCATTATTTTGTACATTATTTTCTTATAAATGTTTCGCATCTCCAAATAATAAAAGCAATCAAGCCGAATATTGAATAAAATGGAAGTATCAAAAGGTCTCAATTACTATTGAGCATCAGGGTTTGAAAAACTTCCTTTACAAAACAACACTATCATATCTTGCTAAAAATAAAATTTTTACATAAATTCAAACCCTGTGTATATAGGTGCGAACGAGGCCTCGCACTACTTCCAAATAACAGCACATTGACCCACATATACACACACATTTAGATAATAGTTTCTTGAAAAGTGGCGGTCACCGTTGTAACACGGATGTCGGGGGGTGCCTAACACCTTCCCTCTGCATAATCAAGTCCCCGAACCCTAATGAATCTCAGTTTCGCCGACCCATTTAGCAGTGTCACATCACTGGGTCAGTATACAAACCTTTTCTCGGTTGTGTTGGTACAACCATTTAAAAAATCAACTGGCGATTCTTAGCAGTCCATCGTCGACATTATACATGTCGAACCTTTTTCACTTGTTTTTTCAAACAAATCTCACCTAAAATGAGAACACCAAAGAACAAGTAACGAAAAGGGACAACTAAAAATTCCGACGTAGACATTGCTTATTTATCCGATTAATTACCCGATTGGTCAATATAACCTCCAGACATCCATTATTATCAAAAAAGATGTCGATTTCCACTAACACTAATAATCCCAACATAATGGAAATATCAATTTCATCTTTAATCAATACAAACTTATACATCATTAATATTATAACTCATAATATTTAACAACTAGGTCATTCCCAGGAAAGAGGGGGCTTTTCGATAAGGATTTCTCCCTATTGGCGCGCAATTAGGTGACCAAACCTCTCATTGACAGAACTTTCTAGACATTGTCAATATTGCAAATAATAATATGAATAACTTTGTCGCCTCAACGATTGATTTAATAATATAAAATATTATGCAGATGATACTGTGACAATAATTGAATCAATAATATGAAATATATTATGCAGTAATTACTATAGCAATAATTGAGTATAACTGAGTGACTTCTCACGTAAGCATCAATAATCAATACCGTGTGCTACTATGCAACCACGCGTATTACTGTACTTTTACCACCGGGTAGTTCAACAGTTTAACGGTAAAACATTTGCCGTTATTTTTTTAAAAAGATAATTCTGTCATTTTCTAACTACGACAATACTTTTGTTGTGGGGTCCACCAATGATTGTGCCGTCGTACGAATATTCCCTATTAAAATGAATATTCCCCGACCAATCGAATATTATATAACTACTTGCTTACTTTGCAAAATTTATAAATATTACCCACAACTATAACATTATATCAAATCCACACCATAATATTCAAAAGTATATTTCGAGAAAAATTAATCTTTATTCATAAAATTTGAGGATCTTACAACCTCCCCTTCTTATGAAATTTCGTCCTCGAAATTAGGGTGCGTACCTGGTTTGTCGAAGAGGTGAGGATACCTTGACTTCATTTCAGATTCTAACTCCCAGGTCATTTCCTCAACATCGTAGTTTCTCCATAAAACTTTGACTTAAGGTATAACCTTGGAGCGTATAATATGATTCTTCTTATCCAAGATTTTAACAGGTACCTCTTCATACGTTAAATCTTCCTCTATCTCGTCCAGTTCTAATTCAATAATGTGGTTCGGGTCTTTCAAATATTTACGTAACATAGATATGTGAAAAACGTTATGAACACGAGACATACTTGGCGGTAAGGCGAGTCTATAGGCCACAGTTCCTATTCGATCGACGATTAAAAATGGGCCAATGAATCGAGGATTGATCTTTCCTCTCTTTCTAAATCTCGTAACTTCTTTCCATGGAGCAACACGTAACAACACACGATCTTCAATATTGAATTCCACGTCCTTTCGATGAAGATCAGCATAACTCTTTTGTCGATCTTGTGAGGTTTTTATACCTTGTCGGATCATTTGAATCTTTTCCGTAGTCATACGTACTAACTCTGGTCCCAACAACATTGCTTCACCTACATCATGCCAGCATACTGGAGAACGACACTTTCTTCCAAACAACGCCTCAAATGGAGCCATGCCAATACTTGCTTTATAACTGTTGTTGTAGGAAAACTCCACCAATGGTAAGAACTTATCCCGACTTCCTTTGAAGTCAAGGACACAGAGTCTTAATAAATCTTCAAGAGTTTGAATAGTACTCTCCGACTGCCTATTCGTTTGAGGATGATATGTCGAACTAAATCGTAAATCCGTGCCCATAGCCTTTTGCAAACTAACCCAAAATCGTGAAGAGAATCTTTGGTCTCGATCAGAAACTATGGATATTAGCATACCATGCAATCTTAAAATCTCTTTTATGTACATATGAGTAAGACGTTCAAGTGTATAAGTTTCTCGTATTGGTAGGAAATGAGCACACTTGGTCAATCTATCAACAATGACCCAAATCGCATCTTTACCTTGATAAACCTTGGGAAGACCAGTAACGAAATCAATGGTAATGTGCTCCCACTTCCATTCTAGAATTTCAAATGGTCGCAATGGACCTTTTAGCACTTGATGGTCCGCCTTGACTCATTGAGAAGTTAGACACCTTGAGATAAACCCCGCTATCTCTCTCTTCATATTGCTCCACCAAAATGTATGTCAAAGATCATGATACATTTTGGTACTCCCAGGATGGATTGCAAATAGTGTGTTGTGTGCCTCCATCGTGATTTTATACTTCAAGTCAGAATCGTTAGGAACACAAAGTCTGGAGTTGACTCGAAGTATTCCTTCTTCATCAATTCTTGCTTCCGGAATAAAACCTTCTTGCACTTTCTTCCTCATACGCATCAGCTCCAGGTCTGTAACTTGAACAGCTTTAACTTTATCGATTAAAGTTGGTTCTACTCGTATATTCACCATCATCACACTGATCCCTGAAGTCTTTAACTCTATCTCCATCATTTGTAAGTCATATAAAATGGGCCTTTGTGTTGACAATATCGCACTCGTACCCACATATGATCTTCTACTCAATGCGTCAGCTACTACGTTCGCTTTTCCAGGATGGTATTGAATGGTATGATCATAATCTTTCAACAGTTCGAGCCAACTTCATTGCCACATGTTGAGTTCCTTTTGAGTGAAGAAATATTTGAGGTTTTTATGATCCGTATAGATCTCCACATTCTCTCCATACAGGTAAAGCCTCCAAATCTTAAGTGCATAAACGACAGCTGCCAACTCTAGATCATGAGTAGGATAATTCATTTCATATTCTTTGAGTTATCGTGAGGCATAGGCTATGACTTTCCCATGTTTTATAAGAACACATCCTAACCCTTTGTATGAAGCATCACTATAGATGACAAATCCCTCTGAGCCAGATGGTATTGTCAGAACAGGTGATGATATGAGTCTCCTCTTGAGTTCTTGAAAACTCTTCTCACATTCCTCGCTCCAACCAAATTTTGTATCTTTCCGAGTGAGTTGAGTTAATGGAGTAGTGATTCGAGAAAACCTTTCTACGAATCTCCGATAATAACCAGCTAAGCCGAGAAAGCTACGCACTTCGGTCACTGACTTAGGTTTCTCCTAGCTTTGAATTGCTTTAATCTTTGTCAGGTCAATATATATTCTATGATTTGATATTACGTGCCCAAAGAATGCTACTTCCTCAAGCCAGAACTCTCATTTCTTTAACTTGGCATATAACTTGTTTTCACGAAGTTTTTGGAGTATCAGCCTCAAGTGTTGCTCACGATCTTGACGACTTTTGGAGTTAAGGAGGATGCCATCAATAAAGACGACCACAAAGTGATCTAAATATTCCTTGAATACTCGATTCATCATATCCATGAATGCAACAGGAGTATTAGTAAATCCAAAAGACATGACTAGGAATTCGTAATGCCCGTACCGAGTTCTGAAAGCAATCTTTAGAATGTCAATAGTTTTAATCTTCAACTGATGATATCCAAAACAAAGATCGATCTTTGAAAAGAATTTGGCGCCTTACAACTAGTCGAACAGGACATCAATGCGAGGCAATGGGTACCTATTTTTGATCGTGACATGATTCAACTCCCGATAATTAATACAAAGTCGCATACTTCTATATTTCTTCTTCACGAATAGAATAGGAGCACCCCAAGGAGACGTACTATGTCGAATGAAACCGATGTCTAAACATACCTGCAGTTGGGTTTTTAACTCCTGAAGTTCAATAGGAGCCATTCGATATGGGGCTTTGGAAATGAGTTTTGTACCGGATTCAAGGTCGATACAAAATTCAATTTCACTCTCTGGGGGTAGGCCAGGAAGTTCTTCAGGGAATACGTCAGGAAATTTATTAACAATAGAAATATCATTCAAATCTGACGTATTTTTATTTAAATCCGTGACATGGGCTAAGAAAGCTTGACATCCATTTTTCAGCTTGTGAAACGATACTAGATGAAGCGTAAATATCAAGGATATTCTACTAATTTTACGAAGTATAGAAGCAATACTTTAACCGAATGATGGTATAATCAGGAATACGAGACGAAATAATATTACTCACATACTACAGAGTATGCAAGAAAATATTATTTCTTATGAATACTGAACAAAAATAATATCATTTACCTCAGAAGAAGACTAGATACTGAAATAGTGAAGTACTAGACTTCTTTTCTTCTTTCTCTCTATAGCTTCTCTCTCTATAATTGCTCTTATGAGTCTGAGTGAATTGGTTAGAATGAAAGAAGAATGAGCTTCTATTTATAGGAAAATATAGTTTCGATAATTGCACGTTTTGGGGCTCGAAATATTACGGTTTAATACCTTCATCTTTTCCTTCATTTTTAATGTAGTCATGCAAGTATTATCAATATTGCATCACCTCCCCTAATAGTACATGCATGTGAATCAATAGTACACACATGTGAACAAATAGTTATAAGCATGTGAATTAATAGCAATTAATTGTGTATTTATCCGATTAATTACCCGATTGGTCAATATAACCTCTAGACATCCATTATTATCGAAATAGATGTCGATTTCCACTAACACTAATAATTCCAACATAATGGAAATATCAATTTCATCTTTAATCAACACGAACTTATACATTATTAATATTATAACTCACAATATTTAACAACCAGATCATTCCCCAAGAAAGAGGGGGTTTTCCGATAAGGATTTCTCCCTATTGGCGCGCAATTAGGTGACCAAACCTCTCCTTAACAGAATTTTCTAGACATTGTCAATATTGCAAATAATAATATGAATAACTTTGTCATCTCAATTATTGATTTAATAATATAAAATATTATGCAGATGATACTATGACAATAATTGAATCAATAATATGAAAAATATTATGCAGCAATTACTGTAGTAATAATTGAGTATAACTAAGTGACTTCTCACGTAAGCATCAATAATCAATACTGTGTGTTACTATGCAACCACGCATATTATTATACTTTTATCACCGGGTAGTTCAACAGTTTAACGGTAAAACTTTTGCCGTTATGTTTATAAAAAGATAATTTTGTCGTTTTCTAACTACGAAAATACTTTCGTTGTGGGGTCCACCAATGATTGTGTCGTCGTACGAATATTCCTTGTTAAAATGAATATTCCCCGACCAATCGAATATTATATAACCACTTGCTTACTTTGCAAAATTTGTAAATATTACTCACAACTATAACATTATATCAAATCCACACCATAATATTCAAAAATATATTTTGAGAAAAATTAATCTTTATTGATAAAAGTTGGGGATCTTACAATTAGTGAATCCGAAAAGATTGGTACATACGTTGCTTGCTCATTGGATGAGAATGATTGATCTCATAATCATTTGTGTGGAGACACTAAACAAGTATGTAGGTACTTATTAGAGAATAAGTTCACTGGACGTGGCTCGCTAAGAAATACCTTATGGAGTTTTACTTGCCTGTCAATAAGAATTCCTGTAGTGATAGTAGTACACGTGATCCTTGGACTTGAGATCATCACAGTATCTTGTGTTTGATGAGTTATACTTTGACTTATTCCCTAAGACCCTTAGGGTATATCAAAAGGTATTCTTGGGTATAATAAATTGTACATTGAGATAATGTATGTTCAATAAAGAATCTACCACTTCTAGTAGAAGAAGAGAAATGTCCTATAGGATTCGATAAATGACAACCTAGTAGTCCTTGGCCAAGGTAAAATGAAATTAGAAAGGAGTTTCTAATTTACATTATTTGGAGTTGTGCATTTAAGAGTCGAAATACATATAATTAAATAAAATAAGACTTGTCAGTAATTACATGTCTTATATTTAATTGGGACATTGTATGGTGGAAGGATTGAATTGTACGGTAACTATTACTCAAAGGTTCTTTTATGATTAATGTTGAAATCTATATTATCTGGAAATTCATTAATCGCTAGGGAGGCTTATCCCTATTGTAGAATAAATATTATTTATTTAAATAAGATTAGAATTGTTCTAATTGATTTATTCATAACCGGTTTAATATGGAGAACTTAAAGGATCACACCATAAAAGGAAGAATAATTATTTAAGAAGTTAATAGCATAATCGTAAGGCTTAAATATGAATTAGTACCCTAAACTATAGGTCATATTTCAATTCGGTGATTCACCTTTCAATTTTGTCAATTATATAATTAAACTATTAAAATTTTCCAATTACAAAAAATTAAACATGTCACGTCAGAAATTGCTGATGTAGCAACTTGTGTGGGGCCTTATAAAGCTGATGTGGCAAAAAAGAGTTTTTTAATCATAATATTGTTTGTTTTGTATTCATTAGTTATGTTATATAATTTGTTGTTTGACCATTTTACCCCACACTGTGAAACCCCAGATGTTATGAATAAAGAATTAATTTTCTCGAAATAATTTTTTTTATGGTGTGAATTTGAGATAATGTTATAGTTGTGGGTAATATTTATAAATTTTGCAAAGTATGCAAGTTGTCATATTAGATTCGATTGGTCGGGGAATATTCGTTTTAAACAGAAAATATTCGTACGACGGCACAATTATTGGAGGACCCCACAACGGAATTATTGTCGGATTGAGAAAACGACAAAAATATTTTATTGAAAATAACGGCGGAAGTTTTACCGTTGATAGTGTTGAACTACTCGGTAGTAAAAGTACAGTAATACGCGTTGTTGCATAGTAGCACAGGGTATTGATTATTGATATTTATGTGAGAAGTCATTCAGTTTTGTTCAATTATTGCTACAATAGTTGCTGCATAGTATCTCACATTATTTGATTCAATTATTGTTGATTTAGAAGTTTTGTTTTATTCACGTAATAAAATAGAAACATCTTTTTATATAAAACAGAATACTTTATTAAAGTTATTCTATAAATAGAATATATTATATTCTATTATGCATAGTGTTTTGCATAGTAAATTTTTTTTATATAAAATAGAATACTTTATTAAAGTTATTCTATAAATAGAATATATTATATTTTATTATGCATAGTGCCCGCATAGTGTTTGCATAGTAAAAATCTTTTTATATAAATAGAATATATTATATTTTATTTAAAAGATTTTTCTTTAAATATGGACCGTCAGATTAAAGTAAATCAATCTGGACCGTTCATGGATTAGTTACTATGCATTCTATTTTTCTATAAATAGAAGCTCATTCCTTCATTATTTTCTTACGAATTCACTGAACTCTAGAGAGAGAAACTATAGAGAGAGACTATAGAGAGATAGAAGAAAAGTTTTCTGCTACTTCACTACTCTTATATCAAGTATTATTTTACGGTAAGGGATATTATTCTTTTGTATTCAAGAAGAGAACTTCTGTTACTTCATTTCTTTATTGTTCTGTTGGAATAACCTGTATACGCGGGCTACCCTATACTTGGTGACATTCTTCTATTATTCTGTCTTTATTATTCTGTCGGAATATCCTGTCTGTGCTATATGCCAGACCTGGTTCCATTTTATTATTCCGTCTTTATTATTCTGTCGGAATATCCTGTCTGTGTTATACGCCGGACTTGATTCCATCATTTATTATTCCGCATTTATTATTCTGTTGGAATATCATGTCGGTGTGAATTTCACCTGACCTGGTTCCGTTATTATTATTCTGTTGAAATAACTGTCTATGTGAAGTACCGCATGCATGGTGATATCTTTTGTTATTCCATTCGGTATTATACTCAGTTGATTAAAATTTTGACTTCTATACTCCATGAAATTAGTGGAATATCCTAGATATTTGCGCTCCATCCAGTATCTTTTCGTGAAAATATCTTCTGAGCAATCTTGAATTTTACTCTACAAAGCAGTATCATGTTGACAATTTGGACGTTATTGGTTCCTAGACAAATTAATTCTTGAACTTGTTTAATTGAATTCTTATATCATTGTCATCATCCTCATGTTTATGTTATGTTGAAAGTCATCTGTGCCCTGTAGTGCATAGATGGACTTGGTATGATTATGACCAGGGATTATTCGGTATAATCATGACCGTAATGTTACAAATGATGTGAAAATTAAAAGTCCTTATTGGCCCGTAGTGCATTGATGGACAGGTTTTGGTATGATTATGGCTATGGATTCTCTTCGGGCAAGGGAGAAAAGATGAATTGTTTTATGGCATGATCAGGACCATTGAAGAAAACACGATTATCTTTGGCCCGTAGTGCATGGATAATTTGTGGTCATGATACTAAAAATATCCTTGGCCTGTAGTGCAGGGATGATTTCATGATGTGGATTATTTATTAAGCTGAGTCTCAGCGATAACAATGATGAAAAACCTTTTAAATCATAAAAGATAGTAGATTTTATTTTCTACTTAACTCTTTTAATGGATTGCTTGTTCCGCTGCAGTTAAACATGATGTCTATTATATTTTATCAGTTTAACATTGTTGGAGACTAATGATAATTTATTCTGCATTATCTTAGTCATAATATTTCTTACTGGGCTAGTTGAGCTCACCCTTTCTTTCACTGTTCTCTTCAGGAAATGAGAATATAGCTGGAACGAGTCGGGGAACAGAGTGATGGTCCAGAGGATAGCATTAGTAGTCCTCACTATTTTGTGAAATAGTGTGATAATAATTGTAATGAGGACTCCTTTTGAGTTTGTATAATCTCTAGTAGACAATAACTGTATTCAAACTCACAGTTTATGTTTTGTCGTATTGTACACGACAGTTGTATTAGTAAGTTGTATTTGAATTCTGTACCATGTATCTGGCGACCCAAGATGGGTGATGTATCCCTAATTTTGGGGGCGTCACAGTTGGTATCAAAGCTTAGGGATATGATCCCTGGCTAAGATGTGAGATAAGAACTAGGAGGGGAGAGACGGGAAATTCCTTCGCTAGTATGACCTACCTAAGTTTATTTGGTATTTAATTGGTCAGTCAAAGTATAGGGATAATATGTGATATGTTAATTAACCCTTGTTTTGTGGCAGTGTTTGAAAATGGCATCCGAGAATGTTGAGATTATTAATGGAGCACTGGAGACCGTTGAGTCTCCACAGATCAATAATCAGGATAATGTGCAACCAGAGGACAATACTCCTAATGAAAACAATAACACCGATGAAATGGTGAATGATGGGATGGTCAGAGGCTTTATGCAATTCATGCAACAACAGGCGAAGGCAGCTCCTGTCCAAAATGTAGGTAGAAATACTGATAACTCTCGGACGGTCACCGCTAAGCAGTTTAAGGAGCAATTCATGCAACAACGGGCGAAGGCAGCTCCTATCCATAATGCAGGTGGAAACAATGGTAACCCACGGTTGGTCACCGCTAAGCAGTTCAAGGAGCTGGGACCACCGGAGTTTTTGGGAAAGCCAGAACCACTTAAGGCGGAGACATGGATAAAGCAGATTACCAAGATATTTGATGTCTTGGAATGCTCAGAGGAGCAAAAGGTTCCATTCGCCACCTTTATGTTACGTGAAGAACGAGATCATTGGTGGGAATCTATAAAACGTACCCAGCCTGACGCACTCAAGATGTCTTGGGAGAAGTTCCAAGAATTATTCAACGACAAGTACTTTCCTGAAAGTATTCGTCACATGAAGGAGGTAGAATTCATCAAGCTGGAGCAAAATAATATGACCGTGTCGCAGTACGAGACTAAGTTTGCGGAGTTATCCCAGTTTGCATCCCATTTGGTAGATAATGAGGAGCGAATGACACGAATATTTTTGTGAGGTTTGAAACCCGATATACGTCAATACCTCATTTCTCACAAACTTTGTTTATATTCAGATGTTGTGAATAGGGCTCAGTTATTGGAGCGAGATAATGAGTCAGCACAACCAAAAGGTAATGACCAGCAACACGATAATAATCATACCGGTGGCAATGGCCATCGGAACAATGATAACCATCGCGGAGGAAATTATCATGCCAAGAATGGTAACCACTTCAGTGGTAATCATGGCCAAGATAATAGAAATGGACATTTCAAGAAGAGAAGGTTCAACAATGACGTAAAGACGTCAGCACCAGCACCCGTTTCAAAGGAAGAAGAACGACCACCGGTCGTATATTTCAAATGCGGACAGGAGGGACACACTCGTCCAAACTGTACGCAGTAATCCAAAGCGTGTTTTAATTGCGGAAGAGAAGGTCACCTAGCTCGATTTTGTCGTATGGTGAAGTCAAGTCCAGCTGCGATAGTGATGCCAAAGGATGTCCCAGACAAGCCAAAGCCGGTAGTTTAAGAGAGAGCATTTTTTTTCTCGTGACTAGGAACCTGAATAAAATTATCACGGGTAAGTTAATCATAAGCTCTTACGAAGTCTATACCGTGTTAGATACCGGTTCTATTCACTCTTTTATTTCACTTAGTTGTGTTCAATGTTTGTACTTAACTCCGGAGAAGTTAAACTTTGATTTATCTATTGAAACTCCATTGGGAGAAACCTTCGTTATCTCCACTATTTATAAATCTTGTTTGATTCAAATCGACACTTTCGCGTTACCTGTCGATCTTATCTCTTTGAAAATATTTGCCTTTGATGTGGTTTTTTTTTGAAACGATTGGTTAACTACTCATCATGTTTTTCGAAAGGTTGTTAGCTTTCATATTCCTAACCAACATATTATGCGAATTCAAGCAACCAAACCACTAAATTCAATCATTGTCATATCAAGCCATAAGTAAAGAGCCCCGATCCTTTTGTTGATGACTTTCTTGTGTGGAATGCACCGAAGCCAGACTTTCTGTAGGCGACGTCGTGAATGACGATGACAAGTTGATAGGTATCATTATGATGTGCTATCTAAGTTAAGGGATGGAAGTCACAGTTGGTATCAATGTGACGTACTATCCAAGTCTTAGATGAGAGTAACAGTTTTGAATGATATTTCTATCATTAATAAATCTCTTGACGTATTCCTGAAGACTTCTTAGCCTACCCTAGAGTGTGAAATTGGATTTTGTATTGATACCAGTACAAAACCCATTTCTTAAACCCTCAAAATATTTCTTCAACTAAAATGAAAGTAACATGCGCCAAAGACGTTGACTCGAGCTGTTGAAGATTACGATCGTACTATTTAATATCATCTTGGAAGAGCGAACGTGGTAGCTGACGTGTTGAGTAGAAGATCGTATGCGTTTACAAGTGCGATGTTGTTAACACAAAGACTCATTTCGTATAACTTGCAAATGATGAAGATAGAGTTAAAGACTCTAGGGACCCACGTGAAGATAACGAATATACGAGTAAAATCGACTTTAATTGATAAAGTTAAAGACGCTCAAGCAACATACCCGAATCTGATGAATGTGAAGAAGAAGGTTCAAGAGGGCGTTATTCTAGAAGCAAGAGTTGCTGAAGAGAGGAAATCTCAACCCTTGATTTAATTGGCCTATTTGAAATCCTCGATTGAGTAGGAACTGTGGCTTATAGACTCGTTTTACCGCCAAGTATGTCGCGTGCTCATAACGTTTTTAACGTATCAATGTTACGTAAATATGTGGATGACCCGAACCACATTATTAATTTAGAATCGGACGAGATAGCGGATGATTTAACGTATGAGATCTCGTGTTAAAATCTTGGATAAGAAGAATTATATCCAGCACTCAAGGGTTATACCTCAAGAGTTAGAATCTGAAATGAAGTCAAGGTATCCTCACCTGTTCGGCATACCAGGTACGTACGTAAATTTCGAGGGCAAAATTCCATAAGGAGGGGAGATTGTGAAACCCCAGATGTTATGAATAAAGAATTAATTTTCTCGAAATAATTTTTTTTATGGTGTGAATTTGAGATAATGTTATAGTTGTGGGTAATATTTATAAATTTTGCAAAGTATGCAAGTTGTCATATTAGATTCGATTGGTCGGGAAATATTCGTTTTAAACAGGAAATATTCGTACGACGGCACAATTATTGGAGGACCCCACAACGGAATTATTGTCGGATTGAGAAAATGACAAAAATATTTTATTGAAAATAACGGCGGAAGTTTTACCGTTGATACTGTTGAACTACTCGGTAGTAAAAGTACAGTAATACGCGTTGTTGCATAGTAGCACAGGGTATTGAGTATTGATATTTATGTGAGAAGTCATTCAGTTTTGTTCAATTATTGCTACAATAGTTGCTGCATAGTATCTCACATTATTTGATTCAATTATTGTTGATTTAGAAGTTTTGTTTTATTCACGTAATAAAATAGAAACATCTTTTTATATAAAATAGAATACTTTATTAAAGTTATTCTATAAATAGAATATATTATATTCTATTATGCATAGTGTTTTGCATAGTAAATTTTTTTTATATAAAATAGAATACTTTATTAAAGTTATTCTATAAATAGAATATATTATATTTTATTATGCATAGTGCTCGCATAGTGTTTGCATAGTAAAAATCTTTTTATATAAATAGAATATATTATATTTTATTTAAAAGATTTTTCTTTAAATATGGACCGTCAGATTAAAGTAAATCAATCTGGACCGTTCATGGATTAGTTACTATGCATTCCATTTTTCTATAAATAGAAGCTCATTCCTTCATTATTTTCTTACGAATTCACTGAACTCTAGAGAGAGAAACTATAGAGAGAGACTATAGAGAGATAGAAGAAAAGTTTTCTGCTACTTCACTACTCTTATATCAAGTATTATTTTACGGTAAGGGATATTATTCTTTTGTATTCAAGAAGAGAACTTCTGTTACTTCATTTCTTTATTGTTCTGTTGGAATAACCTGTATACGCGGGCTACCCTATACTTGGTGACATTCTTCTATTATTCTGTCGGAATATCCGGTCTGTGCTATATGCCAGACCTGGTTCCATTTTATTATTTCGTCTTTATTATTCTGTCGGAATATCCTGTCTGTGTTATACGCCGGACTTGATTCCATCATTTATTATTTTGCATTTATTATTCTGTTGGAACATCATGTCGGTGTGAATTTCACCTGACCTGGTTCCGTTATTATTATTCTGTTGAAATAACCGTCTATGCGAAGTACCACATGTATGGTGATATCTTTTGTTATTCAATTCGATATTATACTCAGTTGATTAAAATTTTGACTTCTATACTCCATGAAATTAGTGGAATATCCTTGATGTTTGCGCTTCATCAAGTATCTTTTCGTGGAAATATTCTTCTGAGCAATCTTGAATTTTACTCTACAAAGCAGTATCATGTTGACAATTTGGACGTTATTGGTTCCTGGACAAATTAATTCTTGAACTTGTTTAATTGAATTCTTATATCATTGTCACCATCATCATGTTTATGTTATGTTGAAAGTCATCTGTGGCCTGTAGTGCATAGATGGACTTGGTATGATTATGACCAGGGATTATTCGGTATAATCATGACCGTAATGTTACAAATGATGTGAAAATTAAAAGTCCTTATTGGCCCGTAGTGCATTAATGGACAGGTTTTGGTATGATTATGGCTATGGATTCTCTTCGGTCAAGGGAGCAAAGATGAATTATTTTATGGCATGATCAGGACCGTTAATGAAAACACGATTATCTTTGGCCCGTAGTGCATGGATAATTTGTGGTCGTGATACTAAAGAATATCCTTGGCCTGTAGCGCAGGGATGATTTCATGATGTGGATTATTTATTAAGCCGAGTCTCAGTGATAACAGTGATGAAAAATCTTTTAAATCATAAAAGATAGTAGATTTTATTTTCTACTTGACTCTATTAATGGATTGCTTGTTCCGCTGCAGTTAAACTTGATGTCTATTATATTTTATCAGATTAACATTGTTGGAGACTAATGATATTTTATTCTGCATTATCTTAGTCATAATATTTCTTACTGGGCTAGTTGAGCTCACCCTTTCTTCCACTGTTCTCTTCTGGAAATGAGAATATAGCTGGGACGAGTCAGGGAACGGAGTGATGGTCCAGAGGATAGCATTAGTAGTCCTCACTATTTTGTGAAATAGTGTGATAATAATTGTAATGAGGACTCTTTTTGAGTTTGTATAATCTCTAGTAGACAATAATTGTATTCAAACTCATAGTTTATGTTTTGTCGTATTGTACACGACAGTTGTATTTGAATTTTGTACCATGTATCTGGCGACCCAAGATGGGTGATGTATACCTAATTTTGGGGGTGTCACACACACTAAATTAGATTTGTTTATTTTATGATCAAAAAACTCTCTTTTTTGCCACACCAGTTTCCTAAGGCCTCAAACAAGTTGTCACGTCAGCACTTTCTGATGTGGCATGTTCAATTTTTGTAATTAGAAAAAATTAATAGTTTAATCATCTAATTGACAAAATTGAAAGGTGGATCACCAAAGTGGAATATGACCTATAGTTTAGGGTACTAATTCGTATTTAAGCCTAATCGTAATAATAAGTTAAGTATATTTAATTTAATTTATGGTGATAGAATAAATTAAATAGCTTAATATTTATTATTTAATATTTTGGAAATATTAAATATAAATTAATAATAGGAGTCTTATTATTATTAATATTATTATTATTTAATTCCTAAAGGAGTTTGGAAATTAATTTATAAAAGTACTCTCATATATTCCTAATAAGATTAGGAGGCAAATTAATTAAAAGATTTTAATTAATTATTCCTAATAAGATTGGATCATAATTAATTAAAAGAATTTTATTAATTAAAATAAAACCAAATTCCTTAATTGTTTAGGAGAGTTGTCCACGTCTATAAATAAGAGGAGTCTTATTATGGGTGAGGTGGTTGATACTTTCACAAGACACGTGAATACATAATTCTATAAGTTGGGAGAGTACACCCTTTTCTATGAGAGATAGAAAACTAAGGTTTTGCCAAATACCATTCTTCTTGAATATTTCATCTTCCTTGGTGGATCACCTCTAGAGGTCAAATACTTGGGTGGCTAACGTTGATCAAAGGAAGGAACCAAACTCGGTGGATTCAAGATGAACGCGAAAAAGATTTGGAGGTGAACTTGTACCTGGGGAAGCTCGAATCTTCAAGGGTATGATTCTTGTTCTTTACCTTTTCGTTTAATTAATAATTGCGCGTAAATGATGATCAGGGTATATGGTTTGTATAATTTTAAAACTCTGTTTTTCCATGCTTCCGCTTAATTTGTGCAATTTGATTGTGTTCATGAATATTACAAACATAATAGTGGTATCAAAACCAAACATTTATGCGAATTATTAATTATTTTAATTTGATATGTATATTGATATGTGTTTAGAACAATTTAATTGAGCATAATTTTGTTGTATAAAATTTATTTTTTATAAAAAATGAAAAACCGTCAATTTTGCAAGACCTGTTAAAATTATGCTTTCCGTGATTTGCGCTAGATCATGTTACAGTTCGGTTAGTATTATATTATATATGCATATATTTTTTATGGTTAACCAGATTATATGATTCACTTTAATCTTAGGGGCATGTTATATATATATATATATATATATATATATATATATATATATATATATATATATATATATATATAGAGAGAGAGAGAGAGAGAGAGAGAGAGAGAGAAAAAAAAAGAGGCCGGATCAGGTCCGGACTCCCGGACCGGACCAAAATTCGGACCTTTTTTTTTTGCTCTTTTTTTAAAACAACTAAAAAATAAATAATATTTTATGGAATTGAAATTTTTTCATAATACAGTATTTTAGGTGTGATTTGGGTACGTATAACAAAATATGTATGTACAGTCTGTGCAGATGGTACCATCATTTTTTGGTATAGATATTCAAATCATGCCAAAAACATTGTATTATGAAAAAATTTCAGTTCCATAAAATATTAAATATTTTTTTTAGTTGTTTTTAATAAAAAGAAAAAAACGAATTGGGTCCGTTATTGATCAGGTCCGGACTCCCGGACCTGATCCACTCTGTATATATATATATATATATATATATATATATATATATATATATATATATATATATATATACTCCCTACTATTCAGATTAAATGTCATTCTAGAGTTAAGCACACTTATTAAGAAATAACACAAAATGTCTTTTGTGTCCCTAATTAATTATTTCTCTCTCCACAATTACATTTACTAAGCATATTAAATAGAGGGGTAAATTAGAAAAAAAATAGTGCAATATTGCATAGAGAATCCAAAACGACACTTATATAGAATAAAATTAAACTTTCTAAAACGTCATTTAATCTGAATAGGAGGGAGTATATGATCATGTTTCCTTATGCATTATATTTGATTAATTAACAAAAGGGGACCAGGACTCCAGAAGATTCACATGAATCATATACAAGTTCCATATATAAGTTCTTGTTTCCTGGACGGACGCCCAAATTTTATATCATCCGGACTTCTTTTTTTTTTTTTGCTTTTTTTTAAAACAACTAAAAAAAATATTTAATATTTTATGGAATTGAAATTTTTTCATAATAAAGTGTTTTGGGTGTGATTTGGGTACGTATAACAAAATATGGTGGTACAGTCTGGGCAGACTGTACCACCATTTTTTGGTATAGGTATTCAAATCACTCCCAAAATATTGTATTATGGAAAAATTTTAGTTCCATAAAATATTAAATTTTTTTTTAATTATTTTTTAAAAAAAAAAGCAAAAAAATAATAATTATTTGGAGTCCGATTTTGATCAGGTCCAGGAGTCCGGACCTGATCCGCTGTGTGTGTGTGTGTGTGTGTGTGTGTGTGTGTGTGTGTGTGTGTGTATATATATATATATATATATATATATATATATATATATATATATATATATATATATTACTTAATAGGCGACAATTTTTCAAGTTGTTCATCCCACGTGGTTGATTAATATTATATATATAATATATTCTTAATAATTTTATAATTAAAATAAAAAGTTTATTTTAATTTTAAAATTGGATTTCATGCTAACTAATTAGAGTTGGAATTGGATTCCATGATAACTAATTTGAGTTAAAAAAGGATTCCATGTTCTCTTAAATAAAAGAGTTTATTTAGATATGAAATAACATTTTATATTATTCAAAATGGAGGAATTTATTTGTGAATAGGAAAGAGAATCCGTATTTCCTTAAATAAATGAGTTTATTTAGATATGGAATAAGATTTCATATTATTCAAAATAAAGAAGTTTTTTTGTGAATAGGAAAAAAAATTTGTGTTTCCTTTAATAAATGAGTTTTTTTACTTGGAATTGGATTCCATAATTAATTAGAATAAATGAGTTTATTTTGATTAATGAATTTGATTAAAATAAAATAGTTTTATTTTATTCAAATTTGGATAAATTAAAATAAAAGAGATTTATTTTGATTTAAATTTAGATTAAAATAAAGGAGTTTATTTTGATTCAAAATTAGATTTTATGCTAACTAAATTTTGCCCATTAAATGATATCAATATATATATTGAATGTTTATTATTCATGAGATGAATGTTATTTATTGATGCATATGCTGATATGTATGATAATAAATGGGATTGATTATGGACTATTGACCAATGTGATTGAATTTTATTTTAGTTGGATGGATGAATGTATGAGTTTTATTAAATGCGGTCTGCGTACCTCGTCTTCTCTAATTATTTCTTAATATAAATTATATCTTCCTCCTATGTACTTCCTCTTAACTACTGATCAAGATTTCTATTTATTTTAAAATAGTTTTGTAATAGGAATAGTTAGAATTAATTTTGAAGAATTAGAGATCAAGGGGCAATGAGCGCTTGAAGACCCGTTTGTAATGGAGCCCGGGTTTAAATGTAATAGTTACATTTAAATATTAATTCTTGCGCCTCTAGGTTTGACCTTTTGGTTTACTTGGTGACTCTAGTGAACCAAACTAGAATAAAGTCCATAATCAATCCGGAAAGAATATACTATTCTATATGTGCATGCTTATACTATATATATATATATATATATATATATATATATATATATATATGTGTGTGTGTGTGTGTGTGTGTGTGTGTGTGTGTGTGTGTGTGTGTGTGTGTGTGTGTGTGTGTGTGTGTGTGTGTGTGTGCATACGCGCTAAACAAGATGAGACAAATTAATAACAAACCCCTCAAATATTTTATATTAAATTTTAACGTTCAAAGACATTTGCAATATCGAACATCGCCTTCTAGCATGGTAAAATAATAGAGTATTAAATGTGACGCCCACAAAATAGGTATACAACACCCATTCTGAGTCGCCAAATACATGGTACAGAAAGCAAACTAATACTTCAATAATACAATTGTCGTGCAAAATACGACAACACATACTGTGAGTTTAAATACAAATATTGTCTTCTAGACAATATCCACACTCAAATAAGTCCTCGTTACAATTATTCAAACACTAATTTTATAGAAATAGTGAGGACTGTTAAAATATCTTTCTAGAACCATCACTCCGTACCCCGACTAGTTCCTGCTATGTTCTCACCTCTTGAGAAAAATGGAACAAAAAGGAAAAGGGTGAGCTCAACTAGCCCAGTAAAGAATATTATGACTAAGATAATATACAACAAATTATCGTTAGTCTTCAACAGGGAAAAATATGATAAAATATAATAGCCAACAAGTTTTAGATCAACAACTGCAGCGGAAACAGCAATCCATTAGAATAGTCAAGTAGAGAATGAGTTCTACTATCTTCTAAGATTTAAAAGTCCATTATCTATATTTTATCCCTGTAACAACAATCAATATGCACCTTTAATCAAATATTCATCTTTGCAATACAGGCCAAAGATATTCAGTAATATCATCATTTAGGACTGAGGATGATGAAAAATATTTTAAAGAAAACGAATCCAGTGTGACAGAAGGACAAATAGTAAGGATTCGTATAACAGTTTTTCCAAGATCAATAATACTCCATAATAACCAATTTTGGAGAAAAATTTAAGAATAAAGATTAAAATATGGATACAATCAAAGATAGTAACCATACTAGATATCTTGGACAAAAAGAAGAAAATTTCATTTTTCGATGAATAGTGCCGTATTCGTGAATAGTGTCGTATACGTGAATAGTGCTGTATACCTGAATAGTAACCCCGACACAAAAAGTTTTAAATTTGATAAAAATTTAGATCAATACTTCGGCATAATGATATTGAAGAAATAATATCTTATATGAAGAAAATAACATCCCTTACCTCAAAATATTAGTACTTTTGATCGGAATATCGGTATAAGCCTGAAGGAAACTTGCACTGATGAATAGAAACTCTCAAAGTATCTAAATACTCACAAAATACACTCAATAATCTAGAGAGAGAAAGAGAGAAAACTTGTTTCTGGTGTGATTTTCAATTCTAACTTAGCCCTCTATTTATAGGAAAATTTTAGTAGGTTTGACCTGCAACCTGATGGCTTTTCCTGCTACTATTCCTACCCACCACATTTGAAATAAAATTCAGCACATTTCTTCACCAACCACAAGTGAGGCCCACCAATTCTAGAATTTTCCACCAAAAATGATTTATAACCTGATTTCCGAATCAGCCACCTCTTAAAATTCATAACAAATCATACGCTCATTTTTAACGGTTCAAAATTTATGGACATATACTCAACTTATATATGTATAACATATCCAAAAATTACAACGGTCCAACTGTCGGATTAAAAATTATAACTCCCGCAATATATCTCAAAAAACACTGGTTTGATTTTTAATACCTCCAATCCGACAAAATACTAATAAAACATATCAACATTAATTCCTTCATTTATAACCACAATAAATATATCCAACATTTATATCCATATAAAATAAATATTTTCTTATCGTATGAATCAATAATTAATTATTCACAAATAATATTACAGAATCATATTTATGACAACCAAGCCGTTCCCAGGAAAGATGAGGCTTTCCAATAAGAATTTCTCCTTATTGGCGCACAATTAGGTAACCAAACCTCTCCTTGACAGAACTTTCTAGACATTGCCAATAATGCTATCTAACAATATTATTCAAATAATATGAATTATTGATCTGATAATGGAAAATACTGTGCAGTGACAATTACTGAAACAATAATAATATAAAATATCAACGCAGCAATTATTGAATAAATAAAATAAAATATTGAACAGTAACTACTGTAACAATTATTGAGTAGTGTCTTCTTACGTAAGGATCAATAATTCATTAATACTGTGCATCCACGCGTATTACTGTATTTTATCCACCGGGTATTCTAACAGTGTTAACGGTAACAACTACGCCGTTATTTATAAAAACTCAAACTTGTCATTTTCTTCATCCGACAATTATTCTGTTATGGGGCCCACAAATGATTGCGCCGTAGTACGAATATTCCCCGACAACAAGAATATTCCACGACCAAACGAATATTCCCCGACAACAATGATTATTTTATAACCACTTGCATATTTTGTAAAATTTGCACATTTCACCCATAACCAGAGAATTATATGAAATTAATACCTTATTATTCACAAATATAATTAGAGGAAATTCGATTTTATTTATAATAAGTTGGGGTCTTACAACCTCCCCTCCTTATGAAATTTCGTCCTCGAAATTGACATACGTACCTGGTGTTTCAAAAAGGTGAGGATACCTCACTTTCATTTCTGATTCCAACTCCCAGGTCATTTCTTCAATAGCATGGTTTCTCCATAAAACCTTAACTTGTGGTATAACCTTGGTGCGTAGGACATGCTCTTTCCTATCCAAGATCTTAACATGTACTTCTTCGTACGTTAAATCTTCGGCTATCTCGTCTGGTTCTAACGCAATAATATGGTTCGGGTATTTCACATATTTACGAAGCATGGATATGGGAAAAACATTATGAACACGAGACATACTTGGAGGTAATGCGAGTCTATAGGCCACATTTCCTATTCGGTCAAGAATCTCAAATGGACCAACAAATCGTGGATTGAGCTTTCCTCTCTTCCCAAATCTTGTAACTCCCTTCCATGGTGCAACACGTAACAATACATGATCCCCAATATTAAATTTCACGTCTTTTCGATGAAGATCCGCATAACTCTTTTGTCAATCTTGTGCCGTTTGTATACGTTGTCGAATCATTTGGATCTTTTCTGTAGTCATGCGTACTAATTCTGGTCCCAACAACATTGCTTCTCCCACCTCGTCCCAGTATACTGGAGAACGACACTTTCGTCCATACAACGCCTCAAATGGAGCCATGCCTATACTTGCTTGATAACTGTTATTGTAGGAGAATTCCACCAGTGGCAAGTACTTATCCCAACTTTCTTTAAAATCTAGGGCACAAAGTCTTAATAGATCTTCAAGGGTTTGAATAGTCCTCTCTGATTGTCCGTCCATTTGAGGATGGTATGCCGAACTGAATCGTAAATCCGTGCCCATAGCTTTCTGCAACTTAACCCAAAATCGTGAAGTGAATCTTGGGTCACGATCCAAAACTATGGATACTGGCATGCCATGCAATCTCACAATCTCATTCACGTTCATGCGAGCAAGACGTTAAAGGGAATAAGTCTCATGTATCGGTAAGAAATGGGCAGACTTGGTTAATCTATCAACAAAAACCCAAATCGCATCTATGCCTTGAGAAACTTTGGGAAGACCTGTAACGAAATTCATAGTAATGTGTTCCCACTTCTATTTCGGAATCTCAAGTGGTTGTAATGGACCCTTTGACACTTGATGCTCTGCCTTTAGACGTTGACAAGTTAAACACCTCGAGATAAACTCCGCGATCTCTCTCTTCATGTTGTTCCACCAAAATGTATGTCGAATATCATGATACATTTTGGTACTCCCAGGATGGATTGCAAATGGGGTGTTGTGTGCCTCCATCATGATTCTATGCTTCATGTCAGAATCGTTAGGAACACAAAGTCTGGAGTTGAATCTAAGTATTCCTTCTTCATCGATTCTCGCTTCTGGAATAGCTCCTTCTTGCACTTTCTTCTTCATACGTATCAGCTCCATGTCCGTAGCTTGAGCAGCTTTAACTTTATCGATTAAAGTCGGTACTACTCGTATATTTTCCATCATCATGTGGGTCCCTGGAGTCTTTAATTCTACCTCCATCCTTTGCAAGTCATATAGAATGGGCCTTTGCATTGACAATATCGCACTCGTACTCTCATACTATCTTCTACTCAATGCGTCAGCTATTACGTTCGCTTTTCCAGGATGATATTGAATGGTATGATCGTAATCTTTCAACATCTCGAGCCAACGTCATTGCAGCATGTTGAGTTCTTTTTGGGTGAAGAAATATTTGAGGCTTTTATGGTCCGTATAAATCTCCACTTTCTCCCCATACAAGTAGTGTCTCCAAATTTTCAATATGAATACGACTGCTGCCAACTCTAGATCATGAGTAGGATAATTCCTCTCATATTCTTTGAGTTGTCGTGAGGCATAGACTATGACTTTCCCATGTTGTATGAGAACGCATCCTAACCCTTTGCCTGAAGCATCGCTGTATATAACAAATCCATCCGTACCAGATGGTATTGTCAGAACAGGTGCCGAAATGAGTCTCCTCTTGAGCTCTTGGAAACTCTTCTCGCATTGCTCGCTCCATACAAATTTTGTATCTTTCCAAGTTAACTGAGTTAACGGAGTAGCGATTCGAGAAAATCCTTCCACGAATCTCCGATAATAACCAGCTAAGCCCAGAAAGCTACGCACTTCGGTTACCGACTTTGGTTGCTCCTAACTTTGTACTGCTTTAATCTTCGTCGGGTCGACAGATACTCCATGTTTTGACACCATGTGCCCAAGGAATGCTACTTCCTCAAGCCAGAACTCTCATTTCTTCAGCTTGGCATAAAGCTTGTTTTCATGAAGTCTTTCAAGTATCAGCTTCAAATTGTGCTCATGATCTTCACGGCTTTTAGAATAGATGAGGATGTCATCAATAAAGACAACAACAAACTGATCCAAATATTCCTTGAATACACGGTTCATCGTATCCATGAAAGCAGCTGGAGCATTAGTCAATCCAAAAGACATGACTAAGAATTCATAATGCCCGTACCGAGTTCTGAAGACAGTCTTTGGAATATCCTCAGTTTTAATCTTCAGCTGATGATATCCAGAACGAAGATCGATCTTTGAAAAGAATTGTGCTCCTTGCAACTGGTCGAACATGTCATCAATACGAGGTAGCGGATACCTATTCTTGATGGTGACATGGTTTAATTCTCGGTAGTCAATACAAAGTCGCATACTCCCGTCTTTCTTCTTTACGAATAAAACAGGAGCACCCCAAGGAGATGTACTGGGACGAATGAAACCTATGTCTAACAATTCCTGTAGTTGGACTTTTAACTCCTGAAGTTCAATAGGAGCCATTCGATATGGGGTTTTAGAAATGGGTTTTGTACCCGGTTCAAGGTCAGTAAAGAATTCAACATCACGTTCTGGGGGTAGACCAGGAAGCTCTTCAGGAAATACATCAGAAAATTCTCTAACAACAGAAATATTATTCAAATCTGACTTGTCTTTATTCAAATCCATAACATGGGCTAAGAAAGCTTGGCATCCATTTTTCAATAAACGAATAGCTTTATGGCATGATATGACAGTGACTAATTTTAGTGGTTTAGTTGTTTGAATTCATATGATAGGTTAGTTAGGAATATAAAAACTAACAACCTTACGAAAATAATCAATTTTGGCATGATGAGTGGTTAACCAATCAATTCCTAAAATCACATCAAAAGCAAGTATCTTTAAAGAGATAAGATCAACAGGTAATGTGATAGTGCCAACTTGGATCATGCAAGATTTATAAACTGTAGATGTAACGAAGGTTTCACCCAACGGAGTTTCTACAGATAAGTCAAAGTCCAATTTCTCCGGAGTCAAGTTTAAACGTTGAGCACAAGCAGGAGAGATAAAAGAATGGGTAGAACCGGTATCTAGTAAGGTATAAACTTCACAAGAGTTCAAGATTAGCTTACCCGTAATCACCTCGTTCGGGTTCCTCGCGTTTTGGCCAGTCACGACAAACACTCTTCCAGGAACCACCGACTTTAACTTGTCCGGGACAGCCTTTGGAGTCACCATCCCTGTTGAACTTGGTTTCGCAACTAGACAATCTCTAGCTATATGACCTTCCTTTCCACAGTTATAACACACCATGGATTGTTGTGGGCAGTTTGGGCTGATGTGTCCCTCTTTCCCGCATTTGTAACATACGACCGGTGGTCGTTCTCCTCCCCTAGAAACAGTTGATGTTGGTGCTGACGTCTTTACGCTATCATTGTTGTACCTTCTCCTTTTGAAATCTCCTCCCAACTCGCTCCTTCTATTATCACGGCCACGATTACCACCAGAGTGGTTACCGCTTTTGTCTGAATGCTTTCCTTCCCTCTGGTTGTCATTTCTCCAATGACCGTTGCCACCGGTATGACCCTGGTTGTGTTCCCTCGGTTGAACATACTCATTATCTCGCTCTAATAATTGAGCCCTGTTTACAACATTTGAATATAAAGAAAATTTATGAGAGATAAGATATTGTCGAATCTCGGGCTTTAGACCTCTCAGAAACATCCTCGTCATTCGTTCCTCATTTTCGACCAAATGAGGTGCAAACCTGGATAACTCTGCAAACTTCGCCTCGTACTGGGACACCGTCATATTGTTTTGTTCCAATCTGATAAACTCCACCTCCTTCATATGACGAATACTTTCAGGAAAGTACTTGTCATTGAATAGTTTCTGAAACGTTTCCCAAGACATGCTGAGTGCGGCTGGCTGGGTACGCTTCACAGACTCCCACCAGTAGTCTGCCTCACCCGGAACATAAAGGTGGCGAATGGAACCTTCTGTTCCTCCGTGCATCCCAAGACATCGAATATCTTGGTAATTTGCTTGACCCACGTTTCTGCCAGGATCGGATCCGGCTTTCCCATAAATTCTGGTGGTCCCAACTTCTTGAACTGCTTGGCTGTGACAAGCCGCGCATTGCTAGCATTTCCACCCGTATTCTGTGCACGAGTCACCCTTGTCTGGTTTTGCATGAACTGCAAAAAGCTCATAAACATTCCATCATTCATTGTTTGCTCGGTAGTGTTGTTTAAAGGAGGAATATTGCCTTCCCGTTGCACGTTCTCCTGGTTTGTAACTAAAGGTTGTTCCACAGTCTCATACACTCCATTGTTAACGTTCTCAGCGGCCATTCTTAAATACTTCCATAAAACAAGGGTTAATTAAACAAATTAATATATCACATAATATCCCTATATTATGACTGACCAACAAATAAGCTTAGATAAGACACACTAGCGAAGGATTTACTCATCTCTCCCCTCCTAGTTCTATTCCCCGATCTCCGCCAGAGACCATATCCCTAAGCTTTGATACCAACTGTGACACCTCCAAAATAGGTATACAACACCCATTCTGAGTCACCAAATACATGGTACAGAAAGCAAACTACAACTTCAATAATACAATTGTCGTGCAAAATACGACAACACATACTGTGAGTTTAAATACAAATATTATCTTCTAGACAATATCCACACTCAAATAAGTCCTCGTTACAATTATTCAAACACTATTTTACAGAAATAGTGAGGACTGCTAAAATATCTTTCTAGAACCATCACTCCGTACCTCGACTAGTTCCTGATATGTTCTCACCTCCTAAGAAAAATGGAACAAAAAGGAAAAGGGTGAGCTCAACTAGCCCAATAAAAAATATTATGACTAAGATAATATACAACAAATTATCGTTAGTCTTCAACAGGGAAAATCTGATAAAATATAATAGTCAACAAGTTTTAGATCAACAACTGCAGCGGAAACAACAATCCATTAGACGAGTCAAGTATAGAATGAGTTCTACTATCTTCTAGGATTTAAAAGTCCATCATCAATATTTTATCCCTATAACAACAATCAATACGCATCTTTAATCAAATATTCATCTTTACACTACAGGCCAAAGATATTCATTTTTATCACCAGTTGGTCATGTTCATCTCAACACCTGTTCATCTTTGCACTACGGGCCAAAGATATTCATCAGTTAATCATTCATCTTTGCACTACAGGCCAAAGATATTCAGTAATATCATCATTTAGGATTGAGGATGATAAAAAATATTTTAAAGAAAACGAATCCAGTGTGACAGAAGGACAAATAGTAAGGATTCGTATAACAGTTTATCTAAGATCAATAATACTCCATAATAACTAATTTTGGAGAAAAATTCAAGAGTAGAGATCAAAACATGGATACAATCAAAGATAGTAACCATACTAGATATCTTGGACAAAAAGAAAAAAATTTTATTTTTCGGTGAATAGTGCCGTATTCGTGAATAGTGTCGTATACGTGAATAGTGCCGTATACGTGAATAGTAACCCCGACACAAAAAGTTTCAAATTTGATAAAAATTTAGATCAATACTTTGGCATAATAATATTGAAGAAATAATATCATATATGAAGAAAATAGCATCCCTTATCTCAAAATTTTAGTACTTTTGATCGAAATATCAGTATAAGGTTAAAGGAAACTTGCACTGATGAATAGAAACTCTCAAAGTATCTAAATACTCACAAAATACACTCAATAATCTAGAGAGAGAAAGAGAAAAAACTTGTTTCTGGTGTGATTTTCAATTCTAACTTAGCCCTCTACTTAAAGGAAAATTTTAGTAGGCTTGACCTGCAACCTGATGGTTTTACCTGCTACTATTCCCACCCACCACATTTAAAATAAAATTCATCACATTTCTTCACCAACCATAAGTGGGGCCCACCAATTCTAGAATTTTCTACCAAAAATAATTTATAACCTGATTTCCGAATCAGTCACCTCTTAAAATTCATAACAAATCATACGCTCATTTTTAACGGTTCAAAATTTGTGGACATATACTCAACTTATATATGTATAACATATCCAAAAATTACAACGATCCAACGGTCGAATTAAAAATTATAACTCCCGCAATATATCTAAAAAAACACTGGTTTGATTTTTAATACCTCCGACAAAATACTAAAAAAATACCTCAACATTAATTCCTTCATTTATAACCACAATAAATATATCCAACACTTATATCCACATAAAATAAATATTTCCTTATCATATGAATCAATAATTAATTATTCGCAAATAATATTACAGAATCAAATTTATGACAACCAGGCCGTTCCCAGGAAAGAGGGGGCTTTCCAATAAGAATTTCTCCTTATTGACGCACAATTAGGTGACCAAACCTCTCCTTGACAGAACTTTCTAGACATTGCCAATAATGCTATCTAATAATATTATTCAAATTATATCAATTATTGATCTGATAATGGAAAATACTGTGCAGTGACAATTATTGAAATAACAATAATATAAAATATCAACGCAGCAATTATTGAATCAATAAAATAAAATATTGAACATTAACTACTGTAACAATTATTGAGTAGTGCCTTCTTACGTAAGGATCAATAATTCATCAATACTTTGCATCCACGCGTATTACTGAATTTTATCCACCAGGTATTCCAACAGTGTTAACGGTAACAACTACGCTGTTATTTATAAAGACTCAAACTTGTCAATTTCTTCATCCGACAGTTATTCTGTTATGGGGCCCACAAATGATTGCGCCGTCGTACGAATATTTCCCGACAACAAGAATATTCCACGACCAAACGAATATTTCCCGATAACAATGATTATTTTATAACCACTTGCATATTTTGCAAAATTTGCACATTTCACCCATAACCAGATAATTATATGAAATTAATACCTTATTATTCACAAATATAATTAGAGGAAATTCGATTTTATTTATAATAAGTTGGGGTCTTACGTTAAATATTTAATATGAGTTTGTTGTGCACACATAAGGCAAGTATTAAATATTTAAGATGTTGTTTTATCATATTTAATGCTTATAAATAGACTGAACAATGCTGTTTTGTTGTGCACACACAAGGACAATGTTTTTCTTTTGAATATATGGAGTGCTAGGTATGACTTAACTTAGATCATTTTAGTTTGGATGTGCGCACACTTGACCATTATGATCTAAGAGGCAAAATACAAGGACTTGCATAGTTGATGTAATTGACAAGAGTTGTCTACCCATTTATTTATATATAGTTTGTTATGCACACATAAGGCTATATACATTTAAAATGGGATCCTTATTCTCACTAACATGTCTTAAATTACATATCGCCGAACTATATAAATTGAGGGTAATATAGTTTGAAGAAAATAGTGGGAGATAACAATTTAAAATAAGACCTAATTTATTTTGGTAATTAATAAAAGAATGTATGCTAAAATGTTGTTAATTACAAATTCATTTACAGAATTTTACAATGTATAAAATTACTATCACTGCGTAGCGTATTAGATGCTAAATTAACCGGACCGAATTAAACGGACTGGTTAAGGAAATTGAGAATAGTTCTCACGGCTAAGAAGTTATCTTATGTCTTTAATACGCCTATCCCTGCAATGGTTGCAGACAATGCCTCTGAGGAAGATATTGCTACTTTTAGAAAGTGGCAAGATGATGCACAGTTGGCTCGATGCATCATTCTCGTATCCATGTGTAACGTGCTTCAGCGTCAGCATGAAACTATGGATGCACCTACTATATTCCTGCACATCAAGTAGTTGATGGTGCGAAAAATAGGATTGATAGATATCAGATATCTAAGGTGCTCTTCCGATCTAGAATGACCGATGACACTACAGTACAGATAAAAGTCCTTAACATTATCAATTTGATTGATCAATTAGGACAGGTTTTGTTATAGATGTAGAGTTGAGCCAAGATTTGTCTTGCAGTCACTCACGGACTCCTTTCACAATTGTTGTGAATTTTTCATATGAACAAGCTAGATATCAGCCTCGCTGATTTGCTTAATATGTTGAAAAATGTTGAGAGTCACTTTCTAACCAAGAAAAGACCATGTCTTACTGGTAGGGGCCAAAGGATCTTCTGAAAAGAAGACCAATTCAAAGAAGGTAAATAGAAAAGGCAAAAATAAAGGATAATAAGAACAAAACTGATACGAATAACAAAGGAGTTTGCGTCCACTGCAATAAGCCTGGACACTGGAAAGAAACTGCGAGAAACATCTTATAGAGGCTAACCAGAAGAAGCTTAGTGAAGCTTCGGTTACAATACAGTTTTGTTCATGAATGAAATAATTTTTTCTTTAAGTCAAGATTCTACTTAAGTATTGGATACCGACTTTGGTTATCATAAATATAGATTTCTGAAGGAACAAAGAAGAAGTAGAAAGCTAAACATAAGATAAGTAATCCTATGTCTGGTAAATGAATCAAATGTTGCTGCATTAGCCATAGGAACTTATAGTTTAGCACTCCTTACGGGAACATCTACTAAGTCAGTAAGTTATTATTGTATTCCAGTTCTCGTTGGAAACATTATTTCCATTTTATTGTTGGACAATGAAATATTTGGTATTATATTTAAGAACAATTGTTATTCTATTTATAATAATAATATTTTGTATATAAATGTAATATTACTTAATGAATTTTGTGTACTTGACTTAAGTAAAAAATTATTTTGCAAGTTGAACAAACTAATATAAGAAAAGGAGATGATCATTCAGAAAGTTGAATGTGTGTATTTACTGAAATACAATTGTGAATTATTTGAAAGGTTCAAAGAATTCAGAAGTGAAACAAATTTGCAAATTATTAGGATTCTTTGATCGGATCAAGGAAGGAATACTTGTGCAATGAGTTTCTAGATCATCTCCAATGGTTTTATCACAATGGACGCCTCTTGATACGCAATAATTGATTGATGTATCGAAAAGGAAAAATCATACCTTGTTGGACATGGTGCTGTCCATAATGATTTTACCAACATTCCAGTATCCTTCTGGGATAATGTCCTAGAAATGGCTGTATATCTACGAAAAAGGTAACCTCAAAATCCGACCACAAGACTCTATAAAAGTTATGGACAGGAAGGATTCCTAATTTTAAGTATGTTAAGATAAGGGGTTGTCCAGCTTATGTGAAAAGGTTTCAAAGGATAAACTTGGGACAAGATTTGACAAGTACAGATTTGTGGGACATCCTAAAGTAAGTTTAGGGTATATGTTATATAATCCTACTTAGTAAAAGGTGTTTGTTGCAAAACATGCTACCTTCTAAGATAAAGGTGTTTATCATTGAAGGGGCTAGTGGGAGGATAATAGATCTTGAAGAGTTCAAGAACCATAAAATACTATAAGTCAAATAAGAGGAACATGTAGAAAGACCTATTGTACCACAATCGAGTCGTAAATATGGAATAATACCGAAGATACCTAGGAGGTATGGATTCATCATAGATGATGATGATGAGGTACACATCATAGAAGATGATGATCCAGTTACATACAATAAGGTAAGAGTTGTAGACACTCAGAGAAATGGATTGAAGCAAGCTTCTCAAATATGGAACATTCGTTTTGATGAGACAATCAAAAGAGTTTGATTTTATCAAAAATAAGAATGAACTTAGTGTGTACAAAAGGGTCAGTAGGAGTGTTGTGACATTCCTAGTATTATATATTGATATACTACGGATAAGGAATGACATGTCAATGCTAGAATCAGTAAAGATAAAGTTGTCAAAATACTCCTCCATGAATGATTTGGGAATAGTATTTTAATTGGGGATAAAAATCTATATAGAAAGATTTAGTAGGATGCTCGACTTAACCCAAGAAATGTATATTCATTTGATGCTAAAGTCGTTTAGTATGGCAAACTCTATGGGATGTCTAATGTTGATGAGCCCTTGAGTGTATCTCTCTTAATAGTCCCCATAGACTCATAAAAGAGAGATCGCATGAGTAACTATCATGTATGCAATAAAATATACGATACCTGATGATGATCGATCATATTCTGGAGAAGATCACTGTAAGATAGTGAAAACATCTTAAAGTACTTAACCGGCACTAAGGATGTGATTAAAATTTATGGTGGGTTTAAATTTAAACTAGAGGACTTAACAGACTCAAGTTTTTCAGACAGACCAAGATGACAAAAAATCTATTTTAAGGTAAAGTGTTACCTTGAACGTTGGTGCAGTGAATTGGAAAGGTTTCAAACAGTCAAGAGTTGTTGGTTTAGTGATAAAGACAAAGTATATAGCTATAAATGAAGCTACAAGTTGATTGTTTGGATAAAAAGTTCATTACAGAACTTGGAATAGTTCCTAAGTCTCATCTTGGATCTAAACATGTGTTGTGACACTTTCATTTGATTATAGGAATAATTGAAAGATGGGAAATCACTATAGAAATAGTGGACTCTCAAGAACAACATTACATATCTATTAAATAAAGCTTATCCAACAGCAGGATAATCGTCCCTTAGAGAAGAAGGGTATGAGATACCATGACGATTGGCTTTAGTGCAAGTGAGAGATTGAAAGTAGTATGCACACAAGCCAATCATGTTTGATGATAAAGCATATACTTTGTAACAATCTTATTCATTTATTAATAAAAAGTATTAATTTATTAAAGGTTTTTAATTATCTACATGATGCTGCTTTATAATATGTGATAAACCCATAGTTTTAAGCAATGTTTTTAGAATAATGATGACGATCATTCTAATGAGATCTAAATTCTTAGAAAGCTTAAAACTAAAATAGTTCTCAATCATTGGATTACTAAATTGGGGATTAGTGAATCCGGATAGATTGGTACATACGTTGCTTGCTCATTGGATGAGGATGATTGATCTTATGATCATTTGTGTGGAGACACTAAACAAGTATGTAGGTACTTATTAGAGAATAAGTTCACTGAACGTGGCTCGCTAAGGAATACCTAATGGAGTTTTACTTGCCTGTCAATAGCAATTCCTGTAGTCATAGTAGTAGAAGTGATCCTTGGACTTGAGATCATCATATTATCTTGTGTATGATGAGTTATACTTTGACTTATTCCTTAAGAACCTTAGGGTATATCAAAGGATATGCTTGGGTATAATAAGTTGTACATAGAGATAAAGTATGATCAATAAAGAATCTACCGTTTCTAGTAAAAGAAGAGAAATGTCCTATGTGATTCGATAAATGACAACCTAATAGTCCTTGGCTAAGGCAAAATAAAATTAGAAAGGAGCTTCTAATTTGCATTATTTGGAGTTGTGCATTTAAGAGTCGAAATACATATAATTAAATAAAATAAGGCTTGACAGTAATTCCATGTCTTGTATTTAATTGGGATATTGTATTGTGGAATGATTGAATTGTACGGTAACTATTTACTCAAAGGTTCTTTTATGATTAATGTTAAAATCTATATTATATGAAAATTCGTTAATCGCTAGGGAGGCTTATCCCTATTGTAGAATAAATATTATTTATTTAAATAAATTAATAGTTTAATTTATTTATTTAAATAATATTAGAATTGTTCTAATTGATTTATTCACAACCGGTTTAATATGGAGAACCTAAAGGGTCATACCATAAACGGAAGAATAATTATTTAAGAAGTTAATGTCATAATCGTAATAATAACTTAAGTATATTTAATTTAATTTATGGTGATAGAATAAATTAAATAGCTTAATATTTATTATTTAATATTTTAAAAATATTAAATATAAATTAATAAGAGGAGTCTTATTATTATTATTTAATTCTTAAAGGAGTTTGTGAATTAATTTATAAAAGTACTCTCATATATTCCTAATAAGATTAGGAGGAAAATTAATTAAAAGATTTTAATTAACTATTCCTAATAAGATTTGGAGCATAATTAATTAAAAGAATTTAATTAATTAAAATAAAATCAAATTCCTTAATTGTTTAGGAGAGTTGTCCACGTCTATAAATAAGATGAGTCTTATTATGGGTGAGGTGGTTGACACTTTCACAAGACACGTGAATACGTAATTCCAATAGTTGAGAGAGTACACCATTTTCTATTAGAGATAGAAAACTAGGGTTTTGCCAAATACCATTATTCTTGAATATTTCATCTTCCTTGGTGGATCACCTCTAGAGGCCAAACACTTGGGTGGCTAACATTGATCAAAGAAAGGAACCAAACCCGGTGGATTCAAGATGAACGCGAAAAAGATTTGGAGGTGAACTTGTACCTGAGGAAGCTCGAATCTTCAAGGGTATGATTCTTGTTCTTTATCTTTTCGTTTAATTAATAATTGCGCATAAAGGATGATCCATGTATATGATTTGTAAAATTTTAAAACTCTATTTTTCCATGCTTCCGCTTAATTTGTGCAATTTGATTGCGTTCATGAATATTACAAACCTAACAGTTGTACCCGAACTCTACGAGCGGTAGGTGATTATCCCAATTTTCTTTAAAGTCCATTATACAAGCTCTTAACATATCTTCTAATGTCTAAATCATTCTTTCACTTTGCCCATATGTCTGAGGGTGATATGTCGTACTCATTCGCAACTGCGCACCCATACATTCATGTAGACGTTTCCAGAAGTTCGATATAGCGCGGATCCCTATCGAAAATAATTGACACCGGAACTCCGTGTCTCGAAACAATCTATTTTACATATAATTTTGCCAACTGGTCTAAGTTAAATTTGATTCTGATCGGAAGGAAATATGCGGAATTTGTCAGTCGGTCAACGATAACCCATACTGCGCCATAGTCTTTCTGAGTTGTCAGAAGGCCAACCAAGAAATCCATCGTAATATGTTCCCATTTCCATTCTAGGATCTCCAACGGTTGTAGCAACCCACTCGGCCTCTGATGTTCTGCTTTCACTTTCTGACATGTCAGACATTTGGCAACACACTCTGCAACATCTTGTTTCAAATTTGGCCACCAGAAATATTGTCGAATATATTGGTACATCTTGGTACTACCAGGATGAATTGAATATCGTGAGCTATGAGCCTCGCTCAAAATGTCTTCCTTAATCTCTAGTACTGGCAGTACCCAAATTCTACTCTAAAATCTCAGTATTCCTTCCTTGTCCATCTTGAATCTCGGTTCGTTTCCTTCGAATATCTTCTTTTTCACCTTTTTACATTCTTCATCCTGAAGTTGAGCATCCTTAACTTTATCCAGTAGGATTGTACCAGATTGCATCTGGAACAACATCTCATCAATTTCCATAGGATACTTCACTTCCAGTTCTAATTTCTCCATGGCTGAAATTAGCTCCTTCTGAGCGGTCAACATCATCAATTTCTCCCGACCCTTTCTACTTAAGGCGTCGGCAACCACATTTGCCTTACCTGGATGGTATAAATTTCACAATCACAGTCCTTAATTAACTCCAACCACCTTCTTTGGCGCATATTCAAGTCCTTTTGTGTAAAAATATATTTCAGACTCTTGTGGTCTGTATATATTTCACACTTCTGCCCATAGAGATAGTGCCTCCAGATTTTCAAAGCAAAAACTACTACAGCTAATTCCAAGTCGTGGGTTGGATACCCCTTCTCATAATCCTTCAATTGTCGTGACGCATACGCAATGACTTTGTCGTTTTGCATAAGCACACAGTCAAGTCCTTTATGCGATGCATCACTATAAATAACAAAATTTTCTGTATCATCCGGAAGAGACAACACAGGTGTTGTACCCAACCTCTTCTTCAATTCTTGAAAGCTTTCCTCACACTTCTCCGTCCAAACAAATTTTACAGCTTTTCAAGTCAAATTCGTTAACGGAGTTGCGATCTTCGAAAAGCCTTGAATGAATCCTCTATAATATCTTGCCAATCCAAGAAAACTTCATACTTTCGACAGCATTCTCGGCTGATCCCAGTTTATCACGGCTTCGACTTTGGATGGATCTACCGAAATTCCATCTTTATCAATCACATGTCCAAGAAATTGTACCCGGTCGATCCAAAATTCGTATTTCGAAAACTTGGCATACAATTTCTCCCTTCTCAACGCCTCTAACGTTTCCTTCAAATGATCTTCATGTTCTTCCTTGGTCTTCTAATATACCAAAATGTCATCTATAAATACCACTACGAATTTGTCCAAAAATAGCTTGAACACTCCATTCATTAGGCCCATAATTGCTGCAGGAGCATTCGTTAGACCAAATGATATTACCAAAAATTCGTAGTGACTGTATAGCGTTCTGAGTGCTGTCTTCGGTACATCCTCCGGCCTCACCTTCAGTTGATGATAACCACTTCTCAAGTCTATCTTTAAAAAGTATCTCGCTCCCTTCAATTGATCAAATAGGTCATCGATCCTCAATAATGGATATCTATTCTTAATCGTGACCTTATTCAGTTCTCTGTAGTTAATGCAAAGTCGCATCGTCCCGTCTTTCTTCTTTAAAAATAACACCGGCGCTCCCCATGGTGATACGCTCGGTTGAATGTACTTATTGTCCAGTAATTCTTGTAGTTGTTCCATTAATTCTTTTATCTCTAATGGTGCTATTCGGTACGGTGCCTTCGATATTGGAGCCGTTCCTGGCGCCAAATCGATCACGAACTCAACCTCTCTATCTGGTGAAAGTCCTGGAAAATCGTTCAAAAATACGTCTGCGAATGCCCTCACTACTGGTATCTCCTCTACTTTTGGATTCTTATTACGACTGTCGACTATGCAAGCTAGGTATACTACACAGCCTTGTCAACTTCCTGGTATGCATCATCATTAGATAACTCGCTTGTCTAGGCGACTTGCTACCATAAAACACCACCTTTAACGGAGTTATAAGGTTAATACGCTTCTTCTATCAATCAATTAAACCCCGTAATTGAATAACCAATCCATTCCAAAAATAATGTCAAATTCCCCAAGTCTGATAGGGATAAGATCTACGTTCATAATATTACCCTTAATATCCACTCTAAAGTTCTTATGTACGTACTTAATAGGGATTAGTTCTGTATTCGCAATTTCTATATTCATGGGGTATTCTAACTCATCCTTAGGCAATTCTAAGTTCTTAGCAAAGTCATCGAATATAAATGAACAAGTATCACCCGAATCAAATAATATATAAGCATTAACTTTATTGATTAGAATGATACCTGACACCACATCACGAGAGTGCACCGCATCCTGCACTGTCATGTTGAATGTTCTGACGGTCGGTCAGTTGGTTGGGGTTGGTCCTGTGATAGTCAGAGCACTTCCACCGCTGTTTCCCCTATTTCCTCCTGATCTTGCCCCTCCATATCCCTTCTTAGGACAGTCCCTTGCAAGATGATCATTTGAGCCACAAGTGAAGCAGGCACCCTTCTTTGGGTTAGGACAGTTAGGTGCTATGTGGCCTTCCTGACCACAATTATAGCACACTCGTTTACCTTTCATACAAACTCCCAAATGAGCTTTCTCGCAGGTCGAGCATGCTTCGATCCTCTTCTTCTGACCTCCTTGTTGATTTCCAGTTGATGAGTTGTCAGACCACCTTCTCTTCTGATTATTACTACCTTTCGTGTTACTTCCACTAGCCTTGTTAATTCCTTCATTTTCACTCTTCTTCTTCTGATCCTGATTATACTTGGTTACCGCATCGCTTCCACCTTCAGCGAGTATAACCTTCTCCAGTACCCCAACGAACATCTTCAACTGAAACATCGACACTTTACTATACAACCAGGGCTTCAGTCCTTGTTTAAACCTTCTTGCTTTTTTCTCTTCCGTGTGCACTTGATATGTGGCGAACCTAGCCAACTTGTTGAATCTTGCCGCATAGTCTGGAATGGACATATTCCTCTGTTTCAACTCCAGAAATTGGACTTCCATTTGGTTCTGCAAGCTGGTCAGAAAATACATCTCGAAGAACATCTCCTTGAACCTCTCCCAGGTGATCATACCTTTTCCTCCCCAGACTTTATTTGCTTGCCACCAATAACTAGCTTCGGATTTTAGCATGAACGTCGCGTAAGCAGTCTTCTGGTCCTCTCCAACTCTAGCGACATCAAAAACTTTCTCCATCTCCATAACCCAAGTTTAAGCCTCAATCGGGTTCATGGAGCCTTTAAACTCTTGCGGTCCTACCACTTTGAAGTCCTTAAATATAGTATTCGGTGGAGCTTGAGGTCGATTATTAATCGCTCCAGCTAATAAGTTCACCAATTACTGAACGGGGTTAGCATTGGCGTTGTTGTTGATGTTCATCGATTCTTCTTGAGCTGGTTGACGGTTTGGTCTTCTTCTCGGTGGCATATTTTTGTTAAAATATATGCTTATTAGTTCTTTATCCAATTCTTTAAATAGTTAAGGCTTCACTCAATAATTTAACATAATCACTTGACACATTTTCTTAAACAACTTGATATATTTATGTAATCAAAAGTTTTAACAAACTACGATAGCACCACTGCTATTTACATCAACTATCCCGAGATAAAGAATCTTCAAGATTTAAAACATTAAAATATTCATTTGTTTATAAACGTATCGGAATTTACATCTTTAACTACCAGATGGGTTTTTACATGATTAAACTAATCCTATCGTTGCATGTTAAGGCGCTGAATAGCCTTGTTACGTTCCTCTTCCATGATGCAAGACATCGTCCTACGATCTAGCATATACGATGGTAGTCCTTCGAACTGAATTGGGTATCTCAGAACTCGATCCTGGGCCTCATCCATTGCATTATGAAGTGTAAAGTACGTCTCCCCAAGCTTAGCCTTCTTCGTACGACAATCCTCTTCTGTAAGATCAACACGACATGACTCCCTTACCCAAGCCTCCTCTGTTTTGGTCAGCCTTGCTGAGCTCTCTTTCAGTTCATTCTTCAACTTCTCTATTTCTTCAGACTTCTCCTCGGTTTGACCCTTCTCATGAACCAAATCCCACTCCACATTTCCTAGACGTGTATGAAGAGTCACAATCTCTCTGTCCCTCTGCTCGATGGTAAGCTGCTGAATAATCGTCCGCTCATTCAGCTCCTGAACAGTGTCACGTAACTCTACGTTACGGTCATATAGCTTGTCGTACATCTCAACATCAATAGAGTTCAGTGGGAACTCATCTTCTTCATCTTCTTCCTCTGGATCAGTCTCAGGCTTATGCTCCTGACCAACAACAGTGATCAACGGAGATGGCTCTCTCGGCACCAACTGCTCCCAGACGACATGAATGTCTCGGGGCTCCTCCTCTGTAGGTACTCGGGGCTCCTCCTCCCCATCTCGACTAGCTCCTCCAACATCCGACATCCTGATAACACAGTTTCAAGTTTTAGTTACTAAGCTTTACTAGCGAGCACATAATTAAAACATAAGTGTTAGGTTTGTAATATTCATGAACGCAATCAAATTGCACAAAATAAGCAGAAACGTGTAAAAATCAGAGTTTAAAAATTTTATAAACCATATACCCGGATCATCCTTTATGCGTAATTATTAATTAAACGAAAAGATAAAGAACACGAATCATACCCTTGAAGATTCGAGCTTCCTCAGGTACAAGTTCACCTCCAAATCTTTTCGCGTTCATCTTGAATTCACCGGATTTGGTTCCTTCCTTTGATCAACGTTAGCCACCCAAGTGTTTGGCCTCTAGAGGTGATCCACCAAGGAAGAAGAAATATTCAAAAGGAAAGTTGGTTGGCTAAACCCTAGTTTTTCTATTTCTCATAGAAAAATAGCGTACTCTCCAATTATTGGAATTGCGTCTGTTATGAAAAAATTAACAACAACTCTAACCCATTCACCCATAATAAGACTCCTCTTATTTATAGATGTAGGAAACCCTCCTTAACAATTAAGGAATTGTGTTTTATTTTAATTATTTAAATTCTTTTAATTAATTAAGCTCCCTAATCTTATTACAGATAATTAATTAAACTCTTTTAATTAATTAGCCTCCTAATCTAATTAGGATATATGAGAGTACTTTATTAAATAATTCCCAAACTCTTTTAGGAATTAAATATTAATAATAGCAATAATAATAAGACTCCTCTTATTAATTTATATTTAATATTTGCAAAATATCAAATAATAAATATTAAGCTATTTAATTAATTCTATCACCATAGATTAAATTAAATATACTTAACTTATTATTACGATTATGCCATTAACTTCTTAAATAATTATTCTTCCTTTTATGGTGTGACCCTTTAGGTTCTCCATATTAAACCAGTTGTGAATAAATTAATTAGAACAATTCTAATTTTATTTAAATAAATAAATTAAAATATTAATTTATTTAAATAAATAATATTTATTCTATATTAGGGATAAACCTCCCTAGCGATCAACGACTTTCCAGATAATATAGATTTTAACATTAATCATAAAAGAACATTTGAATAAATTGTTACCGTACAATTCAATCCTTCCACCATACAATGTCCCAATTAAATATAAGACATGGAATTACTGTCAAGTCTAATTTTATTTAATTATATGTTTTTCGACTCTTAAATGCACAACTCCAAATAATACAAATTAGAAACTCCTTTCTAATTTCATTTTGCCTTGACCAAGGACTACTGGGATGTTATTTATCTAACCACATAGGACATTTCTCTTCTTTTACTAGAAGCGGTAGATTATTTATTGATCATGCATTATCTCCATGTACAACTTAATATACCCAAGCATACCCTTTGATATACCCTAAGGGTCTTAAGGAATAAGTCAAAGTATAACTCATCATACACAAGATACTATGATGATCTCAAGTCCAAGGATCACTTGTACTACTATCACTACAGGAATTCCTATTGACAGGCAAGTAAAACTCCATTAGGTATTCCTTAGCGAGCCACGTTCAGTGAACTTATTCTCTAATATGCACTTATATACTTACTTTAGTGTCTCCACATAAATGATCATGAGATCAATCATCCTCATCTAATGAGCAAGCAACATATGTACCAATCTATCCAGATTTAATAATCCCCAATTTAGTAATCCAATGATTGGGAACTATTTTAGTTTTAAGCTTTCTAAGAATTTAGATCTCATTAGAATGATCATCATCATTATTCTAAAAGCATTGCTTAAAACTATGGGTTTATCACATATTATAAAACATCATCATGTAGATAATTAAAAGCCTTTAATAAATTAATACTTTTTATTAATAAATGAATAAGATTGTTACAAAGTATATGCTTTATCATCAAACATGATTGGCTTGTGTGCATACTACTTTCAATAAGAACATAAAGTATTTTATAATCTTTAATGAATTAAGAAATTCATTTCCAAAAACTCGATAAGAGTTTATCACCACTATATTCTTGATCTTCTATAAGGCTACTACCTAAGGTTGTTCCCCCACCTAAGATTCATAACATACAGCTCTGATAACAACCTGTGACACCCCTAAATCCGAGTACTTCAATGCCCACATGATTTGGTGTTCACTATACAAACATTATATGTCTATCTACCCATAATAATTGAAAGCATAAATAGATAGAAATAAATCCTCTCCTTAAGGAGTTACATCATTTGAATTTAATACATAAATCTTAGGTCACACTAACCTTAAATCTCAAATGCGGAAATATGAACAAATAATTGTCTTTCAGAACATTAACATAAGTCTGAAACATAAATACATAATCACATAAACAATAAGTCTTCATCACTTGTTAATCTTGCCCTTGCCTTTGCTAGTAGAAGGCTCGTCGGACCTTTCGTTCTTAACTGTAATGTTATTATTATGCAAGAGTGAGCACGATTGCCCACAAGTATAATAATGAAACAACAATATAATAACATGCGAGTGAATCAAAGACTTCTGGAATAAAAACTCAACTTTTGAATCAAAAATGAATAACAAGAATCAAAAGAACTTCTGAGGGTCATAAGACCTTGAACTATGTCCTAGGTTATCAAGGGTTATAGTTGAAACTTTTAACAGTCATAAGACTATGCATTCTTCTACTCGTACTTAGGGGGATCAGCCCTTAGTACCATACTGTGCACAATATCTTAACGCTAACGCATAAGTAATCCCCTATACAGGGTTGTTCATCTCAGTTTGACATTAGAGTCCGCACCAAAGGAAGTTTGGTTTGGATAATTCAACAAGGGTTCTGAAATTTAGAACGTTCATCAACTATGGACTAGTCGAATCAATAAGGGTTCGCTAGTCTTACAATGTTCAACAATAACTGATATTTAAATTGAATAACAAACTCAAGAGGTATACAATAGAATAAGTATTGTATAATAGAATCATACTTTGAAACGATTAATAACCTTTAATATAATAATTGAACTTGATCAATAATAACAAGAATTTGCTCGATATAGAATACAAATCTAGAATTTTCTCAATGTAAAGAGGTAAGTTTATAAATCTGCATAGCGATAACAAGTAGGGTTAGGAAACTTGCCTCGTGCATAGGTTACACGTTAATTATGCACGTTCCTCGATTTAATCCTACATAACATTTATATTCACAATTCCAGTCAATTATAACGTAACTACTCATCACAAGTTCATTCTTTTGTCTAAACTCTGGTTATGAATATACTCAGTCAAATTACCATGCTTATTTTCACATAATATCACACTACATGAACAATAAGCTAACTATGCGTTCAACAATTCAATCAACATGTAAATGCCTTATTGACATGTTGAGAACCTATTTTAACATCTCATTCTATGTCTAACACATTTTTATGTTCATTAGATTAGGTTACTATTACATTCCTGGACATGAACAAAATAAAAAAAATTATTTCTGAATAATCTGTCAAGTGGCGCTGCGGCGCCACCATCAAGCTTGTGGATGGCGTTGTAGCGCGGCCAGCGCTGCGGCCTGGACAATGGTGCTGCGGCGCAGCTGGTGCTGCGGTGCGGGCCTTAAGGCTTGGAGTTGGCGTCGCGGCGTAGAACTCCAGTTTTCGAATCTCCAGTTCGCGAAGAACACAGAGCTAGGAGAAATTATGATTACATGATCATTAAATACATTAAATTAAACATACCCATATACTAGAATTCGTACATAATCATTACCCAACCTTTATAGAGTGATTTTAACAAGTTTAAACTCACAATACTTGAATCAAATTATATAATTTCACTTACAATTCCGATGAGGCGCACTTATAATTCCAGTAACGTTGAGGTCAGTTAACCCATACGTGGTTAACTGCTCTCAACTTCTCATAAGGCTATGTTTGGCTACCACTTATTTATTACTTCTATTTATTTTAATTAATCTCTTATAATATATAGTTTAATAGTGTCACACCCATACACAATAATAAAACAAATATCTTATTTAATTTAATTTAAATAAAATATAATAATTTCTCATTAATTCACATAGTCACATAATTAATTTTTTTTTATTAATTATGTCAAATTATTAATTCTCTAATTAATTAAAATAATGTTATGCTTCTTAAATATTTCATTTAATTCAATAAGCTCACATAAATACATACTTTGAATAATAAAAATTCTCCACATTAATTTAATAAATATAACCCATATAATTAAATTAATCTACCACAATTTCATCAATTAATTATTTAATACAATAATTAAATCATCGAAAAATATTTGTTTAATTCAATAAATATTTAAATAAAATTACGAAATCTCGTTTGTCACATTTGGGCTTCAATAGGATCTGTGGTTCCACTGATTTCTAGTGGCCCTGTCGCATTAAAATCCTTAAAGTTCGCCAATCTAGTGGCTAGCTATTCTCTTGCTCTTGTTGCTAGCGCTCTATTCCCCATAGCTTGGGCTATCATATTCGCAAAGTTTTGCATCGGGTCTACTTGACCTCCTTCAATATTCACCAACTGCTCTTCTCTTTGATTTCGATTCGATCTGTCATATAGGCGGCATTATCTGATTTATATAAAAATCTTACATTAATTATCTTTCTCTACACAAATTCTTATTAATAACATAATAAGATTTTAACACAATTTCTCATATAATCGCGTATTTATTCGAATAGCACACAGTACATTTAGTACTTAACACATACAACTATCCCTTGTTAAACAAATATTAGGATTTACCCACACAACTTTACACAAAAAGTTGCAATTCTCCACAACTTTACACAAAAGTTGCAATTCTCCAAAATCATCTTAATATTCATACTGAAAATAAAAATTCATACAAACATATATATATTTACTTATGCTCACACATCGTTCTCGGTTTTACAATCTTACCAAAAGATTATACTGCTTATACTTAAGTTATTCACCGTCTACTCCTTTCACCAGCCTTTTTGTTAGGACACTTGTTAAATCTGTGACCCATTCCCCCACATGAAAAACATTTTCTCGTATTCGACTTAGGACAATTTGGAGAAATATGTCCTTCCTATTTATAATTGAAACAAACATTCTTCCACATCATACATTCGCCACAGACTTACTTCTTCTTCGAGTTTAAATTTTTAGAATTATTATCATTGTCATTGTCCCTCTTTCTCTTATTTCTTCTCTTCTTTTGCTTGATTGTTCCCTCAGATGATCCACCAACTTCAGCCTTCATTCTTTCTACCTGTGCCTTCAAATCGTTTCGTTCTTTGGTTATCTCGCGTAATGCTCTATCTGTCTTCCATAACTCCTCAAAAAGAAATACTTTACTCCGGAGTTCCTGAACTTCTGTAGATACTTGATCTTTTTCTCCTTCTTTAGTCTTCACTTTCAACTCCACCTTAGCTTCTTCGGAATCTACCTCCTCATCTTCATTCAGATACATTTCCGGATACTCATCATGATCACTCCCCAGATTCACCACGGGTTCATCTTTTCTAACTTTCTCAACTGACTCGCTCTATGCTGGCAACTCGGCTACTGGAATTGGTGCAACAGCCGCTAACACCTCCGTACTCATTTCATCCTCTCCTGACATCCTACAATCAGTTTAAACAACTTGATTAGTACTCCACCAATACGAAATTCATAAACATTATGTGTCCACTTATCTCAGTATTGATACACTCCGTCAATCCCTCACTTAGAACACTAAATGAGTTTTCTCTATCGCGCTTATGGTTATAATTCTAGGATTTCCCCACCCCACTTAAGGTTTATAACCTATAACTTTGATACCAACCTATGATGCCCCCAAATCTGGGTTACCTGACCCCCGAATTTGGTGCTCACGATCCAAAAAATAACTAACATCTAACTACCCATTCATTGATGAATATAAATATACATCTCATTAACTAATATAGTTAATACATTATCCAAGGTCTTCTAACCTTAACATTACAAACATAACCTTAGATATACAAAAAGGGTTTACAAAACAACATAATTAATAATGTTTATCATAACAACTCCAGTAATACACCTTTGCCTTTGTCCTTGTCAGCCCCTCCAGCTACTTCGTTCCTAGCTAAAATATTTTATTTAAGCAAGGGTGAGAAACAAATTTGCTATGCAAGTTAAGACATACAATGAATGTATAAGAATTAAGAATAGCAGACTATCAATTCGATAAAATGACACCAAAGTTCGGAGAACTTTGAAATAGTTGAACAAATCGTTAATCAATAACAAGTCTTCTCGCATCCTATGCAAAACAACAATTTGATAGTGAAAGAGTACAAGCTTTCAAAGTTTCTACGATATTCGATTGAATAATAAGAATTCATTCTACGTAATAAAAAAGTGGAATATTTTCTAGATTTATGCTGAGCGATCCATTGGATCTTGAACTTCTCTTCACGAGTAACTATCAAAGGTTTTACTTTGATATACCCAGGTGTATCAGATAACCATAAAGATTAAATCATACTCCTCCGCAAGTACACAAAGTGATCAGCTTCGTTATACCCAATATTATGCATAATACTAACACGCGCGCAATGGCCGAATATACGACCCCAAGGTTCTGTTTATATAAAAGGTTGTTCTTCTCAGTCTTATAACCAGAATTTGAATCACATTAACGAAATACTATGATTTCAATATCTAATCGCTTTCTCGATCTAGCCGAAAGAATTGGCATTGACCTGCCAATAATAATTTAGTTCTCTTCTCGAACCTATCAAGTTTTAATAAATGTTTATCTTGCCAGAACAATTAGCTAAGACATATCTCAACACGATTTAACAATAGACATGAATCAACTATATTATTTGAAATCAATAATAACTTCTACGGATGTGAATAACCAACAATAGTTATTCTCCAAGTATATTATCAAAATCAATAATTTAATTTGAATTAATAAGCATGCACTAACTACGAATAATCAACAAAAATTCTCAGACGTAGCATAATCAACAATAATTATCCACCAATATATTTAAAAAGATATAACTCAAGATTGATTTAAGAAAACTTGCCTTCTGCGTTGATTACTGCTACATAATATACTTATATGCGTTTGAAAGACCTATAGTCAACAATATCGGTCTCACAATTAGCACAACAAATCACAACACGTAACACTATAATTTACAGTTAATATATCTCCTAGACACATTATCACGTAGTCACATCAGTGTTTATAACCTATATAAACACTTTTTAAGTCTAACTAGTTCGGACTGGTTGGACTTTGGTCTTATCTCGGTGTCCTGGTCACCGTATCCGACAATTAATACACTTACTGTCAATTAAACTCTGTGTCAAAGCTTCAATATTATTTTAGATAAGTCAAATATCATTCATAATATTTTTCGGAAGCTTTTAATAATTTTCAAACAATTATTATATTTTATAATAATTTTTCAAACACTGAAATTATTTTTAAATAATTTAAATACTGTATATTACCATCATCAATAATATTTAATTAATATTAAAATATTATTGAAATACTTGTAAAAATATTAAAGTTATTAATAATAACTCAAAATATTTTTAAATCACCAATATTCTCTTTAAATGATTTTTAAAACAGTTAAAATCAATTTTAAACAATTACCATTAATATCTAAATATTAATAAATTTCTCATCACAATATTAAAAGTCATTATTTATAACTTAAAAATAATTTTATATCACTTGTCTCATTTTTAAATCAATAAAACCATTTTTAACTCATTTATTTAATATAATAATTAAATAAATCTAATATCATTAATATTAATTATTAATGAAAATTACCTCAAAAATATTAAAAGTTACATTTTATAACTCAAAATATTTTTAAACACTTTATTCTCATTTAAAATGACTTTTATAATATTAAAATCATTTTTTCTCTAATATATTTAATATACTTATTAAATAAATTAAATATCATTAATATTCAAATAAATATAAATATTAATGAAAAATATCCCAAATTATCAAAAGTTAATTTTCATAACTTAAAATAATTTTTAAAACTAATTTTGTAACTTTTAGAAATTTATTTCTATTTTTAGTCATTTTTCAGAAATTAGAAAACTAAATTAATTAAATTCGTCGATAAAGGCTTTAACGACGCTTTCTATCGCTATTGGTGTTCTTGAGCTTCAAGAACACTGACAAGCAGTGTCTTGGTGCTAGGTTTGACCAACTTTTATTCTCTGTTCATGTAGGTTCTGAGCCAACTTAGACATTGATCATGTAGTATTGATGTAATTAATACTACATGATCCAACCTTCAACTAGGTCATACAACCACTCAGATGCAAGATCTAAGTCTCCAAATATGTTGTCAGGACTGTTCTGGGTTTTTTGGGTAACCCAGAAACCCTGACAGTTTCATGGTGTCACTTTATAGCTCATTTAATTTAGTGTTCTGGCTATCACTTAGGTGTTTTCTTGGTCCAAACATGGAGTAATCATGTTAAGGAATAACTATATAAGATGATCTCAGTCCAACTGCATCATAATCTCCAGATTTTATCCGATCAAACCTGGTCAGAGAGCATGTTCTTACGGTTTCTGAAATTTCCAGAAAATTGACTTCGAGATCATATGGCCTACTTTGACCATCCACTACTTCGATCCTGTCTATGATTTAAGGGATCCAAAGGTATGGATCTAAAGTTATAATAACAAGCTACAACCTAGATATAACCACATCATCAAACTACATAAAATATGTCATATTCAAGCCTTAAAAAACATTGTCAGACACTGAAAAAGATCTTACTGGGTTACCCAGAAACTCTTGGTCATGCTCGGTCAACTGACTTTGACCAAAAATAACTTGTATTCTGGACATGGTATGACCATGATTCCACTTCTAGATTACAGTCCTCATGTCATACTACAAATCTATAACTTAAACCACAACAAATCAAAAACAGGAAAGGATTTATGGCCTCTGACATTTGCTTGTCAGACCACTTTTTAGGGTTCTTAGACAGTTTTCAAAACTTGGTTTTTAAAGCATTTTGATGCTATGGATCTATGATATAACATCATAGATCATCATATAACATCTTATAGCATGGATATAAACACATAAACACATACTTTGTATAAGCATACAAGATCAAAGGTGAGTTAGGGTTTTATACCTTCTAGTTCAAGCTTTGATCTTTGTTCTACTATACTGATCTTGATGTTTGAGAGGTTTATCTAGTGACTGAAACACTTATTTCGTGGGTTTGGAGAGATAGAAGGCTGGTTGAGAGCTTGTAAGCAAATAGGATAATTTTGTGAACTTTCTCTCTCCTAAATCACTTTTATCTTTGATTCAATGAATCCAAATGTGCAAGGTGGCAAGTTAGATCAGATTTGCTGAGGTATTTGATCACATGGTCTTATCCAAGATGGTGAGTCACTAAATCGTGCAATATCTCTTACAACTTAAGTAAAGGGGTATTTTGGTCTTCTCGCCCCCAAAAGGGTATTTTCATAATTTCCCTCATGTTTTAAGGGTAATCTAGTCATTTAACATTATTCTCTTTAATTCTCACCCTTAGGGTTTGATAATATCAATTAGGATTTCCTAATTAGGGTTTAGGGTTCCCGAATTTAAAATTAGGGTTTACCGACATTCAATTAGGGTTTTTGACTATGCGTTAGGGTTCTTTAATCACAAATTAGGGTTTCTAATCCCTCATTAGGGTTTACTAAATTTATACCCTATCCGATCAATCATTGTTCATCAACTTTATACTGTACTAACACGTACTCATCAATCCAATTATTATAACTATATTTTCTACCGAATCCCTATCCAGAACTAGGGTTAAGGTTTCTATTCTCTGTTAAGCACAACTCTACTCATATTTCTCAGTCAATACACAAATTGACCACTTCTGTAAACTCGTATCACAGATACTTAGCACAATATTGATAGTCAGTATCAATATTAAATAAAAAGAATTTATTCATAAAATTTTGAATTACTGAAATCATGGGTTCTCACATTCTCCCCTCCTTATAAGGATTTCGTCCTCGGAATCACCGCTTTCTTATTCTCTACAATCTTTTAAAGTTGTATCATCAATTCATTCTTATCAACACAATATTAGTTTGTGTCTCATATACTAACATGTGACTTGGATCTATAAAAGAAAATGATTCACCGTGATATCTATCTAATATTACTCACGTAATTTAATTACTAAACAAAATCGTTACTTGTCGCCACCTCTTGGGCAACCACTGCATCTTGCACCGCCATGTTAAATGTACAGGTTGTTGGTCTTCCTGGCTGTGCAGGTCCTCTAATCGTCAGGGTTCCGCTACTGAGTCCCTTGTTGACACTTCACTTCTCCACATTCCTCTTCGGATAATTCCGAACCAGATGATCTGTTAATCCACACACAAAATAACCTTGTATCTTCTTCGGGCTGGGGAAATTGGACGACATGTGTCCCTCTTGACCATAGTTATAATAGACTCCCTTCCTCTTCAAACAAACTTCTGAATGATTCTTCCTATAACTCGCACATGGCTCACCTCCCTTTCTATTCTCTTCTGTCTTGTTACTTGATTGGGTATTCTCACTCCACTTTCTCTTGTTCGGATTACTACCACCACTACTACCTCCTTCATTTGTTTTCTTCTTCTTTTATTGATGAAATCGAGATGCAACATTGCTCCCTCCTTCAGCAATTATCGATTTTTCCATTAAAGCCGCAAACGTATTGATCTGAAATACAGATACCTTGTTGACTATTCTTGGCTTTACTCCATTCTCAAACCTTTGGGCTTTTCTCGCCTCTGTGTCCACCCGATGAGGTGCAAATCTCGCTAACTTGTTGAATTTAGCGGCGTATTCAGATACCGACATGTTCTCCTGCTTTAGTTCTAAAAACTTGACTTCCATCCTGGCTTGCATACTCGGTGTAAAGTAGTTCTCTAAGAACAACTCCTTGAATCTTGTCCAAGTCACTACAGTTGTCCCAGCTCTAGCCTGATTAGTCTCCCACCAGTAATTGGCTTCTCCCTTCATCAAGTAAGTAGCAAAAGTGGTCTTTTGGTCCTCCACCACCCTCGCAATAATGAATGTTTTCTCCATCTCCTTCACCCAGGTTTGGGCTTCAATAGGATCCGTAGTTCCCTTGAATTCTGGCGGTCCTACTGCTTTAAAATCATTGAAGTTCGCCAATCTATTGGCTGGCTGTTCTCTTGTTCTTGCTGCTGGTGCTATATTCCCCATAGCTTGGGCTATCATATTCGTAAAGTTTTTCATCGGGTCTACTTGACCTCCTTCATTATTCACCGATTGCTCTTCTCTTTGATTTCGATTCGATCAGTCATCTAGGCGGCATTATCTGATTTATATAAAAATCTTACATTAATTCTCTTTCTCTACACAAATTCTTATTAATAACACAATAAAATTTTAACATAATTTCTCTTATAATCACATATTTATTCAAATAACACACAGTACATTTAGTACTTAACACATACAACTATCCCTTGTTAAACAAATATTAGGATTAACCCATACAACTTTACACAAAAAGTTGCAATTCCCACAACTTTATACAAAAGTTGCAATTCTCCAAAATCATCTGAATATTCATACTGAAAATAAAGATTCATACAAACATATATATATATATATATATATATATATATATATATATATATATATATATATATATATATATATATATATATATATATATTTACTTATGCTCACACATTGTTCTCGATTTTACAATCTTACCAAAAGATTCTACTGCTTATACTTAAGCTATTCACCTTCTACTCCTTTCACCAGCCTTCTTCTTGGGACACTTGTTAAATCCGTGACCCATTCCCCCACATGAAAAACATTTTCTCGTATTCAGCTTAAGATAATTTGGAGAAATTTGTCCTTCATATTTACAATTGAAACAAACATTCTTCCACATCATACATTCTCCCAAGTGAGTCTTTCCACACTCGCCACAGACTTGCTTCTTCTTCTTCCACATCATACATTCTCTCGTAGGCAAAACTCGCCAACACTTAGGTAAAAAGTTAAAAAAGGGGCCAAAACCCGCCTTGGCCGTCGAAACGCCATGAAAACACATACATAGTACTGCGTAGGTATTAGGCACACGTTACAACTTATGGGACTCGATTCCGATATACGAAAGACGAGTTATTAGCCCGTAGGCAAAACTCACTAACACTTAGGCAAAAAGTTGACAAAGAGGCCAAAACTCGCCTTGGCCGTCGAAATGCCACACAAATACATGCAAGCACCGCGTAGGTATTAGTCACATGGTACAACTTACGGGACTCGATTCTGACATACAGAGGCCGAGTTATCAGGCTGTAGGCAAAACTTGCCAAAACTTGAAGAACACAAACAAAACTAATTTAACACTACAATAAAAAGGCTTATCAGCGACCGCCTATCAACGACCGCGTATGGTCGCAGATGAGTATTAGCGACCAAATACGGTCGTAGGTAATCTGGTCATTGGATGGACATCAGCGACCACTAATAGCGACCGACGTATTAACAACTGCAACCAGCGATCGTATCCGTCGCTAATCTGACTCTTGCTGAGTCATTTGTAAGGTGTGACGTGGCAATCGTGTCAGCGACTGGTAATAGCGACCACATTGATCGCTAGTGTCCAAGAAGGTAACGCGGTCGCTGTTATAGTGTTAGTGACCGCATGGGGTCGCTGATGTGTGTTTTTTTTTAAAAGTTTTCCTTTTTTATTGATTTCCCAAAAATAACCTGCTTTGTACCTGCTTTCTATCCCAACACACAGCAGTATATATAAGCATCCATATTAACAACCATCCATGATAACTACTATATGATAAACATTCATCCATGAATAAACATTTATCCAACACAACAAGTCTAGCTCTTCAACCAACACAATATAATCGTAAATGTGACGCCCCCAAAACAGGTATACAACACCCATTCTGAGTCGTCAATAACATGGTACAAAAACAACTACAACTTTATTAATACAACATAAAAAATGTGAGTGTAAATACAAATATTATCATCTAGACAATATCCACACTCAAATAAGTCCTCATTACAATTATTGGTACAATACTTTACAAATAAAAATGGTGAGGACTACTAAAACAACTTCCTAGAACCTTCATTCCATACCCCGGCTAGTACTTGCTACATTCTCGCCTCCTGAGAAGAAAATGGAACAACAAGGAAAAGGGTGAGCTCAACTAGCCCAGTAAAGAATATTATGACTAAGATAATATACAACAAATTATCGTTAGTCTTCAACAGGGAAAAATTTAATAGAATACAATAGACAACAAGTTTTAAATCAATATTCGCAGCGGAAAATAATAATTCATAGAAAAGTTACGTAGAGAATGAAATCTACGATTATCTATGAATTTAAAAGCCCATCATCAACATTTTATCCCTGTAATATCAATCAATAAATATCTTGAATCAAATAGTCATCTTTGCACTACAGGCCAAAGATATTCATCAGTTGGTCATGTTCACCTCAACACCTGTTCATCTTTGCACTACGGGCCAAAGATATTCATCAAAAATCATTAATCTTTGCACTACAGGCCAAAGATATTCATTTATATCATCATTTAGGACTGAAGATGATGAAAAATATTTTTAAGGAAACGAATCCAGTGAAACAAAATAATAAATATTAAGGATTCGTATTTCAACTATTCCATGTCCAAAAATACCTCATAAATAATCATAGTGGAGTAAAATTCAAGAATGATCAAAACATGGATACAATCAAAGCTAGTATCCAGAATAGATATTTTGGACGAAAAGAAGAAAATTTCATTTTTCGGTGAATAGTAACTCGTGAATAGTAACTCATGAATAGTAACCCCGACATGAAAAGTTCTAAATTTGATAAAAAGTTCAGATCAATACTTCGGTATAATGATATTGAAGAAAATAATATCATTTAAGAAGAAATAACATCCCTTACCTCGAAAAGACGGTACTTCTGACTGGAATACTAGATATAGTGCTAACGGAAACTTGCACCGTATAGCAACACTCAAAGTATTAAATACTCACAAGAATACGCTCGATATAGAGAGAGAAATAGAGAGAAACTTGTGTTTCTGGTGTGATTTTCAATCCTAACCTAAGCACCCTATTTATAGGAAAATGCTTAGAACACCAAAGCAGAAAATTTAATATAATATTAATATATATATATATATAATTTTCAAGCCCACCTCAAGACCATCTGAACTCAGCTCATTATGCACATGTTGTAGCCCACAAAACAAACAAAAAACGTTTTCTTTGAAAAAAATAATTAAAACTTCCAAAAATCAATTATTTCGGAACTTCAGAACGTCAATAATTCATAATAAATAGCCCTTTTATCAGAAAATTCGAATCTCGCGTGTTTTTATAAGAAATTCAATTCTCTACAACTTTGCAGAAGAAAGTTTTTCCAAATTCCAAACAGAAATTGACCGAAATACACAAACGGGCGATTTTACAGTCAATAATAAATTTTCGGTCAAGAATTATGTCCACCAACACACAAAACATGTGTTAATCATTTAATACCACAAAAATACTCTTCCTCCTCATATACTCATATATCCCACATTCATTGTAAAAATATCACCATCAATATATTATTAAAATAATATATTTAAATGAATTATTTTATCAGAAAAAGATAAAATATTAATTTTCAACAATTGTCACATTAAAAATTTTCTCCATCTATATCCACATAAAATCAATATTTTCTCATCATATAAATCAATAATTAATTATACACAAATAATATTACAGAATCACAGTACTAGCAACCAGGCCGTTCCCAAGAAAGAGGGGGCTTTCCAATAAGGATATCTCCTTACTGGCGCGCAATTAGATGACCAAGCTTCTCCTTAGACAGAACTTTCTAGACATTGCAAATAATGTTATCTAATAATATTATTCAGATAATATGAATTATTGTTCCGATAATAGAAAATATTGTGTAGTGACAATTATTAAAACAACAGTAATATAAAATATCAACGCAGCAATTATTGAATCAATAAAATACAATATTGAATAGTAATTACTGTAACAATTATTGAGTAGTGCCTTCTTACGTAAGAATCAATAATTGGTGCAATACCGTGTACTACTGTGCAACAACGCATATTACCGTGCTTTAACCACCGGGTATTCCAACAGTATTAACGGTAACAACTACGCCGTTATTTATAAACAACTTATTTTTGTCGTTTTCTTCATCCAATCGCTTTCCGTTATGGGGCCCACAAAAAACTGCGCTGTCGTACGAATATTCTCCGACAGTAAGAATATTCCACGACCAAGCAAATATTCCCCAACAACAATGAATATTTTATAACCACTTGCTTATTTAAAATATTTGCGCATTTTACCCATAACTAACCACATTAATCAAATCAACCCTTACTATTTCAGAATAATAAATAGAGGAAATTAAATTTCATTTATTAATAATTTGGGGTCTTACAGTAAACATCCATATAAACCAATATAATTGTCCAAAGAATGAATCTAAAAAAGTACAAGGCTTTAAAAATCTAAAAAATAAGTCTAGGCGCTCTTCATGGATCATCCAAATTAGGATCCTGTAATTAACAAAATAATAAAACATATATGTTACATGTGGTGATACTGCTATAACTTAGGGAAAGCTAAACAATAGACAATGTAGTGAAACATATAAGTAAGACAATGACTCAAAGACTATAAACATATAAGATAATGTAGCTAAACAATAAACGATATATACATGGTCGTCAATCTGCTGATGTGTTGCTGCTGTGCTACTGCCGCTGCCGCCGCTGCATCCGCCAACTCATCAGGACTCAAAGACTGCAGATGCCCACCCTGTATACAAAGAAGTTCACGATCCTGACAGATCTCTCTCACATAATTAGCAGGAGTATGTTAGGCTAAATAACCTGATGACTGTGTAGACTGGGTGGCAGAGTTACATGTGCCACTGATGGTCGGGCGTCGTTTTTGTCCTTGGCCTTTAACTTAGTTTTTCTTCATGACAGATGGCCTCTCCTATAATTCTTGATCAATCGACGGACGTGGGATGCCTTCATGATAGCGCTCGTTCATTAAGCCCTTATAAGTGTCCTGTTAGATGGTCAACAATTAAATAGTTAAAAATAAATAAATAAAATACTAAAAAAAGTCGTCACAATTTATAAACAACATATTAGTATAAAGTGAACTTATTACCGCTATCTGAATAGCCTCAGGCAGACCATCGCGGGTGGCCACATACATATCCAACCAATTGATAGGTTGACCTTGAGATTGAGAGTCCTACAGTTCATTTTCTCATATTAATATGTAAACATATGATATTTTAGCTACAAAAGATGATTGTAAGCATAACATACGTACCCTGGTAGCAATATGTTGAAGTTGTGATATACTGCCGCCCCGATACGTGCCTTTTGCCTTTTTGCCATATAATACACCTGAGGATCTATTCGAGGCGGCAGTCTTGCGCCTCTTGACCCAGCTCTCAGCTCTCCACTGGTCACACATCTGTACCCATATAGGCTGTGCACACCACCAAGGGCTATGCTCATACATATACTGCTCACCTTGTCCTAGATGGTCAATCTCAGCATTATGCAGGGCTTTCTGTCGTTCCTTATTCAGATTGTCTTTAGTTCGGATGACGCACTTTTACCAGAACAGAGTCTGAATAACTGATGCATGCGCGTCGTCCCATCTATACTGGTTCTGCAAATAAAACAACAATAATAATATTAAAATTGTTATATTACCATAATCTAACATTACTAAACAATATTATTTGATTAACTATGTATTATCTATCAGAGTGATAAAAAAATATACCTGAAATTCAGCCCAACTACATCCTTATGGACGAGAGGTGTTCTCGCCCATGTAATCACTGGCGTAGGCCAGTTCTGTAAGCATAATTGTGAAATGCACTTCACAATTTTACTATCTTGAAAATCACTACAATATAAAATAATTTACATTAAAATATATTTATAACAATGGAAATATTAAACCCTTATATATACACGATGTTTTAACTTATGTGCTTTCTGGAAGAGGACGGATCTGTATGAGAATGCGATCATCCGGATTAGCTGGGGCCTTCGGCACATGATTAGGGCCCCGACCCTGTGACACCCCCAAATCCCGGTACTTCATTACTTAAAGATTTGGTGTTCACGTAATCAAAACATTCATATCTAACTACCCAATTATAATAAATTGAATAATAAAAACCTGCCCATACAGGATTACTTTAATAAAAATATTATCTCCCAGGTTCCTTAACCTTAATACAATCATTCAAGTGTGGAAATTAAATTATTACATCACGTCATTATTAAAAGTCTATCATCATAACGATAAAGCAAATTACAAGTTTTCATCACTTGTACATTTTTTCCTTTCCTTTGCTAGTTGTTGGTTTATCTACCTTCTCAATCATAGCTGCAATAAATGTATAAATATGCAAGAGTGAGCAAACAAAGCTCACTTGAAATAAGAATAAATATCTTTACATCACTTGCCAAAAATAGGCTCAATAGAACTGAATGATTTGTTCTATTAACATTCTTAAATACACTACTGAGGGTCAAATGACCATGAACCATGTCCATAGTTATAAGTAATCTTTCAACTTTAACTTTAACAGTCGTATGACTATAAGGACTCCATGTACTTAAGGGGATCAATCCTTCGTACAATATATTGTGCACAACCATTTCAACGCTAACCGTAAACCCCTAAACATATGGTTGCTCATCTCAGTATTTAGAGTACAAGTCCGCACCAAAGAAAGTTTGGTTTGGATAAGCTTTCAAGGGTAATTAAAGTTTAATGATCATCAACTAGGGAACTAGTTGAATCAACAATGCTTGATAACACAATAGTTGTTTAATAACAACATAACTTAGAACATTTGAGAATCATAGGTGAACTGACTATATTCTAGACTCATGCTTGAAATAACTAGAGAGCATAAGTATTGATCAAAATAAAGAAATGGTAACCTTGGCTTGAACAATAATAAGCTAGGTCTATATTCTTGTCAAATTAGAATTTTAGTTACCGAACATGTATTAGTTGATAGCAAGCTGGAAATAATGCTTACTCCACATGGTAATAAGATATACAAAGTGATTGAACCATTCAACACAAGGAATTAAGGTTCAAGAAACATTTATTATAAAAGAATAAACTAAAGAAACTTGTTCAAGTATAAACAAGTTTGAGTAAGTCAAAAATGATTGGAATTACAATAATTTAGAATTAAAACATGCTCAATGTAATAGATGAGATTTTTGGAACTTGCATCATCATAAATAACTAGATACAAGAAACTTGCTCAATTAAAAGAATGAAGTTACACAATGTAATAATAGAACTAACTCAACGAAAATGTAGAGTTAGAAAACTTGCCTCGAGCGTAAGCTAAAATATTAAACTCACGTTCACCTATACAAAGTATTAAAACCATAACATCTATTAGACATACTAATATTCACTTTTCTATATAAAACGCATTACTAACTAAACTTGTTATTTTAACACAAGTCTTATACCACCATTTACATTTCAGAATTCCCAAGTGTTAATCATCATAACACTTAACTAACGTTCATTGTATAAACTATGTTATCACATAACGTGTTTTTTATTTACTAATCATTTTTGCAACTTTGATCTTACTAACCACAATTCACTATGTTATGTTAACCTTAACATTACACATTTAACATGCTAACATAATTTCAGACCATGCTAGGATGTTTCCACCAAGTCTGTTGTAATAGTAGAAGTTAGAATCTCAAACCAGGGTATGGCGCAGCTGCGCCATACAAAGGCTTGGGACCGGCGCAGCTGCACCATTTTTTGCCTTGGCACCGGCGCAGCTGCGCCGGTGTTCAGACAGACGCAGAAAAGGCTATGAACAGTAGCCGACTTTAGCCCAACAAACACAAATTTCACCCAATAGACAGTAATATTAACACGTAAAATAAATATACAACTATTATAAACATGATTGCTCATATTTACAACCAATTAGCACAATTTAACAACCACAAAAACTGTTGTATTAATTTCTCAAAATTCATGTTTTTCATAAAAACTTAATTTTCTTGACATTCAACCTAAAAATCATCACTGTGATTTCAAAACATTACCAATTCAACTCTTTCAAATTACGTTATGTTCGTATCTCAATGAACTATCATATACAAGCGTCAATTTAGAGTTTAACATAAGAATTGGCCACTATAATTGAAAATTACTCAAGCCATACGAAGAACACATATACTGTCAAACGAATTTAGCATACAAATTTCTTGTTTTTAAACATAACTCTAGCATCATAAGCATGTATCATCACAATTACCAAGTATCTATCCACAATTCACAACTTTTGATTTCACAAAATACATAAAAGTTTGCCGTAATACTCATAAACATAAATAATATTCAATTTGTAGAACATACCTTCAATTATCAACACAATCGTTGTCAATTACTTAAATTGCTGTGAAAATTCTTAAGACTCTCTCTCAATTTTCTCTGAAGCTCTCACAAAACTCGATACTCTCAACTTGGAAAAATAGAATGCGTAATAACAAGGAACTGATATTCAAGCGCAAGAATAAAACTGATACTTAATAACACAACTAATGATATTAACGGTTATTACATAAACGTATATAATATAAATATATTATATTTATTATTTTATTTGTTTTATTTATTTTATTTAATAAAAACTCGAAATCCCAAACGCCATAAGGCTTGTTTGGCAAAAACCCTTTAAATATTAAAGAATCAATATACTAAGCCTTGTTTGGTAAAAATTAAATTAAACTACTTTAATTTATTTTAATAACTCCATATAATATAGTTATTTGTCACACTATATTTAATCAAGCTTTCATATTTATTCTAATTAATTCAAATCACAATTAATTAAATAAATCCTTTAATCACAAAACACAATACAAATAATTAATCATTAAATTGAAATATCAATATAATAATCATTTTCTTAATTCATCAATTATTTATTAAATAAATAATTAACTAAACAAAATTAAATCAATTGAACAAAAAAAATTAAATCAATTGAACAAATATTTATTCAATGATAATCACATGCATTAAATATTTATATAAATTAATAAATATTTAATATTACATTTAAAATTTTTGAATGTTACATCATTCCCTCCTGAAAAGGATTCTGTCCTCAGAATCACAATTCAAATAATCAAATCGTCACATTCTTCCCTACTTACATGGATTTTGTCCCCAGAATCTAAGACATAGATTAAACAAATAACTCAGGATAATTTTTCATCATTTCAGCTTCGAGTTCTCACGTTGCCTCTTCAACATTGTGGTTTCTCCATATCACCTTCACAGAAGGTATTACTTTATTTTTGAGCACTTGTTCTTTCCTGTCGACTATATGGATAGGAGTCTCTTCATAAGACAAATCTTTATCGAATTGCAATGGTTCGTACTCGATCACGTGCCTGTAATCAGGTTTATATAGTCGTAATACCGAAATATGAAAAACATTATGAATGTTTTCCAATTCTGGAGGTAGAGCTACCTCATAAGCCACTTTCCCCACTCTTCGTAGTATCTCAAACGGTCTAATAAATCTTGGGTTGAGCTTTCCTTTCTTGCCAAAATGAATTTTTCCCTTCCAAGGAGAAACTTTTAGGAAAACGAAATTTCCTACTTCAAATTCGCGATTCTGCCTATGTTGATCGGTATAATTTTTCTGTCGGTCTTGGGCTGCTACCAATCTTGTCCTGATGAGTTTGACAACTTCAGCAGTTTGTTATACCAGTTCTGATCCTAACAGTTGGCATTCACCGACTTCATCCCAGCATAGTGGAGTTTTGCACTTTCTGCCGTACAATGCCTCGTAAGGTGGCATGCCGATGCTCGCGTGGTAACTGTTGTTGTAGGCAAATTCTACCAACGGTAAATGTTCATCCCAGCTTCCTTTGAAATCCATGATGCATGCTCTTAGTAAATCTTCCAACATTTGGATAGTTCGTTCGCTTTGTCCATCGGTTTGCGGATGGTATGCTGTACTCATTCGCAACTGTGTTCCCATACATTCTTGTAGTCTCTTCCAAAAGTTTGATGTGAACCTTGGATCTCTATCTGACACAATTGACACTGGAACTCGATGTCTTGACACGATCTCTTTAACGTACAGTTTCGCTAGTTGATCAAGATTAAATCTAATCTTTATTGGCAAAAAGTGTGCAAATTTTGTTAGTCTGTCCACTATCACCTGTATCGTATCGTATCCTTTCTGAGTCGTTGGAAGTCCTACCACAAAATCCATTGTGATGTGCCCCCATTTCCATTCCTGTATTTTCAATGGTTGAAGTAACCCGCTTGGTCGTTGATGTTCAGCTTTTACCTTCTGACACGTCAAGCATTTTGCAAGGCATTCTGCAACGTCTCTTTTCATATTTGGCCACCAAAAATGTCGCCGCAAATCTTGATGCATCTTTGTACTTCCTGGATGAATTGAATATCTTGTGTTGTGTGCTTCGGTCAAGATTTCGTCTTTAAGATCTGGAACTGCTGGAACCCAAATTCTTTCTTCGAACCGTAGTAGTCCTTCGGTATCGATCTTGTATTTTGCTTCACTACCTTCAACCACTTTCTCTTTGATCGCTTCACATTCTTTATCCTGTAGTTGAGCACTCTTCACTTTATCCACTAGAGTTGGACTAACATCTATCTGGAATAGTCGTTCATCGGATTCCTTTGGAAATTTGATTTCCAACTCTAGCTTCGTCATTGCTCAAATAAGCTCCTCCTGAGTAGTTATCAGCATCAACTTCTCCCAACCTTTCCTACTCAAAGCATCTGCAACCATATTCGCTTTGCCCGGATGATAAAAAATCTCACAATCGTAATCCTTTATCAATTCTATCCATCTCCTTTGTCGCATATTCAGGTCCTTCTGTGTGAAAATATACTTCAGACTTTTATGATCTGTATAGATTTCACATTTCTCTCCATAGAGATAGTGTCTCCATATCTTGAGAGCAAACACTACTGTAGCCAATTCCAAATCATGAGTCGGATAACCTTTCTCATAATCCTTCATTTGTCTTGATGCATACGTAATTACTTTGTCGTTCTGTATAAGAACACATCCCAACCCTTTATGTGAGGCATCACTATACACCACAAAAATTTCTTGTGTTATCTGGTAATGACAACAGAGGCGCCATGCTTAATTTCTTCTTCAAATCCTGGAAACTTTCTTCACATTTCTCCGTCCAAACAAATTTCACAATTTTTCTGGTCAAATTTGTTAATGGAGTGGCTATCTTAGAAAAATCTTAAATAAATCGTCTGTAATAACCGGCTAGTCCCAAGAAACTCCTCACTTCCAACGGTGTTCTTAGTTGTTCCTAATTTATTACAACTTCCACTTTTGATGGATCCACAGAAATCCCATCTTTGTCAATCACGTGCCCAAGAAATTGCACACGATCTAGCCAAAATTCGCACTTAGAAAATTTCGCGTACAACTTTTCCTTTCTTAGTGTTTCCAATGTCAAATGTAAGTGTTCCACGTGTTCTTCTTGAGCTTTGGAATACACCAGAATGTCGTCAATGAATACCACTACAAACTTGTCTAAGAATGGTTTAAACACCCTATTCATCGAATCTATGAATGCAGCAGGTGCATTGGTTAAACAAAAAGACATCACCAGAAACTCGTAATGTCCATACCGAGTTCTGAATGTCGTTCGTGGTATGTCCCCCTTCTTCACTTTCAACTGGTGATACCCACTTCTCAAATCTATTTTCGAAAAGTATTTAACACCTTTCAACTGATCAAATAAGTCATCTATTTTTGGTAATGGATATTTGTTTTTAATAGTGACTTTGTTTAATTCTCTGTAATCAATACAAAGACGCATTGACCCATCCTTCTTCTTCATGAATAACACTGGCGCTCCCCACGGTGATACGCTTGGTTGAATATACTTCTTGTCCAACAATTCTTGTAACTGTACCATCAGTTCCATCATTTCTACTAGAGCCATTCTGTACGGGGCCTTCGATATCTGTGTTGTCCCCGGCACTAAGTCGATCACGAACTCAATTTCTCTGTAAGGCGGAAGTCTTGGCAAATCCTCTAGAAATACATCCTTAAATTCACTCACCACTGGTATCTCTTCCAGTTTCACATTCTTCTTCTGAGTATCGACTATGTAAGCTAAATATCCTACACAGCCTTGACTCAACAATTTCTTGGCCTGCATAATCGTCAAACATTTCATTTGTCTAGGTGACTTGCTACCATAAAATACTACCTTTGACGGGGTTATAAGGTTTACACACTTCTTTTGGCAATCAATTACCGCTCCATATTTGAATAGCCAATCCATTCTCAAAATAACATCAAACTCTCCCAATCTAATCAGAATCAAATATACCATCAAGATATTCTCCTTAATGTTCACCCTACAGTTCTTGTATACGAATCTACTAGGGATTACCTCTTTATTCGTAATTTCTATGTTCAAAGGGAAATTCAGTTCTTCTCTAGGCAATTCTAACATCTTAGAAAATTCATCAGAGATAAACGAGCAAGTAGCACCCAAATCAAATAATACATAAGCATCAATATCATTGATTGGGATAATAGCTGACACAACATCTTTTGATTGCACAGCATCATGTACAGTCATGTTGAAGGTTCTAGCTGTGGGTTTGTTTGATGATGTACCTCCATTGTTACCTCTATTGCTTCTGGATATCACTCCATCCTTCTTCTTAGGGCATTCACGAGCAAAGTGATCCTTAGATCCGCACGTGAAGCACGCGTTCTTCTTAGGTTAAGTGCAATTTGGGGCGATTTGACCCTCCTGGCCACAATTGAAGCATACTCATTTTCCCATCAAGCACGCACCCTTGTGAAACTTCTCACATGTAGTACATGCTTCAAACTTCCTATTTTACTGACTACCCTGCTGGTTTCTAGCACCCATGTTTCCATTCCACTTTCTCTTCATGTTGTTGTTGTTGTTATTGTTGTTATTGTTTCCACCACTACCACCTCTATTCTTAATTTCCACCTCATTCTTCTTATTCTTCTGTTCCTAATTGAACTTTGTCACTGCCTCACCTCCACCTTTAGCGAGTATTTCTTTCTCCATCACTGCTGCGAAAGTCTTCAATTGAAATAGGGAAACCCTACTGTACAACCAGGGCTTCAGTCCCTGTTCAAATCTCTTCGCCTTGCGTTCGTCTGTGCTGACTTGATAAGGCGCAAACCTCGCCAACTCGTTGAATTTAGCGGCATACTCAGATATCATCATCGTTCCTTGCTTCAGTTCCAGAAACTGCACTTCTAGCTGACCCTTCGAACTCTCAAAAAAATAGGTCTCAAAGAATATCTCCTTAAACCTATCCCAAGTCATCATCCCTGGTCCTTCTCGAGTTTTATTGACCTGCCACCAATAACTAGCCTCTGTTTTCAACATGAATGTTAAAAAAGCAGTCTTCTGATCATCCCCTACCCTAGAAACATCGAACACCTTTTCTATCTCCATAATCCAAGTCTGTGCCTCGATTGGATTCACGGACCCTCAAAATTCAGGTGGTCCAACCGCCTTGAACTCCTTAAACGTTGTTCCTTGGTTCTGTAGTTGATTTTGCAACGCTCCTGTCAGTAACGTCACTAATTGTTGAACGGGGTTAGCATCAACATTGTCATTATTGTTGATTCCTTCGGTGGTTCTATGTCGTGGTGGTTGACGTCTCGGAGGCATTTTCTATTTAAAAATACACTCATTAGGTTACTATTCAACTCTTTTGAGTAATTTCTACTTAACTTGTCTCCACAAAAGAAATAACCACATAATCACGTAACACTTTGAATAAAATAACAACTTTTATTTATTTATAACCTCTTTGAAAACATAAAACAATAGCATCACTGCTATTTACATTACTTTCCTGAACTACAAAAGTTTCAGGACAACATCATCGTCATATCTCATAGGTTACATAACACTTGGGATTTACAATTTATTTAACATTTATTAATCGCATAACAACTACGATGTTCTACTAAGATACTGCCTAGCCTGTGACGCCCCCAAAATAGTTATATATCACCCATCTTGAGTCGCCAAATATTTGGTACAAAATTCAAATACAACTTAATTATACAACAGTCGTGTAAAATATGACAAAATATAATCTAAGAGTTTTTAATAAGAATATTGTCATCTAGACAATATACAAACTCAATGGAGTCCTCATTACATTTATTGTCACACTATTTAACAGAATAGTGAGGACTTCTAATGCTATCATCTGGACCGTCACTTCGTTCCCCGACTAGTCCCGGCTACGTTCTCATTTCCTGAAGAGAACAGTGAAAGAAAGGGGTGAGCTAAACTAGCCCAGTAAGAAATATTATGACTAAGATAATGCAGAATAATTTATCATTAGCCTTCAACAGTGTTAAACTGATAAAATATAACAAACATCAAGTTTAACTGCAGCGAAACAAGCAATCCATTAAAAGAGTCAAGTAGAGAATAAAATCTACTATCTTCTATGACTTAAAAGATTTTTCATCACTTTAATCGCTGAGACTCAGCTTAATAAATAAACCACATCATCCCTGAACTACGGCCAAGGATATTCATTAGTATCACGACCACAAATTCTTCATACACTACGGGCCAAGGATATTCGTGTATTCATCAATGGTCATGATCATGCCAACATCTGTCTCTGGCGGAGATAGGGGAATATAACTAGGAGGGGAGAGATGAGTAAATCCTTCGCTAGTGTGTCCTACCTAAGCTTAATTATTGGTTGGTCATAATATATGCATATTGTGTGATACGTTAATTTGCTTAATTAACCCTTATTTTATGGCAGTATTTGAGAATGGCAGCTGAGAATGCTAACAATAGAGTGAATAAGACTGTGGAGATACCTCTAATCACTAGCCATGATAGTGTGATGTCAGACGAAGAAGGAATTAGAGATATTCTTATGGCAAGTGAAGAATTGATAGTTGCACCCGAGATAGTCACAGAGGTAACAGCTGAGAGTTAGGAAGAAGAGGAAGAAGAGGTACCTGAGGAGAATTTATTAGAGGTATTATATGATCAAAAGGTAGAATTGCAAAATCGTATTCATGAGTTAGAATAGCAGGCTGAAGAACGACAGGCGGTCGTGGAGCAAAAGAATGCAACAATTCAAGCTTGTGTTACCCGATATGTGATGCTTGAACAGAAGCATTCTTTGGCAGAGTATAAGATGATAAAGATAGAATCTGAGCTGAAAGATGAAAAAACTGAACGAGTAAGAATGAGTGATGCATGGGTAAAAGCCACACGACACGTTGATATTGTGGAAAGAGATGTCCGATCTAAGAAGGCTAAAATAGATGATATGTATTTCTCTTTTTGGACAGCAATTGGGAGAACTCAACATCGAGTTTTGAATTACCCTGTACATAGCGGTTAACCTGAATTTGATATGGATCAAAGATTGATGATTCAGATCATGAATCAGGAGTACGACGAGGCAGTTAAGGGAGGAATATGCCCTATAGAAAAGTATATTCCAACGGTAGGGATGGCGCCAAATGCTGCCCCAGACAAGTCAAAGCCGAGTAGTTCAAGGGATAGCGGTTGTCATGACTTCCCAACAAGTGAGGAACCCAAATGAAGTTATCACGGGAGATGAGCAATGGAGAAATCATGATGACCGGAGAGATAGAATTTGAAATGGAAGTAAGGTATTCTCAATTTTTCGAAATACCAGGTACGTAAATTTCGGGGATGAAATTTCATAAGGAGGGGAGGTTGTAAGACCCTAACTTTTTAATGAATAAAATCGAATTTTCTCTATTTATTATTGTGAATTATAAGGTGTTAATTTGATATAATACTTTGGTTATGGGTGAAATGTATAAATTTTTCAAAATACGCAAGTGGTTATAAAATATTCATTTTTGTCGGGGAATATTCGTTTGGTCGTGGAATATTCTTGTTGTCGGAGAATATTCATACGACGGCGCAGTCATTTGTGGGCCCCATAACAGAATAAATTTTTGATGAAGAAAACGACAAAATTGAGTTTTTATAAATAACGGCGTAATCGTTACCGTTAACACTGTTGGAATACCCGGTTGGTAAAGTAAAGTAATACGCGTTGTTGCACAGTAGCACACGGTATTGAACATAATGTTTTTCAATTATTGATTATTACGTGAGAAGGCACTACTCAATAATTGTTACAGTAATTACTGTTCAATATTTTATTTTATTGATTCAATAATTGTTGCGTTGATATTTTATATTATTGTTGTTTCAATAATTATCACTGCAAAATATCTCCACTATCAGATCAATAATTCATATTATTTGAATAATATAATTAGATAGCATTATTGGCAATGTCTAGAAAGTTCTGTCAAGGAGAGGTTTGGTCACCTAATTGCGCGCCAGTAAGGAGAAATACTTATCGGAAAGCCCCCTCTTTCCTGGGAACTGTCTGGTTGTCATTATTGTGATTCTGTAATATTATTTGTGAATAATTAATTATTAATTTATATGATAAGAAAATATTTATTTGATGTGGATATAAATGATGAATTTATTTATGTGGTTATAAATGAAAGAGTTAATGTTGAGGTGTTTTATCAGTATTTTGTCGGATTTGAGGTATTAAAAGATCAAATCGGTGTTCTTACAGCTTTATTGTGTGAGTAATAATATTTAATCTGACCGTTGGATCGTTGTAATTTTTGATATGTTATACATATATAAGTTAAGTATATGTCCACAAATTTTGAACCGTTAAAAATGAATGTATAATTTGTTATTAATTTTAAGAGGTGACTGATTCGGAAATTAGATTTATAAATAATTTTGGTGGAAAATTCTAGAAATGGGTGGGCCCTACTTTTGGTTGTTGGGGAAGATGGCTGATTTTTGGTGGGTAGAATAGTAGCAGGTAAAGCTATCAGGTTACAAGTCAAGTCTGTTTCGTCGTGCTAATATTTTCCTATAAATAGAGGGCTAAGTTAGAATTGAAAAGCACACCAAAATTCATAAGTTTTCTCTCTTTTTCTCTCTAGATTATCGAGTATATTTTGTGAGTATTTAGATACTTGGTGAGTTGTTATTCATCAGTGCAAGTTTCCTTCAGCGTCATATCCGATATCCAGTTAGAAGTACTGCTCTTTTGAGGTAAGGGATAGTAAGGGATTTTAGGGGTTACTTTGTTTTTCAGTTTCGTAATTTTTCTGACTTTCAAAAATTATGAAAAAATTTGAAATGATAATTTGATGAGTTTTCTAGATTGTGTCCAAAAATGGTGATTTTTGGATGTATAGATTAAGAGTTATGAATTTTTATTGGAAGTACATGTATAAGATAGAAGTATACTCTGTAAATTCCAGAATTTTTGGATAAAAGTACAATTTTTGATAAATATCTAAATATTCGGCTGTTTTGGCCATATGAAAAATAGTAAATGATTTTTAAAAATTCTGAGAAAAATATATGTTCAATATTAGGACTATATTTTACTAAATCTCAGAAAAGAAAATTTGTTTATACTGATTTGGTATTTTTTATGAAAATAGACTAGTTATGAGTAAATGAATTAAATATGTTATGTGAAGTAAAAAAATTAGAAAATAGGATTTTATGGCTTGAGAATCCTATATGAGGTATATGTAAATTTTTGATGAGGGTTTTGGTTATTGGTGATGAAATCTTATGAGTTTGAAATTTTAGGATGATTAAATGCATTATTTAGTAAAGTATAAACATTTAAAATAAATTGTTTATAAGTTTAAGAAATGTTATTTCAATATCATTATACCAAAATATTGGTATGGATTTTATTGTGGAATTTCTAACTTTTTATGTCGGATTTACTATTCATGAGTTACTATTCATGAGTTACTATTCACAAAGTTACTATTCATGGGTTACTGTTCACGAGTTACTATTCATGACAAAATTGTTTTCTTTTTATAACCAAATTATAGTTGAGTTATAAATATTACTCTTGAGATTAAATCTATATGTTGATTATATTATTTTTATTATCATATATAACATTTTTATAACCCTAATGATGATATTAATTTCTTTTTGACTTGAGTGTAAAGATGGGTAGATTATTGGTATGATCATGACTATGGATTCTCTTTGGCTAGTAGTGCAAAATTGAATTGTTGACTGGTATGATCATGATCATTGAATTTATAATTGAATATCTTTAGCTTAAGTGCAAAGGTGAAATAATCAACATGGTTATAATTATTGTTTATATAAATTCTGAAATGATTATATATTTCTTTGAGATATTAATATATTTGGCCTGTAGTACAAATATGAACTGTTGATAAATATATTTGGCATGTAGTGCAAATATGATATGTTGTAGAATATCTTTGGCCTGTAGTGCAAAGATAAATTGTTGATGAATATCTTTGGCCCGTAGTGCAAAGATGACCTGTTGTTGAATATCTTTGGCCTGTAGTGCAAAGATGGTCTGTTGATGAATATCTTTGGCATGTAGTGCAAAGATGAAATTGTTAGTATGATTATAAACAGGAACTGTGATTTAGTATAACCATGATCTTTGATGTTTCAGGTAAAGATATGTGATGAAAATTATCTTCGTCCTGGATGTGAAGAGGAATTTAGAATCACAATTATGATATATAAGTTATTCATATGATTATGGACCAGAACTGTTGATTGATGTTACAGGGATAAAACATTATTGGTGGATTTTTAAAATGGAGAAGATAATAGACTTTATGGTTTATTTGACTCTTCTAATGGATTGCTCGTTCCGCTGCAACTATGGTTGAAAAGTTTTATCATCTACCATATGTTCTAAATCTCTGATTTATTACTGATGAAGGCTATTGATAATTTAATTATCTTTAGTCATGATATTCTTTACTGGGCTAGTTGTGCTCACCCTTTTGCTTCACAATTCCTTTTCAGGTAATAAGAGTGTAGCTGGGTCGAGCGAGGGTAACGGGGAAATAGAACGGTGGTCTCTAGCTGTGGAGGTTCTCCCTAAGTAGTATAGAAAGGTGTTGTATACATCATTTAGTAGTTATATTTGGTGAATCAAATAGGGTGAGGCGAACCCAACGTTGGAAGGGTGTTTTGCCACTATCATACAAGATGTCTAATGACATACAACCTCGTGTCATCATAAGACATAGTTGTGTTCATCCACTTGCTGAGTATATCTACGAGTACTACTTATATAATCTTGGTGTTTGGTTGAAGTATAACTCTCAATTAGAGACAGTGGAGATAATGATATATCAAGAGAAGACTCACCATTGGAAAGAATATAATAGTAATCTTCTCATTTTTCTTTGGGGTCTATTGGGTTAACCAATGATAATTCTGTGGCCATATGATATCTATCATAACCTAGACGCATGACCTCCCATGTACGAAGGTTTCCTTGAGCACTTCCCAAAGATTTTAATTTCTAAAATAGTTTTTGACTATACCTTTATGTAAGATGTCATGGTGACGTGCTATCCAAGTTGGTGTCAAGAGTCACAGTTGATATATATATTTGTATCAAAACTCACAACACATGAGTTGTTATATTTTTGCACGACAATTGTTGTAATAAAGTTGTAGTTGTTTTTTGTACCATGTATTTGGCGAATCAGAATGGGTTGGATGGAATGGACCTATTTTGGGGTTGTCACAGTTGGTATTAGAGCTTAGGGATATGGTCTCTGGTGGAGATCGGAGAATATAACTAGGAGTGGAGAGATGAGTAAATCCTTCGCTAGTGTGTCCTACCTAAGCTTAATTGTTGGTTGGTCATAATATATGGATATTATGTGATACGTTAATTTTCTTAATAACCCTTATTTTATTGCAGTATCTGAGAATGACAGCTGAGAATGCTAACAATAGAGTGAATGAGACTGTGGGGATACCTCTAATCACTAACCATGATAAAGTGATGTCAGACGAAGAAGGAATTAGAGATATTCTTATGGTGAGTGAAGATTTGATAGTTGCACCCGAGATAGTCGCAGAGGTAACAGCTGAGAGTGAGGAAGAAGAGGAAGAAGAGGTACCTGAGGAGAATTTATTAGAGGTATTATATGATTAAAATGTAGAATTGTAAAATCGTATTCATGAGTTAGAAGAGCAGGCTGAAGAACGACAGGCGGTCGTGGAGCAAAAGGATGCAATAATTCAAGCTTGTGTTACCCGATATGTGATGCTTGAATAGAAGCATTCTTTGGCAAAGTATAAGATGATAAAGATAGAATCTGAGCTGAAAGATGAAAAAACTGAACGAGTAAGAATGAGTGCTGCATGGGTAAAAGCCACACGACGCGTTGATATTGTGGAAAGAAATATTCGATCTAAGAAGGCTAAAATAGATGATATGTATTTCTCTTTTTGGACAGCAATTGGGAGAACCCAACATCGAGTTTTGAATTACCCTGTACATAGCGGTCAACCTGAATTCGATATGGATCAAAGATTGCTGATTCAGATCATGAATCAGGAGTACGACGAGGCAGTTGAGGGCGGAATATGCCCTATAGAAAAGTATATTCCAATGGTAGTGATGACGTAATATGTTGCCCCAGACAAGTCAAAGCCGAGTAGTTAAAGGGATAGCGGTTATCATGACTTCCCAACAAGTGAGGAACCCAAATGAAGTTATCACGGGAGATGAGCAATGGAGAAATCATGATGACCGGGGAGATAGAATCTGAAATGGAAGCAAGGTATTCTCAACTTTTTAAAATACCAGGTACGTAAATTTCGGGGACGAAATTTCATAAGGAGGGGAGGTTGTAAGACCCCAACTTTTTAATGAATAAAATTGAATTTCCTCTATTTATTATTGTGAATAATAAGGTGTTAATGTGATATAATGCTTTGTTTATGGGTGAAATGTGCAAATTTTTCAAAATACGCAAGTGGTTATAAAATATTCATTTTTGTCGGAAAATATTTGTTTGGTCGTGGAATATTCTTGTTGTCGGGGAATATTCATACGACGGCGCAATCATTTGTGGGCCCCATAACAGAATAAATTTTGGATGAAGAAAACGACAAAATTGAGTTTTTATAAATAACGGCGTAATCGTTACCGTTAACACTGTTGGAATACCCGGTTGATAAAGTAAAGTAATACGCGTTGTTGCACAGTAGCACACGGTATTGCACAGAATTTTTTTCAATTATTGATTCTTACGTGAGAAGGCACTACTCAATAATTGTTATAATAATTATTGTTTAATATTTTATTTTATTGATTCAATAATTGCTGTGTTGATATTTTATATTATTGTTATTTCAATAATTGTCACTGCACAGTATCTCCATTATCAGATCAATAATTCATATTATTTGAATAATATTATTAGATAGCATAATTGGCGATGTCTAGAAAGTTCTGTCAATGAGAGGTTTGGTCACCTAATTGCGCGCCAGTAAGGAGAAATTCTTATCGGAAAGCCCCCTCTTTCCTGGGAACTGCCTGGTTGTCATTATTGTGATTCTGTAATATTATTTGTGAATAATTAATTTCTGATTTATATGATAAGGAAATATTTATTTGATGCGGATATAAATGATGAATTTATTTATGTGGTTATAAATGAAAGAGTTAATGTTGAGGTGTTTTATCAGTATTTTGTCGGATTTGAGGTATTAAAAGATCAAATCGGTGTTCTTACAGCTTTATTGTGTGAGTTATAGTATTTAATCCGACTGTTGGATCGTTGTGATTTTTGGATATGTTATACATATATAAGTTGAGTATATATCCACAAATTTTGAACCGTTAAAAATGAACGTATAATTTGTTATGAATTTTAAGAGGTGACTTATTCGGAAATTAGGTTTATAAATGATTTTGGTGGAAAATTCTAGAAATGGGTGGGCCCCACTTTTGGTTGTTGGGGAAGATGGCTGATTTTTGGTGGGTAGAATAGTAGCAAGTAAAGCCATCAGGTTACAGGTCAAGTCTGCTTCGACGTGCTAACACTTTCCTATAAATATAGGGCTAAGTTAGAATCGAAAAGCACACCAGAATTCATAGGTTTTCTCTCTTTTTCTCTCTAGATTATCGAGTGTATTTTGTGAGTATTTCGATACTTGGTGAGTTTCTATTCATCAGTGCAAGTTTCCTTCAGCGTCATATCCGATATCCAGTTAGAAGTACTGCTCTTTGGAGGTAAGGGATAGTAAGGGATTTTAAGGGTTATTTTGTTTTTCAGTTTCATAATTTTTCTGACTTTCAAAAATTATGAAAAAATTTGAAATGATAATTTGATGAGTTTTCTAGATTGTGTCCAAAAATGGTGATTTTTGGATGTATAGATTAAGAGTTATGAATTTTATGGGAAAAGACTATTTTAAAAATAAATCCTTATAACTCCTTGTGGTTAACTCTAAAATTGGTGAAATTTTTATTGGAAGTACATGTATATGATAGAAGTATACTCTGTAAATTTCGAAATTTTAGGATAAAAGTACAATTTTTGATAAATATCTAAATATTCGGCTGTTTTGGCCATATGAAAAATAGTAAATGATTTTTAAAAATTCTGAGAAAAATATATGTTCAATATGGGACTATATTCTACAAAATCTCAGAAAAGAAAATTTGTTTGTACTGATTTGGTATTTTCATGAAAATGGATTAGTTATGAGTAAATGAATCAAATATGTTATGTGAAGTAAGAAAATTGAAAAATAGGATTTTATGGCTTGAGAATCATATATGAGGTATATGCAGATTTTTGATGAGGGTTTTGGTTATTGGTGATGAAATCTTATGAGTTTAGAATTTTAGGATGATTAAATGCATTATTTAGTAAAGTGTAAACAATTAAAATAAATTGTTTATAAGTTTAAGAAATTTTATTTCAATATCATTATACCGAAATATTGGTATGTATTTTATTGTGAAATTTTTACCTTTTTGTGTCGGGTTTACTATTAATGAGTTACTATTCACGAGTTATTATTCATGAGTTACTATTCACGAAGTTACTATTCATGGGTTACTATTCACGAGTTACTATTGATGACAAAATTGGTTTCTTTTTCTAACCAAATTATAGTTGAGTTATGAATATTACTCTTGAAATTAAATTTATATGTTGATTATATTATTTTTATTATCATATATAATATTTTTATAACCCTAATGATGATATTAATTTCTTTTTGACTTGAGTGTAAAGATGAGTAGATTATTGGTATGATCATGACTATGGGTTCTATTTGGCTAGTAGTGCAAAGTTGAATTGTTGACTTGTATGATCATGACCATTGAATTTATAATTGAATATCTTTAGCTTAAGTGCAAAGGTGAAATAATCAACATGGTTATAATTATTATTTATATAAATTCTGAAATGATTATATATTTCTTTGAGATATTAATATATTTGGCCTGTAGTACAAATATGAACTGTTGATGAATATATTTGGCCTGTAGTGCAAATATGACCTGTTGTTGAATTTCTTTGGCCTGTAGTGTAAAGATGAATTGTTGATGAATATCTTTGGCCCGTAGTGCAAAGATGACCTGTTGTTGAATATCTTTGGCCTGTAGTGCAAAGATGGTCTGTTGATGAATATCTTTGGCCCGTAGTGCAAAGATAAAATTGTTAGTATGATTATAAACAGGAAATGTGATTTAGTATAACCATGATCTTTGATGTTTCAGGTAAAGACATGTGATGAAAATTATCTTCGTCCTAGATGCGAATAGGAATTTAGAATCACTACTATGATTATAAGTTATTCATACGATTGTGGACTAGAACTGTTGATTGATGTTACAGGGATAAAATATTATTGGTGGATTTTTAACATGGAGAAGATAATAGACTTTATGGTCTTAGACTCTTCTAATGGATTGCTCGTTCCGCTGCAACTATGGTTGAAAAGTTTTATCATCTACCATATGTTCTAAATCTCTGATTTATTACTGATGAAGGCTATTGATAATTTAATTATCTTTAGTCATGATATTCTTTACTGGGCTAGTTGTGCTCACCCTTTTGCTTCATAATTCCTTTTCAGGTAATAAGAGTGTAGCTGGGTCGAGCGAGGGTAACGGGAAAATAGAACGGTGGTCTCTAGCTGTGGAGGTTCTCCCTAAGCAGTATAGAAAGGTGTTGTATACATCATTTAGTAGTTATATTTGGTGAATCAAATAGGGTGAGGCGAACCTAACGTTGGAAGGGTGTTCTGCCACTATCATACAAGATGTCTAATGACATACAACCTCGTGTCATCATAAGACATAGTTGTGCTCATCCACTTGCTGAGTATATCTATGAGTACTACCTATATAATCTTGATGTTTGGTTGAAGTATAACTCTCAATTAGAGACAGTGGAGATAATGATATATCAAGAGAAGACTCACCATTGGAAAGAATATGATAGTAATCTTCTCATTTTTCTTTGGGGTCTATTGGGTCAACCAAGGATAATTCTGTGGCCATATGATATCTATCATAACCTAGACGCATGGCCTCCCATGTACAAAGGTTTCCTTGAGCACTTCTCAAAGATTTTAATTTCTAAAACAGTTTTTGACTATACCTTTATGTAAGATGTCATGGTGACGTGCTACCCAAGTTGGTGTCAAGAGTCACAGTTGATATATATATTTGTATCAAAACTCACAACACATGAGTTGTTGTATTTTTGCACGACAATTGTTGTAATAAAGTTGTAGTTGTTTTCTGTACCATGTATTTGGCGAATCAGAATGGGTTGGATGGAATTGACCTATTTTAGGGTTGTCACAGCAATGGACCATTTAGTACTTGATGCTCCGCCTTGTCTCGTTGATAAGTTAAACACCTTGAGATAAACTCCGCTATCTCTCTCTTCATATTGCTCCACCAAAATGTATGTCGAAGATCACGATACATTTTAGTACTCCCATGATAGATTGTATACGGTGTGTTGTGCGCCTCCATCATGATTTTATACTATAAATCAGGGTTGTTATGAACACAAAGTCTGGAGTTGACTCGATGTGTTCCTTCTTCATCGATTCTTGCTTCCGGCATAGCACCTTCTTGCACTTTCTTCCTCATACGCATCAGCTCCAGGTCTGTAGCTTGAGTAGATTTAACTTTATCGATTAAAATCAGTTCTACTCATATATTCGTCATCATCACATGGGTCCCTGTAGTCTTTAACTCTATCTCTATCCTTTGTAGGTCATATAAAATGGGTCTTTGCGTTGACAATAATGTACTCGTACCCGCATATGATCTTCTACTCAATGCATCAGCTACTACGTTCGCTTTTCCAGGTTGGTATTCAATAGTATGATCATAATCTTTCAACAGTTTGAACCAACGTCGTTGTCGCATGTTGAGTTCCTTTTGAGTGAAGAAATATTTGAGGCTTTTATGATCCGTATAGATCTCCACTTTCTCCCCATACAGGTAATGCCTCCAAATTTTAAGTGCGAAGACGACTGCTGCCAACTCTAGATTATGAGTAGGATAATTCCTCTCATATTCTTTGAGTTGTCGAGAGACATAGGCTATGACTTTCCCATGTTGCATGAGAACACATCCTAACCCTTTGCCTGAAACATCACTGTAGATGACAAATCCCTCCGAGCCAGATGGTATTGTCAGAACAGGTGCTGAAATGAGTCTCCTCTTGAGTTCTTGAAAACTCTTCTCACATTTCATGCTCCAACCGAATTTTGTATCTTTCCGAGTCAGCTGAGTTAATGGAGTAGCGATTCGAGAAAACCCTTCTACGAATCTCCGATAATAACCAGCTAAGCCGAGAAAGCTACGTACTTCGGTCACTGATTTAGGTTGCTCCCAGCTTTGAATAGCTTCAATCTTTGCCGGGTCAACAAATATTTCATAACTTGATACTACGTGCCCAAGGAATTCTACTTCCTCAAGCCAAAACTCACATTTCTTCAACTTGGCATAAAGCTTGTTTTCACGAAGCTTTTGGAGTATCAACCTCAAGTGTTGCTCATGATCTTCACGACTTTTGGAATATATGAGGATGTCATCAATAAAGACGACCACAAAATGATCAAAATATTCCTTGAATACTCGGTTCATCATATCTATGAAGGCAGCAGGAGCATTAGTCAATCCAAAAGACATGACTAAGAATTCATAATGCCCGTACCGAGTTCTGAAGGCAGTTTTTGGAATATCCTCAGTTTTAACCTTCAGCTGATGATATCCAGAACGAAGATCGATCTTTGAAAAGAATTGTGCTCTTTGCAACTGGTCAAACAAGTCATCAATGCGAGGTAACGGATACCTATTCTTGATGGTGACATGATTCAACTCCCGATAATCAATACAAAGTCGCATACTTCCATCTTTCTTCTTCACAAATAGAACAGGAGCACCCCAAGGAGACGTACTAAGACGAATGAAATCAATGTCTAACAATTTCTGTAATTGGGTCTTTAACTTCTGAAGTTCAATAGGAACCATTTGATATGGGGCTTTGGAAACAGGTTTTGTACGGGGTTCAAGGTCGATACAAAATTTAACTTCACGCTATGGGGGTAGGCCAGGAAGTTCTTCAGGGAATACGTCAGGAAATTTATTAACAATAGAAATATCCTTTAAATCTGACGTATTTTTGTTTAAATCCGTGACATGAGCTAAGAAAGCTTGACATCCGTTTTTCAATAAATGAATAACTTTATGGCTTGAGATGACCGTGATTGATTTTAATGGTTTGGTCACTTGAATTCGCATAATAGGTTGATTAGGAATATGAAAGCTAACAACCTTACAAAAATAATCAATTTTAGCTTGATGAGTAGTTAACCAATCAATCCCTAGAATCACGTCAAATGCAAGTATTTTTAAAGAGATAAGATCGACAGGTAACGTGCGGTTACCGATTTGAATCAAACAAGACTTATACACAGTGGATGTAATGAAGGTTTCTCCCAATGGAGTTTCAACAGATAAGTCAAAGTCTAACTTCTCCGGAGTCAAATTTAAACGTTGAGCGCAAGTATGAGAAATAAAAGAATGGGTAGAACCAGTATCAAATAAGGTATATACTTCGCTAGAGTTTATGATAAGCTTACCCGTGATGACCTCGTTCGGGTTCCTTGCTTTCTGAGAGGTCACGGCAAACGCTCTCCCTTGAACTACCGATTTTGACTTTTCTGGGACGGCCTTTGGTGCCTCTATCCCAGCTGGACTTGTCTTCGGTGCACGACAAAATCGGGCTAGGTGACCTTCTCTTCCATAATTATAACACGCTTTGGACTGCATCGCGTAGTTTGGACTGATGTGTCCCTCCCCTCTGCATTTGAAGCATATGATAGGTGGTCGTTCTCCTTCCTTAACAACGGGTGCTGGTGCTGACGTCTTTCTATCATTATTGAATCTCCTCTTCTTGAAATGTCCACTTTTATTGTCTTGGCCATGATTACCACCAAAGTGGTTACCATTTCTGGCATGTTGATTCCCTACACGTTTGTTATCATCGCTTCGATGACTGCTACCACTGGTATTTTTATTCTGTCGGCTGATTTCTCTTGGTTGCATTGACTCGTTATCGCGCTCTAATAACTGAGCCCTATTTACAACATCTGAATACAAACACAGTTTATGAGAAATAAGATATTGACGTATCTCCGGTTTCAAAGCTCTTAAAAATATCCACGTCATTCTCTCCTCATTATCAACTAAGTGGGACGCAAACAGGGATAACTCCGCAAATTTAGCATCGTATTGCGATACGGTCATATTGTTTTGCTCCAACTTGATAAACTCCACCTCTTTCATGTGACGAATACTTTCGAAAAAGTACTTGTCATTGAATAGTTCTTGGAACTTCTCCCAAGACATCTTCAGTGTGGTAGGTTGAGTACGCTTTATCGATTCCCACCAGTAATCTGCCTCTCCTCGTAACATAAAGGTGGCAAAGGGAACCTTTTGCTCCTCGGAGCATCCCAAGACATCAAATATCTTGGTGATCTGCTTTATCCACGCTTCCGCTTTGAGTGGTTTTGGCTCCCCAATAAACTCCGGTGGTCCCAGCTCCTTGAACTATTTAGCGGTGACCGTCCGAGAGTTTCCAGTGTTTCCACCTACATTTTGGACAGGAGCCGCTCTCGCCTGATGTTGCATGTATTGCATAAAGCCTCTGAACATTCCATCGTTCATCATTTGGTCAGTGTTGTTGTTTGCATGAGGATTGTCGCCTTCATGATGCACATTATTTTGATTATTGATCTGTGGAGACTCAACGGTCTCCTGTGCTCCATTGCTATTCTCAATATTCTCGGATGTCATTTTCAAATACTGCCACAAAACAAGGGTTAATTGACATGCAACATATTATCCATATGTGAAACCCCATATTTTATGAATAAATAATTAATTTTCTCGAAATAATTTTTTTTATATTATGGTGTGAATTTGAGATAATGTTATAGTTGTGGGTAATATTTATAAATTTTGCAAAGTATGCAAGTTGTCATATTATAATCGATTGATCGGGGAATATTCATTTTAAACAGAAAATATTCGTACGACGGCACAATAATTGGTGGACCCCACAACGGAATTATTGTCGGATTGAGAAAACGACAAAAATATTTTATTAAAAATAACGGCGGAAGTTTTACCGTTGATACTGTTGAACTACTCGGTAGTAAAAGTACAGTAATACGCATTGTTGCATAGTAGCACACAGTATTGATTATTGATATTTATGTGAGAAGTCACTCAGTTTTGTTCAATTATTGCTACAATAGTTGCTGCATAGTATCTCACATTATTTGATTTAATTATTGTTGATTTAGAAGTTTTGTTTTATTCACGTAATAAAATAGAAACATCTTTTTATATAAAACAAAATACTTTATTAAAGTTATTCTATAAATAGAATATATTATATTCTATTATGCATAGTATTTTGCATAGTAAAATCTTTTTATATAAAACAGAATACTTTATTAAAGTTATTCTATAAATAGAATATATTATATTTTATTATGCATAGTGTTTGCATAGTGCCCGCATAGTGTTTGCATAGTAAAAATCTTTTTATATAAATAGAATATATTATATTTTATTTAAAAGATTTTTCTATAAATATGGACCGTCAGATTAAAGTAAATCAATCTGGACCGTTCATGGATTAGTTACTATGCATTCTATTTTCCTATAAATAGAAGCTCATTCCTTCATTATTTTCTTACGAATTCACTGAACTCTAGAGAGAGAAACTATAGAGAGAGATTATAGAGAGATAGAAGAAAAGTTTTCTGCTACTTCACTACTCTTATATCAAGTATTATTTTACGGTAAGGGATATTATTCTTTTGTATTCAAGAAGAGAACTTCTGTTATTCCATTTTTTTATTGTTCTGTTGGAATAACCTGTATACGCGGGCTACCCTATACTTGGTGACATTCTTCTATTATTCTGTCTTTATTATTCTGTCGGAATATCCTGTATGTGCTATACGCCGGACCTGGTTCTATTTTTATTATTCCGTCTTTATTATTCTGTCGGAATATCCTGTCTGTGCTATACGCCGGACCTGGTTCGATCATTTATTATTCCGCATTTATTATTTTGTTAGAACATCCTGTCGGTGTGAATTTCACCTGACCTGGCTCCGTTATTATTATTCTGTTGGAATAATCTGTCTATGCGAAGTACCGCATGTATGGTGATTTCTTTTGTTATTCCATTCTTTATTATACTCAGTTGGTTAAAGTTTTGACTTCTATACTCCATGAAATTAGTAGAATATCCTTGATATTTGAGCTTCATCCAGTATCTTTTCATGAAAATATTCTTCTGATCATTCTTGAATTTTATTCTACAAAGAAATATCATGTTGACAATTTGGACGTTATTGGTTCCTGGACAAATTAATTCTTGAACTTGTTTAATTGAATTCTTATATCATTTAGAGGCTCGGATTTAATGTTCTTCAAAAACTATATAAAAAATTCTTAGTGGTCTGACAACGAATGTCAGTGGCCACCAATATTTCTCTGTTATGTCTTTTTGTTGTTTGTAGCTTTGCTCTTGTAGTATGATATAATATCTTTACTCTGGAAGTTGAATCAAGGTCATATCTTCAACAGATTGCAAGTTATTGTTAGTCAAAAGTCGTTGACCGACCATGACTGGACAAAATCTGGGTAACCCAGATCTCGCCCAGAAATGGTTTGACAAGAATTTTGAGGCCTCTGATCTCGTAACATATTAATGATTTGTGTTTGTTATTGTGATATGGTTATTATATGATAGTTATACTACATTCGGATGCTCTTAGATTGGTTTTATCACCATCACACTGGAATTTGGGGGATGGTCAAACCAAACAGAAGTTCACGAATGAGCTTTCTGGGTAACCCAGAAAGTTCATGAGTGTGGATTCTGACATGGTTTGACCGGGCCTGTTTTAGCTATTATGTTGTTATTATGATAATGTTTGGTGATAGATCTGTAGTACTATATGTGTTCTACAACCTGGACCTCTTAAATCACAAAAACAACACCTAGATCACAAGTTGTGGAAGCCCAAAGATGCATACTCGAACTGTTATTCATTTCTGGGTAACCCAGAAATGAAGAACAGCTCTGACAGCCACTTTGGACGATTAGATCGCCTTTGTTAGTTACTTTGTGATCATGTTGATTGTTGGAGCTTGTAGTATGTTACTAGTACTACAAGGTTTAACGAGTAGAAATCCCAGAAACTTAACGAGCTAAGATCTACACGTGGTCAAACGTGCTCACTTGCTAACTGCTATGAATGTTCTTGAGGGCTCAAGAACACCTACGGCGACGCTTTCTGTCGCTAATGGCTATAGCGACAGATTTAATAATTATATTTATTTTAATTTCGAAAATTATTTAAAAATAGGTATTAATTTCTGAAAATTACAAAAATAATTTAAAATTTTATTTTTAAGTTATAAAAATTAAATATTAATAATTTGAAATATTTTTCATAAATATTAGTATTTATTTAAATATTATTGATAATTAATTTATTTATTAAATAGATTAAATAAATTAATTAAAAATGATTTTATTATATTAAAAATTATTTTAAATGATAATAAGTTATTTAAAAATATTTTAAGTTATAAACTATAAATTTTAATATTTTAAAGCAAATTTCATTAATTATTTAATATTAATGATCATTAAGTTATTTGCTAAATGAATTAAATAAATTAATTAAAAATGATTTTGTTATATTATAAATTATTTTAAATAATAATAAGGTATTTAAAAATATTTTAAGTTATAAAATACAACTTTTAATATTTAAAGATAAATTTCATTAATTAATTATTGTAGATGATATTAAGGTTATGTAATAATTATATTAAATAAATTAATTTAAAAATGATTTTATTATTATGAAAATCATTTTAAATGAAAATATAGTGTTTAAAGATATTTTTAAGTTATAAAATATATCTTTAAATATTTAAAGGACAATTTTAATAATAATTTAATATTAATAATTATTAATTTATTATTAATGATATTAAATTTATTTAATAATTATATTAAATAAATAGTTTAAAAATGGTTTTATTAATTTAAAAAACATTTAAAGAGGATATAAATGAATTAAAAATATTTGAAGTAATGATTAATGACTTTTAATATTTTGATAAATAGTACATTAATATTTAAATATTAATGGTAATTATTTAAAAATAATTTTAAATATTTTAAAAATCATTTAAGGGTAATATTAATACTTTAAAAGTATTTCAAATTATTATAAATAACTTTAACATTTTAGAAATGATTTCATTAATAATTTAATATTAATTAACTATTAATGATAATAGGATTGTTTAATACTTAAATTATTTAATAATGATTCCGATGTTTGAAAATTCATGATAAATTATAATAAATGTTTTAAAATTATTATAAGTCATTTAAAAATAATATGACTAATACTAAGTTACAGAACAAAGTCTTAGACTCGATAATTACCCGATAAAGCTGTCGGTACACCGACATGTTTTAGAAATTGATCTGGACTTAGATAATTTAATTAGATATGTGATTATTTATAATTCAATGGTTGTTAAACATGGGTAATAATGTGATTAGGTTATGTGTTGACTGCGAAATGTAGTACTATGTGTTATCGTATATTGTTCTAATCGAACGAATGATCTGATTAATGACAGGTCGTGATATAAACGATAAAACTAAGTTGTGAACTGTAAGCAGCGCATCAGGCAAGTATCTTACCTTTGCATTTTCTTTATGCAATGGACATGAGTAAAAATATTTCTAAATTATATTATTACTGTACAGCTTATTAACCCTATATTATATAAGCCCATTGATTATCAACATGTTAGTATATATGGTAATTCAGATATATATTTTGTTCGTTAATTTCTATAAATGGTTATACAAGTGTCCTCTGTGAGACACCGAATTTTATGAAATAAAAGTGTTCAATTTTTCTATTTTGGTGAATAGTTAAATTGATAAAAGTTTAAAGTTAAGGGTGATATTTGAAAATTTTTCAAAGTAGGTGATGATGAAGTTTTGTTTTATTCGTATTATTAACGTAATAAAATAGAAACATATTTTTATATAAAACAGAATACTTTATTAAAGTTATTCTATAAATAGAATATATTATATTCTATTATGCATAGTGTTGCATAGTGTTTTGCATAGTAAAATCATTATTAAAGTTATTTCGTTTTATTAGGCAATAATTATAATATATTATATTTTATTTAAAAGATTTTACTTTAAATATGGACCGTCAGATTAAAATAAATCAATCTGGACCGTTCATGGATTGGTTACTATGCATTCCATTTTCCTATAAATAGGAAGCTTAGTTAGAATTGAAATCACACCAGAAGTTCAGAGAATTCTCCTTCTATAATATTGAGCGTATTTCTTTAGAGTTTTAGAAAGTTTTGAGCGTAGAAAACAGTGAAAGTTTTCTTCAAGAATATATTCGGTATACCAGTTGGAATACTCTTCTTTCAAAGGTAAGGATTATTATTTTTTTTCATTCTGAAGAGAAATTATTTTTCATATTCATATAAATATTATTTTCGTTCAATATTCGTAAAGGGATATTGTTATAGTAAGGGATATTATTTGTTGTACTCGTAAGGGGTATTATTTCTTTTTATTCATGAAGAGAACTTCTGTTATTCTATTCTTTATTATTATGTTGGAATAACCTGTCTATGCGAAGTACTGCATACATGGTGAAATTCTTTTATTATTCCATTCTTTATTATTATGTTGGAATAACCTGTCTATGCGAAGTACTGCATACATGGTGAAATTCTTTTATTATTCCAATCTTTATTGTTGAATGTCTTTGGCCTGTACTGCAAAGATGATCTGTTATTTGATAGCTTTGACCCGTAGCGCAAAGATGGACAGGTGTATGACATGATCATGACCATTGGTGATACTAACGAATATCCTTGGCACGTAGTGAGGGGATGATTTGATGATGTGGATTATTTATTTAGCTGAGTCTCAGCGATTGGTTTTATAGTTGAATATCTTTGGTACGTAGTGCAAAGGTAGACAACTGATTGTTATGATCATTGTTATTACACTTGAATATGTTCAGCCTTTGGGGTAAGGATATTGAGTAAACGTTCTATTAAGCCTTGTTGCAAGAATAAATTGTTAGTTCATGTTATTATAAATATGAATTGTGAACTTAATTATAATCTTTAGTGGTTCAGGTGAATACAGGTGATAAAAGTTGATGAAAACATTTTTTAAATCATAAAAGATAGTAGATTCTATTCTCTACTTGATTCTTCTAATAGATTGCTTGTTCCGCTGCAGTTATACTTGATGTTTGTTATATTATATCAGTTTAACACTGTTGAAGGCTAACGATAATTTATTCCACATTATCTTAGTCATAATATTTCTTACTGGGCTAGTTGATCTCACCCTTCCTTTCACTGTTCTGTTCAGAAAATAAGAATATAACTGGGACGAGTCGGGGAACGGAGTGATGGTCCAGAGGATAGCATTAGTAGTCCTCACTATTCTGTGAAATAGTGTGATAATAATTATAATGAGGACTCCTTTTGAGTTTGTATAATCTCTAGTCGATAATATTTGTATTCAAACTCACAGTGTATGTTTTGTCGTATTGTACACGACAGTTGTGTTAGTAAGTTGTATTTGAATTTATGTACCATGCAAGTGGCAACCCAAGATGGGTGAAGTATACCTAATTTTGGAGGCATCACAGTTGGTATCAAAGCTTAGGGATATGATCCCTGGCTGAGGTGTGAGACAAGAACTAGGAGGGGAGAGACGGGAAATTCCTTCGCTAGGGCCGAAGTTTATGTGGTATTTATTTGGTCGGACAGAGTATAGGGATAATATGTGATATGTTATTTAACCCTTATTTTGAAACTATGTTCTAGAATGATATTTGAAATACAGGAGATGAGAAATGAGAAAATCATGACAGCGAGGAAATTACCGGGAAGGTACAATCTGAAAAGAAAGCAAGGTATTCTCATCTCTTCGAATATAAGGTACGTACGTAAATTTCGAGGGCGAAATTTCATAAGGAGGGGAGATTGTGAGACCCCAAATTTTATGAAATAAAAGTGTTCAATTTTTCTATTTTGGTAAATAGTTAAATTGATAAAAGTTTAAAGTTAAGGGTGATATTTGAAAATTTTTCAAAGTAGGTGATGATGAAGTTTTGTTTTATTCGTATTATTAACGTAATAAAACAGAAACATCTTTTTATATAAAACAGAATACTTTATTAAAGTTATTCTATAAATAGAATATATTATATTCTATTATGCATAGTGTTGCATAGTGTTTTGTATAGTAAAATCATTATTAAAGTTATTTCGTTTTATTAGGCAATAATTATAATATATTATATTTTATTTAAAAGATTTTACTTTAAATATGAACCGTCAGATTAAAGTAAATCAATCTGGACCGTTCATGGATTGGTTACTATGCGTTCTATTTTTCTATAAATAGGAAGCTTAGTTAGAATTGAAATCACACCAGAAGTTCAGAGAATTCTCCTTCTATAATATTGAGCGTATTTCTTTAGAGTTTTAGAAAGTTTTGAGTGTAGAAAATAGTGGAAGTTTTCTTCAAGAATATATTCGGTATACCAGTTGGAATACTCTTCTTTCAAAGGTAAGGATTATTATTTTTTTTCATTCTGAAGAGAAATTATTTTTCATATTCATATAAATATTATTTTCGTTCAATATTCGTAAAGGGATATTGTTATAGTAAGGGATATTATTTGTTGTACTCGTAAGGGGTATTATTTCTTTTTATTCATGAAGAGAACTTCTGTTATTCCATTTTTTATTATTATATTGGAATAACCTGTCTATGAGAAGTACTGCATACATGGTGAAATTCTTTTATTATTCCATTCTTTATTATTATGTTGGAATAACCTGTCTATGCGAAGTACTGCATACATGGTGAAATTCTTTTATTATTCCAATCTTTATTGTACTAAGTTGGTTATTGATTTTACAGTTGTATGTCTTTGGCCTGTAGTGCAAAGATGATACGTTGTTGAATGTCTTTGGCCTGTAGTGCAAAGATGATCTGTTATTTGATAGCTTTGACCCGTAGCGCAAAGATGGACAGGTGTATGACATGATCATGACCATTGGTGATACTAACGAATATCCTTGGCACGTAGTGCGGAGATGATTTAATGATGTGGATTATTTATTTAGCTGAGTCTCAGCGATTGGTTTTACAATTGAATATCTTTGGCACGTAGTGCAAAGGTAGACAACTGATTGTTATGATCATTGTTATTACACTTGAATATGTTCAGCCTTTGGGGTAAGGATATTGAGTAAATTTTCTAATAAGCCTTGTGGCAAGAATGAATTGTTAATTCATGTTATTATAAATATGAATTGTGAACTTAATTATAATCTTTAGTGGTTCAGGTGAATACAGGTGATAAAAGTTGATGAAAACATTTTTTAAATCATAAAAGATAGTAAATTCTATTCTCAACTTGATTCTTCTAATAGATTGCTTGTTCCGCTGCAGTTAAACTTGATGTTTGTTATATTATATCAGTTTAACACTGTTGAAGGCTAACGATAATTTATTCTTCATTATCTTAGTCATAATATTTCTTACTGGCTAGTTGAGCTCACCCTTCCTTTCACTGTTCTCTTCAGGAAATGAGAATATGTCTGGGACGAGTCGGGGAACGGAGTGATGGTGTAGAGGATAGCATTAGTAGTCCTCACTATTCTGTGAAATAGTGTGATAATAATTGTAATGAGGACTCCTTTTGAGTTTGTATAATCTCTAGTAGATAATATTTATATTCAAACTCACAGTGTATGTTTTGTCGTATTGTACACGACAGTTGTGTTAGTAAGTTGTATTTGAATTTATCTACCATGTAAGTGGCGACCTAAGATGGGTGAAGTATACCTAATTTTGGGGGCGTCACATCCTCACTTGGATAATCATTATATTTAATCACATGTTGATATATCATTGTCAATTACTCGTATATATATGTTGAATTATAGATTATTGTTGAACAAGATAAAACCTTTGATTTGGAACCCAGACAAGTATGAGCATCCCTACACGGCAAAACTTTTATGGGCTCAAGGTGGACAGAGTGAACGATACCCTCATTCTTGCACGTAGTATTGATCAATGCAGGGCATAACGGGCAGATCACCCCCCGTGCCCGTAAGTTATGACGGTTTGTAGATGAATTTCTGTTTAACCTATTTGAAAATTAAAAACAATGTTCATAGCATGTCAACTAAACCCTATTTATGCTCAGTACGTAGTTTCAAAGATTTGGCATAGAATTGATATATTATTATCATTGGTACAGATTACTTCACAACTGTTGAATCGTTGTAGAAGGGTAGTATAAAGAAAACATTTAAATTCTTTCAGCTTATATATATATATATATATATATATATATATATATATATATATTTGCTATTACTTGCTGGGCACTCAAATGCTCATCCTTGCTTAATTTAAATATTTTCAGCTAAGTGTGAAGAACCAGAAAGCTCATGCAGAAACAAAGGAAAAGGAAAGCTAACCAAATAAGATTTGTGGTATTCTATGTAATAGTTTGAGACTATTAAGACAATGATATATATATTATCTATCATGATATGTAATGAATGTAATAAAGGTTACGTACTTGGGAGCTAGACTCTGATAATTATGTAAATTAAGTTTAAACTTTATATTATTGTTAGTATTATTCCGCTCATAAAAATGGTATCGTAAAGCACCGAGTTCGGGTTTCAAGTACCCGAATTTGGGGGCCTTACATGCTCAATTAAAAGAATGAAGTTACACAATGTAATAATAGAACTAACTTAACGAAATTGTAGAGTTAGAAAACTTGTCTCGAGCGTAAGCTAAAATATTAAACTCACGTTCACCTATACACAGTATTAAAACCATAACATCTATTAGACATACTAATATTCACTTTTCAATATAAAATGCATAACTAACTAAACTTGTTATTTTAACACAAGTCTTATACCACCATTTACATTTCAGAATTCCCAAGTGTTAATCATCATAACACTTAACTAACGTTCATTGTATAAACTAAGTTATCACATAACGTATTTTTTATTTATTAATCATTTTTGCAACTTTTATCTTACTAACCACAATTCACTATGTTATGTTAACCTTAACATTACACATTTAACATGCTAACATAATTTCTGACCATGATAGGATGTTTCCCCCAAGTCTGTTGTAATAGCAGAAGTTAGAATCTCAAACCAGGGTATGGCGCAGCTGCGCCATAGAAAGGCATGGGACCGGCGCAGCTGCGCCGTTTTATGCCTTGGCACCGGCGCAGCTGCGCCGGTGTTCAGATAGACGCAAAGAAGGCTATGAACAGTAGCCGACTTTAGCCCAACAAACACAAATTTTACCCAATAGACAGTAATATCAACACATAAAATAAATATACAATTATCATAAACATGATTGCTCACATTTACAACCAATTAGCACAATTTAACAACCACTAAAACTCTTTTAATTTCTCAAAACTCATGTTTTTCATAAAAACTAAATTTTCTTTACATTCAACCTAAAAATCATCACTGTGATTTCAAAACATGACCAATTCATCTCTTTTAAATTATGTTTTGTGTAAGACCCCAACTTATTATAAATAAAATCGAATTTTCTCTAATTATTATTGTGAATAATAAGGTATTATTTTGATATAATTCCCTGGTTATAGGTGAAATGTGCAAATTTTGCAAAATAAGCAAGTGATTATAAAATAATCATTGTTATCGGAAAATATTCGTTTGGTCATGGAATATTCTTATTGTCGAGAAATATTCATACGACGGCACAGTCATTTGTGGGCCCCATAACAGAATAACTGTCGGATGAAGAAAACGACAAGTTTGAGTTGTTATAAATAACGACGTAGTTGTTACCGTTAACACTGTTGGAATACCCGATGGTTAAAATACAGTAATACGCGTGGATGCACAGTATTGATGAATTATTGTTCCTTACGTAAGAAGGCACTACTCAATAAATATTACAGTAGTTATTGTTCAATATTTTATTTTATTGATTCAATAATTATTGCGTTGATATTTTATATTATTGTTGTTTCAATAATTGTCACTGAACAGTATTTTCCATTATCAGAGCAATAATTCATATTATTTGAATAATATTATTAGATAGCATTATTGGCAATGTCTAGAAAGTTCTGTCAAGGAGAGGTTTGGTCACCTAATTGCGCGGCAGTAAGGATAAATTCTTATTGGAAAGCCCCCTCTTTCCTGAGAACGGCCTGGTTGTCATAAATGTGATTCTGTAATATTATTTGTGAATAATTAATTATTGATTCATATGATAAGGAAATATTTATTTTATGTGGATATAAATGTTGGATATATTTATTGTGGTTAAAAAATGAAGGAGTTAATGTTGAGGTGTTTTATCAGTATTTTTGTCGGAATGAAGGTATTAAAAATTAAACTAGTTTTTTTGAGATATATTGCGTGAGTTATAATTTTTAATTCGACCGTTGGATCGTTGTGATTTTTGGATATGTTATACATATATAAGTTGAGTATATGTCCACAAATTTTGAATCGTTAAAAATGAACGTATGATTTGTTATGAATTTTAAGAGGTGACTGATTCGAAAATTAGGTGTATAAATAATTTTGGTGGAAAATTCTAGAATTGAGTGGGCCCCACTTGTGGTTGGTGAAGAAATGTGATGAATTTTATTTCAAATGTGGTGGGTGGCAATAGTAGCAGGTAAAGCCATCAGGTTGCAGGTCAAGTCTGCTTCGGCGTGCTAACACTTTTCTATAAATAGAGGGCTAAGTTAGAATTGAAAATCACACCAGAAACATAAGCTTTCTCTCTTTCTCTCTCTATATTATCGAGCGTATTTTGTGATTATTTAGATACTTTGTGAGTTTATATTTTTTAGTACAAGTTTATGTTAGCACTATATCCGAAATTCAGTCAAAAGTACAGTTATTTTGAGGTAAGGGGTGTTATTTTCTTCATATATGATATTATTTCTTCAATATCATTATGCCGAAGTAATGATATGAACTTTTTATCAAATTTGGAACTTTTTGTGTCGGGGTTACTATTCACGTATACGATACTATTCACGTATACGGCACTATTCATGAATACGGCACTATTCACCGAAAAAAATAAAATTTTCTCTTTTTGTCCAAGATGTCTATTATGGTTACTATCTTTGATTGTATCCATGTTTTGATCGTTATTCTTGAATTTTGCTTAAAAATTGGTTATTATGGAGTATTATTGATCTTGGATAAACTGTTATACGAATCCCTAATATGTATCCTTCTGTCTCAATGGATTCGTTTTCTTTAAAATATTTTTCATCATCCTCAGTCCTAAATGATGATATTACTAAATATCTTTGGCCTGTAGTGCAAAGATAAACGATTAACTGATGAATATCTTTGGCCCGTAGTGTAAAGATGAACAGGTGTTGATATGAACATGACCAACTGGTGAACAAATAAATATCTTTGGCCTGTAGTGCAAAGATGAATATTTGATTCAAGATGTATATTGATTGATGTTACAGGGATAAAATATTGATGATGGGCTTTTAAATCTTAGAAGATAGTGGAATTCTTTCTCTACTTGACTCTTCTAATGGATTGTTGTTTCCGCTGCAGTTGTTGATCTAAAACTTGTTGTCTATTATATTTTATCAGATTTTCTCCTGTTGAAGACTAATGATAATTTGTTGTATATTATCTTAGTCATAATATTCTTTACTGGACTAGTTAAGCTCACCCTCTTCCTTTTTGTTCCATTTTTCTTCTCAGGAGGTGAGAACATAGCAGGATCTAGTCGGGGTATGGAGTGATGGTTCTAGAAAGATGTTTTAGCAGTCCTCACTATTTCTGTAAAATAGTGTTTGAATAATTGTAATGAGGATTTATTTGAGTGTGGATATTATCTAGAAGATAATATTTGTATTTAAACTCACAGTATGTGTTGTCGTATTTTGCACGACAATTGTATTACTGAAGTTGTACTTTGCTTTCTGTACCATGTATTTGGCGACTCAGAATGGGTGTTGTATACCTATTTTGGGGGCGTCACAGCTGGTATCAGAGCTTAGGGATATGGTCTCTGGAGGAGAACGGGGAATAGAACTAGGAGGGGAGAGATGAGTAAATCCTTCGCTAGTGTGTCATATCTAAGCTTATTTGTTGGTCAGTCATAATATAGGGATATTATGTGATATGTTAATTTGTTTAATTAACCCTTGTTTTATGGCAGTATTTAAGAATGGCTGCTGAGAACGTTAACAATTGAGTGTATGAGACTGTGGAACAACCTCTAGTTACAAACCAGGAGAACGTGCAACAGGAAGGAAATATTCCTCCTGTAAACAACACTACCGAGCAAACGATGAATGATGGAATGTTTAGGAGCTTTTTGTAGTTCATGCAAAATCAGACGAGGGAGACTTGTGTACAAAATACGGGTGGAAGTGATACCAACGTGCGGTCTGTCACAGCCAAGCAGTTCAAGGAGTTGGGACCACCAGAATTTATTGGAAAGCCGGATCCAATCAAGGCAGAAACATGGGTCAAGCAAATTACCAAGATATTCGATGTCTTGGGATGCACGGAGGAACAGAAGGTTCCATTCGCCACCTTTATGTTCCGTGGTGATGCAGACTACTGGTGGGAGTCTGTTAAGCGTACCCAGCCTGCTGCACTCAACATGTCTTGGGAAACGTTTCAGAATCTGTTCAATGAGAAGTACTTTCCTGAAAGTATTCGTCATATGAAAGAGGTAGAGTTTATCAGACTGGAACAAAACAATATGACGGTGTCCCAGTACGAGGTGAAGTTTGCTGAGTTATCGAGGTTTGCACCTCATTTGGTAGAGAATGAGGAACGAATGACAAGGATGTTTCAGGGAGGTCTAAAACCCGAGATTCGTCAATACCTTATCTCTCATAAATTTTCTCTGTATTCAGATGTTGTCAACAGGGCTCAATTATTAGAGCTAGATAGTGAGTATGTTCAACAGAGGGACCACAACTAGGGTCATACCGGTGACAACAGTCATCAGAGCGATGATAACCAACGAGGAGGGAAAAATACAAACAAAGGCGGTAACCACTCGGGTGGTCATCGTGACCATAATAATAGGAGAGGTGAGTCAAGTGGAAATTTCAGAAAGAGGAGATTTAAAAATGACGGGAAGACATCAGCAGCAACACCAGCACCAACAACAAATTCTAGAGGAGGAGAACGACCGCGAGTTAGATGTTACAAATGCGGGAAAGAGGGACATATCAGCCCAAACTGTCCACAACAATCCAAGGTATGTTACAGCTGTGGAAAGGAAGGCCACATAGCTCGGGATTGTTCTGTAGCAAAATAAAGTTCAACGGGGATGGTGACTCCAAGGGCTGTCCCGGATAAGTCGAAATCAGCGGTTCCTGAAAGAGCGTTTGTCGTGACTGGCCAAAACGCGAGGAACCCGAACGAGGTGATTACGGGTAATCAAATCTTGAACTCTTGCGAAGTTTATACCTTACTAGATACCGGTTCTACCCATTCTTTTATCTCTCCTGCTTTTGCTCAACGTTTAAACTTGACTCTGGAGAAATTAGACTTTGATTTATCAATGGAGACTCCGTTGGGTGAAACTTTCGTTACATCCAATGTTTATAAATCTTGCTTAATCCAAGTTGGCACTATCACATTACTTGTTGATTTTATCTCTTTAAAGATACTTGCTTTTGATGTGATTTTAGGAATTGATTGGTTAACCACTCATCATGCCAAAATTGATTGTTTTCGTAAGGTTATTAGTTTTCATATTCCTAGCCAACCTGTCATACGAATTCAAACAACTAAACCACTAAAATCAGTCACTATCATATCAAGCCATAAAGCTATTCGTTTATTGAAAAACGGATGACAAGCTTTCTTAGCCCATGCTATGGATTTGAACAAAGACAAGTCAGATTTGAATAATATTTCTGTTGTTAGAGAATTTCCTGATGTATTTTCTGAAGAACTTCCCGGTCTACCCCCAGAACGTGATGTTGAATTCTTTATTGACCTTGAACCGGGTACAAAACCCATTTCTAAAACCCTATATCGAATGGCTCCTATTGAACTTCAGGAGTTAAAATTCCAACTATAGGAATTGTTAGACATAGGTTTCATTCGTCCTAGTACATCTCCTTGGGGTGCTCCTATTTTATTCGTAAAGAAGAAAGACGGGAGTATGCGACTTTGTATTGACTACCGAGAATTAAATCATGTCACCATCAAGAATAGGTATCCGCTACCTCGCATTGATGACCTGTTCGACCAGTTGCAAGGAGCATAATTCTTTTCAAAGATCGATCTTCGTTCTGGATATCATCAGCTGAAGATTAAAACTTAGAATATTCCAAAGACAACCTTCAGAACTCGGTACGGGCATTATGAATTCTTAGTCATGTCTTTTGGATTGACTAATGCTCCTGCTGCTTTCGTGGATATGATGAACCGTGTATTTAAGGAATATTTGGATCAGTTTGTTGTTGTCTTTATTGATGACATCCTCATCTATTTCAAAAGGCGTGAAGATCATGAGCACCATTTGAAGCTGATACTTGAAAGGCTTCGTGAAAACAAGCTTTATGCCAAGCTAAAGAAATACGAGTTCTCACTTGAGGAAGTAGCATTCCTTGGGCACGTGGTGTCAAAACATGGAGTATTTGTTGACCCGGTGAAGATTGAAGCAGTACAAAGTTGGGAGAAACCAAACTCGGTGACCGAAGTGCGTAGCTTTTTGGGCTTAGCTGGTTATTATCGGAGACTCGTGGAAGGATTATCTCGAATCGCTACTCCGTTAACTCAGTTGACTCGGAAAGATACAAAATTTTTATGGAGCGAGGAATGCGAGAAGAGTTTCCAAGAGCTCAAGAGGAGACTCATTTTGGCACCTGTTTTGGCAATACCATCTGGTTCGGATGGATTTTTTATATACAACGATGCTTCAGGCAAAGGGTTAGGATGTGTTCTCATGCAACATGGGAAAGTCATAGCCTATGCCTCACGACAACTCAAAGAATAAGAGAGGAATTATCCTACTCATGATCTAGAGTTGGCAGCAGTCGTTTTCGCGTTAAAAATCTGGAGACACTACCTGTATGGGGAGAAAGTAGAGATCTATACGGATCATAAAAGCCTAAAATATTTCTTCACCCAAAAGGAACTCAACATGCGGCAACGACGTTGGCTCGAGCTGTTGAAAGATTACGATCACACCATTCAATATCATCCTGGAAAAACGAACGTAGTAGCTGACGAATTGAGTAGAAGATCATATGCGAGTACGAGTGCGATATTGTCAATGCAAAGGCCCATTCTGTATGACTTGCAAAGGATGGAGGTAGAATTAAAGATTCCAGGGACCCACACGATGATGGGAAATATACGAGTAGAACCGACTTTAATCGATAAAGTTAAAGCCGCTCAAGCTACGGACCTGGGGCTGATACGTATGAAGAAGAAAGTGTAAGAAGGAGCTATTCCAGAAGCGAGAATCTATGAAGAAGGAATACTTAGATTCAACTCTAGACTTTGTGTTCCTAACGATTCTGACTTGAAGCATAGAATCATGATGGAGGCACACAACACACCGTTTGCAATCCATCCCGGGAGTACCAAAATGTATCATGATAGTCGACATACATTTTGGTGGAACAATTTGAAGAGAGAGATCGTGAAGTTTATCTCGAGGTGTTTAACTTGTCAACGTGTAAAGGCGGAGCATCAAGTGCCAAAGGGTCCATTACAACCACTTGAGATTCTGAAATGGAAGTGGGAACACATTACTATGGATTTTGTTACAGGTCTTCCCAAAGTTTCTCAAAGCATAGATGCTATTTGGGTTATTGTTGATACATTAACGAAGTCTGCCCATTTCTTGCCGATACGTGAGACTTATTCCCTTGAACGTCTTGCTCGTATGTACGTAAATGAGATTGTGCGATCGCATGGCATGCCAGTATCCATAGTTTCGGATCGTGACCCAAGATTCACTTCAAGATTTTGGGTTAGCTTGCAGAAAGCTATGGGCACGAATTTACAATTCAGCTCGGCATACCATATCAGGGAGGACTATTCAAACTCTTGAAGATCTATTAAGACTTTGTGTCCTAGATTTCAAAGGGAGTTGGGATAAGTACTTGTCATTGGTAAAATTCTCCTACAACAACAGTTATCAACCAAGTATAGGCATGGCTCCATTTAAGGCGTTGTATGGACGAAAGTGTCGTTCTCCAATATGCTGGGACGAGGTAGGAGAAGCAACGCTGTTAGGACTAGAATTAGTACGCATGACTACAGAAAAGATCCAAATTATTCGACAACGTATTCAAACCTCACAAAATCGATAAAAGAGTTATACTAATCTTCATCGAAAAGACGTGGAATTTAATATTGGGGATCATGTATTGTTACGTGTTGCTCCATGGAAGGGAGTTACAAGATTTGAAAAGAGAGGAAAGCTTAATCAACGATTTGTTGGTCCATTTGAGATTCTTGACCGAATAGGAAACGTGGCCTATAGACTCGCATTACCTCCAAGTATGTCTCGTGTTCATAATATTTTTCACATATCCATGCTTCGTAAATATGTGAAAAACCCGAACCATATTATTGTGTTAGAACCAGACGAGATAGCTGAAGATTTAACGTATGAAGAAGTACCTGTTAAGATCTTGGATAGAAAAGAGCATGTCCTACGCACCAAGGTTATACCACAAGTTAAGGTTTTGTGGAGAAACCATGCTATTGAAGAAATGACCTGGAAGTTGGAATCAGAAATGAAAGCGAGGTATCCTCACCTTTTTGAAACACCAGGTACTTATGTCAATTTCGAGGACGAAATTTCATAAGGAGGGGATGTGACGGCCCCCGAGTCCAGGTCCTAAATCACCTCGGATCCTGTTCGGTCATTCTATACAACTATTACTATTTGCGGAAGATATATACATAAATTGTTTATACATTATATTACACACTATTCCCCAAGGTCGAGTAACCTTAACTTATACATAATTCATGACTTTTGACTTACAATAACATTATATACACTACTATTACAATTCTAACTACAAACGTAAACTAAAGCTGGAACTGTCTTGGACCTTTCCTTGTATCCGACACATTCGTCTTAATCTGCAATGTTTTATCATGATATAGCAAGGGTGAGCATGAAAGTTGCCCAGCAAGTTTAAATTCAACAATATAACGATATATCATGATTAAAATGATTTGAATAATTGGCTGGCTATAATTCAACAATATAATTGTGAACTAGCAGGAACAAATTTATGACTGAACAAGTATTATATATGAACAAATATATCTGAACCAACTGGTAGTGAAGGTGATCAGCCTTTCATACCTGACTTATACATGCAATATGTACAGAGTACAATTCATGGCAACCAGCAATGATTAACCATAAGCTTATCCGAATAAAACACTCTTAATAGAGTTAAGTAAAACAAACTTGCCTGAACTGTTGATTATCGCAACGCAATTTATAACGCTTTATCCGAAGACCTAATATTAGTAATATAGATCTCTAATATTAGAATAATATCATCACAATTTATAAAATAACCTAAACACATTACACATAACACATAACCCTATCAGTCTAAAACACACATAGGACTCGGTATCAAGTTAAACTTTTACAGTCTGAGTTGAACCTGACACAAATTTGACGTCCCGACAGTCTAGTCGGACTTTTATCGAGTCTAAGTTCAATTAAACTCTGCATTAAACACTTAACATTATCTTAGATAATTTTCTAAGCAGTCAAAATAATTTTCATAGACTTATAATAATTTTTAAATAATTATTATCATTTATCGTGAATTTTCAATCATTAGAATTGTATTTATATGAATTAAATACCACATAATTCTTTTATCATTAATATTTATTTATTATCAAATATTAATGAAATACATATCATAATATTATAATATATTTATAATATCACAAAGTATTTTTAATACTTTAAAATCATATTTATATGATTTTTAAACAGTTAAATTCTTTATCCGATAATTGTTAGAGTTTATGCCCTAGAGGCCAATTATTTGATATAATTGCTTAACGTTTTGATATTATATTTGATTGAATAAATAAATAATTTTATTATGATTTTATTTACTGCGTAATATAATTGTTAACATAATAAAATTCCTTAGAATAGTAATACAAATTATATAGTTTCAAGTATGTGACTTGAACATGAGATTATAATTATAATTAGTATCATTGTTCTTAAATGTCCCTAGTCGAGTATCATTGTTGATGGGACAACAATGATGGATTGAGACTAGTATGTGGATTGACTGATGACCAAATCTCATTGGTCATAAATATATGAGATATTAAGTCAATGCATAGTTACATGTTAGAGAATGATGTACTGGACAGACCCACCATGAGAATTCTATATGGAGCATTATGCGAAGTGTCATTAGCAATTCTCATAGTGACAATGATGTAATGGTCCTCCGACCTGAAATCGCTATATTACTACACGAGAATTTATGTACTTTGATATCATCAAATGTCACCTTTAATAGGGTGGACTATAAAGGTGATTATTGGATTCATCATGAATCGTGTGAGAAATATGAGTGATCTAGATGGAATTTAACCATCCTATATATTATGGGTGATATCCATAGGCCTCTTGATTGAGTATGACTACGAAATGCATGGTCATGCTCAAATAGTGATTTGTTTCATATAGTCTACTCATTGATCAAGAAAACTCAGATTAAATTATGAAGAGTATGACACATTCCATGACTCGAGTTTAATCTAGGATATTAAGGTTAAAAGGATTAAATTACATTGAAACATTGGTCACGAAAAGGTTGCATCGAATCATCGATCTTATTATTACTTGGGTAGCAGTGATGCATTACTAGATGTCGCTCACTGTTTATAATTTTATAATATGATTTTAAAATTATTGCCAACGTAATTATAACCTATAGGGTCACACACATAGAATGTTATTTAAAAGGGAATTAATTTAAATTTTAAGAATTTAAATATATTAATATGATTAATAGTATTTAAATCACGAATTTAAATTAAAAGGATAATTTGTATATATGTATATTAATTACGTAAGACTTAATTAAGAGAGAGAGAGATATATATATATATATATATATATATATATATATATATATATATATATATTCAGATTTTATAAAATTAGGTTTTGATTTGATTAATTCCTTTTAACTACTATATATATGATATATAGCAGCTACTTAGGGTTATATCATAATTGAAAAACCCTAGCCGCTCTTAGAGAGAGACTAGAGAGAAAACAGTTTCAGAAAATCCATTCCTTTTGGTGGCTAGTACCGCAAGTCCTTCTTATTGTAGAATTGTTCGACGGTTCGTGCGGCGTTCGTGTGGATACCGTAGAGGCGCAGTCGGTTTGTATTGCGTTGGAGATTCGAGGCGCAGTCGGTTTTAGATTCTCGTTTTTCATATTCGGTATAATCTCTAAACCTCTGAATTAATTGATTTTTCGCATGAATCCTGTTTTAGGGTTTCAAAAATTGCTTTAAAATTTTAATTTCCGCTGTGCGTTTCTGTGCCGAAACCCAACAATAATTGTTATTAATATTAAAATATTAATATTTTCATGACAAAATATCAAAAGTTATAATTTATAACTTAAAATATTTTTCTAACACTTAAATCATTTTTATATAATTTATAAAGCATTAATTCCATTTTTCCTTAATTTATTTAATATAGTTATTAAATAAACTAATTATCATTAATATTGATTAATTAATGAATTTCATCACGAAATATTAAAAGTCACTAAAAATAACTTAAAATATTTTCTTTTACCATAATACTATTTTTCATGATTTTTTATGTATTTAAATCATTTTTAAATAATTTATTTAATATTATAATTAAAGAAATTAAATACAATTTATATTCCAAAAATATTAAATATTTATGAAATATACTCTAAATAATTAAAAACTATTTTTCAGAATTTAAAATAATTTTTCAGAATTTATTTAGTATTTTTAATAATAAAAAACCATTTTTATGTATTTATTAATAATTTCTGGAAAATAATAATTACAAAATTAATAAAACCGTCCCTAAAGGGCCCTATAGCGACAGAACCGTCGCTATAGGTGTTCTTGGCCTGTTCTTCATTAAGCCCCGAAATGCATAGCCAGCTACCGGTTGGGTGGTTTGACCAGAATTTAAGTAGTGTTCTTGATGGATTATGGGTCGCTTACGGTGTTAATATAGTAGTACGAATGTAATACTATAACCTAAAACTAATATCATGTCCATACAACAACATCCCAGAGAGTTATCAGCCTTCAAAGATCTTGTCAGGACCTGTTCTTCATTTCTGGGTTACCCAGAAATAAAGAACAGTTCGGATAGGCTACTTTAGAAATAAAGAACAGTTCGGATTAGTGAGTTATAAAGGTTAATACTTATAGTAAACATGTAAGAGACAAATTATATAACATAATATCAGTATATCATCAACACAATCACTAGTTTCAAGCCGGTCAAACATTGTCAGAGAAAACGGGCTTTGAAGAATCTGTGTTTTTTCCAGATTGTTCTTCAGGCTGTTCGGTTAACGTAGTTTGACCACTATTATTTTTGATCCTGACCATGATCTGATGGGTATAAGGGCTTGTATATGTAAATCTCATGTCATACAAGTAAAATCTAACACCAACATGGCTAACACACTTAACAGATGTAAGATCAAAGGCTTAAAAAAAAATTTGTCAGATAACCTGGAAAAATTCTGGGTTGCCCAGAACTGGTTTCCCGTGAACGGTCAACGAGGTTTGACCGCTTGTATCTCTTAATCTACTAAGGATCTGGCCTTGTTTCTTGTTTTAGATTATAGTCCTCATGAGAGAGAACATGTTTATAACATAAAACAAGAAAAAGCAAAAACAGAAAGAGATCTATGGCCACTGACATTAGGCTGGCAGTCGATATTTTTTCAGTTTTTCTAGATTTGTAAAAATGCTTGATTCGTGCATCTAAGTGTTATAGATTCATGATCTATCAACCCAGATCACTTATAGACACCCTATTACACATATCTAACCAATCAATTACAACTTTTAACGTCAAATCAAAAGATTTCGAAATTTAGGGTTCATATACCTTTTGAGCTTTGATTTTTGATTTTTGATCTTTGATCTTGTTCTTGGCTTACTAATACTTGATCATGGCTCAACATTTAACTCACTCTCACTCTAGATTTCGAAAGTTAGAGAAAGAAGGGACTTCGGAGAAATGAAAAATTAAAGTGTGCACGACTCTCTCTTTAATCTCTATTAATTATTGTTGCAATGAAATGGATGATATAATTTGGCTGAATTCAGTGTTTGTAGCACAAGGCTAGTACTAGGGTTGGTGAGCAACTCACCTTAGGGCAACATTTGCAAGTTAAGCTTAAATAATGCACCCAAGGGTATTATAGTCATTTCCCATTTAATTTTAATGGCATTTTGGACTTTGGCCAAACCCTTAGGGTTTAAGGTTTGGTTAGGGTTAAGGGTTTGGAAAACTTTTAGGGTTTAGGGTTTGAACCCTCAAGTTTAGCAATTTAATTTCTAAAATTTCCAAATTGGGTTTTCAAAATTGAAAATTAATATTTCTTAATTATTATTTGAATTTTCTAATTATATTAAAATTTCTTAATCATTACTTAAATCTTTCTAATTAAGATTAGCATTTCCTAATTACCATCGCTAATTAAGCAATTAGGGTCAATATCACGGATTAGGGTTTACAACCCAAAATTAGGGTTTCTAATAGAAAATTAATTTTTCTAAAATAGAAATTAGATTTTCGTAATTAGATTAGGGTTTTCTAATTACTTAATCTTGAGAATTAGGATTATTATTTCCTAATTAACATTAAAAGTATTTAATTAACACTTAGGTTTTTCCCTATTTACAAATTAGGGTTTTAAATCCGTAATTAGGGTTTCAAATTTGGAATTAGGGTTTTGTAACCAATTTGTTAAGATTAACCTTAATTAATCCTATAATTATTTACACTTACGCCATTAAGTTCCCGATTTAGGGTTTCATGCACTGAATTAGGGTTTCGGATTCCCAGAGCTGAAATTAGGGTTTCCAGAACCGGTTCCTAGGGTTTCTTGTTAATCGTTAAGGTTTTCTAATCGAACGTTGATGTTCTTAATATATACTTATGGTTTGTTACAGATATCGTTTATATGGTCAACCCTTGACCCTTAACCACATATTGTACACATAAACACAGAACATATATACGTATTTCCTTAATCCTGAATAATTCACCTAAATTCTTCACAAAATTTTGAAATTCTCAAAATTCTATCTTCAAAATATCATACGCATACACTAATTTTCAGTCTATTTTCTAATTCTGAACCTTAAATCAATTAATAAAAATTTTAAAAATATTCAAAATTCTCGGGTTGTCACATTCACCCCTTCTTCTAAAAATTTCGTCCCCGAAATTTACCTTACACTTACACCATTCATCATACGTTTTCAAATTGTGCTGAAGGATCATATAGACCATGAACACATAGTTTTAACGGTAGTGATCATACCGCAAAACAATACATTACTTGGTATGTTTACAATCACAAAGAAGATAACTACCGTTGTTAGTACTTTAGGTGATCAGCCTATCGTACTCTTACGTCATGCATAACGTATTAATTATATATGTATAGCGAATATTTACGCTACTTGATTGGATTATTTATCCAAACAACATAGTTCACCTCAGTCTTATCATAGGATTTCGTACCAAAGCAATTTGGTTCGGGAAATTTATTTCAATGAACACTTTAGAGTTTTCATAAACTTTAGTCTAGCTGAATCGAATAGCATAGACTCATATCAATAATTCAATTCAATCGAATTATTTAGGTGTAGCCAAACCCCGTTGGCAAATTAAAATTTTTGAAAATATTTTCGAGAATGACGCCATGATGTCGTACTGTACTAACAGTCCGTTTGAGGATGTAGTCATTGTATGACTTTGTCATAACACATCATACAATAGTGGAACAACGATTTTAGATCAAATTCACACTATGTATTCCTGTATTTACAACTCCATCAAATTTTTATCATCTCTGCACCAGGTTACATGGTACATAAGTGATAAATAAAACAAATTTTGATATTTCAAATCATTTGCGTCTAGCTGAAATAAGTAGCATAGACTATACTTTAAACCGTTTCAAAAATGATTACGAGTCTACATTTTTTTTAAAGGCACATAGTGCGTATTTAGCTTGATGTCAACATTTCGAAGTCTAGCATAGCTAGGAGTTTCGGAAAACTTAATTCTTCACTAATAATCATTTCCTTAACAAACTATTTGCTCCTATTATCCCCAATACTACATTCACACTTAGTTCTACCCAGTTCGTTAAACTTAAGAACTCTTACTTAATCTTATATCCTCTACCTATGACCTATCTGTCTGTTATACACATGAGAAAGGAATCACCCACTTAACACGCATATAACAAATAGTGCGACACAAATATTCCAATAATTATCATTGCCAGAAACTAAGTGGTTTTTGCACCATGTACAATTCAGCTCCCATACGAAGAATCATACAACTCAGTTGCTGACACGAGTCCACAATTGAATCCCCACCTACCACTAACACCCTTCTCAATACGAATTTCATTTAATCCGTATTCATAATCCATAACTCTTTCATGAGTTTTCATAGTACAATTTCATAGTACAACTGCCACACAACAATCTTGCTGTAAACTTTTCAATCATTAGAATGATTCTTTCCATTCTATCACTTTATCAGATCACGGGGTGATCTTATCGTATATATTACGATTCATTTCTATATCTTGATCGTTTTATTTTACGATTTTCTATCACTGCACTTTTAGTCTTTTAGACTCTATCTATTCTTCACAACTGTTCACTTTATTATCAGAGTTAGGGAACTCTGTATCTTTTCACTCGCCGAGATTCATCTTTGAATCTTACCGACCAACTAACTCTATGTGAGTTAGATCTTATCCTAATCACTGTGGTTATTAGTCTCTGGTATTCCTACCTAAGGTTCATAACCTACAGCTTTGATACCAACTGTGACGGCCCCCGAATCCAGGTCCTAACTCACCTCGGATCCGGTACGATCATTCTATACAACTATTACTATTTGCGGAAGATATAAACATAAATTGTTTATACATTACATTACACACTATTCCCCAAGGTCGAGTAACCTTAACTTATACATAATTCATAACTTCTGACTTATAATAACATTATATACACTACTATTACAATTCTAACTACAAACGTAAACTAAAGCTGGAACTGTCTTGGACCTTTCCTTGTATCTGACGCATTCGTCTTAATCTGCAATGTTTTATCATGATATAGCAAGGGTGAGCATGAAAGTTGCCCAGCAAGTTTAAATTCAACAATATAACGATATATCATAATTGAAATGATTTGAATAATTCGCTGGCTATAATTCAACAATATAATTGTGAACTAGCAGGAATAAATTTATGACTGAACAAGTATTATATATGAACAAATATATCTGAACCAACTGGTAATGAAGGTGATCAGCCTTTCATACCTGACTTATACATGCAATATGTACAGAGTACAATTCATGGCAACCAGAAATGATTAACCATAAGCTTATCCGAATAAAACACTCTTAATAGAGTTAAGTAAAACAAACTTGTATGAACCATTGATTACCGTAACGCAATTTATAACGCTTTATCTGAAGACCTAATATTAGTAATATAGATCTCCAATATTAGAATAATATCATCATAATTTATAAAATAACCTAAACACATTACACATAACACATAACCCTATCAGTCTAAAACACACATAGGACTCGGTATCAAGTTAAACTTTTACAGTTTGAGTTGAACCTGACACAAATTTGACGTCCTGACGGTCTAGTCGGACTTTTATCGAGTCTAAGTTCAATTAAACTTTGCATTAAACACTTAACAGTATCATAGATAATTATTATCATTTATCGTGGATTTTCAATCAATAGAATTGTATTTGTATGAATTAAATACCACATAATTCTTTTATCATTAATATTTATTTATTATCAAATATTAATAAAATACATATCATAATATTATAATATATTTATAATATCACAAAGTATTTTTAATACTTTAAAATCATATTTATATGATTTTTAAACAGTTAAATTCTTTATCCGATAATTGCTATTAATATTAAAATATTAATATTTTCATGACAAAATATCAAAAGTTATAATTTATAACTTAAAATATTTTTCTAATACTTAAATCATTTTTATATAATTTATAAAGCATTAATTCTATTTTTCCTTAATTTATCTAATATAGTTATTAAATAAACTAATTATCATTAATATTGATTAATTAATAAATTTCATCACAAAATATTAAAAGTCACTAAAAATAACTTAAAATATTTTCTTTTATCATAATATTATTTTTCATGATTTTTCATGTATTTAAATCATTTTTAAATAATTTATTTAATATTATAATTAAATAAATTAAATACCATTTATATTCTAAAAATATTAAATATTTATGAAATATACTCTAAATAATTAAAAACTATTTTTCAAAAATTAAAATAATTTTTTTGAATTTATTTTGTATTTTTAATAATAAAAATCCATTTTTATGTATTTATTAACAATTTCTGGAAAATAATAATTACAAAATTAATAAAATCGTCCCTAAAGGCCCCTATAGCGACAGAACCGTCGCTATAGGTGTTCTTGGCCTGTTCTTCATCAAGCCTCGAAATGCATAGCCAGCTACCGGTTGGGTGGTTTGACCAGAATTTAAGCAGTGTTCTTGATGGATTATGGGTCGCTTATGGTGTTAATATAGTAGTACGAATGTAATACTACAACCTAAAACTAATATCATGTCCATACAACAACATCCCATAGAGTTATCAGCCTTCAAAGATCTTGTCAGGACCTGTTCTTCATTTCTAGGTTACCCAGAAATAAAGAACAGTTCGGATAGGCTACTTTAGATCATCATATCTTTCACCCTGAGCTTGATTAGTGAGTTATAAAGGTTAATACTTATAGTAAACATGTAAGAGACAAATTATATAACATAATATCAGTATATCATTAACACAATCACTAGTTTCAAGCCGGTCAAACATTGTCAGAGAAAACGGGCTTTGAAGAATCTGGGTTTTTTCCAGATTGTTCTTCAGGCTGTTCGGTTAACGTAGTTTGACCACTATTATTTTTGATCCTGACCATGATCTGATGGGTATAAGGGCTTGTATATGTAAATCTCATGTCATACAAGTAAAATCTAACACCAACATGGCTAACACACTTAACAGACGTAAGATCAAAGGCTTAAAAAAATTTGTCAGATAACCTGGAAAAATTCTGGGTTGCCCAGAACTGGTTTCCCGTGAACGGTCAACGAGGTTTGACCGCTTGTATCTCTTAATCTACTAAGGATCTGGCCTTGTTTCTTGTTTTAGATTATAGTCCTCATGAGAGAGAACATGTTTATAACATAAAACAAGAAAAAGAAAAAACAGAAAGAGATCTATGGCCACTGACATTAGGCTGTCAGTCGATATTTTTTCAGTTTTTCCAGATTTGTAAAAATGCTTGATTCGTGCATCTAAGTGTTATAGATTCATGATCTATCAACCCAGATCACTTATAGACACCCTATTACACATATCTAACCAATCAATTACAACTTTTAACATCAAATCAAAAGATTTCGAAATTTAGGGTTCATATACCTTTTGAACTTTGATTTTTGATTTCTGATCTTTGATCTTGTTCTTGGCTTACTAATACTTGATCATGGCTCAACATTTAACTCTCTCTCACTCTAGATTTCGAAAGTTAGAGAGAGAAGGGACTTCGGAGAAATGAAAAATTAAAGTGTTCACGACTCTCTCTTTAATCTCTATTAATTATTGTTGCAATGAAATGGATGATATAATTTGGCTGAATTCAGTGTTTGTAGCACAAGGCTAGTACTAGGGTTGGTGAGCAACTCACCTTAGGGCAACATTTGCAAGTTAAGCTCAAATAATGCACCCAAGGGTATTATAGTCATTTCCCATTTAATTTTAATGGCATTTTGGACTTTGGCCAAACCCTTAGGGTTTAAGGTTTAGTTAGGGTTAAGGGTTTGGAAAACTTTTAGGGTTTAGGGTTTGAACCCTCAAGTTTAGCAATTTAATTTCTAAAATTTCCAAATTGGGTTTTCAAAATTGAAAATTAATATTTCTTAATTATTATTTGAATTTTCTAATTATATTAAAATTTCTTAATCATTACTTAAATCTTTCTAATTAAGATTAGCATTTCCTAATTACCATCGCTAATTAAGCAATTAGGGTCAATATCACGGATTAGGGTTTACAACCCAAAATTAGGGTTTCTAATAGAAAATTAATTTTTCTAAAATAGAAATTAGATTTTCGTAATTAGATTAGGGTTTTCTAATTACTTAATCTTGAGAATTAGGATTATTATTTCCTAATTAAGATTAAAAGTATTTAATTAACACTTAGATTTTTTCCTATTTACAAATTAGGGTTTTAAATCCGTAATTAGGGTTTCAAATTTGGAATTAGGGTTTGTAACCAATTTGTTAAGATTAACCTTAATTAATCCTATAATTATTTACACTTACGCCATTAAGTTCCCAATTTAGGGTTTCATGCACTGAATTAGGGTTTCGAATTCCCAGAGCTGCAATTAGGGTTTCCAAAACCTGTTCCTAGGGTTTCTTGTTAATCGTTAGGATTTTCTAACGGAACGTTGACGTTCTTAATATATACTTAGGGTTTGTTATAGATATCGTTTATCTGGTCAACCCTTGACCCTTAACCAAATACTGTACACATATATACAGAACATATTCACGTATTTCCTTAATCCTGAATAATTCACCTAAATTCTTCACAGAATTTTGAAATCCTCAAAATTATATCTTAAAAATATCATACGCATACACTAATTTTTAGTTTAGGTTCTAATTCTGAACCTTAAATCAATTAATAAATATTTGAAAAATATTCAAAATTATCGGGTTGTCACAGGGGAGGTTGTAAGACCCCAACTTATTATAAATAAAATCGAATTTTCTCTAATTATTATTGTGAATAATAAGGTATTAATTTGATATAATTCTCTAGTTCTGGGCGAAATGTGCAAATTTTACAAAATAAGCAAGTGTTTATAAAATAATCATATTTGTCGGGGGAATATTCGTTTGGTCGTGGAATATTCTTGTTGTCGAGGAATATTCGTACGACGACGCAGTCATTTGTGGGCCCCATAACAGAATAACTGTCGGATGAAGAAAACGACAAGTTTGAATTGTTATAAATAACGGCGTAGTTGTTACCGTTAACACTGTTGGAATACCCAGTGGTTAAAATACAGTAATACGCGTGGATGCACAGTATTGATGAATTATTGATCCTTACGTAAGAAGGCACTACTCAATAATTATTACAGTAGTTACTGTTTAATATTTTATTTTATTGATTCAATAATTGCTGCGTTGATATTTTATATTATTGTTGTTTCAATAATTGTCACTGCACAATATTTCCCATTATCAGATCAATAATTCATATTATTTGAATAATATTATTAGATAGCATTATTGGCAATGTCTAGAAAGTTCTGTCAAGGAGAGGTTTGGTCACCTAATTGCGCGCCAGTAAGGAGAAATTCTTATTGGAAAGCCCCCTCTTTCCTGGGAACGGCTTGGTTGTCATAAATGTGATTCTGTAATATTATTTGTGAATAATTAATTATTGATTCATATGATAAGAAAATATTTATTTTATGTGGATATAAATACTGGATATATTTATTGTGGTTAAAAAATGAAGGAGTTAATGTTGAGGTGTTTTATCAGTATTTTTGTCGGAATGGATGTATTAAAAATTAAACCAGTGTTTTTGAGATATATTGCGTGAGTTATAATTTTTAATCCGACCGTTGGATCGTTGTGATTTTTGGATATATTATACATATATAAGTTGAGTATATGTCCACAAATTCTGAACCGTTAAAAATTAACGTATGATTTGTTATGAATTTTAAGAGGTGACTGATTCGGAAATTAGGTTTATAAATGATTTTGGTGGAAAATTCTAGAATTGAGTGGGGCCCACTTGTGGTTGGTGAAGAAATGTACTGAATTTTATTTCAAATGTGGTGGGTGGCAATAGTAGCAGGTAAAGCCATCAGGTTGCAGGTCAAGTCTGCTTCGGCGTGCTAACACTTTCTTATAAATAGAGGGCTAAGTTAGAATTGAAAATCACACCAGAAATATAAGCTTTCTCTCTTTCTCTCTCTATATTATCGAGAGTATTTTGTGAGTATTAAGATACTTTGTAAGTTTATATTTTTCAGTATAAGTTTCTGTCAGCACTATAACCGAAATTCAGTCAGAAGTACGGTTATTTTGAGGTAAGGGATGTTATTTTCTTCATATATGATATTATTTCTTTAATATCATTATGCCGAAGTATTGATCTGAACTTTTTATCAAATTTAGAACTTTTTGTGTCGGGGTTACTATTCACGTATACGGCACTATTCACGAATACGGCACTATTCACCGAAAAAAATAAAATTTTCTCTTTTTGTCCAAGATGTCTATTATGATTACTATCTTTGATTGTATCCATGTTTTGATCTTTATTCTTAAATTTTGCTTCAAAATTGGTTATTATGGAGTATTATTGATCTTGGATAAACTGTTATACGAATCCCTACTATTTGTCCTTCTGTCTCACTGAATTCGTTTTCTTTAAAATATTTTTCATCATCCTCAGTCCTAAATGATGATATTACTAAATATCTTTGGCCTGTAGTGCAAAGATAAATGATTAACTGATGAATATCTTTGGCCCGTAGTGCAAAGATGAACAGGTGTTGAGATGAACATGACCAACTGGTGATACAAATGAATATCGTTGGCCTGTAGTGCAAAGATAAATATTTGATTCAAGATGTATATTGATTGATGTTACATGGATAAAGTATTGATGATGGACTTTTAAATCTTAGAAGATAGTGGAATTATTTCTCTACTTGACTCTTCTAATGGATTGTTGTTTCCGCTGCAGTTGTTGATATAAAACTTGTTGTCTATTATATTTTATCAGATTTTTCCCTGTTGAAGACTAATGATAATTTGTTGTATATTATCTTAGTCATAATATTCTTTACTGGGCTAGTTGAGCTCACCCTTTTCCTTTTTGTTCCATTTTTCTTCTCAGGAGGTGAGAACATAGCAGGATCTAGTCGGGGTATGGAGTGATGGTTCTAGAAAGATGTTTTAGCAGTTCTCACTATTTCTATAAAATAGTGTTTGAATAATTGTAATGAGAATTTATTTGAGTGTGGATATTGTCTAGAAGACAATATTTGTATTTAAACTCATAGTATGTGTTGTCGTATTTTGCACGACAATTGTATTATTGAAGTTGTAGTTTGCTTTCTGTACCATGTATTTGGCGACTCAGAATGGGTGTTGTATACCTATTTTGGGGGCATCACATTTTGTTTGTATCTCAATGAATTATCATATACAAGCGTCAATTTACAGTTTAACATGAGAATTGGCCACTATAATTGAAAATTACTCAAGCCATATGAAGAACACATATACTGTCAAAATTTTCTTCTACTGTCAAACGAATTTAGCATACAAATTTCTTGTTTTTAAACATAACTCTAGCATCATCAGCATGTATCATCACAATTACCAAGTATCTATCCACAATTCACAAATTTTGATTTCACAGAATAAATAAAAGTTTGCCGTAATACTCATAAACATAAATAATATCCAAGTTGTAGAACATACCTTCAATTATCAACACAATCGTTGTCAATTACTTAAATTGTTGTGAAAATTCTTAAGACTCTCTCTCAATTTTCTCTGAAGCTCTCACAAAACTCGTTACTCTCAACTTGGAAAAATAGAATGCGTAATAACAAGGAACTGATACTCAAGCGCAAGAATAAAACTGATACTTAATAACACAACTAATGATATTAACGGTTATAACATAAACATATATAATATAAATATATTTTATTTATTATTTTATTTATTTTATTTAATAAAAACTAGAAATCCCAAAAGCCATAAGGCTTGTTTGGCAAAAACCCTTTAAATATTAAAGAATTAATATATTAAGCCTTGTTTGGTAAAAACTAAATTAAATTACTTTAATTTATTTTAATAACTCCATATAATATTGTTATTTGTCACACTATATTTAATCAAGCTTTCATATTTATTCTAATTAATTCAAATCACAATTAATTAAATAAATCCTTTAATCACAAAACACAATACAAATAATTAATCATTAAATTGAAATATCAATATAATAATCATTTCCTTAATTCATCAATTATTTATTAAATAAATAATTAACTAAACAAAATTAATTCAATTGAACAAAACAAAATTAAATCAATTGAACAAATATTTATTCAACGATAATCACATGCATTAAATATTTATATAAATCAATAAATATTTAATATTACATTTAAAATTCTGGAATGTTACAGACCGGACCCGCGCTTTCATGCTGCTGGTTCAGAAGACATCTATAAAGAAAAAATTTAGGATGTTAGTATGAGTTATAAATAAACATGTCAAGGATATAGAGAACATGTACATATGTAATTGTATGTAATACAATTAAAACTAAACATACATTTTATAGAAAAGGACAATAATGACAATTAATTGTATGAAATAGTTAACTATGATTACTATAAATGAAAGGTACATAAACATGACTGCAAAATCATTAACTACGACAACTATAAATGAAAGGTACATAAACATGTTAAGGATATAGAGAACATTCTTATATGTAATTCATTATAATACAATTAAAACTAAACATACATTTTAATGAAAATCGTTGTCTGAGTCAGAATCATTTTGTACAAGTATCGGAGATTCATAACCATCTTCTTCAGATTCTGTGTCAGTGTCAATCAATAACTCTTCCTCAGTATCACTGTCATCTGGCACAATATCTGTCTCGGGATCCAATTCATCAGGTTCATCTCCACCCTCTAACTGGATTACATCATTGTTGTCCTCTATATTTATTATAGGAGGTCTATGAAGCATCTCATCTTGGTAGAAATCTCCGTATATTACTTGGACACGACTTCGAGCAGGAGTATGAATTACAACTTGCCAATCTGTAGGCGGTCTATCCCTTTTCCTAACATGACTAGGAGTGTAGTATATTTGTACTGTTTGAGTTGGTAAAACAAACGGTTCGTTGGAGTACGCCGACCTATGAAGATCAATATCGACGATTCAATGTATGTCAACACGTATCCCTTTATCAATGTGCACACATCTTCAACCTGCTTTTTGGACAATGCGTACCTTGCATGCAGTTTGACCATCTTACCATTAGTAGATTCATAAAGTTCTAATCTAGTACGCTTACAAATATCTTTCTTGTCCAACTGTGCCTTATCATTATTTTTTGTCTTGCCCGCAGCACCCATCACGGTGTTAAACACATTGTCAAACACATTCTTCTCAATATGCATCACGTCTAGATTATAACGAATCAAATTTGTAGACCAATATGGCAGTTCCCAAAAGATGCTTCTCCGAACCCAATTATGAGACACGCCAAACCCATCGACGATGTCAGAGGTAACAATCTTACCGAATGGAATGACTGGCAATCTCATCACATGGTCACGCATCTCCGTCCCCGACAGTCGCGGTGCTGGCATATCATGATCTACTTTCCCTTTCCTGAAGTTTTCTCTATTTCTTCGAAACAGGTGATATACCTACAAGAAACGACAATGACAATCAAACCAACATGACTTTCGACCATTTGATAGATTGAAAGACTTTGTATGATCCATACAATATGTACAAGCCAACTTCCCATGTGTACTCCATCCAGATAACATACCATAAGCAGAAAAGTCACTTATAGTCCACATAACCGCTACCCTAAGGTTGAAATTTGTTTTCGTGGAAACATCCCAAGTCTATATTCCATCCTCCCACAATACCTTCAACTCGTCTATAAGAGGTCTCAAGTAAACATCTAGGTTCTTTCCAGGACTCTTGGAACCAGGAATCACGAGTGAAAGAAACACGTACGGTTGTTTCATACACATCTAAGGAGGCAAGTTATATGGAGCAACAATCACAGGCCAACAGGAGTACGGAACAGGTGAGTGGTTGAACGGGTTGAAACCATCAATGAACAATCCAAGCCTCACATTTCTAGGTTCCAATACAAACCCGGGATGTGCTAAGTTGAAATCTTTCCAAGCCTGCCCATCTGCGGGATGGTTCAGTTCTCCATCTTTGGATGGAGATTTCGAATGTCAAGTCATATGTTCAACTGTTCTTGAAGACATGTTCAATCTTTTGAGCCGAGGTGTAATTGGAAAATACCTTAAAATCTTAAAAGGTATATTCGTCTTTTTTGTAGTCACACCCTATTTATTAGGCCTAAATCGATCATGACTGCAAAACGTGCACTTTGTCATCTTTTTATTTTCTTTATAAAATAACATGCAATCGTTCGGACATGCATCGATCTTTTGATATCCAAGACCCAACTTCTTCACCATTTATTTACAATAGTAGTAGTTATCGAGCAATTTTTCATCGACAGGTAACATACTCTTAATGGCCCTCAAGAGTGACTCAAAACACTCATGGCTCATGTTGTGATCAGCCTTGATGTTAAGTAATGTCTCCACTGCAGACAATGTAGTGTGCTTCGTGCAACCATGCCACAACGATTCGCTACCCTCGTCTAACAACTTAAAGAATGCTTTGGCATCAGAATTCATAGGTTGCTCTCTGCCTTGTTCCCAATCAAAATATGGCCCTGCAATATCATGAACCATGTCATTCATACGATGGGTACTGCTGCCTGGATTGTGTACTTGTGCGTTGCCACTATCTCTTCTCTGCCCATGTGCCCACCAACATTATTCGTAATTGTTCATGAACCCAGAAACAAGTAAATGATAGTTTACTATATCTCTGTCCATATAATTTATATTCTTACACTTCAAACAAGGACATCTTATCTTGTTCTGACCATTAACACATTCCGGGTGACTATACACATAATCTAGAAATACTTGGCAACCAGCTCTAAATTTTGTTGTAGCACCTATCTGGGCACTTGACTTTTGTCTTCTCATCCAACTACGGTCTGAATAGAGGTTCATGATACCACGGTACCTACTACAGACAACATGACCTTATACTACAATATGTTTATAAGCATATGACTTGAGCATACTTGTAACCATATGATTGTAAGAATATGACTTGAGCATACTTGTAAGCATATTGTTTGAGCATATATACTAGCTAGTAAGCATATGACTTGAGCATACTAGTAAGCACATAAAGAGGTCGTTAATATCAGCGATGTTTGTAACGCCCGAGAAAATCGGATTTTTGATAATTAAATTTTTATTTTTATTAAATGAATTTAATTGATTATTTATGGAGCAAGCTAATCGAAGGTCGTTCTATGACCTAGAAATGTCAGAACATCGTAGGATTTTGGCTACATGGTAGAATTAAAGTGTTTGAATTTCTAAGACGAAAATAAAAGTTTTCCAAAAAATTTTCTGAAAAACACTATTTACGCATTTCTGCTCGGGAATTATTTTTGAACTTCCGAGAAATACGTAACGATAGAATATTGAGGTGAGATGGAATATCTAATAATATTTCAGTTATGTAAAACGTAATATTTCGCCTGTGGACTTAAAACCTAACGTTTAGGAAATGTGACTTTCGAGAAGGAATTTAAATGTATGTAATAAATTAAGCGATGATCGTATTATACGTAGGTATTGTACGAGGTAAGGAATACAAATACTATATGAGTTATTATATGAGTACGTATGAATAATGTTATGTCGTATATGTTGACTAAGTATACGAATTAGAGTACGAGAATTATACGTATAATATATGTTATAAGGCTTTAAGCCAAAAGAAAGGAATTGGTTTGATTTGTTAAGTATTATGTGAGCCCAAGTATTGGATGGTTAAGTCCAATGTGAGCTTATTAGTGCAAGCTCAATGTTTGTTTAATTACAAGTCCAAAGTAAAATTATGCTAGAAGCCCAAATGATTAAGTAAGTTAATTAAGCTAAGGCCCAAAGTAATTATCCAATGGGTACGAACCATGGAGCAAACCGTGGATAGTCCAAAGTGGTGGACAAGAAATGGATGTGATGAACAAGTAAACCTAGAGGCTAAGTTAGTGTGGTGATCACACAAAGTGCATAAATATGATGACCAAGTAAAGGAAGTAAGGAGCAAGTAATCTTAAGTGCTAAGCAAGAGATAAGTTAAGTAATAAGCAAGTAGCTTAATTGTTAAGTAAGTGTGGTGGACAAGCACTGTACCTTTATGTGATGAGCAAGTAGACTTAAGGATTAAGCAATGAATAAGTTAAGAAAACTTAATGGCTAAGTGTTGTGATGATCAAGTATATGTGGGGAGCAAGTTTACTTGATTAATAAGCTTGGAATAGTAAGGAGGTGGAGGGATTAATGACCCTTATGCCCTAACTTTGGTTTGCCTATAAATAGCAAGCTTAGATTTCATTTGTTAGTTGTTAGTTTTTCATCCAACAACTCATAAGTTGAGAGCTTAGTGGCTTGAGAGAATAAGCACTTATAAAAGCTAGACTTCCTTTGTTAGATTTTCCACCAATAACTTCTAGCTTATTGGTTAGAGAGAGTAAGTGAGAATAAGCTAGCAAGTTAACCTTTGAAGTTCAAGAATCAAGAAAGAGATTAAAGATTTACCAAGTGTTATTCAAAAGTAAGTGATCTTAAACCATGTTTTTTTTTCTCTCTTCCATTGATAGAGAAGGGGGTATTGGTAGAACAAGCATGCTAAGAAGAGGTTGGAATAATGAATCAAAGGGCTTAAGTCTTAATAAGTCGGATAAGTCATGAATAAGAAATTCATTCGTAAATAAGTTATGAACTTATAATGAAAGTATAAGAGCTTGTTAGAATTTGTAACATGTTTACCTTAATAAAATTAGTATGATTAATAAGATGTAAGAATAATGATTAAAAGACTTAACTCATTAATAAGTCGTATGAAAATAAGACATAAGTCATGAAATGGAAATATAAGTATTTTATACTTTAATAAGTTACAAAATCATCAAGAATAGGTAATAACTTATCATGAATATAAGTTAATGAAGTATGTATGTCAATAGGTTAGTATGTCGGAATGAATCCAAGTGAAATGGTTTAAAAATCTCAAGTAACGAAGTTTCGTCGAAATTTACACGATTAGACGACAATCGTCGAATTCGTGAAATTCTCGAAATGGAAGTCGAATTTTGATATTGAGCTTGGAAACATTGGTTTTCAATGGAGACAAGTCGTATTTCTCATTATAAAAGTTGCGGACTCGAAAATGGCCGGATTCCGACTTAGAACGAAGAAACGAGCGTTGAACGTTCACGAACGTTTATCGTTTTTGTTAAAAATAGACTAATAGGTGAAATTTTTGCAAATGAAGTCGAATAAATAAAATTCTTGCATGAACACGTAGAGTACGTGATTTGTGAACCGTAGGCTCTTGAACGAGCCAATTCGGACTTATAACGAAGAAGTTACGAGGCGAGGAATCTCACAAGTGTAAAAAGTCTGTCAAATTTTTTCTGGTGCACAGAGCTGGCGCCGCGGCGCCAGCCCAAGGCCAAATAGCCCGCGCCGCAGCGCCGAGCTTGGTCGAGCAAAGCTAAAACCTTCGGAAGAGTGGCACCACAGCGCGATAGTTAACAAAGGGACTCGCACCGCAGCGCCGAGTCCGGTCTCCAAGCCCTAATAGGCGACGCCGCAGCGCGACACAGAGTGTAATAGCCGGCGCCGCAGCGCCAGACTTAAAACTTAGACAATGAAGAATGATTACAAGTGGAACATGAATGGGAACTGTTAACAATGAGTTAAGGAACTTAATCAAACATTTTTAAGTTATAATTAAACCCCAAGTATGATATCTTAGGGTTAAAGAAAGTCAATTAATGATGAACGTGAATGATATGCAATAAGTGTACTTAACCAATGACGATCGAGTTTCGATTAATAACGTAAGGACATTAGTAAGCCGTGAGGAAGGATAATTAACTTGAACCGAGTTGTATTAATGAAATATTTCACTTAAGTGTTATAAGAGAACGAAGTTGGTAAGGACGATGTAAAAGAATGACGAAAAGCCGAAACCAATAAATAACAAATCTAATACGGGATTAGATTGAGAAGAGGGGTAAGATTCTTTAGGAACCAAGTATGTTCATTCATGACCTAATGTGGTATGTTATGTGATTATGTGTTATAGAGACTGTAAAGACTCAAAGGAAACGTAGTTATTCGGTAGCAGACGCTGAAGGCAAGTTTTTCCTAAACGCTTGCCTAACCTTCGTGTTAGCCAGGTTTTCAAATGATTCAAGTTATGAGATGCATGTATGGTTTTAAAGAAAGAGTCGATGCCCGTTTTTACTCGGCTAGACTAATCTTGATAAGTTAATTGATTTATTTACAAGTCTTTCAATATAGAATTGCTAACGCTATCCTACGCCAACTAATTGGTACGGATTCAAGGTAAGTCTAAATATGAATAAACAAATGTATTTTCATCGAGTATTCGATTGGCACGTGAGGTTGCCACTACTTAAACGTATACACGTTTAATGGATGTAGTGTTGATCAACATAGAGTACTATAGGCTGATCACCTAGAAGTGCTCGTAAGATATGCCGGACTTAAGGACTTCGTGCCGGGTTGTCCTTTTTAAAGAAACTATAAGACGTTCACGTCTTGAACCAGAATTGATTAATATTGTTATTGTAAAATGTTTTGAAGGAAAAGAAATGCTATTTTAAGTTATTGATAATACTTCGTAACTATCATCCAGTTATGGAAGATATACGATTTCCTATGTTTCAAGCATGCTTTTAAAAATGAAATTGTTGTACTTGCTGAGCTTGTTATGCTCACACTTGCTTGAACCATATGATTACAGCTTAGACGATATGACCAAAGGATTCGACAAGGATAAAGTGAAGGCTAAAGCGAACTTTTAGCATACCTATGTAATAGTATAGGTTTGTAATGATAATATTTGATATTATGACAAGAACAAATGTAATGGTTATAAAGAACTTGGGGAATAGTAGTATTATTTTGGAATATATATAAGACAGATTCATTCTTTTGAGGCTTTTTCAATTGAATGTTTGTGGGAATTGTAGCACCGTGGAGCACCATCTGTCGGGTTGAAAGAGACCCAGATTTGGGGGCGTCACAATGTTCGTAATTACCCGACCAACAAAAAAATTTCGACAGTCTCCCCTATAATATGGACTAGCCACATACACGACGACGTGTATTTATGATCATTTCTAGGCACCCAAGACACAAACCAAGAGAAATATACAAATTTCTAATATAATAAGACCAAAACAATAACGAATGAATGCAAATTAAAATAGTACAAAGTTCAGAAGTATGTGCCATTCTTCACGAAGACAGTTATGCTTATTGATATGTGATCTTGCACTATTATGGGACTAAATTTGATATGAAGCTTATAACAGTTACTGAGTATGTATATGTTATGGTGTAGATTTCTACTTTGACCATCTAATTCTTGTAACTTGATTGCTTAATAATACTAGTGATAATTGATATGCTTATAGTATTTTCATTTGGGTGATCCTGGAGTATGTCCCATGTCAAATGTCTAACGGTTCCCCACCCACTCCTTGGGGCCCCGGTCCCCTTTTTCCTTCTTTCAAAAAAAGATCTTTCACTTTAACAATGCCACTTACCTATTTAAAAACATATTGTCTTTCCACATATTTCAGTTTAAGTTATAGACTATCAATATATATCATTTAGTGGTTTTACGTGTAGCAGAATCCATACAAGTGAAAAGTTTTTATTTTTCAGTTCATATTTTGATAATTAGTCAGCTCAAATAATCTTCTTTGGGTGGGATAAATAAGTAGTGGGTAGTTCTTTTTAGGTTTTACGTTAGAGGGTATTTGTACTAACAAAGTTGTGACCCGTCAATAAAGGGTACCCAAAGCCCTTTCTCCATCTTAACCAATAAGTTTAGATATGGCCTCCTATCATGCTAATTTAGGCATCTTTAGGGATGTTACTTATGTTATAGTTAGATTCTTTTTCTTTTTCCTTTTACTTTATGTATTTGTTATCACAAGTATAGTGACGTAATTTAGTCATGAAAATGAGATCTTGTAGGTTATCAGTTTGTGTTGAACACTGTGTTAAACTGTATTCAGTTTGACGTAATTTGTATAGTTTGTAATTTAGTTTGTAATTTGTATGTTATGTAAGTTTGTCTTGTAGGTTATCAGTTTGTAGCACCTAGTCAAATATGGAGATTTATGAAGTCTTTATGTAATGCTACTACTAATGCAATACTTAAACTACAGTTTATTGGTAATGCTACTACTAACCGTAGGAAGAAGGTCAACAAAATATTATTCACTAATAAATATATTCCATGACTTGAGCATTACCTGATTAAATAAAATTACAGTTGTAGCCTTAAAAACCTCTTGGCATTTTATTCAAATTTCATTGGTACATTGTATGTAGTAAGCAACACAAAACAAAATAATCATTTCACAAAAAAAAAAGTCGTATATGACTTTAAACATGGTTAATATCTGTAATTCCAAATATTTAATGTGATGTGAATTTATTTTAATTTCTGGAATAGCAAATTTTTTTTAGTACTAATACTCTTTATTAATTTAAAATCAAATAAATTCAAATAACTTGAATTTTAAAAATTGACTAGAATTTTGGAAAATAAAAAATAAAATAAAAGGAATATGCACATACACTCAAAGTACCTAAAATAGTTAAAAATACTCTAAAGTAAGAAGCTAAAATCCTAGTCTCTCATCGGACAATAATCTAAAGTAAGAAGCTAAAATAGGTTATCAGTTTTTGCACCTAGTCTGTCCTCGGACAATACTCTAAAGTAAGAAGCTAAAATCCTAGTGAGACCATGCAATGAAAAGACACTAATTTAGTAGTTCAACAAATTACCTGTAGAAAATTAGTAGCTCACTTGATTGCAAACAGAACTGCACTGCATTGGAACCCAATTGAAAATCAAAACCCAATTGAAAAACAAAACTCAGTACTTTCTCAAAACCCAATTGAAAATCAAAACCCAATTGATGAAATCTATTGCATAAATACTTAATTAACAATTACAAGTTTGCTACCTGAGTTGTTGAGACGGGCGGCATTGGTGAACAATATCAATCTCCCTCTTCCTTTCTCCCCCTTCTCCCTCTTCTCCCTCTTCTGCTCTCCCTCTTTTTCTTTTCTTCTGATCGAGCGAATGCCTGAGTCTGTTTACATTTAAGAAGATCAACGACCGCTATCCGCGACCGCATGCGGTCGCTAATTTTTAATGACGTGGATGGATCAGCGACCACATGCGGTCGCTGATATATATTGGTCGCAAAAACACACGCGCCAACGTTTCGCACCAATTTTTGGGAGGGAAATGCATGTCAGCGACCGCTCAGCAACTGCATGCGGTCGCTGATATAAACTAGCGACTAGAATAAGTGTCGGTCGCAGATAGCGGTCACTGTTAATACTATCAGCGATCGGATTGGGCGGTCGCTGAAATCTTTGGTTGCAGATAGCTATTTTTCATGTAGTGTAAATATGCTCTATTTTTGACTTCGTTATTAATATTTTAATTTTGTAGGGTCTTGTTGATGAGCCTCCGGTGGGTGGAGGCTGTGGCACAGGCGATGCCCATGGTGGAGATGGTAATGACCGTCAGGTTGATGCTGATGAGACTATGGAGGGTGGGTCCGGCAGTCAGATCGGAGGTGGGTCCGGTGATGGGATCGTAGGTGGGACCGGCGGTGATGATTTTATATTTTGATTTTAATGTATGTATTTATACAACTTTTGAGTTTTACAGACTAGAGTTTAGTATCTAGTTAGGTTGATGGTATATGTATCTAACTATATTGATTTTTTATGATTACATTTTGTTTCTACATCGTACAACTTTTATCTATAAGTCATTACATTGTTTACATATTTGATGGTTGATAGCAAAAGCTATGATTGTTATTGATATACGTTCGTGAAGAATTATTCATTTTTCTTTAGTTTGTAACATGTACAATTATGTATATGTAAATGAACAGGGGAATTTTGCAATTTTTCAATAAATAAATAAATTTAAAACTCTGTCATTGGCGATGGGGGGAGGGTCATTGGCGATGGTTATGTCGTTGGTATTGACCATTGTTTGAATTTTTTAAAATGCTTATTACTGACGGTCTGTTCGTCGCCAGTGCCGTCGCTAATGACTCATTGCCGACGGACAGCCATCAAAAATGACTCCCATCGGGAATGACACACTTACCAACGGCGAGCGACGGGAACCAGGGGTGACGACCTATACGGTTACGGAAAGGACGACAAACCATGCCGTCGCCAATGACCTCATTGCCTACGGCAAAAGGGTCATTGGCGACAGCATAGCCCGTCGGCAATGACCTTTTTTTTGTAGTGTCATTTGTAATGCCCAAAAATCCGGTCTATCTGCAAACCTAACTTTGGTGTATCACGAGTACTTACCATTCAATCCATACATCATTATATCATTAAATATAACAACATATTTCTTTAATTCTCAGATTCTATTACCTTCATTCATTACAAATACAGATAATTAAATTATTCTTTACATGTATGACCTTTATATGCCCCAACAGATACTTAACAAATTATTAAACTATTTTATAGTTTAATTAACTATTCTACATTACAAGTCTTGTCTTGATCTTCACGCTCATTCATATAATGAATGGAACATCGTCTGGATACCGATCAGTGTGACCTTCACAGGGTCCTTAAGTTCATTCTATCTTCGTTCGCTGAAAATATTTTTATTTTAAGCAAGTGTGAGAATTCAATTTCTCAGCAAGTCATAGTAGTTGAATAATAACAAATTAAGAATCACGTGTTCTTTTAAAAGCTTCAATAACCGAACAAAGGTTATGAAAATAGCTCAAATAATAGGAATAAATATGATTCTTATCATTTTAAAAAATTCATTTTAACATAACTTCAAATTCTTATATTTTTTTGTTTACATTATGTCTAGCTAGAATCATTAGCATAGACTTAACATTTACAGTTCATGAATAAATAGAACTCTTTCATATTGAACAGTTCAATCATAGAACAGTTCATCTTACATAAACACATAAGGGGTTAAATACACATTTCCCCACTCTACTCAACCTCGGTTTACAAATGCATCACTGAACTAAAATTTTTTACAGTCAACTCAGTGAACTATACGTTATTTACAAAAAGTGATTTTGTCGTCTATGTCTGTTAACCATTTAACAGAAGAATGATGTGGCAATACGTGGCAATACTGGCAACTGATTAAATATATTACGTGGATTTTATCCCAAAATTCCTAAACCGACTAAATCTCTAAATCCCCAAAATCAGACCTAAATCATTTGGTCTTCATTTAAAAAGAGGAATCAAAACACTATCCCCAAAATCAGACCCAAATCGATTCCAACTCCTGCCTTCATTCCACATAGATCGACGAAGGAAAAGAAGACAATTAAGAGTGGAACTAACATGAGCTCCAGCGAAAATAGTTTCACAAATCGCGTCGAAGATTGGGAGATGCCCAGAACTCCAGTGACATGCTGATGTGGGATTGTCGCACCGATGTGGGTAGCTTGGAAAGAGGGAACTGCTGACCCGGGAAGAAGATTCATCGGTTGTGCTCCTTTCAAGGTATGTGACCTAATTTCTTCTAGTTGGGCTACAGGGACCTAATTTTTGTTGTAATATTTAACAACACCAAAAGTTGTTCTGGTGTTGTTAAATATTTGAGTATTAGATGTTTGAGGAAGAGTTATTTGTTATTTGAAGATTTGAAAAGTTGATGATTTCAAAGAGAGGATGTCTTTCTTACTGATTTGAAAAGTTGATGAGTAGAAGTTGCAATTTTGTAAATTTTAAAAATTTACAACCAAAGTCGTACACTTTACTGTATATAGAGTGAAATGGAAGATTTTTATGTTTTTAATGACCTAAATACCCAATTTCATGCTTGATAAAAGCATGAAATTTGTTGTATGTTGTAGAAGCATATTTGTTATGGGCTTGATGGATGGATTTGTGTGTAACTGGTTGCAGGATAACAAGTTGTGTTGTAGATTCTTTAAATGGTGTGATCCTCCATTTACAGAGAGATCAAGGGAAGTGATATTGCAGCTAAAGGGAAAGATAGAAAGAAACAATGAAAAAATTGAGAGTTTGATGGAAGTAATAAAGAAGATGGAAACTGAGAACATATTGATGAGCAAAGGTGAGATAAACAATGAAGAAAAAGAGGTTTTGGTGCTGCAAAGACAAGGGCAGCAGTTGAGGAAGAAAATTGACAAGCAAAGTTCGATGGAGAAGAAATTATGGATTGCTTTAGTAGTTTCTTGGATTTTTTTTTTCATTGTATTACAACCAAATGTATAGAGCTGTCTTCCTTGAATGTAGTAAATGATGATTAAAGTATGTATTGAATGTTATTTTGTCATGTATGTATTGAATGCTTAATGTTTGTTTTGATGATTGGTAAATATGTATTGAATATTGATTTGGCTGAGTAGTGTGCAATTGAAGCAGAGCATTGAATTGATGTTGACTATATTCATTATGACTCCATGTTGAAGCAGAGCATTTAATTGAATTGATGTTTGGTGCAAATTGAAGTGGTGGCAGTAATAACAAACAAGAAGTACATTGTTAACAAACAAGAAGCAATTAGCAATTCCATCCACACAATATTCATTCGAATGTATATAATAAAGTACACTACACAACACAATTTTCGTACACCAATACACCATATCATAAACTGGCATGACAATGCACAACATTGAAGCAGTTTGAGGTACTCCAAACATGAACTAGTACTAATATCATACACCAATACACCAATTCAGGTATACTGCTTAGACAATAACAAAAGCTTTTATATTATAAAAGTTAAAGCATTCAGACCAATGACCATTACAAGATCATACTACATATTCCAAAATACAAAATACCATTATCATCCATATTAACATTCATCCAGTTCAGTAGCATAATTGCATATTATATTATACCATAATCAGTCCCAAAAGATAAGATATCCCAAAAGATAAAAATCCTAATTTTTATCTAACTTTGCTCCATCCTTCTTCCTTGGAATTTTGTATCTCCCTCTTGTAGAGTCTTGGTTGCCAACATTTATCTTCCTTTTTCCCCCTCTGGTTTGAATTTTGGAAGAAACTGAGCTTAGAGTTGGTGTTTGGAAGCCCATTTCACTAAGATGTGTTGTATTTGGTGGGGTACTGGCTGGAGGGGTATTATTGATAGGCAAATCAGTAGTACTCATCACACGTGGAGTTGGCATCTACAAAATTTAAAAGCTCTCAAATTAATTAAGCAATTAAATGATAACATGGAAAGTAGACCAATATTATAGGTATACTTTTACTTACAAACATAAAGCCTTGTGGGGGTCTATATTTCCCTTTGTCATTAGAGCATCCCACCTTTTCTTTACCTTTACTTGTGCACTGTAACAACATATATCTCATAGTTAGTCTTTATCAGTCTCAATATATAAAATGAACATGCTAAATGCTACAAACTTACATTAGCAATTAGTTCCTTTGCTTTCTTGAATTGGTCTCCTTCTCTAATTACTATACCAGGTAGTACAGTAGGATGTGTAGTGAGCTCTTCAACAGTATCTCCCATGGACCCTGCATTGGTCTCTTTAACTGGGCATTGGTTCCTTCTATGATCAGACATTCTACAAATGCTACAATGCATTTTCCTTCCTACCCTACTCACCCTCTGTAAGGGGCCATCATTTCTTTTGTCTTCCCAACCTTCTCTCCTTCTCAGCCTCTGTGGTCTGCCTCTCAGTTTCTTTGGTATTGGTGGAGGCCCCATAATGTCACAGTCTGTGAATTCCCAGAAATCTTCACCATTTAACACCTCAAGAGTATGACTATAAGTCTTGAGGTAAGTATCTCTACTATACCAGTGAGCTACATAGTCTATTGGATTTTGATAAATTGACTGAATTACTGATACAGCATGACAACATGGGATACCAGTAAGGTCCCACACTCTACATGCACAAGTTCTATCATTAAGATTCACAGTAAATGCTCTACCTCTTTCCTTGACTTGGAGTGAGATTTTGCCATCCCAAAGTGGATCACAATGGGCAGAGGCAATGATGACAGCATCAAGTTTCTTCTTAATTCTTGGACAAATTAAATCCTCTGACTTAAGCATAGCATCCCTTTTCTGATGAAATCTCACCATGATTTGATCATGAATTTCCTGAAGCATTGTTAGAACTGGCATGTACCTAGCCAATGGCAGATATAAGAAACAGTAAGTTAGTAATAATGCAAGAACATTAGTAAGTAAGTTAGTAAGTAGGTTAGTAATAATGCAAGAACATTACATATGTGTACCTAGCTTTGATAATCCAAGCATTGAAGCATTCAGACATGTTATTCTCAACATTATCAGCCTTTGAATGAGTCCCAAAATAAGCCTTAGACCAAACCTTTGGATCATGCTCCACTATCTTATCATGTGCAGGACCAGAAAGTCTCTTAATCTCCCCCATTGCTCTCTTATGTGATTGATCATGAGTTGCACATGAAGCTTCCCAAAATAATCTATTTAGTGCCTGTGAAGTGAACCTCTTCCTCCAGTTAGGATAAATGTGTCTAGCACAATTTCTATGCTCAACATGAGGAAGCAATTCACATATGGCATTCTTCAAACCCTGTACAACACAAACTGGAGTTAGTAAAGCATATGCAATTATTAAAACAGAGACATTTATAGTAAATATATACCTTTTGTTGGTCACTAATTATAGTAAATCCATAGCCTTCACCAAGTTTAAGGTCATCAGCCAACAACTCCAAAAACCATCTCCAACTGTCACCATTTTCAGTTTCTACAACAGCCATAGCTACAGGGAACATTTGATTGTTCCCATCCCTTCCCACAGCAGATAATAGTTGACCACCACATACAGTTTTTAAGAAACAACCATCCAATCCAAGAATTGGCCTACAACCCTCTCTCCAAGCTTTCTTTAAGCTATCATAATAAACATAAAATCTCTTGAACTTGACCTCATCTTCAGGATTAAGCCTAGTGGTTTTGATGTTGACTGTATTCATTTTGTTACTTCTCAAAATCTCTGCCCCAAAATCCCAAACCCTTGAATAATGTTCCTTCATAACTGCATGTATACTTGCCAAAGCTAAATTCCTGACCCTCATACACTTCACAAGTGTAACATCCAGTTTCAATTTAATTTTAATCTCCTCTTGCATGTCCTTCAACCTCCAGTTTGGATTTTTCCTTATCCTCTTTCCATAAAACTCTGCCAAAAATTTGGTGTTTGCCATCTTGTTTTTAAAAATGTACACACAGTTATGTGTAAGACCCCAACTTATTAATGAATAAAATCAAATTTTCTCTAAATATTATTGTGAATAATAAGGGGCTAATTTGATATAATACTTTGGTTATGGGTGAAATGTGCAAATTTTGCAAAATAAGCAAGTGGTTATAAAATATTCATTTTGTCGGGGAATAATCGTTTGGTCGTGGAATATTCTTGCTGTCGGGGAATATTCGTACGACGGCGCAGCCTTGTGTGGGCCCCATAACGGAAAGCGATTGGATGAAGAAAATGACAAGTATAAGTTATTTATAAATAACGGCGTAGTTGTTACCGTTAATACTGTTGGAATACCCGGTGATTAAAATACAGTAGCACACGGTATTGCACCAATTATTAATTCTTACATAAGAAGGCACTACTCAATAATTGTTACAGTAGTTATTGTTCAATATTTTATTTTATTGATTCAATAATTATTGCATTGATATTTTATATTATTGTTGTTTCAATAATTGTTGCTGCACAGTATTTTCCATTATCAGATCAATAATTCATATTATTTGAATAATATTATTATATAACATTATTGGCAATGTCTAGAAAGTTCTGTCTAAGGAGAGGTTTGGTCATCTAATTGCGCGCCAGTAAGGAGAAATCCTTATTGGAAAGCCCCCTCTTTCCTGGGAACGGCCTGGTTGTCATAAATGTGATTCTGTAATATTATTTATAAATAATTAATTATTACTTCATATGATAAGGAAATATTTATTTTATGTGGATATAAATGAGGGATATATTTTTGTGGTTAAAAATGAAGGAGTTAATGTTGAGGTGTTTTATCAGTATTTTTATCGGAATGGAGGTATTAAAAATCAAATCAGGGTTTTTGAGAAATATTGCGGGTGTTATAATTTTTAATCCGACCGTTGGATCGTGGTAATTTTTGGATATGTTATACATATATAAGTTGAGTATATGTCCACAAATTTTGAACCGTTAAAAATGAACGTATGATTTATTATGAATTTTACGAGATGACTGGTTCAGAAATTGTTGACTTTTCGGAGTTTATCATTTTGATGGAAAATTTTAGAATTGGTGGGCCCCACTTGTGGTTGGCGAAGAAATGTGCTGAATTATATTTCAAATGTGGTGGATGGGAATAGTAGCAGGTAAAGCCATCAGGTTGCAGGTCAAACCTACTAAAATTTTCCTATAAATAGAGGGCTACGTTAGAATTGAAAATCACACCAGAAACAAGTTTTCTCTCTTTCTCTCTCTATATTATTGAGTGTATTTTGTGAGTATTTAGATACTTTGAGAGTTTCTATTCATCAGAGCAAGTTTCTTTCAGCCTTATACCGGTATTCCGACCAGAAGTACTGATATCTTGAGGTAAGGGATATTATTTTCTTCTTAAATGATATTATTTTCTTCAATATCATTATGCTGAAATATTGACATGAGTTTTTATCAAATTTGGAACTTTTTGTGTCGGGGTTACTATTCACGTATACGGCACTATTCACGTATACGGTACTATTCACGAATACGGCACTATTCACCGAACAATAAAATTTTTCCTTTTTGTCCAAGATGTCTATTATGGTTACTATCTTTGATTGTATCCATGTTTTGATCTTTATTTTTGAATTCTGCTTCACAATTGATTATTATGAAGTATTATTGATCTTGCATAAACTGTTATACGAATCCCTACTCTTTGTCCTTCTGTCTCATTGGATTCGTTCTCTTTAAGATATTTTTCATCATCCTCAGTCCTAAATGATGATATTAATGAATATCTTTGGCCTGTAGTGCAAAGATGTATGATTACTTGATGAATATCTTTGGCCTGTAGTGCAAAGATGAACAGGTGTTGAGATGAACATGACTGACAGGTGATACAAATGAATATCTTTGGCCTGTAGTGCAAAGATGAATATTTGGATAAAGATGATTATTAATTGATGTTACAGGGATAAAATATTGATGATGGACTTTTAAATCTTAGAAGATAGTAGAATTCTTTCTCTACTTGACTCTTCTAATGGTTTGCTGTTTCCGCTGCATTTGTTGATCTAAAACTTGTTGTCGATTATATTCTATCAGATTTTTCCCTGTTGAAGACTAACGATAATTTGTTTGTATATTATCTTAGTCATAATATTTTTTACTGGGCTAGTTGAGCTCACCCTTTTCCTTTTTGTTTCATTTTTCTTCTCAGGAGGTGAGAACATAGCAGGATCTAGTCGGGGTATGGAGTGATGGTTCTAGAAAGATGTTTTAGCAGTCCTCACTATTTATGTAAAATAGTGTTTGAATAATTGTAATGAGGATTTATTTGAGTGTGGATATTTTCTAGAAGACAATATTTGTATTTAAACTCACAGTATGTGTTGTCGTATTTTGCACGACATTTGTATTATTGAAGTTGTAGTTTGCTTTCTATACCATGTATTTGGCGACTCAGAATGGGTGTTGTATACCTATTTTGGGGGGCGTCACAGTTGGTATCAGAGCTTAGGGATATGATCCCTGGCTGAGATGTGAGACAAGAACTAGGAGGGGAGAGACGAAGAATTCCTTCACTAGTATGACTTGACTAAGTTTATTTGGTATTTATTTGGTCGGTCAGAGTATAGGGATAATATATGACATGACTATTAACCCTTGTTTTATGGCAGTATTTAAGAATGGCAGCTGAGAACGTTAATAATGGAGTAAATCAGACCGTGGAGACACCTTTGATCACCACCCAGGGGAACGTGCAACAGGAAGGCAATATACCTCCTGTAAACAACGTTACCGAGCAAACGATGAATGATGGAATGTTTAGGAGCTTTTTGCAGTTCATGCAAAATCAGACGAGGGAGACTCGTGTGCAGAATACGGGTGGAAATGATAACGCGCGGTTTGTCACAGCTAAGCAGTTCAAAGAATTGGGACCACCAGAATTTAAGGGAAAGCCAGATCCGATCATGGCGGAAACGTGGGTCAAGCAAATTACCAAGATATTCGATGTCTTGGGATGCACGGAGGAACAAAAGGTTCCATTCGCCACCTTTATGTTCCGCGGTGAGGCAGACTACTGGTGGGAGTCTGTGAAGCGTACCCAGCCTGACGCACTCAACATGTCCTGGGAAATATTTCAAAAACTGTTCAATGACAAGTACTTTCCTGAAAGTATTCGTCATATGAAGGAGGTAGAGTTTATCAAACTGGAACAAAACAACATGACGGTGTCCCAGTACGAGGCGAAGTTTGCAGAGTTATCCAGGTTTGCACCTCATTTGGTCAAAAATGAGGAACGAATGACAAGGATGTTTCTGAGAGGTCTAAAACCCGAGATTTGACAATATCTTATCTCGCATAAATTTTCTTTATATTCAGATGTTGTAAATAGGGCTCAATTATTAGAGCGAGATAATGAGTATGTGCAACCGAGGGACCACAACCAGGGTCATACCGGTGGCGGCAGTCATCGAAGCAATGAAAACCAGCAGGGAAGAAAATATTCGGACAAAAGCGGTAACCACTCTGGTGGTAATCGTGGTCGTGATAATAGAAGGAGCGAGTCGGGAGGAGATTTCAAGAAGAGAAGGTACAACAATGATAATGTGAAGACGTCAGCACAAACATCAACTGTTTCTAGGGGAGGAGAACGACCACCGGTCGTATGTTACAAATGTGGGAAAGAGGGACATATCAGCCCAAACTGCCCACAACAATCCAAGGTATGTTATAACTGTGGAAAGGAGGGTCATATAGCTCGAGAGTGTTCTGTAGCAAAACCAAGTTCAGCGGGGATGGTGACTCCAAAAGCTGTCCCGGATAAGTCGAAATCAGCGGTTCCTGGAAGGGCGTTTGTCGTTACTGGCCAAAACGCGAGAAACCCGAACGAGGTGATCACGGGTAAGCTAATCTTGAATTCTTGCGAAGTTTATACTTTACTAGATACCGGTTCTACCCATTCTTTTATCTCTCCTGCTTGTGCTCAACGTTTAAACTTGACTCCGGAGAAATTGGACTTTAACTTATCTGTTGAAACTCCGTTGGGTGAAACCTTCGTTACATCTACAGTTTATAAATCTTGCATGATCCAAGTTGGTATTATCACATTACTTGTTGATCTTATCTCTTTAAAGATACTTGCTTTTGATGTGATTTTAGGAATTGATTGGTTAACCACTCATCATGTTAAAATTGATTGTTTTCGTAAGGTTGTTAGTTTTCATATTCCTAACCAACCTGTTATACGAATTCAAACTACTAAACCACTAAAATCAGTCACTGTCATATCGAGCCACAAAGCTATTCATTTATTGAAAAACGGATGTCAAGCTTTCTTAGCCCATGTAATGGATTTGAACAAAGACAAGTCAGATTTGAATAATATTTCTATTGTTAGAGAATTTCCCGATGTATTTCCTGAAGAACTTCCTGGTCTACCCCCAGAACGTGAAGTTGAATTCTTTATTGACCTTGAACCCGGTACAAAGCCCATTTCTAAAACTCCATATCGAATGGCTCCTATTGAACTTCAGGAGTTAAAATTCCAACTACAGGAGTTGTTGGACATCGGTTTTATTCGTCCTAGTACGTCTCCTTGGGGTGCTCCTGTTTTATTTGTAAAGAAGAAAGACGGGAGTATGCGACTTTGTATCGACTATCGAGAATTGAATCATGTCACTATCAAGAATAGGTATCCGCTACCTCGCATTGATGACATGTTCGACCAGTTACAAGGAACACAATTCTTTTCAAAGATCGACCTTCGTTCTGGATATCATCAGCTGAAGATTAAAACTGAGGATATTCCAAAGACTGCCTTCAGAACTCGGTACGGGCATTATGAATTCTTAGTAATGTCTTTTGGATTGACTAATGCTCCTGCTGCCTTCATGGATATGATGAACCGTGTATTCAAAGAATATTTGGATCAGTTCGTTGTTGTCTTTATTGATGACATCCTCATCTATTCCAAAAGCCGTGAAGATCATGAGCGCCATTTGAAGCTGGTACTGCAAAGGCTTCGTGAAAATAAGCTATATGCCAAATTGAAGAAATGCGAGTTCTGGCTTGAGGAAGTAGCATTTCTTGGGCACGTGGTGTCAAAACATGGAGTATCTGTCGACCCGGCGAAGATTGAAGCCATACAAAGTTGGGAGCAACCGAAGTCGGTAACCGAAGTACGTAGCTTTCTAGGCTTAGCTGGTTATTATCGGAGATTTGTGGAAGGATTTTCTCGAATCGCTACTCCGTTAACTCAGCTGACTCGGAAAGATATAAAATTTGTATGGAGTGAGGAATGCGAGAAGAGTTTCCAAGAACTCAAGAGGAGACTCATTTCGGCACCTGTTCTGACAATACCATCTGGTTCGGATGGATTTGTTATCTACAGCGATGCTTCAGGCAAAGGGTTAGGATGTGTTCTCATGCAACATGGGAAAGTCATAGCCTATGCCTCACGACAACTCAAAGAATATGAGAGGAATTATCCTACTCATGATTTGGAGTTGGCAGCAGTCGTTTTTGCGTTGAAGATCTGGAGACACTACCTGTATGGGGAGAAAGTGGAGATCTATACAGATCATAAAAGCCTCAAATATTTCTTCACCCAAAAGGAACTCAACATGCGGCAGCGATGTTGGCTCGAGCTGTTGAAAGATTACGATCATATCATCCAATATCATCCTGGAAAAGCAAACGTAGTAGCTGACGCATTGAGTAGAAGATCATATGCGGGTACGAGTGCAATATTATTAACACAAAGGCCCATTTTGTATGACTTACAAAGGATGGAGATAGAGATGAAGGCTCCAAGTACCCACATGATGATATCAAATATACGAGTAGAACCGACTTTAATCGATAAAGTTAAAGCTGCTCAAGCTACGGACATGGAGCTGATGCGTATGAAGAAGAAAGTGCAAGAAGGTGCTATTCCAGAAGCAAGAATCGATGAAGAAGGAATACTTCGAGTCAACTCCAGACTTTGTGTTCCTAACGATTTTGACTTGAAGCATAGAATAATGATGGAGGCACACAACACACCGTTTGTAATCCATCCTGGGAGTACCAAAATGTATCACGATCTTCGACATACATTTTGGTGGAGCAATATGAAAAGAGAGATCGCGGAGTTTATCTCGAGGTGTTTAACTTGTAAACGTGTAAAGGCGGAGCATCAAGTGCCAAAGGGTCTATTGCAACCACTTGAGATCTCGAAATGGAAGTGGGAATACATTACTATGGATTTTGTTACGGGTCTTCCCAAGGTTTCTCAAGGCATAGATGCGATTTGGGTTATTATTGATAGATTAACCAAATCCGCTCATTTCTTGCCGATACGTGAGACTTATTCCCTTGAACGTCTTGCTAGTATGTACGTGAACGAGATTGTGAGATTGCATGGCATGCCAGTATCCATAGTTTCGGATCGTGACCCAAGATTCACTTCACGATTTTGGGTTAGCTTGCAGAAAGCTATAGGCACGGATTTACGATTCAGTTCGGCATACCATCCTCAAACGGACGGACAATCAGAGAGGACTATTCAAACTCTTGAAGATCTATTAAGACTTTGTGTCCTAGATCTCAAAGGGAGTTGGGATAAGTACCTACCATTGGTGGAATTCTCCTACAACAACAGTTATCAGGCGAGCATAGGTGTGGCTCCATTCGAGGCGTTGTATGGAAGAAAATGTCGTTCTCCAGTATGCTGGGACGAGGTGGGTGAAGCAACATTGTTGGGACCAGAGTTGGTACGCATTACTACAGAGAAGATCCAAACGATTCGACAACGTATACAAACGGCACAGGATCGACAAAAGAGTTATGCGGATCTTCATCGGAAGGACGTGGAATTTAATATTGGGGATCATGTATTATTACGTGTTGCACCATGGAAGGGAGTTACAAGATTTGGGAAGAGAGGAAAGCTCAATCCAAGATTTGTTGGTCCATTTGAGATTCTTGAGCGAATAGGAAATGTGGCATATAGACTCGCATTACCTCCAAGCATGTCTCGTGTTCATAATATTTTTCACATATCTATGCTTCGTAAATATGTTAAAGACCCGAACCACATTATTGAGTTAGAACCAGACGAGATAGCTGAAGATTTAACGTACGAGGAGGTACCTGTTAAGATCTTGGATAGGAAAGAGCATGTCCTACGCACGAAGGTTATACCACAAGTTAAGATTTTGTGGAGAAACCATGCTATTGAAGAAATGACCTGGGAGTTGGAATCAGAAATGAAAGCGAGGTATCCTCACCTTTTTGAAACATCAGGTACGTACATCAATTTCGAGGACGAAATTTCATAAGGAGGGGAGGTTGTAAGACCCCAACTTATTAATGAATAAAATCAAATTTTCTCTAAATATTATTGTGAATAATAAGGGGCTAATTTGATATAATACTTTGGTTATGGGTGAAATGTGCAAATTTTACAAAATAAGCAAGTGGTTATAAAATATTCATTTTGTCGGGGAATATTCATTTGGTCGTGGAATATTCTTGCTGTCGGGGAATATTCGTACGATGGCGCAGCCTTGTGTGGGCCCCATAACGGAAAGTGATTGGATGAAAAAAATGACAAGTATAAGTTATTTATAAATAACGGCGTAGTTGTTACCGTTAATACTGTTGGAATACCCGGTGATTAAAATACAGTAGCACACGGTATTGCACCAATTATTAATTCTTACGTAAGAAGGCACTACTCAATAATTGTTACAGTAGTTATTGTTCAATATTTTATTTTATTGATTCAATAATTGTTGCATTGATATTTTATATTATTGTTGTTTCAATAATTGTTGCTGCACAGTATTTTCCATTATCAGATCAATAATTCATATTATTTGAATAATATTATTATATAACATTATTGGCAATGTCTAAAAAATTCTTTCTAAGGAGAGGTTTGGTCATCTAATTGCGCGCCAGTAAGGAGAAATCCTTATTGGAAAGCCCCCTCTTTCCTGGGAACGGCCTGGTTGTCATAAATGTGATTCTGTAATATTATTTGTGAATAATTAATTATTGATTCATATGATAAGGAAATATTTATTTTATGTGGATATAAATGAGGGATATATTTTTGTGGTTAAAAATGAAGGAGTTAATGTTGAGGTGTTTTATCAGTATTTTTATCGGAATGGAGGTATTAAAAATCAAATCAGGGTTTTTGAGAAATATTGCGGGTGTTATAATTTTTAATCCGACCGTTGGATCGTGGTAATTTTTGGATATGTTATACATATATAAGTTGAGTATATGTCCACAAATTTTGAACCGTTAAAAATGAACGTATGATTTATTATGAATTTTACGAGATGACTGGTTCAGAAATTGTTGAATTTTTGGAGTTTATCATTTTGATAGAAAATTCTAGAATTGGTGGGCCCCACTTGTGGTTGGTGAAGAAATGTGCTGAATTATATTTTAAATGTGGTGGGTGGGAATAGTAGCAGGTAAAGCCATCAGGTTGCAGGTCAAACCGACTAAAATTTTCCTATAAATAGAGGGCTACGTTAGAATTGAAAATCACACCAGAAACAAGTTTTCTCTCTTTCTCTCTCTAGATTATTGAGTGTATTTTGTGAGTATTTAGATACTTTGAGAGTTTCTATTCATCAGAGCAAGTTTCTTTCAGCCTTATACCGGTATTCTGACCAGAAGTACTGATATCTTGAGGTAAGGGATATTATTTTCTTCTTAAATGATATTATTTTCTTCAATATCATTATGCTGAAATATTGACATGAGTTTTTATCAAATTTAGAACTTTTTGTGTCGGGGTTACTATTCACGTATACGGCACTATTCACGTATACGGTACTATTCACGAATACGGCACTATTCACCGAAAAATAAAATTTTTCCTTTTTGTCCAAGATGTCTATTATGGTTACTATCTTTGATTGTATCCATGTTTTGATCTTTATTTTTGAATTCTGCTTCACAATTGATTATTATGAAGTATTATTGATCTTGGATAAACTGTTATACGAATCCCTACTATTTGTCCTTCTGTCTCATTGGATTCGTTCTCTTTAAGATATTTTTCATCATCCTCAGTCCTAAATGATGATATTAATGAATATCTTTGGCCTGTAGTGCAAAGATGTATGATTACTTGATGAATATCTTTGGCCTGTAGTGCAAAGATGAACAGGTGTTGAGATGAACATGACTGACAGGTGATACAAATGAATATCTTTGGCCTGTAGTGCAAAGATGAATATTTGGATAAAGATGATTATTAATTGATGTTACAGGGATAAAATATTGATGATGGACTTTTAAATCTTAGAAGATAGTAGAATTCTTTCTCTACTTGACTCTTCTAATGGTTTGCTGTTTCCGCTGCATTTGTTGATCTAAAACTTGTTGTCGATTATATTCTATCAGATTTTTCCCTGTTGAAGACTAACGATAATTTGTTTGTATATTATCTTAGTTATAATATTTTTTACTGGGCTAGTTGAGCTCACCCTTTTCCTTTTTGTTTCATTTTTCTTCTCAGGAGGTGAGAACATAGCAGGATCTAGTCGGGGTATGGAGTGATGGTTCTAGAAAGATGTTTTAGCAGTCCTCACTATTTCTGTAAAATAGTGTTTGAATAATTATAATGAGGATTTATTTGAGTGTGGATATTGTCTAGAAGACAATATTTGTATTTAAACTCACAGTATGTGTTGTCGTATTTTGCACGACATTTGTATTATTGAAGTTGTAGTTTGCTTTCTGTACCATGTATTTGGCGACTCAGAATGGGTGTTGTATACCTATTTTGGGGGGCGTCACATTATGTGTGTCAAGTATTGACTTTATTTGCACATTCTCAGTTCCTTGAATATAAATAGCCCACAGTTTCCAAGGACAACCCTTATCACACCTAACCTGCACTCTTTCCTTGTCGTTTACCTTGTACCACAACTTCCTGCCATTAGCAATTGAATAGTCTCTAATGGCAGTCTTGAATTCTTTGAAATTAGTAAAAATTTGATAGTGTGCAAACTTTATGTGCTTTCTCTTTGTTTTTGGGTTAAAAACATCACAATGTAGAGGCTTTTTCTTTTTTACAAGGGGACCCACAAAACCAAGGTCCTCATCTTCACTACTTTCTGATGGGGACCTTAATACATTAGTGTCTTCATACTCACTGTGCCAATCACTATCATCATCAGAGTCACTGACATTATCTCCCTCACTATTTCTATCAACCTCTTCCATAACATCATTCACTAACCTATCACCCTCAGCCTCAACACCTTCTGCACTTCTATCACCCCCAGCCTCAACACCTTCTGCCCCTTCATCATCTCTCTCATTCCCAGTTTCTTCAGCCTCTTCACCTTGACCTGCCCCCTCAACATCACCCTCAACACCTGTCGTATTATCATCACCTACATCCCCATCAACAAAGTTTGTTTCATCACCTTTACCTGCCTCTGTTTCAACTCTAGCCATCTCTGCTTTGTAATCCCTGTAACTCTTCCTAGCCTCTAATAATTCTTCATCACTACTTAATATTTCACCATCACTTTGTGCATCACTACTATCCGAGTCCCCAATCACAATTGGTGTATCATCACTTTTTTTATTTGATTTCTGATTCATTCTAATTCTACTACTCTTCCTCCTCTGATTATTCATAGTAGCCTTCAAACCTGCCATTTGCTTAGTCCTCTTTGACATCTGCCTATTAGCATTTGCACTAGTACTCCCATTGTTATTATCTTCTATATTAGGGGGTTGAGTAATAGATGTTGCAACTTGTTCATTCACATCAGGTGGTTCAATCACAACTCCTCCTTCATTCACAAATACATGATCAACAAAAAATTCCAGAACACCAAAAGGGAGACACACTTTTACCATGTCTCTAATACTTTCATCATCATGCACCAATCTATAACCACTTTCACTAGTTTGACCATTATTCTTAAAAAAAACTTTAGCATTGCTATCATAATCTAAAGCTTCAGCAAACCCCCTAATTGCAGTCATGCAGATGAAATCAACATCAACACGGGAATAAATTTTAACCTTACCTCCCTTGTACTCAGTTTTAGGCTGATTAGAAAATTTGCCCGCATAGTGAACATGCAACTGACAAATCCGACTCATTCTGTGAAAACGAAAACAATACAAAAAAATTATTAAATATTAGTATAGTACATGGGGGGACCGAAGAAGACAACAATGGCAAAAATAAAATCCCATGGACCATATGTCGGATATATAAAGTCCAAAAAGATGAAAAGATGGAGAAAACATCAAGACAAACAAGATGGCTAAAGCAGATTAAAAACCCCTAATTTAATCGTACCCATTCCCAACCAACCCATGCGCACAAACCCTAAATTAAAGAAATATAGCTTATCTCATAGAAGATTCGCACTAGTAGATTCGTATCCAAGACCAATATTCACATCAAAGACCAAGATTCGCCAGCAAGAAGAGAAATTCGCGCCTGAATCTTCTCTCTCCTTCACTCCTTCGCGCGTTTTCCTTTTCTGTCTCTGTCTGGCCTTTAGTCGACCAAATTGTTTTTAACCACTAAGTTTCCACCGTGGCCATGACAAGGACTAATCCACGTGATGTAAATGATGTGTCATTAGAAGTGGGGTAGGTCATATCTGATGTCACATGTTTCTGTTAAAAGTCAACTCATTTAACGGAATTTGTAACGATTTGATAAAATTGTGTAGTTTAATGAGTCGATTGTAAAAAATTTCAGTTCAGTGATGCAATTGTAAACCGAGGTTGAGTATAGTGGGGAAAAGTGTATTTAACCCAACACATAAGTGTTAAAATTGTGGCACAAAGCCTCATACATACTAACACCTTGCACAAATATCACACATTTGCACATAGACAAAACTTTATTAAGTTCGACATCTAAGAAAAGCTTAAGAAACTAGCATTCATTTAAAATATGAATGAAGTTAGGAAACTTGCCTTAAGCACTGCATACTATTATAGTTTACGTAGTACGGCTCTTCGAAATCCCTATATATCACATAAAGAGTAACATATAGCAATTAGTCATATATTTGACTTGTGCATTGGTTAAAACTTATCTTTAAGTCTTATGGTTCGCGTTATTGTAATATAAGTTTACGCGACCAAACTTTACATTCATTCTTTCGGTTGTTACAACATAAAGAGACGTCGCAACCTTACGATCATATATACGATGGTTTTATATTATCGTCGACTTCTTCCTAGCTCAACCTATCCGAAACATTAATACTGTAATATTTGTTAGGTTAATTATCATTCCTTATGGCTTTCTGACAAACAAATGTCATACCTCAGGATTCTTCTTTACTGTCTAAGTTATACAATTACTAGTATGCTAAGAGCGATCATTCAATGTTAATGTTATGCATTCATAGCTTTAAACATTTTACATTACCTCCATTCTTATCGTACAACGTCCAGTTTATTTGACTCAGAATATTTTTCAAGTTATAATCATTAACTCGGCTTCTCAACATTTATACGTTATTCATTACTCTTCATCATCTCACGTTCAAACCATACACGGGGTGTAGGTTAAGCACGTTTATTTTACGCGTACGCTAAACGTCGTCGTCGGTTTAAGCATTTTACGTTTACACTTTTTTCTAAGATTCTTTATCTGACTCAATTTCGGACCATTCGTTAATCTCATTACCGTTCGTTATGGTTTAATAACATTATTACTCAACGTTCAAGTGATTATATCTTAAGTAACCTTAAACGTTCATTTTACCTGAGTACAGTTCACCGTATTTTCAAATATAGGATCCTGTATTACATTTACGCACTTTGCGTTTACATTTTTCACTCATTCTTTGTTTAACATCCAGGTATTACAATCTATGTAATCCTAAGACATTCGTTCCACGCGAGCACGGTCCACAAATATCTCTTACGTACTTTGTGTTTACCTTGCTCGTCTTTTAAACTTTCATTCAACCTTTACTTAAGGTTTTAATCACTCATTCTAGTGATTCATTACATGAACATTACGTTCATTCTCATTTCTAAATGTCCAAGTCATACAGTTCATTATATGCTAAGATCGATCGTCTGACGCAATTACTTGCGTTTATCATTTTAACTTTTCTTCCGGCCTTATAACATTTGAAATGTCACAAGTTACCATTTTTAATCAACATCCAAGGAATTATAACCATTGTAATCCAAAACATTCACTTAACGCGAATACGGTTCCCAGATATCGGTTTCGTATTTTGCATTTACTTTATTTATTCTTTAAACTCATGTTCAATCTTCCCGTTCAACCTTTACTTAAGGTTTAAATCACTTCTTTAAGTGTTACATTATATGATTATTAAATTCATAATCATTCTGCACTCTTCCCCCATGAATTAAGCAGTTAAAAGCTCATTTTTGGGCCTTGCACAGCACCGCGTTGCGACATCGGTTCCCTTTGTTAAACTGGCGCTCTAGCACTAATTCATAGAAACTAGCTTCCGGGGAAGCGCTGCAGTGCCTCCTTTCAAGGCTTGGCCGACGCTGTAGCGCCAAGCTAATTTTCCAGTTTTTCCAGCACTTTTTTTCTAAGTGTTGGAACTCGTACGAATCGCCTACTTTGCAATCTTATATCTTCTTTGTAATAACTTGGAACGAGGTCTTTCCAAAGCCATTTTCTAGATTTTATTCCATACTCGGATTTTCCATGGACATAATTTCATTCTGAATCTGTTAACGAGGATTTCAATTGGATTAAATTTCAACGTTCGTTTGTTCAACGTTCGGGTTCATTAACTTACTTTCTACTTTTCGTTCGTCTTTTACAAAATTTCTTCATAACTTCGTTATAGGCTAATTTCAATTCGTTCTTCATGAACGTTTCTTTCAATTCTCTAATTCCTATTCAAACATATGTCAGCAAACATATATATGATCGTTTTAAAATTTTCCATCAACAACAAGCTTTAATTACGATGGTTTTCAATTTATCCATCAATACGTTCTTCGCGTTCTTCGTTTGTTCTTCATTTTTAATCGATATTCGTATTACGATTTCACTTTTTCTTAGATTGTAGTGTTATAACTCACCAATCCTTACTTATTTCAATGAATCATTCATATGATTCATTCGGATCGTCCAAAAACATCAAGCAATTCATACTTCACATGAAAAGCTTTTAAAAGAAATTTATAACTAAACTTCAAGTTCTTCTTACTTCATTTTCTTATGATTAAACCATACGAAAAATCATTTCTTAACATCTTTTACTTCCATTTTAATTAAGCTATGTATTTAGACATAGAAAAATTAAAGAAAAATGGGATTAAAGTTAGGTTTTGAATTACCTTTCTTCATTATTCTTCTTCCTCTTGACAAAGTTGACGATTTGCTAGCTTTTCTATTTCTTCTTCTTCTTCTTCTTCTTCTTCTTCTTCCATCCGAGCCTTCAAGCTCTTTCTCTTCCTTATTGCTCTCTCTCTCTCTATGAGCTTTCTCTTCGATTTCAAATCCAAGAGAATGAGCTTAGTATATATAGATTTTCAAGGCTAGGGGCATTTTGGTCATTTGTCGTCTTTTTACCATTTTGTCCCCAACTCCATACTATTCACGAAAGCTTCTCCTAGAAGCTTCGTTGATCCGTCTTTCGAAATTCGTCCAACAGTTTTAAAAATTGCATTCTCCAGAATCTAAATATTTTTAGATATTCTGTCTTTCCTCTACAAATTAACTTTTACGCGTTCTTCGAAAATTTAAAAAAATTGAAAAACATTTTTTGATGAATAGTGTTTTCCATCACGTTTCCCAAAACGTAGTTAAACAATCGAAAAGTACATAATAATACTTTTCGTCATTTTTATTTCATCCGATTTTTACACATTTTTCCAGAAAAACTTTTATCGGTTAATATGACTTTAAACGACATGTTACCGTCAAATCTTGAAACGAAATTTCATTCAGACAAACCTAACTCTCAAAATGACTTAAGTTATTCATCAAATGAATAGTGCATATTTCATTTTTTTCGGGAAAATTTATTTCCTCAGAAAAAGGTTATTTTCGTCTTCAAAATTCTTACTCATTTATTCTAGATCATAGCCAGAATCCTCCCGTTTTATAGTTATCCTAGGTTATAGAATGACTAATAAACATATAACATAGAATATAATTAATAAAAATTCATTTTATTATTTAATAATTCGTTAAACTTAATTTTCAGGACAATCCAATTTTTCGGGTTGTCACATCATTCATCATCAAATTAAAATATGCAAACTCTAACAAAAGCGGATGTTGTTTGAGGTGGGAGATGGTGACAGAGGAGGTGATGGTGGGATTTGGGGGACGACGGTGGTGGTGGTGTTTGTGACGTCTATTTGTTGGGATTCTGCATTTTGGATTGCGACGATGGTGGGGGCCGAATTAATGGTGACATGGTTGGCCTCGGCAGAAGAAGTGGAAGATGTGGCTTGGTAGGGGTTGATGTCCGCTATTGATGATCGAAGACTGTGGAGATTTCGAGGAAGCTTGGCCGAAAAAAGTTTGTTGTGGAAAGGATAATAGGGAAGTCGATGATTTTTTGGAAGCTTTAGATCTGAGATACTTGTGGCAGTTTGTTTTCAGGGAAACAGTTTTTTGATATGACAAACTTTTCATATTCGAATGTTTTTCAAATTACGGTTCCATAATAATGGTAATGGGTCCGAAGTTATTGGGTGAAGGGAGGAGATGTCTTAGCTTTGATTTTTGTACTAAAATTAATTGTGCTTTTGTACTTTCTTGTTAAATTTTTATTATAACAAGAAAGTGGGGGAAGTGTTGTGGCATGATTTTGTGGGCCCGGTAAATGTGGTGGGACCCATCCCAAGCGGCGGAGCTTTCTCACGTGGTGATGTATTTCAGTCAATAGTTTGACTTTTAAGGAATCTGTAATCCTAATTCTATATAATTTCCTACTTCTAAAAAAACAGTCTGGATTAGTTTCGACTTCTTTTCTATAAGGAGATTAACTTCTATCCTAGTATGGTAACTACTATGGTAAAGAAACCTATTCCAATTTGGGGACGGAGCGATAAAGAAGGTGTTATCAACTATAAATACATGGATCTACCCTAATGCACATGTAATATCTCATTAAGCACTAAAGTATTAAGCCTCCATTATTAACTTATTTTACAGTCTGTACTTATTCTCACATCGGAGATATCTCCCTGCGGCCCAAGTCGTCAGCTTCCTTAGTGTGATTTTGTTTTTGTGCAAGATTCAAGGCGTTATTTGGTGATTGGGCGCGTAGACGGATTTTGACATTAACACATGCAAATCGAGATTCAATTAAATGAAAAATAATAATTTAAATACACAAATGTTATCATCAAAAGAAATTAAAAACATATCATAATGACTTTTATGAGAAGCCCAAGAGTTGTGCTACATCAATATTCTCTGTGGAATTTGAACTAGTGTAAATAAATCTTCATCATGGGGCCATTGAAATCCCAAAGTCACACTTCCTAACCCAATGTCAGGATACAGTTTTACTTGCAAGTTGTACTATATGAAGCAACTTGAGTGGCTAGTTTGATATGAAAATCCACCACTTGTAAAAAGCATACCCATAAACGAAAGAGTAAATAGCCAATCTGATAGGATATAACCTAAACCTGCAAAATGAAAGAAAATATTGAAATTTAATGAAAAGAAAAAAGATAGTAATACTTTTATTAGCAAGGAATGAAGGAAATATTTAGATCATTGGTTGCATAATGATTGGAGTGTTTGAAGCATTTAATGTATTAGAAGTTCAAATGTACTTAAAAAATTTGTTCATCTAAAAATAGTTGATTTTAATCCCAAGTTATTTAATCTACAAACTTAACATTTAGAGCTCAAATTTCAGTGTAAGTTTATAGCTCAAACTTAACACACTAAAAATGATTCGGTGTGTGTTTGGAATCGAACTTATAGTGCTTGCTTTACTGTCCTGTCTGTCCACACCTAAAATTTTAGAGCTCTATTGTTGTGGGGACCAAAAAATAGGGACTCAATTTTGAGGCTTAATTTTTATTTTTTTGGCGATTTTAATTGATGAAAATTTGTAGTTAAGATGATGAAAATCCTAAATTGTTTGCCTGTATTGGCGGAATAGTGCTATGCGATGACTAGCCGTAGAGCTGTTGGAGAAAGTGCTACCATGTAAAAGTCTATTGAAGTGTTCTATGATTTGATGATTCATAGAGTGACAATGAGAATGAGTTAAAATTTTCTCCATATTTGTAAATTTTAAAAATAACATTGCTACTATCACATAAAAAAAGTCACATACTATTTACATACACACATGCATATTGTGGGCTCCTACCTGACATATAAAGCCCGCAATATGCATGTGTATGTATGTGAGCATTATGTAATCATTTTTTATGTGATAGGGTTATTTTTTTAAAAAGAGAGGAAAGAGATTTTAATTATATTTTTTCCTTTTTGAGAGTTTAGGAGGGAAGGGAGAGAATATTTTTATTTGAAAACTATAGTATTGTTATATTACCCTTATATATTAATGTAAAAAATGATGTGATTTATTTTGAAATGATACTTTAGGTAATATAAAATATGTAATTTTCCAATCATTTTTCATCCTTCCAAATATTACCACTTTTTGGGAGAAAGTTTTGAGTTAAAAATGAAATTAACTTTAGCTCCAAATCCCTTCATTTTCTCCCTAAAAAAACTAACAAACATGAGATTTATAAGAATTTTAATAATTTTTTCATTCTCTTCCCCTAAAAAAACTTACAAACACAGCATGAAGGGCATGATAGGTAAAGTTTTCACTAGGTGAAACTGCAAACTGTTAATGGGCTGGGAACCAAAATCAGGACGCCATGACCGACCTGATGGGTAGGGCTGAGCATTTCGGTTATAACCGGACCGAATAGGTTATTCGGTTATAATCGAAAACCAAAATCTACATATTTTTGATATCAATGAGTGATAACCAAATAACCGAACCGAATTAACTATTCGGTTATTCGGTTAATAACTGAAATTAACCAAAAAGAAAACAGGCTCCTCCTTATTCACCCGCATCCTCACCCACACGGCCACACCTTGTTTTCACCGACCATGTCATATAAAGTGATTTGCAGCGATACCCCTACAGGCAATCCCAATACATAAGAAAGAGGATTTTTACTCATTGTCGATAACATCTAACTCTGCCTTTACATGTTTGAGGAGTCCTCCAGTTAACAAATCCTGCTTCAGAGAGAAAACTTCGAGTAACTCTACACATGAAATTGTGGGATATAGTTTCTTCAGAGCAGATTAATGACGCGAGAGCTCAAAACTAGATAACTTCAGTGTACAAGTCACAAGTATCAGCTCCAAGACGTATGTGGGCAAGGAAATCGTGCCTTGCTAGTTGGGGTTTCGTATTGCCTGAGGAGGAGAGAAATCCACGAATTACACGGAATTGATTGATTGATTGAAGAGGGGAGAACGACAGGTGGGCGATTACTCCAATGACGCATGGCAGAACCCCTAGAATCTGGAAATCGGGTTAGGGTAATTGGGATTCCAAGAGCCTTCTTGTTGAGTCCTTTGAGTTGAGAGTGAGTATCCAAACCTTTTAGTGCTTTTAGGTGGAATATCCAAGCCTTAAGTCACCAAAAGAGTTCAAGTCTTGTGTCTCTAGAGAGGTCCCCTTCCCAATGGAAGGGAAGGGGTATTTATAGGGTTTTCTGAAAAGTGGTCATGTGTCAGGCACCTGCTTTCAGAAAAATTCTAGAAATACCCTTTAGTCATTAGAATAATGCCCATATTACCCTGTCCTTCTAGCCACCAATCCAATCCCTCAAACAATTTCCAAAACGAGCCGCCTCCACGAGCCTTCTGCCTGGGACACGTGGAGGCTTCTCCCGGGTGTAGCACATTTATTTCTGACTTCTTTGTCGTCATTCAATTAGGTTATGCGAACCCTAATTTACGCATTTAATGAGGTCAGGGAACCCTAATTGCGCATTTAATCCAATTAGGTCATGTGAACCCTAATTTTGCACTTGGGCCCATATTTGCCCCCTGCGCGAGAGTCGCATTCCCAAATAGACGATCGTGCAAGAATACTTCAAGCCTTTGAACGATTTTGCGGGTCTTCTCTTTACAAGTCTTGAAGACAATGGTCCTAGTAGAGGGAACCCTTAGGGAGCCAAACCCTTAGGGTTAAACCCTAGGGAGGCAAATCTTAGCAGGGCTCTTCCTTGGACATATTGGAAAATTCTCCAAAAATCTTTCCATAACTTGTCCAAGTTTTTTTTTTAAGAAATGAAAAGAACAAACCCTAGGTTGCCGAAGCCAACATGATCGCGCCCTAGGGGGCCGAAGGCAACATGGTCGCGCCCTAGGGGGCCGAAGGCAACATGGTCCTTTTTTTCTTTTCTTTTTTTTTTGAATAAATTATAGGAACAACCCCTAGGCGGCCGAAGCCAACATGGTCGCGCCCTAGGGGCCGAAGGCAACATGGCCGCGCCCTAGGGGGGCCAAAGGCAACATGGTAGCGCCCTTGGGGGCCAAAGGCAACATGGCCGAACCCTAGGAGTCCGAGGCCAACACGGCCGAACCCTTTGAAGTTTAAATGAAAAAAAAATGAAGTTTTGGAAGAGCACTTACTATTTTGATCATAACTTTTGACTCGTTTGGAGTTTCGGAGCCCATAATATATCAAAACGACTGTAGCGATGAGCCCTACAAAATCCATCGCCAATGGCCAACACATATGCTGTTATAAGTCCAAAAAAGGCTCTGAAGGATGTCTTTTGGCCATCCGAAGTTTTTTTGAAAATTTTTAGGAATTTTTTTTTCTTCCATAATTATGACTTCTAACACTTTTTGACATTGTTTCTTCTTCTTTTCAAGTGTTTTTAGGCTTAAATCTCAAACTTTCTTCTTTGCCATGGTGAGCACTTCAAGTTCAAATGCCTCCTTTCCTTGCTCTTTAGATCCCTTATGCTGAATTCTTTTTTCTTGCAGGCCTTCCCTATTGAACATTCTGCAGACTTGGGAACAACCAAGGAGGCCCCGTTTCTCAATGATTAGGGAAGGACTCCCCTCCTTTGGTCTTTTCGACGTCTTTTGGAAGCAAGTCCAAACTTATAATCGTACGATTTTTCCTCCACCATAGAAGGAAGGCTTGTTTCTATATCCAACGGCTTGTGGAAGTTGAGGTCACTTTCTCGATTCTGATCGCATTCTTAATCACTTCTTGTCTTATTCATCTAACCACATTCAGGAATGGCAGCATTGGACTGACGAGATACTTGGGAATGATGATTATGTGGATATACTAAAGAGAAGGCTAACATTCTTCGTTGCATCCAACTATGCAGGGACATTCGTATCCAACAGGACCATGTTGCTCCACTACATGTGTATTCATCACTTCTTGGGGGGAATGCACCTCTATTATGGAGGATGTCTATGTCATCTATCAGTAAGCATTTTGCGCCCTGCGCGTGAGTCACGCCTTTGGTGAGATGATTGCGCAAAAAATTATGAGTGTTGAAGTCTTAATTCCAATGTCTGAACACTTCGTGGGGCTTGGTGTTTTGCAAGCCTCGAAAATGAAAGTCCTAAGAGAGGGAACCTCTAGGGAGCAAACCCTAGAAGGGCGAGCCTTAGATGAGCTCTCCTGTGACATTTTGAAAATCTTCAATCTAATCTTTCATACCCTCTCTGGAAATTTCTCTTTTCTTTAGAATTAAAAAGTCATTGAGAATCAAGAAGTCCGTGAAGGCCTGAAAACCTCGAAGGCCTGATAGCCTCGAAGACTTGCTGATAGCTTCAAAGGCATGCTAGCATCGAAGACCTGATAGCCTTGAAGACCTGATAGCATCAAAGACCGGAAGATAGCCTTGAAGACATGCTGATAGCTTCGAAGACCTACTAATAGCCTCGAAGGCCTGATAGCATCGAAGACTAAAAGATAGCCTTGAAGACATGCTGATAGCTTCGAAGACATGCTGATAGCCTCAAAGGCCTGATAGCCACGAAGACCAAGCTTTAGGTATTCCTCTCTCTTCAATTCGACAGGTCAGGGTCTTTAGATCATGAACTTTCATAGTTTTGTTTTCATTTCCTGTATCAGAAAATCATGTGCATATATTTCATACAGACTAACACTTGAATCTATACTTTTTTTTTCTTTTTTTTTAAATTAGAAGAAATAATCAAGTATAAGTGAAAGTTTGACAAATTTATTGATAATCAAATTGCTTTTAATGAAAAGCATAACGTTTCATATAACAAATCTTACTTTTGTCGGCAAAAGCATAACGTTCACCACTTTTAGAGATAAAGTGTAACTTTTTCGGGGTTGAGGGCTTATACTCAGGAGCCTCAATTACTTTTTTTTAAAAGTTGAAAGTATAACTTTTTGGGTCTAAGGACTTATAGTCAGATGCCTCATTCACTTTTGATGATAAAGTGTAACACTTGGGTGCCTCGTCACTTGGGTCATCCAATTTCTTGGCAAGTGTAGTCTACGAGGACTTGAAATCGGGTACCTCGTCACTTGGGTCATCCAATTTCTTGGCAAGTGCAATCTACGAGGACTTGAAAATGGATGCATCGTCACTTGGGTCGTCCAATATCTTGGCAAGTGCAGTCTACGAGGACTTGAAATCAGGTGCCTCGCCACTTGGGTCGTCCAATTTCTTGGCAACTGCAGTCTACGAGGACTTGACCACCATTTAGAGTTGACCACCATCTTGGGTGGTTTTTTTTTTATTATTATTATTCGTCAATTCTTATGCCTCCTCCCTTGGTCATCCAATTTACTTGGCAAGGGATATTCCTGAGGACTTAAACTACCAATTTTGGTGGACCACCATCTTGGGTGGATTTTTAATTCGTCTGTAGTTCAGAGTTTTTCGATTGTACGTAGAGCCAGTATTTGAGTTCTTGACTTCCGGGACTACACCATGGGTGATAGTGTTGCACGTTTCTTCTCCTAGTTCAATCTCCCCGGCCGCCATTTTCTCATGGAATATCCTCCGCAGACTGTAACAGTCCATAATGGAATGTTCTGCATATTGGTGGTATACACAGAAGTCTGGTCTTCTTTTTATTTCTTCCGTTACAACCAACCGGAGACTTGGAGGTTTCACCACTCCGTGCTCGACCCATTGTTCGTACAGGCTCCTGAACGCCTTCTCGCTGCATGTGATAGCCTCCGGAACTGGCATTCTGGTATACTTATCCCCATGCTTTTCGTTGCTTCGTTCAAATTTCTCATTTTTCTCCCTCTTGCCCCCTTGTGGTTTTGATTGAGAATCCACCAAAGCCACAGTTGATGTCATCTTGCTCTTCCATGTATCCATCGCATGACTGGTAGGAAATGTCATGATTCCCCCCAAGTCTTCTGCAAAAAATGAGAGGGTCGCAAATGAATCACACGCCTTGGTAATGAGGTGGGGCTTGAAGGCGTCTAAAGCACCATTGTTGCATATGCTAACCAAGTTCTTTTCTTCAATTGGTTCTACACACTTCTGTGTTTGGGCCCTGAACCTATCCACGTAATCTGACAGCTCCTCGTTTGGCTTCTGCTTGAATCGCATGAGCTCTGCGATGCTTACTTGTTTCTGCGCATAGAAAAATTTCTTAAAAAATTGCAATTTTAGATCATCCCAATCATGGACTGATCCGTTCTCCAAGTTGTAGTACCAACTGAAGGCATTATCCGTTAAAGTTTTGTTGAATTCCCTCATCAGCAAATTGTGATTGTTCCTTTCATCATATCCTAACCACGGAGACATTGACTCCACGAACCTGGCAATGTGCTCCCTGGCATTTCCTTTCTCCCCATTGTATTTTGGAAATTACGGGGGATGTTCGATATACCCTGCCGGGTAGGGTTGTCTCCGAATATGTGCCGAGTAAGGTGGAGTAAAGTCTAACTCCGAAGGTCGGGATGTCTGCATGTGAAGTTGATTGATCACATCGATCATATCATCCTTTGCCACATATTGGCTCGCGGTATGGACTCTCTGTGGTACAGAAATTGGTTGATGTACACTGACATCATGTAAATTTTGTATCGGTTGTGCTTGTGGGCCGGTTCATTGAACGAGGCTTGGGATGGTTGTCATCTGCACTTGTGAAAATACGGGGATAGTGGTTGGAATGATGTTTGTCTTAGGCTGGCTGACTTCCAGTCTGGGTTGTGGCGTGTCACCACTGTTCTGAGGTTCCAAGTGGATGATTGAAACGAACTGATTCTCCATCAATGGAGGTGTTGTCTGATTCTCCTTATTATTGCTATCGTTGTTGTTGTCCTCCACTCCTGCCGGTTCTCCTTGTGAATTTTCTGGGAACATGGCCTTGAAAGTTAGAATCTGCATCAACTACTGGCGGAAATTTCCCATTTCCTCTTGCTTCCTCTGCATCTCCAGCATCATAGCCATCATCATCCATTGTTCTTCCCGTGCTTCCTTCAACGCCTTGAGCATCTCCAGTTGCACAGCATTTGCCTGCTCTCCTCTTTCTTCCTCATTTTGTCTTCCTGTACATGTCTGCCTGACATTCGCTGGTTGTTGATTAGCCATGTATGGTGATGTTGAACTTCCTTTCGATGCGTCTTCAAGGATAGGTTAATCGAGATTTAGATTCACGCCTTGGAAAGCTTGACTTAATTGCCTTGGAACTGGACTCGGTGAGGTAATGCTATTTGTTGGTGAAGATCTTCCTATTGTTCTCCCACTTCGAGTTGTGGGCATACCCTTCACGAATTCTACACCTCCCCAGCAGAGTCGCCAAATAAATGTGGGCAAGGAAATCGTTCCTTGCTAGTTAGGGTTTCGTGTTGGCTGAGGAGGAGAGAAATCCACGAACAACACAGAATTGATTGATTGATTGAAGAGGGGAGAACGACAGGTGGGCGATTACTCCAACGACGTGTGGCAGAACCCCTAGAATCCGGAAATCGGGTTAGGGTTATTGAGATTCCAAGAGCCTTCTTGTTGAGTCCTTTGAGTTGAGAGCGAGTATCCAAACCTTTTAGTGTTTTTAGGTGAAATATCCAAGCCTTAAGTCACCAAAAGAGTTCAAGTCTTGTGTCTCTAGAGAGGTCCCTTTCCCAATGGAAGGGAAGGGGTATTTATAGGGTTTTCTAAAAAGTGGTCATGTGTCAGGCACATGCTTTCGGAAAAAATCCAGAAATACCCTTTAGTCATTATAATAATGCCCATATTACCCTGTCCTTCTAGCCACCAATCCAATCCCTCAAATAATTCCCAAAACGAGCCGCCTCCACGAGCCTTCTGCCTCGGGACACGTGGAGGCTTCTCCCGGGTGTAGCACATTTATTTCTAACTTCTCTGTCTTCATTCAACTAGGTTATGTGAACCCTAATTTGCGTATTTAATGAGGTCGTGGAACCCTAATTGCGCATTTAATTCAATTAGGTCATGTGAACTCTAATTTTGTACTTGGGCCCACAATGTGTAATTCCACTTCTTTATTCAATCCTATGAATGTATGTTTCATTTCTCTAAGATTTTTGTCTAGTTTACCCAATTAAATTCCCAAACTCTTCTGTTCCAATAAAACGGAGCTTTCTTGGAGACATAAAATGCGTAAAACATGTTACTGATCTCTAAGAATTTACCATTTTGTAATAGTTGTAGGCAGCTTATTGTTTGGGGTAAATGGACTAAGTATTGCCAAATGTCTACTTATCATTTGGATGGTTCGGTTATTCGGTTAACCGAATAATAAAAATTCAAGAACCAAATCCGAACCCGAAAATCGAATACTAAAACGGGTTTAACCGAAATGCAAAAAATAATCGAATAATCGAAAAACTTCGGTTAAAAAATTTCGATTCGATTCGGTTATTCAATTTTATTCGTGTTTTGCTCAGTCCTAGGAGTTGTATATGACTATTATCTAGATACAATGGATGATGTGTTGAAATTAAATCTCTTACTTCATTCTCTATTGTCTAGAGTTACCTTTAATTTTGTGTATTAATCATCATTATGATGGTTTGATTTGTGAGTTACAAACAGAAATCAAATCCCATAATGGATGATTAATATTTATTTATTTTCTTAACCTATAAAACACAAGAAAACTGTGTGTAGCTGATTTTTGTTAAATCATAGATCGGGCTTTTTTAGATTTTTTTGTTACTCCCTCCGTCCCAAATTAACTGCTCAATTTTGACTTTTTTAAGTCAAATTGACTATTCTTAGAATTAATAATTAAGCACATATAAATATATTTCTAAAATTATAAAAATTAGGATTAGTAATAAATTGTATATACTTTCTTTTGGTTATAATCTCTTTACCTATATTTTAGCAAAAATAGTAAAAATATTAGTTTTAAAAATGGTCAATTTGACTTTAAAAAGTCAAAACTGAACAATTAATTTGGGACGGAGGGAGTATTGTTTTTTATTTCTTTAAGCTAATGTTTTCCCCCTTTATGCTCATAATAAACTTATAATCCTATTTTATTTTAAAAAATATTAAAAGCAACATAAAAGTAAAATTCAAATAAATGAACTTTTATTATTTAAGTTTTAAAAATATATATTGAATATATTGATAACAATACAGATAAATATGTAATACATGAATGTTTAACTACAAAAGTACAAATACAACAAGTATAATTAATGAAATTTGTTGCATCAAAACTCCCTCAAAACTAATTGTTATATAATTGCCTCAAAACTAATTGCTATATAGTTGGGGGTGGGGGTGGGGGGGCGAGGGGAGGGGAGGAGAGGGCGAGGGGGAGGGGAGGGGGGTTAAATGGGTAAAAAAGATATTAAAAAAAAAGAACTTGATTTTTCAACCGAAAAAGGCTTAATTTTTTAGGCTTTAAGGTTTTAGCCTTTTCAAGTCTTCGGCAGGGTGTTTTTTAGGCCCAATCCGAGCTTTATCAATTGGGCTCAGGCCGGGCTACTCCTATTTTCAGGCCTACTAAGTCAGGCTAAGCTTTTTTATAAAAAATATTGTGCTTTCTAAAACCCTCCACGCTAGGGCATGCGAATTCCTTATTCTGTTATTCATACCGGGCATAATTTCTAGATAAAACTTATAGTAAATTGTAAATAATCACATCTGGTTTACTTAAAATTACTTGTAGTTTAAAAGTGAACTTCCCGTCACATGTAGCTTCATAAACATGTCATATTCTCATTTCACCAGTAACGTCGTTAACAAAAGTTAACGGATGGTGTGTAAGTACGTTGTTACGTTTTATATATCTAGATATTAAGATAATTCTATTCAAACATAAACAACTCAAAAATCGATCTAGGGTTACATTGTCAAACTTATAGGTAGGTATAAATCAAGCAAAGTTAACAAAATATCTCTATTTTCTATGCTTGATGAAAACATGATGATCTCTATAAAAATAATCAAAATTTTTGTTTGATAAGTTAACAAACAGAAATGGAAAATAATACCATCTATGTTTTAAATTATAAGATTATACTGATTTTTAAAAGTCAATTTAAAATATTTTTAAATTTAAAATTGAAATAGTTTATTTAAAAATATTAAAAATTAAATCCTACAATGAGTATTACTTGTTAGATAGTTTAGAAATGTCATTGTTGTATCAACTAAAAAAATAATAATCATGTCAATTTTGAATTTAAAATATCTTAATTTGATTTTTAAAACTTAGTAATAATCTTATATTCTGGAATAGCTAGACTGAGAAAATAAAATTAAATAGCACTTACATTGGGGAGAAAAAAAAGTTCAAAATATTTTGGTGTGATTTTGCTAGGAAGTTAATTAGGAATCAAAAGAATTCAATCAAAGGTATGATAATTTGGGGACAAAAATGATAATTTTTAAAGAAAAATATAGATATTAAAACTAAACTCACTTGTTTTTAGGGCAGTGGAGTGCATTGTTGATTAATGGGAACGGAATTGAGTTAGTTTGCAATGTTTTATGAAACCACATGTAGTCAAAGTTTATTTTTAAACTGAGTAAAATTTAAAAGTGACTTAGTATATTTGGATATTGTGCCCATTTTTGTTGATCAATGCAAAATAAACCCTCTAATATATAAAATAAAAATTTGGAAAACAAACTTTTATGTGATAGTTGGGCATTGACTATCCTCCGTGGCAATGATGACATGCAAATAAGACTAAAAATTTAATTCCGTTAAGATTCGATCTCAAAACCTCAATCTCATAACTTTAATAAATTGTCAAACCAAGTTACATGATTTAGTTATTAATAAAACAACATAAATTTTATTTATACAAGCTTCTCCATTTAAAAAAAACAAAAGATAAATAAGTTGGTAAGTAAGTTTTGTCTGGTATTGATTTATATGGGGAGTTTTAAGTTTATTTTGATAATCATAATTTTTTTTTAAAATTAATTGCATTTATTGAATACTATAATGAACTGTATATTTTGATATTTCTTAACATACTAAAACAAGGGACGCATCAACCAAATCTATATTTATCTAATTTATTTATTGATTAGGAATTATACTAATAATATGTATTTCCATTGACACAAAGAATTTCTTCAGACTAAAGGTGATATATAGCTAGAAGCTTATAGAAAAATAAAACAGATTTTCTCATATTTTTTGTCTTAATTCAACTGCTTCAAAATTTTGTATATTAAGTTGCAGTATTATAATGCAAAATTTTACTTATTTACTAGTTTAGTTTATACTTTTTATTCGTCAAGTCGGAGAATTCTATTTGATGCACCTTTATTAAAAATATCTTAATTATTATAAAAATAAAGTGCCATTTTTGGCAAAATAAAGTTAAAAAATTTTACTTAAAATATCCAATATTAACGTTTTCTTTTTTAATTGCAATAAAAATGTTAATTGGACATTCAATTTATAATGGAGAAGCTTGTATCAATAAATTTATGTTGTCTTATTTACAATTATATAATGTAGCTTAATTGGACACTTCCTTAAAGTTATGAAATTAAAGTTTTGCGTTCAAATCTCGACAGAAACGGATTCTAGGATAGTCAATGTCTAACTGTCACATAAAAGAAATTTTTCCATAGTAGAAGATTTATTTTGCATTGACCAACAATAAGGAACATAATATTCAAATATATTAAGGGTACCGTGTTACTTTTGTAATTTACAATTTACCATTAGGAAAGAAGAAAAACAATAAATTCCTTGTCACATTTCAAATAAACCCAAGACGTGAAACAAGATGATCATACGAAAAAGATAGAGGAAATGAAAAGATCACCTAGTGGTGGTTGTCGATCTATTAGCAATATGAGAATCCATATTCTCCACAGTAATTGGAGTGCTCCATTGAGAAACCGGCCGATCAAAGAATTCCCAATCAGGCAAAAGAATTCCAGCTATACCAAACATGCCAAACAAGTATGTAGCCATCATTTTCTTGAAAGACACTGTGTAAAATCCTACTACCACTACCACTGCCGCCAGCCAAAGGAGAGATGATCTGAAAACGGCGTCATCCGCCATGAACGTTGTCTTTTTATTATTTCCTGATACTTTTGCTGCCCTGATGAAGGTGATGGACATGGATTTTGGGACTAGAGACATTAATGGCTGGGTATAATTAAATTGGAGGAGATGGTGGTTGGGACTGCTTTAATTGCTATTCTCAACCGTTTTTCTTTTCTTTCCTTTTTAGTCTTCAATTAACTTTTATGATTAAATTAACTATTTTTCAAATTAATAGATCTTATTATTCTTTTAAATATATACAAAAAACCTATAAACTATATACAATTTAATAGTGGGAAATGATCAGTACAACCTCTATAAATTAATATTGTTGGGACATAAATTTTTTAATCGATAAATTAATAATTTAAAGAGTGTTTTTTTATTCGGTGAACATAAATTTAATTACATTAAAATTATTGCATTTTATTGATGTTTATATCTTACTTTTTCAACATTGCAAAATTCGTTCGGGGAATGAAGAATTATCAAGAAATTTAAATGAAGCAATAAATGAAGAAGGTTTTCAAGAAATTGAGATAATGATTACTAATCTCAATTACCAAAATAAAATAAATGTCAATCACCTGAACTTTTTGACGTAATGAGAAAAATTAGGGATGAAATTCAATTAGAATTGAATTTCAAGACAAAACAAACGAGAATAGAATCGTATTTTACAAGATTACCCTAGGTATATTTGTAATTTAAAATAATTATTAATTTATGATTGTGATGGGACCATAAATTTATATAAGGGTCTTTTAAAAAAAATATTATTTTATTTAATTTATTAATTTATCCCATTAGCTCAAGTCGGGACTAGGAAAAAATATTATTTTAGAGAGATTATTAATTTATCGAATATTAATTTATAAATGTTCTACTGTGTTAGTTCCCGGAGGCACATAATAGATCTAGAAGGGGGGGGGTTGAATAGATCCTTTTTCTTTTAAAAATCATTTTCTTTGTTTTCTTTTATCTTGTTAAGTGATTAACAGATGTTGAATAGAGAATCGATTCATGCACAGCGAAATAGATTAACCTACTCTTCAGACATATATCATTAGGCACAGTACTAATGTAGAGTTAATTGCAAGCATATATAGCAGTTATAGTACAGAATGTAAATAACGTAAAGTAAATGACACCGGAGGTTTTAAGTGGTTCAGAGACTGAATGTTCCTAATCCACTCTTCTGCTTCAACAAACAGGGATTCCACTAAGGATTTGATCAACTCTGAATCACTAAGATTCCTTCAAGACCAGCAGTCTTGGAACTCTAGTTCACTCAGAACTCTTCAAGACCAGCAGCCTTGAAAACTGTAGACTATTTATGGATTCTTCAGTTATCTTCCCGTTGGAATATAGCCGTTGGAGATCTTCTATTGACGATCTCCCTTCTTAATATGTGCTGTAAAGTATCCTTTCAAATATCTCTGTTGAAGACATCCATTTTAACAATTAATGCTCCAGACATTTCTGAGTTTTGATGTAGACATGTCAGGTTGAGGTGACAACTCCTTTTTAACTTTCCTGACACTGCAGTCTATTATTTCACCTACTACATTAGAGATGTTATTCTAGCATGTCAGGCCGGTGGTCACCTTTATTTCTTCTTTCTGAATCCTCGATCAGAATATCAGGAGTTATCCTTTTGTATCGATGCTTTCAATCATTAATGTTCGAATGTCAGTCTTTATATTGAGATTTTGCCACGGCTTCAATACTCAGATGACAGAACTCTACGATCCTGATGCAAATGACCTTGGACTTGATTGTAGTTAGTCTGTTGAATATTACTCGCTGACTGATTGAGACATCACTACGATTCTGAGAGTGTTCTTTGGATTCGCAATGTAGAACCTCTCTTCCTTCACTCGTGCAGTGCTCTAATACTTCTACTTTCCTTGACTTGCATTAGAAACTGGAAACTTGTTTGAATGCTCTGGCCCTCCTGAACTTCAAGACTCATTTGATTGGTCATGCTCAACTCTCTTTCTCTTTGTGATCTCCCGTTTATATATCATCAATGGTCTGACACATGCTTAATCTTCTTTGTCTAATCTTTATAGGTTGGCTAGTATCTCTGTATAAACTGCATCAATTCCTGCTCCTCATCTGGCAAACACTACGATCCTGGTAATTTCCACGATCATCATTTCTTGGTTATCTTGACAGCTACTGCATTGCTGACTTCCTTTTATCAGTCATATTATCTGAAGTCTTCTTACTATTGCTTGTGGAAGACTTCCTTGAATGGATTCAATTCTCAATCAGGATGCTGATTGAATTGATACTTCGATCTTCTTTTTGCTCACATGCCATTTGGTGATTGCTCTCTGGCTTTCTTCAGGTAGATTGCATCTTTACAGTTCTGACCAGAGGCTACATTCTTTGGATGCTTTGGGAGTGCTCATGTATTGAAAATCATGTTATCACTACGATTCTTCCTTGGCGTTGTGAGCACTGATAGGCTTCGTTGAAGGCTTTGTTCTGCAGACTGCGATCTAACTTTAGTATTGCAAACACTACGACTCCAAGAGCAGATTATACATCAGACTTTGATTTTTGCCTTTAACACTTGTTGTCCTTGTCTGACTACGATTCCTGCCTCTGATATGATCAGTAGACTCCACGACTTCAAGTGTGGTCTACGATTCTTGACTTGGCTCGGCAGGTGCTTGGACCAACTCTACGATTCTGAGTGAGGCTCTCCAAGGCAGACTATGATTCTGTAGCAACTTTCTCAATACTCTACAATTCTGCCTTGGCTTCTGTAATCCCTTGGCTGGCTCGAAAGACTATGATTCTGCCTTGATATTCTTCGAGTTCCTTGTCTCTCCTGGCAAAATTCGAAGGCTGGTGAAGTACTCGACGATAAGACGTGCCTATCTATTACATCATACGAGATCAACCTAACAAGCTTGATCTTTCTATGTTTAGTCCTTGTACATCATATTCTTTTTAAGAACTTTACAAAGCTGTTTTGTTCATGTAGAATCAACCTAACATATTTGATCATTTCAGTCTAAGTCCTTGTACATATATTCCTATTATCTATTTAAGGACTTTACAGATTATTTCAATGCAAACATATCTGCATATTCATTCATTTACTTCTTCATCATCAAATTATACAAATAAAGGAATAACATTCTCATGCATATTCCTAACAATCTCCCCCTATTTGATGGTGGCAAAAATACTGAATGCATATGTATGAGATAAATGAATCTTAAGATGAAGTGAGCTATTGTATTACTATAACAGGTAATATGAATGATATATTAAAAAGCATTTATTTATAGATGAATAGTAAACCTAAATTTTGGATCCAGAGTTAACTATTACATTAAGAGATATTTAGAGATGTACCTTCTTCTTCATGTGTGTCTTCTGGATCTTCTATTTATTGATGCTACTCATCTGCTTGATCTCCTGGTTCCTGCTCCCCCTGAGATGGTGGCTTCATTTCTTCTCCTTCTTGCTCCTGCTCCCCCTGAGATGATGAGTAATCTTCTTCTTGCTTTGCTTTCAGCTTCTCCTGCTTCTCTTTGAGTGCCTTCTCTTTTTCTCCCCATTTTTGTCATCAATCACTTGAGAGAGATGTTGGACATTTGACATAAGCTGCTCAAGCAGGTAGGATGAATTTCCAACTTCAATCTTTAGCTCCTACTGGCTGAGCTCTAGTTGTAGAGAGAGAGAGAGAGAGACTGATTCAGGGTATCTATTTTCTCGGAGAGAGACACAATAGATTCTTCATTTTTTTTGAAGTAACATAGCTTCTTTCCTCTGTTGCTCAATTGATTCTAAATAAATCAGATCTCTCTAATGAAGCTTATTAGATATATCAGAAATGATTGCTTGAAGCTTCTTGTGGAACTCATTGTCCTTTTCGTCTGATATGCCCTTTGCTTCCTTAGTAGTATAGGAAAATTTCTCAGCTATTTCCTCAGAGTTTTTCAATAACCCAGAGTCTTGAGAGCTTTGGGCATTTTGTTTGAGTTTATCACTTTGGTAGATGTTTTCAAGGGCAAATAGAATGTAGAAGAAATCATTGTTGGATGAAGAGGGAATGTCAGATAGTATACTGGGATTGAGACGTGGAGTACTGAGAGTGAGGTTCGATTAGTGGGTAACAGGATGAGATTGAATATTTGCAATCACAGAGCATGAGATCTCTACGATTGAGGGCTTTGGTGTGACCTTTCCACTTTTTAAATTTTCTAAGAGATAGAAGGGAACCAATATGTTGATAAACTTTGAAATGAGGAATGATCTTGATTAGTTTAGTGTGAAATGTCTTGATTCTAGGGAAGTTCTGGGAGACCAACTCCAAATTTGGGAAGTATGAATAACACCAGCTGATGTAACCCACATCTCTATCAGTATAAGCCTTTAGCCAAGGCATCCATGGATAGAACCAATTTATCAGATGATTGTCAGGATTGTACAATATTGTAGTACAATCTAAATCCATATCGTGAAGATTGTTGAGCCATTCTTCTGTAGTCATTGTCACTACTTTGAGGCGTTTATCCCCATGATCTATCCATCTTCCTGGTATCACATTTCTTGGTTCATCATTGACTTCCACCACTATTCTTCTATGAGCCATTATTGGGGATGGAATGTGATAATATGATGATTCCTAATCTACTGAGCTAGAGTCTATCTCCATTTCTTCATTTTCTGATTTAGATCTTGAATCCTGTAGAGTCATTTTAATTGATTCATCAGTAGATCCTTCAAGCTGATTTTTATCACTTGTTTCTTCTTTAGTATCCTTCTCAGAGCTGTCTGATTCATCAGTCCTTCCCTCTTCTGTTTCATTTTCTTCATCTTCCTCTGCCACAAGTTCATTTGCATTTCCAGTCCTTTCACTTTTGCTGCTGGAGCTGTCAGAAATTATCCTCTTTTTGCCTTTCATGTCTTTGTCCATAGACTCAGGTTTGTCATCTTCATCATTATCATTGAGATAAACTACTTTTGATGCAAAGCATCCTTCTTTCTTCTGGTTTTTTCTTTGAAGTATCATGTTACTCTTTCTCCTTCTTGATGGTGCATTAGTTAATGCTTTTTCCTTTCTTTAGCTTTCTTCTTGGTTGGCTTTGCTAGAGTGGCCACTAAGGGCGCAGAGTCATCAGATTGAGATGACTCAATTTCCATTACTCTTGTCTTCCTCTTCATTGTAATGACCTTGCTGTTGTTGCGAGATGTCTTTAGTCTTTTATTCTCCATGGGATTTTTCTTCCAGTTTTCAAACAGCTGTGGAGACATAACTTTATGAACATTTAGGGGTTCTCCCTCATCATCCCTTCTCTTACTCTTCAGTTTCTTCTTTAGTATAATGCTCAAGAATCTTCCATGAAAAACTTTTGTGTGGGGTTTATCTGTAGACTTCTTCATCTCATCTTTTTCCAGCCATTTGGACAACCAATCAATTAGAAGGGCTCCGAAGTTCATCTGCTGTTTTATGACGATTGCAGTCATAACTCTCAATTGCAGATCACTAACAATATCATGTGCAATATCCTTGCACAAGATGCATTTTCCCGTAATCTCATCCAGGAATTCAAACTCTTCAGAAAACTCCTTCTTCTTCATATCTTTCAGATTTACATTCCTTTTGTAGCGCATTAGCTTTTTACATTCTTCGATGTCGACGTCCTCGAGGTTTATCAGACATTGGTCAGGAAACCCTAGACATTGGTTGATGTCTAAGGCTTTTATCTTCACTTTTACTCATTTGACCTTTGTAGATAGAATCCCAGAGTCTATTATTGCATTTAAATAAAATTGCTTCACTAACTCGGTATAGACTAGAGTGTTGGCTTCCAAACATTCTGAAAATTCAACATTCTTTACAAGCTCAAGTATGTCTTTGAACTTTTGAACTTCTTAAAACCGAGTTAGATTCCAGTTATAACGCGCCAATCTTCCATTTTAAGAGTTTGAAGTGTATGTGTATTTGATTTCAGGAGTCTTATACAAGATAGTTGAATGCGATTTGGGCGGAGCTCGAGGTTTGATGCATTTTCGCTTTGAAGAGGATTTTAGGGTTTGAAAAAGGGAGGGAGAGTAAGTCGATAGTCTTTGATAACTGTTAGGAGGTTTTTCAATTTGTCTTTATGATAGTTTCTTCTGACTTTACAAAAGTTATGACGTGCCAAAAAGCCATTGGTTGCACGATGCCCAATAAGAAACTGTAACTCCCCATAAACTGATCAGTTTTTCAGTTCAGTTTTTCAATATTATTGATGTAGGTTGAGCGTTGACTTCTTCAATACGTAGAGTAACTTGATGAGATAGCTATAGGCTCTACGATTTTCTTTGTCAACTCAATGACCGTCTTCTGTGACTATGCTTTAGTGAATGATTAGTCATTAATCCCCAACTTGGAGTTTCATGGTTCATCAACATGCTTGATTTCTTCTGAAGGATTTTCTGTGCATGTACTCCATATGAGTTCTTGTGATGCATTCTATTTCAGCTCTCCTTTTGGGTTAAGGAAGCTCAGAAAGGGCCAACCTCTTAGACTTAAACTAAGGATTAGGTTTGTCTCTAAGGTGCTTATCAGAAGGAAGACTGTATGTATTTGGTGGTAAGAATGTCATCACGATAGGCCTTTTTGCCAGAGTTTGTTCATTATCATTTGATATACTTGATATTGGTATTTGTCAGTGAAAGAGGGTGAAGTACTTTCATCTATTTCACTTGTATGGTCAGGAGAGTGTATCAAGAAGTACTGCAATCATAGAGTTAGTATACTTATACTTTACGATCGAGATGTTTGATCGTGGAATTCTCAAATTGAGATGGTGAGACTTGATGATCAGTCGTAGAGTTTAGGGACTCTACGACCGGGAATAAAGATTCATTTGGTACATCAGCCACCGAGTTTTGGGACTGTTACTGGGAGAGGACTTAATTGGATAACCCAGAGTTTTAGTTGAAGAATCATTGAAGCTTCTCTAAATACCTGAAGAATGGTAGATGGATAGTCAATTATGTAGCATTGTCTGGTGAAGCACCTTTTGTGTTAATAACTTAGGGTGAGTAGCTAATGGCTAATTTTTGTAGATTTCTTGGAACAGTACTTTTGAATGTTCGTTGTTGATTTAAAGGTTTTGTAGTGGAGGACTGGTGCTCTGTGAGATGATCATCAGATATGTAAGGAGTGTTGAACTTACATCTGAACTCATCTCTGAGTATATCAACAAATTCCACTTCTGCTTCTTCTTAAGTTTCTTCATCACGATCTTCATATCCTCAGTCATTCTTGCCTTTGCATCTGGTTCAACTGTCTTCAGTGTTTGAGAGATCTGAAGGATTTAGCTTCAATGTGTTCCTCCTTAGTTTTAGCATTGCTAAACTTTAGCATATTGTTGCTCCCCCATAGTTGATACCTTCATCTTAGAAGTAGATGGGCTAGCTTCTGCATATAGATCCTTACAAGGTCACCTTTGTACTTCTCCTTCTAGCTGAAATCTTCTGAACTGATCTGGTATCTTCATGATTAAATCAGTTTCATTGGATTCGTAGAGTACTTTCGAACTGGTCACTCCACGATTTTCTGATCAGTCACTACGGACGTAGGTTCCATCATTCAGACTTCCAGCATCTCTCGTACACGTAGAGTTTCTACACTACAACTCATACTACTACACTGTTGGTAGATAATTATCGATGTGATATTCCTTCTTGATCCTCTTGAGATGAAATGCTTTGCATGGATGAGCTTGTACGATCTACAATTTCTGGACATAAATTTCATGCTTCCTTGGATGATCTTGAGTGGAAGCATAACTGAGGGATTTTGATATTTTAGCTTGGTAGAACCTTGGTAATTAAGCTCCAACCTCTCTTAGTTAGTGGTTAGATATCATCAGATTCGTGCAGGTTAAATAATTTCTATTTTGGTACCTAATTCGATTTGGGCCCTGCTAGGTTAGTTTTGACAAGAATCCTAGTTATTCAAACTCTCTGGATTTCCAATATACCTTGAAATCATCATTGATGGTCATGCTGTATGTATACTCGTGAATGATAATTGTTATGATTGTGAGTGTGTGTATGATTTAAGCAATCTTGGTGAGTTCAATTATTCTTTTGGTTTAATCACTTTAAGCTTAAGCTATGTTTCTAGATTTTGAACTTTCATAGAGTGGGAATCAACTCCATAGTTTACATCTAGCAGGTTCGTAGAGTTGATCAGTTTCGAAGAACCTTCAAGATACAACTGTAGTATTGATCATACTCTTCGCTTCATCAAAGTCACAAAACATTGATGAAAGTATATCTTGATGAGGATACATACCTTGCTACTGTCAGTCTCTTGACAGGTAGTTGTTATGATTATTTATACAATGATATGAGACATTGTTGAATATAACTTTGTATAATCAGCACCGACAACATTTGTTGTTTAATGTGAATTTAGATTAGTCAGGCAGAGCCTTTCACTCATGATCAGATGAAGGTCTTGACACCTCATCGTTCGGATTCATGGATATTGTCGATTATGCATTTGATGAGTTTTTCTAACTCCTTCATTTGAGATGCAACGCATGTAAGACCCCAACTTTTTGAATAAAGATTAAATTTTCTCGAAATATATTTTTGAATATTATGGTGTGGATTTGATATAATGTTATAGTTGTGGGTAATATTTACAAATTTTACAAAGTATGCAAGTTGTTATATAATATTCGATTGGTCGGGGAATATTCGTTTTAACAGGGAATATTCGTACAACGGCACAATCATTGGTGAACCCCCCACAATGGAATTATTGTCGGATTGAGAAAACGATAAAAATACTTTATGAAAATAACGACGGAAGTTTTACCGTTAACTGTTGAACTACCCGGTAGTAAAAATACAGTAATACGCGTGGTTGCATAGTAGCACATGGTATTGATTATTGATGCTTACGTGAGAAGTCACTCAGTTATACTCAATTATTGCTACAGTAATTGCTGCATCATATCTCTCATATTATTGAGTCAATTATTGTCATAGTATCATCTGCATAATATATTATTTTATTAAATCAATAATTGGGACGACAAAGTTATTCATAACATTAAATTGCAATATTTACAATGTCTAAAAGTTCTGTCAAGGAGAGGTTTGGTCACCTAATTGCGCACCAATAGGGAGAATTCTTTATTGGAAAGCCCCCTCTTTCCTGGGACCGACCTGGTTGATAAATATTGTGAGTTATAATATTAATGATGAATGTTATTAATATTAAAGTTGTGCTCGGAGTTGAATTTGGAGACGCGGACGTGATATTTGAGTCCGGAACGATGAAATTAGTAAAAATAAACTATAAACATAAAATTTGCCCGTTTTTACTATTTTGTCAAAAAGTCAATAGTTGACTTTTTCGGGAAAAGCCAAACTTCGAAATTTCAAAATTTATATTTTTGATAAAAATAGTTTCATTATGTTGGAATTATTTGTGTTAGTGAAAATCGACATTTATTTCGATAAAAATTGATGTCTGGAGGTCATTTTGACCAATCGGGTATTTAACCGGATAAATGAGCAATTGATTGCTATTATTTCACATGATTATAACTATTTGTTCACATGTGTATACTATTGTTTCACATTCTTGTACTATTAGGGGAGTTGCTGCAAAATTGATAATACTTGCATGACTAAGTTAAAAATGGAGGTATAGATGGAGGTACTATACTGTAATTCGTATTTTTCACATGATTATACTATTGATTCACATGATTGAACTATTGATTCACATTATTTACTATTAGGGGAGGTGGTGAAAGTTTGATAATACTTGCAGGACTAAATTAAAAATGAAAGAAAAGTTAGAGGTATTGTACTATAATTTTTCGAGCCCCAAAACGTGCAATTATCGAAAATATATTTTCCTATAAATAGAAGCTCATTCTTCCTTCATTTATCATCAATTTGTTAGGTTTATAATATTCATGAACGCAATCAAATTGCACAAAATATGCGGAAACGTAGAAAATCAGAGTTTTAAAATTTTTACAAACCATATACCCAGATCACCCTTTATGCACAATTATTAATTAAACGAAAAAGAAAGAACAAGAATCATACACTTGAAGATCCGAGTTTCCTCAGGTACAAGTTCACCTCCAATCCTCTTCACGTTCAACTTGAATCCACCGGGTTTTGTTCCTTCCTTTGATCAACGTTAGCCACCCAAATGTTTGGCCTCTAGAGGTGATCCACCAAGAAAGAAGAAGAATTCAAGAAGATGGGTATTTGGCAAAACCCTTATTTTTCTATCTCTCATAGAAAAGGAGCGTACTCTCTCAACTGTTGGAATTTTCGTATATTGATATCTGATATAAGACTCCTCTTATAAAGATATCATGTAACCCTATTTAATTAAAAATAAGGTATTATTTATTTAATTAAACTCTTTTAATTAAATGGGCTCCCTAATCTTATTAGAGATAATTAATTAAAGTCATTTAATTAATTTTTCCTCCTAATTCTATTAAGAATAAATGTGAGTACTTATATTAAATTAATTCCTAAACTCTTTTAGAAATTAAAATAATAATAATTGCAATAATATTAATAAGACTCCTCTTATTAATTTATATTCAATATTTCTAAAATATTAAATAATAAATATTAAGCTATTTAATTTATTCTATCACCATAGATTAAATTAAATATACTTAACATATTATTACGATTATACCATTAACTTCTTAAATAATTATTCTTCCTTTTATGGTGTGACCCTTTAGGTTCTCCATATTAAACCGGTTGTGAATAAATCAATTAGAACAATTCTAATCTTATTTAAATAAATAAATTAAACTATTAATTTATTTAAATAAATAATATTTATTCTACAATAGGAATAAGCCTCCCTAGCGATCAACGACTTTCTAGATAATATAGATTTCAACATTAATCATAAAAGAACCTTTGAGTAAATAGTTACCGTACAATTCAATCCTTCCACCATACAATGTCCCAATTAAATATAAGACATGGAATTACTGTCAAGTCTTATTTTATTTAATTATATGTATTTCGACTCTTAAATGCACAACACCAAATAATACAAATTAGAAACTTCTTTTTAATTTCATTCTGCCTTGGCCAAGGACTACTGGGTTGTCATTTATCGAATCACATAGGACATTTCTCTTCTTTTACTAGAAGTTGTAGATTCTTTATTGATCATACATTATCTCCATGTACAACTTATTATACCCAAGCATACCCTTTGATATACCCTAAGGGTCTTAAGGAATAAGTCAAAGTATAACTCATCATACACAAGATACTATGATGATCTCAAGTCCAAGGATCACTTGTACTACTATTACTACAGGAATTCCTATTGACATGCAAGTAAAATTCCATTATGTATTCCTTAGCGAGTCACGTTCAGTGAACTTATTCTCTAATAAGCACCTACATACTTGCTTTAGTGTCTCCACACAAATGATCATGAGATCAATCATTCTCATCCAATAAGCAAGCAACGTATGTACCAATCTATCCAGATTCACTAATCCCCAATTTAGTAATCCAACGATTGAGAACTATTTTAGTTTTAAGCTTTCTAAGAATTTAGATCTCATTAGAATGATCATCATCATTATTCTAAAAGCATTGCTTAAAACTATGGGTTTATCACATATAATAAAATAGCATCATATAGATAATTAAAAGCATTTAATAAATAAATACTTTTTATTAATAAATGAATAAGATTGT